>CM053028.1:72201271-72801271 GCA_028564925.1 Lithobates sylvaticus
TTCTTCTTCTTCTTCTTCTTTTCTCCTTGATTCTTCTTCTTCTTCTTCTTCTTCTTCTTCTTCTTCTTCTTCTTCTTCTTCTTCTTCTTCTTCTTCTTCTTCTTCTTCTTCTTCTTCTTCTTCTTCTTCTTCTTCTTTCTTCTTCTTCTTCTTCTTCTTCTTCTTCTTCTTCTTCTTCTTCTTCTTTTCTCCTTGATTCTTCTTCTTCTTCTTCTTCTTCTTCTTCTTCTTCTTCTTCTTCTTCTTCTTCTTCTTCTTCTTCTTCTTCTTCTTCTTCTTCTTTTCTCCTTGATTCTTCTTCTTCTTCTTCTTCTTCTTCTTCTTCTTCTTCTTCTTCTTCTTCTTTTCTCCTTGATTCTTTTTTCTTTTTATTTTTTTAAATGCCCAAAGTTCAGCTTCAAAAATGTTTTTAAGGTTTATGTGCTCATTTAGGTCCTCCTGCTTCTGATATCCCCTCCTGCGCATTTTCAGATTTGCAAAATCACACTACAGTCCGTCTAACATGATTTCCTATGGGTCACAGTTACGTGTGTGTTTGCGTGCGTCTGTTTTTTTTTTTTTTTGGGGGGGGGGTGGGGTTTCCCCCAAACTGCATTTTTTTTTTTTCTTGAAGGGGTCAGGAACCTTCTTCGACTTCGACTTCTCATAGCCTTCAATGGAAATGCTTCAAAAACGCATGTACATTTTACTGCATGACAAGACTCCTCTCCCCAGCAACATTAACACATCCCAGAAACGCAGTGCATTAAAAACGCATGGGACAAAAAAACGTATCAACTGCAAGCTGTATAAGTGTGACTCTACCCTCAGGCTAGATCTGTAGTGCATTTATCTTGCGTTTTTATATCCTGCGTTGTGCAAAGGTTGCCTCTTCTTTTGAATCAGCAACGGACTCGTAAGCTGTCACTCAATTGACTCTCTATAATATTCTCCTTCACTCCTAACATGGCAGCTACAAAAAAGGTTCTGTAGCAAGGTGAGGGGGAGGAGGAGCTGGGCCAGCACAGACCGCATTTAGACAGGCCTAGAGGAGAAGAGTGGTGTGACATGCATAGAGAGAGGCGGCTGTTCTAGGGAATTGACTCTTGAAGTAGTCAAAATTTCTAGCAAGTTCTAAAGCACATCGCAAGTCAATTAAAAATTAGTTTATGGGAAGGAAAACGGCACAGGAAGCATCAAATTCAGAATTGTTCTGTGCTTTTCCTGTAACTTTTTTTAAGTTGGACAGGGTCTGTAATTGTTAGTGGTGTCATCCACCTGGCTGTCCTGTGTGGCAGAGCTGTGTAAATTTCAGGATTGGATGGACAGAAGTACCAACCCTTTTGGCAGTTCATAGCTTCCCACATGCACTATATTTAAAAAAGTATTGGGACGCCTGCCTTTCCACGCACATGAACTTTAATGGAATCCCAGTCTTAGTCTGTAGGGTTCAATATTGAGTTGGCCCACCCTTTGCAGCTATAACAGCTTCAACTCTTCTGGGAAGGCCGTCCACAAGGTTTAGGAGTGTCTATGGGAATGTTTTACCATTCTTCCAGAAGCGCATTTGTGAGGTCAGGCACTGATGTGGACGAGAAGGCCTGGCTTGCAGTCTCCGCTCTAATTCATCCTAAAGGTGTTCTATCGGGTTGAGGTCAGGACTCTGCGCAGGCCAGTCAAGTTCCTCTACCCCAAACTCGCTCATCCATGTCTTTATGGACCTTGCTTTGTGCATTGCTCCAAATCATTTGGTGGAGGGGGGGTTATGGTGTGAGGTTGTTTTTCAGGGGTTGGACTTGGTCCCTTAGTTCCAGTGAAGGGAACTCTTAAGACGTCAGCATACCAAGACATTTTGGACAATTTCATGCTCCCAACTTTGTGGGAACAGTTTGGGGATGGCCCTTCCTGTTCCAACATGACTGCGCACAAGTGCACAAAGCAAAGTCCATAAAGACACGGATGAGTGTGTTTGGGGTGGGGGAACTTGACTGGCCTGCACAGAGTCCTGACCTCAACCTGATAGAACACCTTTGGAATAAATTGGAGCAGCGACTGCGAGCCAGGCCTTCTCATCCACATCAGTGCCTGACCTGACAAATGCATTTCTGGAAGAATGATAGAGAAAATTGAGTACTGTCCGTGATACTTTTTTTATTTGCACTAACATATCATTTTTCATGGACGAGCTTTCGGGGTGTGTCCCCTTCTTCAAGGTCTAAGCAGTACTGATTCACAAAAGTTTTAGCAGAAGGTAAAATGTTAAAAACAAAAGGGGAAAAAAAAGGAAAAATGGGGTAGGAAAAGAAAAACAAACACATACATATACAAATCAATAGTATGGCAATGGTAAGAATGGAAGAATGGTCAAACATTCCCATAGACACTCCTAAACCTTGTGGACAGTCTTCCCAGAAGAGTTGAAGCTGTAATAGCTGCAAAGGGTGGACCAACTCAATATTGAACCCTACGGACTAAGACTGGGATGCCATTAAAGTTCCTGTGCGTGTAAAGACAGGCGTTCCAATACTTTTGACACTATAATGTGTGTACTTGATGTTTAGCTTTAAAGCTTGTGATGACTATGGCTGCTTTAGTAAATAGACGGCAGACTTGCCGCCGCAAGTTTAGAGAGACGGGATTGGATGAGCGGCGTCACCGTCCCCAGCCCTGGGAGAATTATGAACTGCTCTCACATAAAAGGCAGAAAAGAACACAATGCGGCTCTATGGAAGCAGAAGGAGTCAGGCAATGGCTTGTCACCTCTCTATCCTGACTTGGTGACCTTGTGCTCCACTCCTGCCACTCCAGCTGTTACCACTAAACACATGGCCCCTGGGGGGAGACAAGAAAGGAGGCACCTCTGCGCTCTGATTGGCTGCCTCTGATCAGAGGACCCCCTCCTCCTTCCATGCCCAGTCCTGGGATCCAGCGTGTTCTTGTCATTCAGTGCACAGAGTGCAGCCTTGGAGGGACTCTCATCCATGTGCAGCTGTGACCATGCCAGGGAAATGCCCGCTAGGATAACACTGTGCTGGGCAGGCTGATGACTCTTTCCTACCTTTCCTGACGCTGAAGGTACAGCAGCTTTATGTATTCATTTTGTTACTTCAATCTTTGCATTGAGAGGCGCAGGTCAGGTCTCTGAATCCATGCAGACTGAGCGAAAGATCTACCAATGTACTGGGGATCTGTCATTGATTTCTCCACAATCGTATATGTAGGGTGGTTACGCACCCATTTTTTGTGTGTGTTTGTTTGTATGTATGTATGTATGTGTGTATATATATATATATATATATATATATATAATTTATTTTTTTTACAAGAAAATGTTTTATTTTATTTTTACAGCGTTTTGTGCAACTGCTAAAATGACATTAGTTACATAGGTTACAAAAAAAAAAGGTACACGTCTGAGTTCAACCATTGGAAAAACAAAAAAAAATATTAAACTAAGCTTTTTACTGCGCCGTCTGCTGGACTGTTGCCGTTCTTTTGATATAAAGTTTATTCATTGATGTAACTTGATTCTCAGTTTCAAAATGTAATCTTGGTCTATCTTAGATGCGAGGGGTGGATGAGAACAGGAAAGATTGGTAGTCAACTGATTTGCTGTGTGTGTGTGTGTGTGTGTGTGAGATATAGGTTGTATAGAGATTTGGATTGATGCCATAGACGGGGAGATGAGGGATGTAGAAATAGATGGAATGAAATCTGGAAAGGAGGTAAAAGATCTAGAGGGCAGTTGGAGCAATGAATTGGTCGTTGGTTAGTGCGGTTTTATTCTTGGCGTTGGAGATGATAGATTAAAGCTGGCCGTACACGTGTAGATTTCTCTTCTTTCGCACCCCTGGGCTAAATGAAAGAAATCGGTTGACTCCATCCATGCTAAACGGCGAGGATAGAGGAATCCCCACTGACAGCTATTGTATGCAGCAGCTAAATACCCGGAGAGTGCCTGTGTCTGATTGGATGCAGGCGCGGTTTGCTCCAAAATTTTCCAGTCGATAACTTTTTATTTTTTTTTTTTTTTTTTTTTTTTTAAGTTTATCTATTGACACCTACAGCTCAGATGTCAGCAGGAGTCGGCCAAAATCTGAACTGTTTATTATTAGAATTTAATAGGATCATTCGTTGCAACCAAATTGATCGTTCTGAATTAAAAAAATTGCAAATGTAGATAATCCATTTTGGTGGATTTTAGCGAGCTCTTGATTAATTTAAAGCCAAACAGCCATGCTGGGATTTTGTCAGTTGTTTCTGAACAATCAAATGTGTGTGTGTCATATCGAAATACAATGATGCTTCGTATTTTCAATCAATATTTTCAATTGATTACAAAGTGCGGAACTGTACCCTGTGTAAAGCTTTTGATGAAGGATCTCCTGCGGTGATCCTACCTTCGATCAATCACAAATTGCTGGGTATATGGTTCCAATAAAACTCAAAGCTCACAAGTTTTTTTTTTTTTTTTTTTTTTTTTTTTTCTGGTGCCCAGGGTGGGGCATTAAAGATGATCTTCTCCAAGTATATTTGTTATGTTTGCAGACCTGGTGAGTCCAGCCCAGGGAAATTGAAGAGGTGAATGTTGCTGACGTAGATCCTGCTAATACTACTTAAGTCTTCAGTACGTGACACCTCTTCTGCTACATGCAAAACGCAACACGTGGGCAAAATTGGCTCTTTTCATAACGCATTGACCTTCCATCAAAAGCATTTTCGATTCCGTAGAAGCACAGAAATTCATGTGTTTATACTTTCATGGGTGTTCTTGATGTATCCAGACATAAGGAAAAGGCGCATGAAATCTGCATTACGGTGAAGAAATACTGGAATATTGGCGCTTACATAGATGGAAATGTGTATACAGTCTTCTAATGCAAAGCCATGAATGGGCTCTAACCATGTTGTAGGGGCCACGTTTGCCAGTGCTGAGTAAATGAGTAAAATAAACTTTTGATTCCAACACCGTTCCTCAACCGTTCATGAGTTATCGCTATGCTGCAGAAGCTGTCCTTTTTTATTTTTTTAATTGCGTTCATCCACGCCCCCCAATGACACATTTTCTCCCCAGTCTCTGGAATACTTGTAGCTGGGTTGCCAGCTTACATGACTAGTCATTTGTAAAGACTGGACAGGAACGCCAAATGATGGTGGGCCCGTATTCTGGGACCCCAACTGTGTTATTTAATCAGTTCAGGCCCAGTTCACACTAGTGCGATGCCAGGCATCGCATGTGATTCGCATAGCATTGCTGTTCAGATCATATGCGATGTCTGTGTGATGCGATTTCAGCCATACAAACGGTGTGGCTTAAATTTGCATCAAATTCGCACCAAAATGGTGCAGGATCCTTTTTTTGGTCCGCACTGGAATCGGATCGCATGGGTGTTCACACTTATGCGATCCGATTCCTGCACCATTTCACAGTTCGCACTGCGATCTGCTGACCAATCTGGGTGTGACGTTAACTTTACATTGACACCCACAGCGATTCGCAGATCTCAGTGTGAACCACTGTGCAATTCGGGAACCCGCACTGGATTTGCACGGTTCTGGCATTGCACTGGTGTGAACCGGCACGTAAACTGTGTAGTAGCCAAAAGCAACGTTCCAGTTTAGAATCTGATGGCTTACTATTGGTTAAAATTAAACGCATCCATCTGAATATTCTATCTTGCATTTACTTGGTGTCATCACAGCTAAGTTGGGGCTGTTTGTACATTTTAGCTTCTATTGAAGAGTTTAGGGTTTCTGACTCCAATCTGCCCCAACGTTTTTACACTATATTATATCAATGTGTATTATGTTATCTTTTCAAAAACCCTGCTACATTTACTAGTGTCTAAATGACCCATTTTATTTGTTTTTGTAATGTTCGCTCGCTTTTCTTGCTTCCTTTTTCCGTGGCTTGTAAATGGCGCTCTGCTGAGGTCGTAGGAGGGTGTCCAAAGCCATCAGTGATTATCTGCAATGTGTGAAGTGGGGTACTGTTGTGCAGCAGTCCATCAGATACAATGCTTTTTGTTGTTGTTTTTTTTTTTTTTTTTTTACCACTTTAGCTCTCGCACCTCTACGCCCCCTAAGGATCAGACCCATTTTTTTTTTTTTAATCGGAGGAGAGCGCAAGCGCAGTCGCTCCCCCCCCCGCCCGCCCCACTACCACAAATTATGCAGTGGAGTTTTCTGCATTTGGGGAAATCGCAGGGGTCACAGCTGGAGTGCAAAGGCTGAGACTCGCCCTGGGAGAACCACCTTCATAATCCCCCCCACCACTCTGCCAGGTAAGTATTGGACCAGACAAATCTTTACATTTCTGCTATGGTCTTGTTCATTTAGCTATAACCTTTTGTCAATACTCAAGATAACAAAGTACCGTAATGCATATGTCATTTTTTTAGGACAAGCAAGATATTCTTTTGGTGATCTTGTCTTGCAAAATAGATTTTTATGCAGTTCATAGTCAAAAACGAGAAGAAAATAAAATATAAATATAATAATATAATTTTTTTTTTTTTTTTTATATTGACCGTTCGAAAAATTGAAGAAAAAAAAAACCCCACAAGGGAATAGGAGCAAGAGTTAATAATGGCTGAGTAGGATAAGTAATGGGTTATATAATGGGTTATATGCAATAAATTGTATAGATGCATATACATTAGCAGGAATGTGCATTTTATCCCCCCCCCCTTTCCATATCAGCATGTAAAGCTTTGCATCTGCAATCAGTGGATCACGGGTGCCGTGTTGGGCTCCTGCAGCCTTTTTCTGGAGGAGTGTCAATGGACTATTAGGCCTCGGGCCTCATACACACACACTGGACGTTACAGCTGTTGTTTTTGGCTTCAGGCGTTTGTTTTTCTGCAGCCAGTAAACTCCCCATCATGTTATCCTATGTGTCCATGCACACAAAGGCTGTTATCAGCGTTTTTTGGCTGGGGTGTTTTCTGACTGGAAAAAAACTCCAGAACTAGTGGGTTTTAAGAGGGGTTTTTCAGCTGTAAAAATGCTCCAACTCTGATAATGGCTCAAGAACACGGCTATTTGGCGTTTATCAGTGCTTTTGAGACATGAGCTTTTGTGGGCCTATAGTGTTGATTAAAAAAAAAAACTGAAAAACTCATTCTGCAGCTTACTACAGATAATGCTACTGGCGTTTTTGTATAACGTCTATTGTACAGGAGGACTTATTGTGGTAATCACAGCACAGGTGGAAGGTGGGGGTCTTATTTCTACTATGTTACCCCTAAATATGGGTGTAAAAGGTGAAGCTGGCTTTTAAATAGGAACATTTTATATGAAATTTGTAGTTTTTCTGATCAGGTTGCTTATACTGATGTCATGCAGGTTAAAGCAAATTTATTTGATATTCATATAATAGTTACAGTGGATATGAATGTCCATCTTCATTTCTTTTGACCTCAGCAGCCAATACAGCTGCTGTATTTCACAGTGTTTGCCGGCTGTTATTTTTGCAGCTGGCAATTTTCAGCAAGTATCGGGTGGAGCAGCAGGGCGGGGTGTACTACACATCACTTGCATGCCATGCAGTTTTTTATTGGGTGTTTGTGGCTTGTTTTAATGTCCTCAACTGGTTAAAGCCTATCAATAGCTAAAACTTTTATTCAGCTTTGGGTAAAGAGGGGTTAAAACCCCTGTCTATTATTTTGGCATTTGTGCCCTGTTGGGGATCTTTCCCCTTTGTTTTCTGTTTTGGAGACAACAGGAAGTGAGAGTAAGGGCCCTTTCACACTGGGGGCGGTTTTCAGGCGGTACAGCGCTAAAAATAGCGCCTGTACACCGCCTGAAAAAACCGGCCCCATTCACTCCAGTGTGAAAGCCGGAGGGCTTTCACACTGGAGCGGTGCGCTATCAGGACAGTAAAAAAAGTCCTGCTAGCAGCATCTTTGGAGTGGTATAGGAGCGGTGTATTCACCACTCCTATACGGCTCC
Source organism: Lithobates sylvaticus (assembly GCA_028564925.1). Lineage (NCBI taxonomy): Eukaryota > Metazoa > Chordata > Amphibia > Anura > Ranidae > Lithobates > Lithobates sylvaticus. The sequence goes on from CM053028.1 coordinate 72,209,204, forward strand.
TACCCATTGATTTCAATGGGATACCGCGGCAATACCGCCGCAAAGCGCCGCCAAGGCGCCGCTTTGTGTGGCATTTTAACCCTTTTTCGGCCGCACCGCGAGCAGCCGAATCCCGCGGCTAAAACGACGGTAAAGCAGCGCTAAATATAGCGCTGCTTTACCGTCGCCGCGGCTCCCGCCCCAGTGTGAAAGGGGCCTAAGGGATGGTTCACAGCACAGGCATTACGGTGCTTTTTTTAATTTTTTTTTATCTTTATGCATGTTTCTGATGCAATTACAATTCGCTTACTTGCAGTTTGCATTTTGTTGCGCTGTGTTGGGTGGCATTATCTTTTGTGTTGTATGCTTTATTTCCCGTGGCATCCCTTCCCTTAACAATGATTGAGTGTAGAAAAACAAGATGGCAGCAGGAAGTGTGTGTGTGTGTTTTTTGTTACTTTTGTGTTGCGGTGTGATGCGCTGTATAGTGTTGCTACAGCGATGTGATGCGTTGCATAAAGTGAGACAAATGTGAACAAACAATATAAGATTGTCAATAGTGACCATACATATACATAAATAATGCTAGAACGCCCATGTATAATAAATCACTTGCGGTGCATAATGAATGAAGTGCAATCGGTGTGGATCAGAAGTTGCCTATGACATGTATCAATCAGTACTGTGTCTTTATTTCATCTTCAGTGCAATCTTCGCACAACTACATGTGTGCCACCCAATAAAACACTTCCAATCGTGCCTTTTTGGGTGTACTCTCATCTGGAATATTGGACCTCTCTCCTTTAAGGCTTTCTCCAGGTGCAGATCCTAGGACTGTAGTCACACCATCCTCTCAGGGGTTACTCCTCCTAGAGTTTAGCAACAGTCAAAAACAGACACTTTGTGGTGCTTTCCATAAAACACAGGTTTATTACAGTAAAAGCTTAGGAATACTCACATAGACGGATCGCTTATCAAATTCCCTTATATCACGCTCTCTGCCTAAAACAGATTGATCCTGCTTCCTCAAACTCCTGGGAATGCTTCTAGCGTAATGACCTCACACTTGTTTCTATGCCTTACGTGTTACGTCCTTAGGATTTCATCAGAGGGTTGACTTGTTTATAGAATTTCTAACAGTGTTTGTAGTCCATTGTTCTCTAAGTTGAATGTTGGCAAACTAAATTTTGAATGCTTTTGAACGACCTTTATCAAGTCATTGAATGTACTGAGAATTTTCACACACATTTTACTTGTAGTGCATTACCAACTCTACCATCCCATCTTCTGGATTTCCCATCACTTTCTCTCTCTGATGATGGTTACCAGGACAGGTAGAGAACCTAGATAGCATTAAAAGGTTGCATAGGTTCTAACCCTTACCAACAATATCCAAAACAAACAAAAGTTATGACTTTACATACACTTTAAAGTGGTTGTAAAGCCTTACATATACACAGTAAAGTGACTGACCTCAGGTGACGCACAGAGATTAAACAACTCCTCCTAGGTACGTTGTACTCATTGATCTGCAGCCATCTCTCCTCTCCAGCTTTTCAAAGTCCAGAATTTTATAGTTTTTCTTGGCCTTTAGAAACTAGGGGGCAGAAACTTTGCATACAGGAACAGAGCTCAGGCTGTCAATCACAGGCTGTGTGCTGAAGCTGCCTCCCCCTCACCTTTTTACTTCTATGTGTCGGGAAAACTTGTGAGAAGTGATAACAAAGGAGCGAGGCAGCATTTCCAACTTTGTTGCAGAAAGGTGCATGGAGTATGAAGTTCAGAGCAGAGAACTACAGTAGTGGAAAAGTAAGTGGCCACTGTTGACCTCTCCTTCAGAATATAATAGTTTCCTGGCTGTCATGCTTATCCAATTACTTTTGATGCTTTTGAAGGCACTGACTTGGAAAAAGTATTCATATTCGGAACTCTGACCCCTGTCGTCGTTGTCGTCGTCCTCGTCTTCTTCTTCGTCTTCTTCTTCTGATCTGCAGGTTTGTTCCAGGGCAGTGACTCAAACTATTTGAAGTCGGCGGTAGGCAGGCAACTGGCATTTTCAGAAGGTCAACAATGGGTGGGGGCTACATACTTCTCTCAACAAACGTTCCCTATTGACAATAGAGTAGGCTGAAATTTAGGTGTTTTTTGTTTCTTCGTAAGCCTTTTGCCTGTTTTCTGGACATTGTATGACCCCGACCACAATAAAAGGGTGATTTTTATATAAAGGGCATGAAACTGTTAAAAAAAATAAAACATTTCTCCCCCCGTCTAAGGTGCGGAAACCTCCCGTCAGATTTTGGCTCTCTTTATTTTCTGGCTGCTCGTGAAGGAAATTAAATCATTTTAAAGTGTGAGAGCTGCTGGCGGGTTGCCGTCTGGAGATGTGAGCTCTGAGGTAACTTTTCTATACGTCTGTCCAGGCCGTGTTCTGCACAGATTCTGCAGGATGAAAGAGGCCTGACTCTCGGCCAGAGTTCACTCATACATTTCCTGACAGAAAGGCCCATTCATGGCCGGGCTGGTATTCAGGCCTCTCTGTGCACAGAACAAACACACGCTCCTCAGACAAACACACAGCGCGCAGTGAAACAACTTCACACTTCCTCGCATTCATCGTTGCCGCGTTCGCAGGGCACAACTTATAATATTGCCACTTGTGGGCTCATTCAGAAAGCAATGTGCAGAGACTCCAAATCCCCCTCCTATATTCCCCTTATATGACTTAAGTGGACACAAACTACCTTTGCTGTGTTTTCATTGCACTTCAGTCTTTGGGCCTATTCACACATTAACATTATTGCTGTGTAAAATGTGCATGTTTACCACAGATATACACTTAGGTACACATTGCTAGTCCCGGGTTGGTCCCCCTTTTGGCATCAGAACTGCCTTCATTCTTCGTGGCATAGATTCAACAAGGTGTTGGAAACATTCCTCAGAAATTTTGGTCCATATGGACATTATGGCATCACGCAAAAGTATTCACCCCCTTGGCTTTTTTCGTGTTTTGCTGCCTCACAACCTGAAATTTAACATGGATTGTTTGAGGATTTGCATCATTTAATTTACAGAACATGCCCACAACTTTGAAGATTTTTTTTTTTAATTGTGAAGCAAACAACAAATAGGACAAAATAACAGGAAAAAGTCAATGTGCATAACTATTCACCCCCCTAAAGTCAATACTTTGTAGAGCCACCTTTTGCGGCTATCACAGCTCCAAGTCGCTTTGGATAAGTCTCTATGAGCTTGCCACATCTTACCACTGGGATTTTTGCCCATTCCTCATTGCAAAACTGTTTGCGCTTGTGAACAGCAGTCTTTTAAGTCTAACCACAGATTTTCTATTGGATTGAGGTCTGGGCTTTGACTATGTCATTTCAACACATTTACATGTTTCCCCTTAAACCACTCAAGTGTTGCTTTAGCAGTGCGTTTGGGGTCATTGTCCTGCTGGAAGGTGAACCTCCGTCCTAGCCTCAAATCACCCACAGAATGGTACAGGTTTTGCACAAGAATATCCCTGTATTTAGCACCATCCATCTTTCCCTCAACTCTGACCAGTTTCCCAGTCCCAGTGGGGATGGTGTTCTTTGGGTGATGTGTTGGGTTTGTGCCAGACATATCGTTTTCTTTGGCCAAAAAGTAAAATTCATCGGACCAGAGCACCTTCCTGCATACACTTTGGGAGTCTCCCACATGCCTTTTCCCAAACTCAAAATGTGCCATTTTTTTTTTTTTTTTGCTGAAAGTAATGGCTTTCTTTTGCCCACTCTGCCATAAAGCCCAACTCTATGGAGCGTACGGCTTATTGTCCTATGTACAGATACTCCAGTCTCTGCTGTGGAACTCTGCAGCTCCTCCAGGGTTACCTTAGGTCTCTGTGCTGCCTCTCTGATTAACCGCTTCACCGACCGGCGCACGCCGATGTACGTCGGCAGAATGGTAATGACAGGCATAAGGGCGTATATATAAGTCCCTTTTTAAATGCCTCCGTGCCATCTGGAGCGCGCTGCCCGCGCCGGTCGGGACCCCCGTGAGGCTGGTCGCGGGTCCCGTGGACTCGATCGCCGCGGTGACACCCGCGATCGTCTCACGGGAAGGCTGATTGGGGAGATGCGGAAATAAATGGCATCTCCCCGTTCTGCCTAGCAACTAGTGACGCCGATCTCTGCTCCCTGTGATTGGAGCAGAGATCAGCATTCACTAGCTGACAGCCATGCCCCCCCCCCCCCCCACAGTAAGAAACACACCCCTAGGCATACTTAATCCCTACACTGCCACCTAGTGGTTAACCGTTAACCCCTTCACTGCCAGTGTCATTTTATACAGGAATCAATGCATTTAAATAGCATTGAATGCTGTATAAATGACAATGGTCCCAAAAATGTGTCCGCCATAATGTCGCAGTCACAATAAAAATCGCTGATCGCCGCCATTACTAATAAAAAAAAATTATTAATAAAAATGCTATAAAACTATCCCCTATCTTGTAAACGCTATAACTTCTGCGCAAAGCAATCAATAATCGCTTATTGCGATTTTTTTTTTTACCAAAAATATGTAGAAGAATACGTATCGGCCTAAACTTAGGAAAAAAAATGTTTTTTTATATATTTTTGGGGGATATTTTATTATAGCAAAAAATAAAAAATATTGCGTTTTTTTTCAAAATTGTCGCTCTTTTTTTGTTTATAGCGCAAAAAATAAAAACCGCAGGGGCGATCAAATACCACCAAAAGAAAGCTCTATTTGTGGGAAAAAAAGGACGTCAATTTTGTTTGGGAGCCACGTCGCATGACCACGCAATTGTCAGTTAAAGCGACGCAGTGCCGAATCGCAAAAAGGGGCCTGGTCCTTTGGCTGCAGATTTGGTCCGGTCTGAAAGTGGTTAATGCCTTCCTTGCCCTGTCCGTGAGTTTTGGTGTGGCCATCTCTTGGCAGGTTTGCTGTTGTGCCATGTTCTTTCCATTTAGTTGAAATGGAATTGGTTGATGATTGCTCCTAGCAATCATCAAAGATTTTGATATTTTTTTTTTTTTTTTGGCTCATTGGCTCCTCTTCTCTGCATGAACACGTAGGCTTTTATTGAGGTGCGTTCAGGGGCTTGGACAAAAAAAACAATAAAAGCCCCAAAAATGTCAACGGCAGTGTGCACGGGGCCGAAGTCATAAATCAGGAGTGCAACGTTTCAGAGCAAAAATGTATTTTATGTTGTAACTGTAATTTTTTTGAAGCAAGATTGCAGTAATGTAGAGCAGGTTGAAAAGATGAAGAAATAAAAAAACGAAGTTACTTACGGTAACGTTCTTTCCAGGAGTCTTTCAGGACAGCCACCTGAGAGACCTTGGCTCCTCCCCTCTGTAGGAAACACCTGCGCCAGCTTGCTATAAATTTCCTCCTCCCCTGCTGCTCCTCAGTTCTTTGAAGAGCACCTCCAGTTTGCTGGGGAGACACAAGAACATATGATACACATATAATAATTTATATCACATTTCCTGTAAGGAAACCTATGCTTTGATATACATCTGGGTGGGTACCCGGCTGTCCTGAAAGACTCCTGGAAAGAACGTTACCGTAAGTAACTTCGTTTTTCCCTTATCGTCTTTCAGGACAGCCACCTGAGAGGATAACCGAGCACTTACCCTTAGGGCGGGACCACAGCTTGTAAGACCTTACGTCCAAAGGTCTGATCTTTAGCTGACCATAAGTCCACTCTATAGTGTCTTACAAAAGTGGCAAAGCTGGACCATGTTGCCGCTTTACAAATCTGTTCCGGCGTTGCTCCAGCTCGCTCTGCCTGTGATGCTGCCATAGCCCTCGTGGAGTGTGCCCTGATTCCTTCTGGGATCTGCAAACCCCCTAGTTTGTAAGCCTGTTCTATGGCTTCCCTTAGCCATCTGGCTATTGTACTCCTTGAAGCCTTGTGCCCCTGCCTGGCTCCTGTGTATAAAATAAATAAAGACTCCGTCTTTCTAATTGTCTTGGTTGCCTCTAAATAATGCAAGATGCATCTTCTGACATCTAAATTGTGAAATTTCGCTTCCTTCTCATGAGAAGGATTTGGGCAAAATGATGGTAATACGATTTCTTGACCCCTGTGAAACTTTGAGGCCACTTTAGGTAGAAACCCCGGGTCCATTTTGAAGATTATACGGTCCGGGAAGATTTGGCAAAAGGGGGGTCTGATAGATAGGGCTTCCATCTCACAGACTCTCTTTGCTGTAGTAATTGCTACCAAGAAGATTGCTTTAAGCGTCAGCATCTTTAGGCTGCAATCCTTTAATGGTTCAAAGGGTTCTTCTGTCATAGTCTGTAACACTAATGACAGATCCCACTTTGGAAAGGCTGTACTCTGTAGCGGCCTTTGTCTGTTCACGGATCTAAAGAGTCTGATTATCCAGGGGTTTGAGGCTAAACTCCTCTCCTGGTAAACTGACAGTGCTGACACTTGACTCTTTAGCGTGCTGAGGCTTAGCCCTTTGTCTACACCACTCTGTAGAAACTCTAGGACTGCTACTGAGCTTTGCGTTTTAAAGTTGTTCTCTGTACACCATCGATTAAAACATCTCCATACCCTCTGGTAGATATTACGTGTCTCAACCTTCCTGCTTTTCAGCAGTGTGTCTATCAGACGGCTTGAGAACCCTTTCGCCTTTAGTAGCTGTTCCTCAGATACCAGGCGGCTAGTTTCCACCTTTCCACCTGTGGACAGTGCACTGGGCCCTGGGCTAGCAGATCCTCTTGGATTGGTAGCAACCAAGGGGGCTCTATGGCTAGTTCTTTGGGCATAGAGAACCACGGTCTCCTGGGCCAGTGAGGTGCTATGAGGATCAATGACGTGTCTTCTGTACGTAATTTCCTTATTACTGCGGGTAGTAGTACTGGTGGGGGGAAGGCATAACATCTGCTGAATTCCCACTTCTGCGCTAATGCGTCTACTCCGAGTGCTCCCTCCTCCCTTTTAGGGAGAAAAAGGCTTGGACTTTCCTGCTTTCTCTGGAAGCAAATAAGTCCACCTGAGGTATTCCCCATTTCTCTGTAATCTGGTCGAATACCTCCTGCTTCAGTACCCAGTCTCCTTCTCTTACTTTCTTTCTACTGAGAAAGTCTGCCACTTTGTTTAAGTCTCCTTTTAGATGTACTGCTGAAAAGGAGAGTATGTTTTTCTCTCCCCACTTCAGAATCTCTTCTGCCAGGGCCCACAGAACTCCGCTTCTGGTTCCCCCTTGTTTGCTTATGTAAGCTATAACTGACGAGTTGTCTGATCTGATCTGAACATGATGTCCTTTCAACTCTTTCTGGAAGGACTGGAGTGCAAACCATACTGCTTTCAACTCCTTCCAGTTGGAGGATCTCGTCCACTCTCCCCTCCCCCAAGCACCTTGTGCTATCTGGGAGTCTAAGTGTGCTCCCCACCCTACACCGCTTGCGTCTGTGGTTAGGATTCGGGAGATAGGTAGGATCCACAGCCGTCCTACGGCTATATTTTCTGTCCTTCTCCACCACCATAAGGACTTTTTTACTTTTGCTGGTATTGATACCTGCAAATCCAGAGACTCCTGCCTGTGGTCCCACACTTTTAGTAGGAACATTTGCAGCGGTCGGAAATGCAGGTTTGCCCATTGAACTGCTGGGATTGCAGATGTTAGCAACCCCAATGTTGACATTATTTTTCTTATAGAACAGGGTACATTGGTCTGTATTGTTCTTACTTCTTTTTGCATTTTTTCTATCTTCTCTTTGGGTAGAAAAACTTTTTGCTGGACTGAGTCTATTATATACCCCAGGTATTTTATCTGTTGTGTGGGTTGTAGACTTGACTTCTCCACATTCACCAACCAACCTAGACTCTCTAGGAATGCCCGAGTATACTTGAGGTTCTCTAATAGCCTTTCGGGTGTTTTTGCAAAAAGGAGAAGGTCGTCTAAATAGGCAATAATGGATATGCCTTTTAGTCGCAATGTTGCCAGAGCTTCTGCCAGAACCTTGGTAAAGATTCTTGGCGAAGATGATAGGCCAAAGGGTAGAGCCTGAAACTGAAGGTGTACGGTTCCTTTTCCTGTTTCTATAGCTAGCCTTAGAAACTTCTGGTGATTTAGGTGTATGGGTATGTGCAGGTACGCATCCTTTAAATCTAGCGACGCCATATAACAGTTTGGGGGCAACAGGGCCTTCACTGAGTATATGGAGTCCATCCTGAACCTTTTGTAGGTTATGGATAGATTTAGTGGTTTGAGGTTGAGGATTGGTCTGACCTTTCCTGAGGGTTTCTGTACTCCGAATATATGGGAGTAGAAGCCCTGTCCTCTCTCTGCCTTTGGTACCGTGATGATTACACCTTGTTTCCTGAGGTCCTTTATGGATCTCATTAACCCTCTGGCTTTTTCCTTGCTGTTTGGCAGCTTGGTGATGTACAGTCTGTTTGGGGGGAATTTTGAGAATTCTAGGGAATACCCGTCTCTTATCGTCCTTAGAATGAATTGACTGGAGGATATTTCTTCCCATTGTGAAATGAAGGCCCCCAGTCTTCCTCCCACTGGGAGTGCTTCATTCTTTATTGCGGGTCTGCTCAGGAGGGCGAAAAATTGCTCCTCCTTTGCTATTCCCTCGCTGACCCCAAGGTTTCTTTTGATTAGTTGCCTTGGGTATTGAAAAACGGGACTTAGTATCCCTCCTTTGCCTCTTTCTGTTTTGTTGAGGCTGGGACCACGGTGCTTTCCGTTTCAGCGGAAACGCTTTCTTTTTGTCCGCTGTACGGTCTAACACTTTCTCTAATCCTGGCCCAAACAGGAGGTCCCCTGTAAACGGGATCCCGCATAACTTGGCTTTGGACGCAGCATCCCCTTGCCAAGTCTTTAGCCATAGGGCCCGCCTGGTAGAATTGGCTAGAGCCGAGGATCTGGCTGCCATGCGTACCAGTTCTGCTGATGCGTCTGCGATATACGCGATGCCTTTGAGCAGAGTGGGAAAAGAGGACAAAATTTGCTCCTTTGCAGTTCCTTCCTCAATATGTGCCTGTATACGGTTGAGCCAGAACTCTACATTTCTGGCTACCACCGTGACCGCCATGGCTGGCTTTAGGCTTCCCACTGTGGCGTCCCATGACTTTTTTAATAGGGCGTCCATTCTTTTGTCCATTGCTTCAGAAAGGACCCCCATATCCTCAAAAGCTAGATCGGTGTGCCTGGAGACTTGTGAGAAGGCAGCGTCTAGTTTTGGGATTTTGTTCCACACTGATGACTCATCATCTGAAAATGGGAACCGTCTCTTTAAGGCTTTAGAAAAGAATGGTTTCCTTTCAGGTTCCTGCCATTCTTTTTTGATTGCCTCTATTAAGACCTCATGAACAGGAAAATTCTTCTTTTCCCGTTCTCCTAAACCCTCATACATCTGATCATGCAGGGATAAAGGTTTCTTTTCAGTCTGTATACCCAGCGTGGTATGAATGGCTCCCAACAGCTGGTCTACCTCTTCTAAAGAGAGTTTGTATCTAGAGGGTCTTCTGGAATCCCCTTCCAGTGTTTCACCCTCAGATTCTTGGGAGCCGGACGCTGCGCTGTCAGGCTCGTCCTCTACTAAAGGACCGGCACTAGTGGAGGGTAGTGCCTGTGCGTTTACTAGCACCGGTAGTACTGGTGGGGGAGCAGTCTGCAGTTGAGGGATCTGAAATCCTTCAAAAAAGGTTTTGAAAGATACAAAGGTACTAGATAGTTCCTTAACAGATGCCGCTAAATCACTGCCTTGCTCTGTGGAATGTTCTTGCACTAACTTGTGAATACATTCCTTACATAATGCTTTCCCCCAGGAATCTTTAAGTGTGTTTTTACAAGAAGGGCACCTCCTCTTTGAATTATGAGAGGGCTTAGACTTGTCAGGTTTCTGAAAAGACATAAAGAAAAAACCCACACACATTAATACTGACATAAGCTTCCTGCAACTTGCAGGTGCGCAGCGTCTTCCATATGGGCTTACCACACTAGGGGCCCAATGAAAATAACCCTCTGACACAGGAGGGACCTGCCCACCCCCCCCTTTGCTGAACCCTTGAGGGGGAGGGGGATGGGTGGTGGTTATAGGCCAGGGGAGGTCCTCCCCAGGTTCCCCTTACCTTTACATGGCTGGAGCTGGTCTCTGTCGTAGCAGTCTGGTCCCTCCCTTCTGCGTCCGACATGCTTGTGTCACCACTGGAGCTTTTGCTGTCTCCACAGCAATTGTAGCTCCTCTCCTAGCCCATGCCTGGTCCCTTTTCATGGTTCGCGGCCGGAACCGGAAGCCGCGAACCCGGAAGTACACGCCCCCTCATGCCGGACGTGACGTCACCCGTCGCCGACATCGCCGGTCCCTATACCCAGCGTGTTCCGCGCTGCGAGCGCTACACGCCGCTGGAGGTATGGGACGGCAGGGCCTGTATCCGTGCTCCGCACTCGGAGCTGAGAAGGAACCCCCCTGACCTCCGCTGCGCTCAGGGATGCAGGGGTGGCAGTCTCTCCCAGGTTAGTTACCTGGTCTGTTGTCCAAAAAAGGAGCCTCTGCTGCTTTGTTTGTGGACCTTTTCCTTTGCCTGAGCCTTACATACCCCCTGGTAATCCTGACTCTCCTGGCTGGTTCCAAAAAAGGTGTCTCCCCACCTGGAGGAAACACAAATAACTGAGGAGCAGCAGGGGAGGAGGAAATTTATAGCAAGCTGGCGCAGGTGTTTCCTACAGAGGGGAGGAGCCAAGGTCTCTCAGGTGGCTGTCCTGAAAGACGATAAGGGAAAAATAACTTTTTAAAATTTATTCCACTCTTGGCGATTTACCAGCCGTGGGAAACGGTACATTTTTTAATGAACTCTTGGACTGTTTTTGGCGGAGATTCTGGAGTTATGAGTACTGTAAATGGGTATCCAAAGGGAATTTATGGTTAAACTGCAGCATTAATGCGGACACTAAGGGGCCGTTTACGTTTTTGCGATGTGTTAATGCACATTATGTTGCTCTTTAATGTTAATCAGAACGCTGAATGGGCTGCCAGTGCCCCAAAATGTCCTGTCTTGAAAATTTAGACATGCTGCAAATTTTGGTACATTACCCAATGCTTCAGATACCATTCATACTTGTGCATCGTAGCAGTGTGCGCTAATATTCATACATTACTGCAGGTTACCATAACGTATGGCAGCGCTCCTGCGTATGTGTGGTGCCATGAATTTCCTTCAGGATCATTCACACTAGTGGTTGGCCCCAACTGCTACCCCATTTTAGCCACAGAGGCAGCAACCGCGGGTGTACATATGCTGCAGCAAGAATTATTTCCAGCAACGAGGTCGCTCTGCAAGCACTCCAAAACCGCGATGGTCAAGGGGTTAAAGCAGGCGGTGAGGCGATGACACTGTAACTGAACGTCCCACACTCCGCTTGAGTGCTTCCGTCATATACCACTTCCTCCAGTCTGAATATAGATATTATAGCTGCATATTACAACCAAAAATTAGGCAGGACTCGTTTGGTTGCAAAGCTGGAACTCTTTATTTGAACAAGAATACAGGCTTTTATACACTTGAGAAGGACATTCCCCAACAACAGACTTGTACTATAAACATGACGTTAATTAGCTACCTGGATGACTCGGAGGTCTGACCTTCCAGGTCAGACTTGTCTCTTAGCTCACAAACTACAATACACATTATCCCAAGTATAAACGCAGAACATCTTCACACAATGGCGGGAGACCACCAGTAGCAGACTATTCGTCTTCTACATTGTACAGAGGCCAGTGTGATCAGCTCTTTGAATTAACATGTATAGTTCTGAATCAAATAAACCAGAAATAATCTTTGTATATTTCCTGGGAGATATTGTGGCTAAATATTACTGTTCCATTAAGTAGCTGTCCATTTTCTCAGTCACCCTGTGCCCCTAATAGACACAGGGTAATTTTAGCCATAGGAGGTGCATGGAGAGCTGAAACAAGGGTTTCCCCACCTCTCCGAGGGATTTTGGGTTCCACAGGCCCCCCGCCCAAAGTGACTCCCTTCAGACACACCTTATTTTCTTGTCAATTGCTCTCTAAAGAGAAATCCAAACACGGTCACTCTTCGGAGACTAAAGCAAGTATTACCGAGCCTTTGGTGTGCTAGGGTGCCATTGAAAATGCGTTCCTGCAACACAAGAATGTAGATGCGCTTTGAGGGACTTTTAACACCTTCTTGCTGCCGTAATGCATGGCAAGGCATGTTAAATGCATTGGTGCTATTTGGGGCTTTTCATTCTGAATAGCGCCCCCTGTTGGACATGCGTGCAGGCACCGTTTTTATTTATTTTTGTTTTGACACTGCACTGCAAAACCTGTTGTGCTTCTCTGCAATGCATGTCCGACGGTAGGTACGTTAAGGCGCCATTCAGAATGAACGTCGTTGAATTATTCTAATGCCTTTTATTGTGCGTAGCTATGCGTTGTGGTAACACATGCGTTACCACAACATGATGGTGTGAATGGGCCCTGAAGGCCCATTTACATTTTTGTAGTGTGTTAAGTGTGCTATGGAAATATTTTTTTTGTGAAAGAGCTTGCATTATTTTTGTTGTTCCTCCTCCACCCATTAAAGTTCATGGGCTAACAGGTGGCGCCTGGTCTTGGCTGCTGGCTTAGCTGATAGACAGTTATAATGGCATTTTCATGGAATTTTGTGTATATCCAGATTCAGAATGTTTCTGTTTTTTGCCCTTTAATGCAGGCACCGAATTCCCAGAATCCCATTGTGTGATTTTATATTGTGCTGTGGTTATGTTTTTCATTTCTTATAACTTTTATGGTGTGGTCTCTTAGTTGCTTACGATCACTTGCTGGCTGGTAACCAATACGCTTCTAGGTTTTGTCAAAGCTTAAAGAGGAGTTCCAGCCTGGGAAAAAAATAAATGAAGTCAGCAGCTACAAATACTGTAGCTGCTGGCTTTTAATATGAAGACACTTACCTGTCCAAGGAGCCTGCGATGTTGGCAGCTCAAGCCGATCCGTCCATCAGCTTTGGGTGCAGGTGCCAGTTTTGCAAGTAAGGGAAATGGGCAGTGAAGCCTTCAGGCTTCATAGCCAGTTTCCTACTGTGCATGGGCGAGACACGCAGTGCTTTCTGAATGGTCCTGTTGTCTTCTGGGACACGCACAATTGGGTCAATTGTTTAAAACAGAGATGTTTTTGTCCTGGAACTCCGCTTTAAAGTGATTATGATACCCCCCCCCCCCCCCCCCCCCCAAAAAAAATTCTGCAAGACAAAAGCATAATTAGCTAGTATGCATAGCATACTAGCTCATTCTGAATTATTTACCTGAGATTGAAGCCCGCGCAGCGGTCCTCATTCACCGCTCTGGCCGACGACATCGCTCCCGGAGTTACTGCCAGGTATCGCGGTGCGCTGTGATTGTCCGGAGCCTCTGGTGACGGCACACTCGCTGAAGCAATGGCACGTACGTGCCGTTGCTTCAGTGCGCATGTGCCGATGATATTGGCACATGCAAATACAGTTCAGGTTTAGAAGATATCCAGGGTAGCTACAGCTAAGCCTTATTATAGGCTTACCTGTAGCAAAAAGTGTATTGTAAGGGGTTACAACCACTTTAATTGACCAAACTGAATTTAGAAGCTGATTGGTTACTATGCACAGCTGCACCAGATTCTCTGTGCATCAGTTTCAGTAAATCTCCCCCAGTAAGCCTTCATCTCTCAGCAAAGGTATCCCCCCCCCCCCCCTTGCACGACTTCCGCCCTTCACCAACGTTTTTTTTTTTTTTTTTGCTTCAAAAGCATTTAGTGATTAAAAAATTTAGATTGTAGAAGCCAATGAGCCTTTTAAAGCAGTTGCCTACCCTCATAGAATTATGTCTGTAAAGTCTACCTTTTTTGTATAGCTCCTACCCCTCCAGAATCCTGGTAATGAGGGCAAGAAGGGGGGGAAAAAGGGGGCAAGATGAAAAGAGGGCAAGGGGGAAGCAGAAGGCGAGGAGGAAGGAAGGAGGGGGGGGGGACAAGAACGGGGAGGAGAAGAAAAGGGATGGGAAGAAGGGACGGGGGGGGGGGGGGGGGGGGGGGGGAGGCGAGAGGGCAAGAAGCATTAGTGAATAGACTGGAAGGTACCGTATTTAACGGCATATAACGCGCACCCCAAGTTTAGGAGGGAATTTTAAGGAAAAAAACTTTTAGGATGGAAGTTTAAGAAATTTTTTTATTATTTAAATGCCCATCAATGCAGCCTTATCAGTGTCATTTGCAGCCTTGCATTGCAGCCTTTTCAGTGTTGTTGCAGGCTTGCCGTTTAAAAATGGCGCCGCTGAGATACAGAGCGGATGTCCTGTGTATCTCGGCGGCACTTGGCAGTTTTCGGTGGCTTTCAGCCGTTCTCGACGGCTTTCGGCTCACAATCGGCGGGGGATCGGCGTATAACACGCACCCGCGATTTTCCCCTGATCTTAAGTGTTATACGCCGATAAATACGCTATATTATTTTTACTTGTGGAACCTTTTTTTTTTTTTTAAACAGTTCTTCAGTTGCTTCCTGATTTTTGGCCTAGGCCAAATTCCAGAAGTCTTCATGGGCTTTTTTTTTTCATATGGAGGAGGGACTTCTCGGCTTGGAACACCCTCCTGAATGCATGCCTGAGCCAAGGGCAGATGGACTCCATCAGTTAAATGCTACATGAATCATCTGCGCTTATTCAAGATGGCCACAGCTAAAAATGCTAGGGGGGGGGGGGGGGGGTGTGTTTTTCAAAGACTTCCCTTCAAAATAAAGCATGGAGACCTGGGTGACTATATGGATGGATGGGGAGTTTGTTTTGAATATTAAACATTTTATTAAATGGCATTTTTCTCAGATATGCTATTTATAGTTGCTCAGATATAGTTTTAGTTGCACTTTAACAATGCCTGCTATATTATGATTTTTTTTTTTTTTTTTATTTACCTTCTTTGTCGATCCCTGGGTTCCTAGTGCAGCTTCATTTGAAATAAATTTTTATAAAGATGGGGAAAGAATAACCTCTGTCAGGAATTATTTTTCTTATTTTCATTAGAGAGACTTACACTAACTTCCTCTCCCAGAAAAAGGATGTTAGGAAGCAATGAGATGTCCCTCGGATGGGACACCCAGACCACCCCCCCCCCCCCCCCCCCCCCCCCATTTCTTGTCCTGGTGTCACTAGGGCAGGAAGTTAAGACCTTCCTCCAACGGGGACACAGACATAAATCTTGGCAGACATTCAGATTTTACCCGCCTGGAAAGAAAAAGATTTTGGCTGGATTAGAGTTTTTTTTATAGCTTTGGTCATTCTAGGACATCTGCAGTTGATTTCCACAGTCTAACATGTTCTGTTCCTTCACAGACCTTTCGATGACTGCAAGGCACTGGGAAGAGGATGGCCGTGGACAGCAAGAACAGCGACTGTACGGCACACGGTAATGGGAGCCTCCCATCCAAACCTTCCTGCACGGACCACCCCACAGCCTGTGACGTAGATCCACCGCCCCCAGGCTCCGAGGAGCCCCAAGTTAAAGCCAGTCCTAATGGATGCCTTCCTCAGAATGGTGCCGCCAAACCTTGTTCCATGTATCTGGAGCACCAGAGAACACCAGTCATCCCCCAGTGCTGCCATCACTGCTGCTATCACCCGCCCCCGAGCAGCCAGCAGGACCACGTTTCCCACACTGTTGGGACCTCACCTCTGCTGAACACTGAGTGCTCCCAGCTTCAACGAGAACTGTCCCCGACCTCTGTGTGTCCAAACCATCCACCCGTTTATCACCCCGTCTGCTGTGTGCAACCATCACAGTCCTTTTGTATTCACCAATGGAGGGACCACTTCCAGCACCAGCAGGTGCCACCACATCTGGTCAACATGAGGTCAGTGTCCTGTTCTTTTATTATGGTGCCCCTTTCTCTTTAAAGTGGACCTGTATTTTTCATGTCAAGTCCATGCATGCTAAGTGTTGCGCTCGTCTAGCAGTAAAAAGGATCGCTTGTTTGAATCCCAACCACAACACTTCCTGCCTGGAGTTTGTATGTTCTCCCTGTGCCTGCGTGGGTTTCCTCCCGGGTGAGTTAGGGACCTTTTTAGATTGTAAGCTCCTTGAGGGTAGGGACCAATGTGAATGTACAATGTACCGTATATACTCGAGTATAGGCCGTCCCGAGTATAAGCCGAGGCCCCTAATTCACCACAAAAAAATGGGAAAAACGCATTGACCCGTGTATAAGCCGAGGGTAAAAAATGCAGCAGCTACTGTAAGTGGAAAAGAGGGTCAGCAATGCCCATCTGCAGCTGCATGTCCCCTGTACAGACCCCCCCTGTGTCCCCATTGCAGCCTCCCTGTGCCGATCTGCGGGTCCTGTGTCATCTGTCATCCGTCCTGTGCCATCTGTCATCCGATATCTGTCATCGGTCTTCCGCCGATGCAGTCTCGCTCTGTCCCCCCACAGCGTGTAAGGCGCCATTCTAAAATTACAAAAGCCGAGCCGCCTCCTCCTCCTCGTCCGTGATAGGAGGAACGCTGTTTTCCCAGCAGTCAGTGTGCAGTGTTCCGCCTATCACGGACGTCCTCTCATCCTCATCCATGAGATGAGAATGACAGGACGTCCGTGATAGGCGGAACACTGCACACTGACTTACTGCTGGGTAAATTAGTGTCCGCCTATCACGGATGGGCGGGAGGAGGAGGCGCGGCTTTTGAAAACTGCCGTCTGTCTGCATGACACGCTGTTCATGTAGGCAGACAGCGGTGACTCGAATATAAGCCGAGGGGGGGACTTTCAGCCCTAAAAAAAAGGGCTGAAAATCTCGGCTTATATTCGAGTATATACGGTATATGTAAAGCGCTGCGTAAATTGACGGCGCTATATAAGTACCATAATAATAATTTACGTTTTTTGGTTGTAACTTTCAAGGGGGTATGAATACTTTTTCAAGGCACTGGTATATTACTTGGACCAACGTAACCATGTATAAAATACCCTTGCCTGGAATTCTTCTTTAAATCGTCCTTTTTACATAAATGCCATAATAACCTGTAAATGGCATTGGAAATTTTACAAATCTCTCGTGTGCTTTTGTCTGGAATATAATAGACCAGGCCCCGATGTCTCCCGATCATCCCCACCTCCAAATGTCCTTCATTATCCGAGGTAATTGGGGCCAGACCCCTCTGCAGCATACAAGACAAAGTCCAATTTCCCTTCATTACAACACAACAGAACTTTATTGTTATTCGATCTCTCAGCGCTGTGGCGGAGGTCGGTGAGGTGACCCCCATTGTGGGCGAAACTTTTAGTCTCTCTTCGCAGATTTTGTTGTTGGGAATTCGATTCCCTTTCACTCGGAGTAATTCCGAGGCCCGTTGGAGAGGAGTGTTGGGTGGAATCCTATTTTCCCTTTTTATTACGGTGTACAGAACACGATGACAGGTTGTGTCTCGAACGTTCTTTTGGCTGATGCCCTGTTGGGATTGTCTTAGGAGCTAATAGCTGCTTTTCCTGACCACATTCAGGACTATAACAAGTCAAAAAAAAAAAAAAGAGGAATCTAAAATACAGTAGATTATCAATGCTTTTTATTCAGGGAGGCAATTGGCAGTAATACAAAATTTTCCTAGCACACCGTTCTGCACAAAATAACCAAACCATTTCAACAACTTAGATTAAAACACAGGTTTAGTTGCATACAATTGTAAAAACACATGAAGCCACACTGCTGCATCAAGGCCCCTCTGAGAAGTGTGGTCCCTAACTCGGCAACTATTTGAGTTCCCAACCCTACAACATGTATAGCCATGCTTAAAGAGGAAGTAAACCCTGATGGGTTTACTTCCTCTTTGTTTCCCTGCAAAGGTAAAGCATAATGGGCTACAATGCAGCGCATAGTAGTCCATTATGTGTCACTTACCTGACACAGGAGCCTGCGATGTCACCACTGCCCCCTCTTCCACGGAGCGTCCATCATCTTTCCGTGTATGGCGGCTCCAGTGCTGTGACTGGTTGGAGCCGTGATGACGTCACTCCCGCGCATTCGCGTGTGAGCCGTGACGGCATATTTGCCTTCACTTGCGCTGTTGTCTACGGTGTGCATGCACCGATCAGTGGCCTGATTACAATATATGAAGTGTAAAAAATGGAGTGCCCACCAATGCCAGTGATCAGAGCCCACACTGCCCACAAGTGCCACAAATCATTAGCCATCCCAGTCAGTGCTGGCAATTAGTGCTGCCCATCACTGCTGTCCATCACTGCTGTCCATCACTGCTGTCCATCACTGCTGTCCATCAGTGTAACCCATCAGTACCACACATCAATGCCCATCAGTGCCCATCTGTACCACCTATCCATACCCACCAGTGCCACATATCAGTGCCCATAAGTGCGGCATATTAGTGCCTCCTCATCAGCAGCAATATGTTCTATTTACTGACTTTTACTACATCCTTTTTCTTAGCCACGGGAAAATGCTGATATTTTTTTTTAAACTGGGCATATTTTCTGCCTGTATACATCTATGTGCATGTACTCCTAAACACCGCCCAAGCAGAATTACATATTTGGCAGTCAAAACCATAAACCTATATGTAGTTCTACTGTGTGTTTAGTGGTTTGCCTGGAGCTCTGCATTCATATCCCCAGCCAGTTTCCACACTTTCAAGCAAGCACAGGTCTTTGTAAATGTTTTTTTATTGCCTTTGGAGAAGTTTGATAAGTAAAGTTTTACATCTAGCCATGAAAGTTTCCTCCCATCCTTTCCAGTCCCCTCGGTTTTGGCTCGCTTTCAAAAAGTGAGTCACGGAGGCATTTTAAAAAGCTGCATTATTGCTACTTCAAAAAGCGGTTATTTGACTTGCAGAGCAGTAGGCAGCGTTCCGGTGAAATCAAAGTGTTTTCTGGAAGGGGGAGATTTCTGTGCGCGCTTACCGCGAAGTGACGTGAGGCTTCAGCGGTGACAAGAAGCAAATGTCAGTTTCCTTAATCTTTTGCACTTTGTTTTTATCAGTGTCCTCATAGGGTACTTGTGATTTGTTCCGGCTGGTGGAGAGGAAACAATGGGGCGCTTGTAACACTTGTTACCGAATGTCATCTAGAAGAAGGAGATTTGTTCATACCTGGCATACTGCCATTAGAGGCACTACAGCGCCGAGTGAATAGACATTTTTTGGTGTTCTTGTAATAAACCAGTTGTAAGTTTATTATTTTTTTTATTTATGTTTTTTTTTTTTCCTGCAACATCCTTGTAGACATTAAACATATTTCTTAAATCTGGATGTGCACTGAATGGAAAATTTTGGTAACGAAAATTCAGGCTGCACTTGGCTAAAACCGAAAATGTTTAAAAAAAAAAAAAAATATATATATATATATATATATATATATATATATATATATATATATATATATATATATATATATATATATATATATATATATATATATATATACTCTCGAGTATAAGCCGACTGATTATAAGCCGAGGCACCTAAATTTACCACAAAAGACTAGAAAAACTTATTGACTCGAGCATAAGCCTAGGGTGAGAAATGCGCAGCTACTGTAAGTGGAAAAGAAGAGGGTCAACAATGCTCATTTGCAGCCTCACTGTGCCCATTTGCAGCCATAGGTCCCCTGAACTTGGTAGTTAAGGGTTCCTAGATGCCCCTAGCTGCAGCCAAAATTTGGGGTCTTTGGACCCAAAGGGTCCCGAAATGATATTGCTGCAGATGGACACAGTTGACTGACTTTGGGGCCCGGTATCTCGGGGCCACTTGGTGCTAGGAACCCCAAATTTGGATATGTTGTAGTGTTCCACTGGGTTTGCACAACAAATTTGGGGTTCCTAGCACCAAGTGGCCCCGAGATAGGGGGCCCCAAAGTCAGGTCGGAAAATGTCATTCTCGGCTGCAGAAAAGTGCTTGACTCGAGTATAAGCCGAGGGGGGCACTTTCAGCACAAAAAAAATGTGCTGAAAAACTCGGCTTATACTCGAGTATATACGGTGTGTGTGTGTGTGTGTATGTGTATGTATATATATATATATATATATATATATATATATATATATATATATATATATATATATATATATATATATATATATATATATATATATATATATATATATATTGTGTGTGCATACATACATACATACATACATACATACATACATAAACTTTTGAATGAATATGAATTTATTGCCGTCCATTATCAGCACTTTAACCACTTCAGCCCCGGAAGGATTTACTCCTTTTCTGACCAGGCCATTTTTTGCGATACGGCACTGTCGCTTCAACTGACAATTACGAGCTCGTACGACGCTGTACCCAAACAAAATACATACCCCACAAATTATTTTGGTGGTATTTAATTACTGCTGCGTTTTTTTTCTAACCCCACATATTTTTTATTTTCTGCTATAAAACCTTTCCAAAAAAAATTGTAAAAAAAATAATTTATCAGTTTAGGCCAATATGTATTCTGCTACATATTTTCACAATTTCCTCCAGTGACACAAATGATGGGGCACAATTTCTCCCACTGACATCAAAGATGGGGCATTGTTTTTTACCACTGATGTCAGGACCTTTTCTTCTTCCAATAACTGCAGTCTGACCCTCCTAAAGTCTGAAGGACCGTAAACTGGCCTTTTGTTTAGAAAGTTTGCTCTAGACCAGGGGTCTCCAATGTTGGCACTGCATGCAGACAGGAAATGATGGGGAAATATGATGCGTACTGGATGCTGCACAGGGATAACTGAGGTGTACAGCACACACTGGGGGCATGGAATAATACAAGATGCTCAGAGATGCGCTAAAGTCATGGGGTGCACAGTGTGTGCTGTGGCCTCTGGAGTATCCGGATGCTTAGGGATGTGGTAGAGACATGGCATGCACTGGGGTCACTGAATGACACAATGCTCAGAGGTACACTGGAGTCACGTGGGGCACACTGCAATCATAGGATGCTTAAGGGGGGACTTTCACAGGAGGCTCAGGCAGGCACAGGAGTCGTGTGGGGCACACTGGAGAAACTGGGGTGCACTGGAGATAGAGGCACAAAGTGGCAGCAAACACTGGCAACTGAAGGGGCACATGGGATATAGAGGACTGGTAAATCTACTGCAGCTGTGGTGGTAGGTGGTGTCTCCGCCTGGTTGTAGTGACATGTTACTCGAACTCTGAGCCATGATTTTTGGTTCTCCATTTAAATCCAGTGCCAATCTTGGTGAAACCTGGAAGTTCGGGTGGCCACACACCTGAGGAGACCTGGCGCTGGATCCTGGGAGAGGTAAACATGCCATTCAGTTTATGTTCTCTTTAAAATCTTTTTTTCCTGCAGGTAAAACAGAGCCATTTGCAACTGTCCTGTAAGTGCTTTACGGCCAGCAAACAAATAACCAACAGCAGTTGTGGCATTCTGGGTGATCTCTGCTCCCTGTAACCCTGTTTTATCGAGCAGTGGTCATCCTCAGAATCTCTAGAGTGTACAGATTCTACAGATCGGCCATAAATTTGTAGGTCCCTGAGTGAGTGGTGATGATTTCATATCAGATAATGCACAACTAGTGGGAATGATGTCATCTGGGACTGCAGTGCCAAGTCCCCGCCACCTCCTGTTACAGATTGCACTGCGACATCTCACACATTTTTATGAGCTGCGAACACTCCACATAAAATGCAAGTTTTAACATCTTGCATTACTTTGCCACAGTAATTGGAGAGCACTCACGCAACCATCTACATGTTATAAAAGGTTTTTTATTAAAGAGAAACCAGCTGACTTCTTTTTTTTTTTTTTATCATTTTGATTATATATAGAGAGAGTCTGTGCAGAGCTTGAACGGAAAGGAGGCTAAAAGTCAATCCTAATGCTAGGTACACATGGGAAGTTTTTTTATTTTTTTTTTTTATTTATTTTTTTTCATACACCCCAGCTGGCTGAACAAATAAAAAAAAAAAAACTGAGGTTCAGTACTAACTAAGCCATGTTAGTGAGGCAATCTCCCCACGCTGTGCTATTGTGTTCTGACAGGGGGACTTTCCCCAGGCAGAACACACTGATCAGCCATTGGTTGCAAGCGGCTGATCGGATGCTGTTTTTTCAGCATGTCCATTTGGTAAAAGCCAGTCGTCAGACCAATTTCTGTCGGACAGGCTGCTGTACACACAGGCTGAATGTCAGCCAGTTTTTCTCTTGAACTGGCCAATTTTCGGCCTGTGTGTACCAGCCTTAAAGTGGATGTAAACCCAAATTTTTTATATATATATATATATATATATATATATATATATATATATATATATATATATATATATATATATATATATATATATATATATAATTTTTTATGTCATAATGTAGAGAATAAGATTTCCTTTCATTTGAGCCCAGTCTTGCCACACAGATTTACTTGAGGCCTGAGCAATCCTCTTTTATTGTTCAGTTAGAGAAATCTTGACAAAGTCTTGAAAACTTTGTTAAAAACGCCCCCTTGCTGTGAGTGACAGGTGATTTACATATCCCATGCACTAGCCTGAGACAGGTTATCATCAGATCACTGGATGTTCTACTCTGCCCAGCTCTGACTACATACATGTCCCCTAAATCACTTGTCTGTCTATAGTCTGCTGACTGTTCACTGCATCCCATGATGATAAACATCCAGTCAAAACACAGTAAAGCTGGGAGAGCTGGAGGGGAGGGGATGTGAATTGTGAACTTTTTACACAGGATGTGCCTGTCTCAGGCTAGTTCATGAGATATGTAAATCACCTGTCACTCACAGCAAGGGGGCGTTTTTGACAAAGTTTTCAAGACTTTGTCAAGATTTCCCTAAGCTGAACAATAAGAGGATTGCTCAGGCCTTGAGTAAATCTGTGTGGCAAGACTGGGCTCAAATGAAAGGAAATCGTATTCTCTACATTATGACATTAAAAAAAATATATATATTTTGGGTTTACATCCACTTTAAGTGTAATATGAGCTTGAGCTATGTAACTTTGTAAACAGACCTTTTTTTTTTTCTGCAAGAAATGCCAAATCTGACCAGGTGAACGTGAAAATAAGCCTAAAGTATCACCTTCTGTCTAGAAATGGGTAAATTATGAGAGATTCATATAAAGCATTTTATATGTAGAAAATGGGAAGAATATATTTTCAAAACTATAAGGCCCCTTTCACACTGGGGCGGGGAGCCGCGATGACGGTAAAGCAGCGCTATATTTAGCGCTGCTTTACCGTCGTTTTCACCGCGGTTTTCGGCCGCTCGCGGTGCGGTTTTACCTCCCGCGAGCGGCCGAAAAAGGGTTAAAGACCCCCGCAGAGCGCCGCCGTAGCGGCGCTTTGCGGCGGTACTGCCGCGGTTTCACCGCGGTGTCCCATTCTAATCAATGGGAAGGAGTGGTATAGGAGAGGTGAACACACCGCTCCTATACCGCTCCAAAGATGCTGCTAGCAGGACTTTTTTTGTCATCCTGCTAGCGCACCGCTCCGGTGTGAAAGCCGGCGGGCTTTCACACTGGAGTTAAAGGGGCCGGATTTTTTCATGCGGTGAACAGGCGCTATTTTTAGCGCTGCACCGCATGAAAAACGCACCGCATGAAAAACGCCCCGGTGTGAAAGGGGCCTAAGTCTTATTCCAGATTAAATCAGTAAATGGAAAAGCCATGCACATTAATACTGTTGATTTGCTCTAAACCCTGGGAAAATACTAGCTGTAATCATTAACCCAACAATTATCAACACGTTGTAAAGATTGGAATTTATATGTATTATTATTATTATTATTATTATTATTATTATTATTATTACAGAAGGTATAAAGTACCAACAGTCTCTGCAGCTACAAACATGGGTATACCATTAAGAAAAGCTATAGGGACTTTGAACATATTTTCTTTTTATTATGGTCAGGACTGAAAAAAAAAAAAAAAAAATTCTCCCCTACCATTTTAGTACCTTCAGGTTTGCCTTATGACATGTGCAGCTAAATCTGAGTCTGAATTTAATTCTCTGCCCTGCCTCTGCAAATATATCCAATATTGTATAGCAAAGGGGAAGGTGGAAATTCAATTTGTCTTGGCGTGAGCTGGGAAATGAGACTCATGAATTCAACTAAAATGTCAAGGTAAATGTTAAAAAAATAAAATAAAATAAAAATTAAAATAAATGTTTAGTCACTGAAAATACTCAAATTTTTCATTTTAAAGTTTATGCTGGATTTTTTTTTTTTCTCTTACTGTTAGAAGCAGAAATCCATCTTCTACTTTCAGTCTCGGAATAGACATTCTGCATTACAGAAATGTTGCAGAAAGCAGATCCGACATCGTGTACTCAGGGATTCAGCTTTTGGCCTCCTCTGAAAATCTCCAATTTATATGAGAGCTCGATAACAGGCTGCTGTGCGCCTAAATCCCCTGCAATGCAGCAAGCCAGAGAATGACTAAAGAGGAATAGAAGACAAATAGCTAAAATCCAGAATTCCACCAGAACCCTTTAAGGGCTTAATGAGATAAGCTGACATTTTCCAGAGCCACTTTCTTTAATGATCCTATAGTTGTAGTGAAAAACTTTTTTATTTTTTTTTTTTTTTTAAGATTTATATATGTGAAGTTTGGCAGCTATATAGTACACTTGGGGTAAAAGTAATCTTTAGATTCATGCCGCAAGCATAACCTACCTACAGATTAGACTAGTTCTTCCCCCAAGCATGGCTGTAGTGGCCAGTTCACCCCATTCTCTTCGGTCTGTGATCTGGAATGTGCCTTCTTGAGATGCTATAGGTGCCTTGCTGTTTCTCGAAGAAAGCCTGAATAAAATATGATTGCTCCGTTTCTCGAAGCAACCTTTCATGACTTAACTGCCCCAACAGGAAATGAGGGGCAGTCTCATCAATGGGGGGGTGAGGACTGTAGTAAAAGCCTATCAGATGTACTCGCTCTGTTCGAATCCAAAGCTTTGTCTGGAGTTGGGCCTTAAACTCTAACCATAAACTTCTCTTTATTGGCTCTTTTGGTATGTTGAACATCCCACTGAACGTTTTTGTTATATCTAAATGATTTTTTTTTTTTGTTTGTTTTAAGTTGATCCTGCCCCTCTTATCACTGACATTGTCCAAGCTTTCTCTGTATAGCAAACACCTCCCTTTATGGAGACTGGTTATTGGAGAGGGGGGGGTGTTTCTGTAGTGCTGCCCATCCCAAGGGTGACAATGCAGCTCCTGTATGGAAACAGTCACCAAGAATAAATCATTGTGTGGAACCTGGGTTCTAATTAGGTGGTGAGAGGGGCTGGTGATAAGATTTGGATTCCTGTGACCAAATTATAACCAAGTGTAGCACTGACCCCGAAGGAGCTTCTGGTTTTATTTGGGCTTACCGGTCTGTTACCTCACTTACTTGCTTCTCCGTCTTGGGGATCCCGTGGAAAGTGGCCCAAAGAAATGTTGATACTAACACTGAATCCTCTTTTGGGTTATTTTATTTAGAAAAGAAGGCAAAGTCTCGTAATAAAGGGTAGAGGGTTAGGGGTGAGTTCAGGTACTTAAATTGCAGGGTGAAGATTTTAGAAGAATCCAGAGGATATTACTGTTCCACAACTGGATTCCTGCAACCCCTGGATAGGTCTCTATCTCACTAGGCCTAGCAGCCGGTAGGATGCTCGGTAAAGTCTCTGCCACAGACTTGTAAGTTACACTTTAGCGTCACTGAGGCATTGGATGAACTTTAAAGAACTAACATACGGTACCAGTTTCTCTCAGCCGATCCGGCGATACCGTATCAGTGTTGATCCAGGTTGCGTCCTTCAACTAAGTCTCCAGGCTCCTTCAGAGAAGCCAGCCTTGCGCACGGTCTTCTCCTGAAAGGGTCCTCCCCTGGGGTTCCTCAGTTGCTGGGCCTCTCCCTTCAGATGAGACGGCCCTGGACCTTCCTTGGATCAGTAGGCTCCGAAAGTTACTCGGGCCTATAACTTCAGTTGCGTTGCCTCGGGCCAGCCAGCCCCGAGACACAGGCTGCATGGTTCCACACCCCAGGCCAGGAGGGCCATGAGGCTGGGTCAGGAGGACCACCAAAACCAAATAGACAGAAAATAATCCCCCGCCAACATGGGGTTGGTACCTTTTTAAATACCACCCCCCCAGAATTCACAGCACGAGAACACTCCCACTGGGCTGGTTCCGAGCAGTAAGTGGCATTCAATGCATCCAGCAAGACTGCGTTTCTACTCTTGCCGGCGGTGACAGCGACACCTACGGTCAAGGAGAACCCAGTGCAACCCAGCTGGACTGGTACTGAAACCAGAAATTTGAAGAAATTGGCCTGAAACCCAACTGTGGCTTCAGGCAACTTAATTTGAAAAAAATAATAGCGCCTGCTCGTCAGGATACAGCGATACACAAGCAATCCAAGATAGTCAGCGCATGGCAAAATCAAAATACATAGAAGACTTTATTAAGGCATTGGGTTAAAATCCATGTCTACACTAACCCGTTTCATCCTCACAGCCTTTGTCATAATTATGGAGAAGGTCGTGAGGTAAAATGCGGGTCTACAGACATGGATTTTAACCCAATGCCTCAAAGTCTTCTATGTATCGATCCTGCCTATCTTGGATTACATGGAAACAGTATGGTGAGTGAGCGTTGTAACCTTAAGACTTAAAGTGTATGACTGGCAGAATCACCAGATGAACATAAAGTTGAAGATTATTTATATTTTTTTATATTATTATATATATATATATATATATATATATTTATTTGGTGTAGCACCCTGGAGTTTGGGCAGGGTTGCTCCTTACAAATTTACTTGCCAGGAGAAGTTATCCTGGTTTATTGCTAGAGAGCTATTGTTTTTTCTCCCTAAGTTTTGGCCTTGTTGCACTTTTTTCTCTTCTACCACTAGGTGGTGGGGTACTTGGTGGTACTAGATACGAAAAGGGCAACGCAAAGTCAGGATATGGGTATATGGGGTATCTCAGCCAATGGGCAAGGGTATTCTTGAATACCTTGGCCTGCTGGGAGAGCCTATATATTCGGGTAGAGTCAGGTGATCTGTGTTCTGTGCCACCTGGACGGCTGTCTGGGTGGACATGTGTTGTATTGCCCGGGTTGCTAGGCTGGAGATGGGGCCTATGCTGGGCACATCTGGCTGCTAGGCTGTTCGAGGGCCTATCCAGAAGCAAGACTGAGGCTTGCAGTCCAACCAAAAGTGATGGTTCTGTTGGCCAGAGAACCTTTCATGGCCAGAGGTAGAGGGGAAGCTGTGGCCAGCAAGGGACTATCTGCCTAATTACCAGGGACCACAGTGAGTAACTGAAGCAAGTACAGAAGCAGTATTCTCACCAACCGGGGAATGGTGAAGAATCGTGAAACTTCAGTGGGAATCAAGCCAAGGACCCAGCCAGCGGAGGTGACTCTTGCAGAGCAGCCTTGTGTGTCAAGCCAGGGACCGAGCCGGCCAGTGGGGTGAAACTTGAGAGGTATCTAGAGTGCCAAGCTAGGAACCCAGAGAAGCGGGGGAGACGCTTGAGGAGGATACCACCGTGAAGATTGGAGGAGCTCAAGGGATTCAGTGGGTCTAGTGAGAGACCGAGAGCTCAGTGGGCTGAAGAACTACAAGGAGCGATTGTAGTGAAAGTGAAGGAACTGTTAAGATTTGTGTTTTGAACTGTTAAAGACTGTTGCCATAGGAGACAGCATTCCTAAACATGCAGATGTGGTATCTTGCTGGATGCCTTTCCCTGCATGGCTGTCCTCCTGTTGAAGTCTCAGTCTGCCAATTAATCTTGCAACTACCTAAGGGTGTCCTGACCCTAACCCTAACCCTCTCTCCCCCAAAAAAGGTTTGTTAAGAGAAATAAACTTTCTTTTGAATCCAAGAAGTGTCTGTCGCCCAATAACTTTAACAACTATACACCTACTATGCCTCACAACCCACTACACAGAAGAATGTCAGCTATCCCTGGACCTGGAGGTTCTCATTAGATCAAAGGAGGCCTGAGACCTTGCTACATTGGCTTTAAGTACACTTTAATCAGTGCGCTCAGTAGTGCCCAAGAAAAAGGGCCTTGGGAGAACATGGCACAAGCTGTTTGATGGGCATAAATAGCTGTCTTCCAGTGTGAGAACATCTCCATTAGACAGTGGAGTTCCTGTCTTCCATTGTGGGAAAGTCTTAATTCAACAGTAGCGACCCTGAGTGTGATTTGTGATGATATAGAGGTCATTAGAGCGGCCATTGCTCAGGCACAGTGGATCAAACAAATGTCTTCCCCCCTATCCAGTAACTGACTTATCCCCTAATACAGTCATTTCCTTCCTAAATGTTAAAAAAAACATTTTCTGGTATTCCTTTGAAACATCTCCATGTCTTCCCGTCTCTGCCGTGTCTGAAATGGATCTCCCTGAACAAGTTGACGCAGAGGTGCTAATGCCAAAATTACAGCCCTGTGTCCTAATTGCCGGGTGCCGATACTTCTGCTGAGCTGAAGGCTCCCTCCTAATCTCCAGTGGTGCGGTTCTCCCATTGAATGGGAAGACGGGACGGCTATGCATTTCTCATCTTAGTAGCATGGCAAAGTAATTTTTGCCGATTGGTTTCTGGGGATAATATTCCGTATTGAGAAGCATAATAAAGACCTTGCGGGAACAGCTGCGTGGTGTGGCTTACATGGCCGGAATGCCTTTGGTGGACGCACATTGTTACACACGCTTTTTGAAGCAAAAATATTTAATGATAGCAGGTGTGACCTTTGACCCTCCGCTCAGTGTCAAGGCTTGTTTTACTCCATAAAATCTGCAGGTTAGAATCCCAAAATAAGTTACTGAAGTTTTATCAGTGTGGGAACTGAGGTTCGGTTTGCCCTTGTTTCCAAGGCTAGACAAGTCCAAGAGACCAGGTGGCTCCTGTTGGGTTTTTTTTTTCTTTTCTTTTTTGGGCAGTGGAATTACATGTTTTATGGCTACTTAAAGCTGATCTATGACGATAGGAATTTGGGAGCTCCCATTGGCTACCCAGAATAAGCTTGGCAAACAAGGCTGTGTTTTTCAGTGGCTACATGCTTGTCCAGGTACTTGGTTCAACTGTAATTTGTCCATTCCTTGTCTTCTACATCATCGCTTACAGGCATATTCATGAAGCAGGACATTTGACATTCTCCAAATAATCACTTCATATTAATTTTTGGGTACATGTGTTTTAAAATGACAGCGATTGATTCACCACCAGCACATGTTGGATTCATTGCTTTATAGATATTTTATACTTTATTACATTGGTCAAGCTTGGACCAATGTAACTGTGTGTATACCATACCGGGCCAAGGGCACTGGAAGCTGAAAATGACTGAAGTGGACACCATTACTCCAGTGATCTCCACTAGCTTCCGGGACTCGTGCCCTGCTGCATTCTGAACACAGGAGGTCAGTCGCTTTGCATTTGCTGAATACATACAAAACGTTCTCTGACTGGATGAGGCAGGGAGCATGATATCACTGTCCTGTCGCTCCACCTCGTCCAATCCAAAGAATTATTTTCATTCGTTCAGCGAATGCTAAGCATTGTTTCAAAGGCACCCATGCTGAGCAGCCAGTCTCCTTCTTCTTTTTTTTTTTTTTTGTAATGCAGAAGGCTGGCCACTTAGGCTGGATTCACATCTATGCATGTTGCATTTGAGCGATTTTGCTGCGTTTTCATTTTTTTATTGTATTTTTTTTTTTACACTGTGGTTGCTTGGCAACCAGCTATATACAGTGTAAAAAAAACGCAGAACAGAAATCAAAAAACGCGGTACTTGAAAAAAAGTCCCCGTCCCTTTCCAAAAACGCAGGAGCACAAAAATGCATTGATGTGAACATGTTCCATAGGAACCCATGTTAAAAAAATGTCCCTACATTTCTGAAAAATGCATAGAAAAACGCATTAGTGTGAATCAAGCCTTAGCACAGGACACAGAAGCAAGTTGAGATCATTGTAGTAGTGGTGTCTACTTCAGTGATTTTCAGCTCCCAGGGGCATCACCCAGGTTTGGTATTTAAATAGTTACATTGGTCCAAGCTGCACATGGAATTCTTCTTTTAAAGTGTGTGTGTGTGTGTGTGTGTGTGTGTGTGTGTGTATGTATATGTGTGTTTAATAAAAAGAAGAAGAAAAATAATATATATATTATTATATTTTTTTGGGGGGGGGGGGTATTTATTATAGCAGAAAGTTAAAAAAAAATTCGGCTTATAGCGCCAAAAATATTTTTGGTAAAGAAAAAAATAAAAAGAAAAAAATTGCAATAAGTGTATATTGATTGGTTTGCGCAAAAGCTATAGCGTCTACAAAATAATAGATTTATGTAATTTTTATTAGTAATGGCGGTGATCTATATTGTAAAACTGTTGGCGCTATATAAATCCTGTAATAAATAAATCTGCGCTTTTTATCGGGACTATATATAATTTCCCTTCTTCCAAAAGTTCATGTCATGCTCCTTCGAGTTCCCTGGAATACATATTAATCCTTAATAAAGCTATAAATACATCCTAAGACAGCTGCCCCTCTTGCCTGAAAATGTTTTTCCCCACATGGATGTGAATATGCCTTGTTTTTGAGATCAAAAAAATATATTTTTTTTTCTCTCCTTTCTGCTTAATATGCTAATGCAGGTAAAGGTGACCATGCACATCGAAAAATATTGTATAATCACCTTTTACAATTTACTAATACTATGTATGAGGACAAACCTTAAAGTGGTAGCAAACCGCTACAAAAAACCTGCAGGACAATAGCACAATGTGCTAGTATGCATCGCATACTAGCACATTACTAGCTGACATGTTCCCTCTGCGTTTCTTTTCGGGATCGCTGGCTCCGGAGCTGTGAATGGCCAGAGCCACGATGACATCACCCCCTGCTCCTGCCTCACTGGTTGTGATTGACAGCAGCGGGAGCCAACGGCATCTCAGCCAATCGGGAGGGAGAGACCCGGCTCTCGTGCACATCGCTGGATCGAGATCAAGCTTATGTAAGTATTGAGGGGAGCTGCAATACTAGAATGCATGAAGATAAAAAACCTTCAGCTTTTACACCCACTTTAAATATGTTTGAGTGGCTGCTTCTGTACTGGTATATCAATTTCTCCATTCGTAACAGTTTGGGGAGGTTGGCTAGCTACTCTGGGACTAGCCCCAACTGATTTAGTAATGGACAGTGTCCTAATGTAACATGCTGTATAATCTATCTGTTTACTGCCCCGTAATGGGTGTAGCTGGTAACCGACCACTCAGCTAGATATCCTTCATATGCTTATTGGGTCATTTCATAGATGCTTTAGGATTATTGGGATCTTTATCTTGTATTAACTAATTATACCATTGCTCAATGTGTTCCCAGTGTTTTGTATTGCAACTATATTGGGTTGACTGATCTCACAGGGTGATGAGTTTGCACATTGTATTGCAACTGGATGTTTGTACTTTTTTTTTTTCTTTTGTTTATCTCTGTGACATCTCAATAAAGCCTTACCTGATTTAAAAAAAAAAAAAATTCCCTGGTTCCTCCGCGTTAACACAAATTGTATATTGTTGTATACCTTATTTTAGACCCAGTGAGCTCAGCGTGAAATCAGATTACTGTATAAACCAAGTTTTTCAGCATGTTTTTTTTGTGCTGAAAATGCCCCCCTCGGCTTATACTCGAGTCAAGCACTTTTCTGCAGCAGAGAATGACATTTTCCGACCCGACTTTGGGGCCCTGTATCTCGGGGCCACTTAGTGCTAGGAACCCCAAAAGATGGGGTTCCTTGCACCAAGTGGCCCCGAAACCCCCAAAGTCGTTTCGGAAAATGTCATTCTCTGCTTCAGAAAAGTGCTTGACATTTTCCGACTTTATCTTTTGGATATGGTATAGTGCTAGTTCCACTGGGTTTGCACACCAAATTTGGGGTTCCTAGCACCAAGTAGCCCCACGATATACGGGGCCCCAAAATCGGTTCGGAAAATTTAATTCTCTGCTGCAGAAAAGTGCTTGACATTTTCCAACTTTATCTTTGGATATGTTGTAGTGCTAGTTTGCACACCAAAATTTGGGGTTCCTAGCACCAAGTGGCCTCGAGATACGGGGCCCCGAAATCAGTTCGGAAAATATCATTGTCTGCTGCAGAAAAATGCTTGACATTTTTCAAACAGACTTTGGGGCCCCGTATATCGGGGCCACTTGGTGCTAGGAACCCCACGTGTTGTAGTGCTAGTTCCACTAGGTTTGCACACCAATTTTGGGGTTATTAGCGCCAAGTGACCCCGATTATACGGGGCCCCAAAGTCAGTGAACTGTGTCCATCTGCAGCAATGTCATTTCGGGATTTTTTTGGGCTGCAGCTAGGGGGCCTCTAGGAACCCTTAACTACCAAGTTTGAAGTTCGGGGGACCTATGGCTGCAAATGGGCACAGTGAGGCTGCAAATGGGCATTGACCCTCTTTTCCACTTACAGTAGCTGGGCATTTCTCACCCTAGGCTTATACTTGAGTCAATAAGTTTTTTCCTAGTTTTTTGGGGTAAATTTAGGTGCCTCGGCTTATATTCGGGCTGGCTTATACTCGAGTATATACGGTAAGCAATTTCAGTACAGTAAAGGAACCTGTGCAAGGCTTGAGGTCGCATTTTAACATATTCAATTTTCATCCAATCAGGCAGGCCCTTGCACATACATAGTGATGCGTGGATCTAGATTTTACAAATGATAGAGTATATGGTTAGCTTTGGAGTTCACTTTCATTGCCCAACTAACTTTCAAGGAAAAAAAAAACTTCCTGCTGTTTGGTTGATGTAGCTTTCCCTTCTTCCAAAAGTTCTCATGTCATGCTCTTCGCGTTCCCTCATTATTGGACAATGCATCGGCCTCTTAACTTACGGCACGGCTTGTGGAAAAGTAGCAGCAAAGTATTTTAAGTTGAAGGAACAAAAATGATTAGCCGAAACTAGATCTTCAGCCTCCGCTAAAAGCTGTTTAACATCTGTTGGCACATTCCTTTATATCTTCAAAGCAATCTGTGCAGGGTTTGTGCTCTTATGATTCTCATATGTGCCGTGTTTTATTACCTGTGTTAAGAGAAGCCGAGTTTTCTGATGTGCTGCCCATATAGATTAGGGATGATGGGAAGTTTCCAGGTAATTCTGGGGGAAAAAAACAATATGGCTTTCTGAAGTGTTGCATCTTCCATATGTTGCAGGGTCACGTGGTCACACTCTTCTACAAAAACATTGTCCTTTTTGTTTGCAGGAATAATCCCGCTTTTGGAAGATCTCTACTCAAAATTATCCCGAAAAGCTGAACTCCGAGATAAACAATTTTCTGGGGGGGGGGGGGGGGGGGGGGGGCGCAGCATTTACTAAAATTGGAGTGTGCAAACTGTTGCAGCTCTGCATAGAAACCAATCAGCTTCCAGGTTTTATTGTCAAAGCTTCATTGAACAAGCTTAAATTAAAAGCTGATTGGCTACCATACACAGCTGCACCAGATTCTGAGTGCTCCAGTTTTAGTAAATCTCCTTCATTGTCTATATACAACAAGAGGCGTGTGCATTCTTGTTGTGGTTTGTGTATTGTATTCCTTCTGGATCTGTGCAGTAATCCAGCATGGTGCTTTTCCTTTGTACAGGAGCTTCCTGTAATAAAGACCAGTCATTGGTGCTCTATCTCCTTGTGCAGGGTGACTGGTCTTGTATCCGCCCCCCTCCTGTAGTTTTTTTACAGGCTGCCTGTAGTGGGCGGGGCTGCTGGATCCCTCCCACAGCTCTGCTCTCTGCACAGGCTATATACAGAACAGTGAAGATGTCATTGCTAATTTTACAAGATAATGCCTGGATTTGCAAAGGCATTTGGTGCTCACAAATTTTGGTTTATATGCTTTGTGGCTATTAAAGAATATATTTATATGAGAGGGTTTTTTTTCCTGGAGTTCAACTTCAAGCCTCATCAGTGGAGACCTCACGAGATTCATAAGAAGTTAAAGTTCTGAACGCTTGCACCCATGCAGAAATGGAAATGTTGATTTTTGTTTACAGCTGCCATTTAAACTGAGTAGCAATTACAGCTTTGTTTTGGCAGTTTATTGTCTTTTGCTTGATTTTACATATTAATGTGTTCATTTTTTTTTTGTAGAGCTACAAAGCCATTCCAGTTACCAAAAAGGTAAGAATCAATCACAAATTGCTAATATCTATCAATACCTTTTGTTATATTGTGTCTAGTGATTGAGGGCTTGGTGGATTGGAACCCCTTAAAGTGAGTCAGAAGTGAAGATCCTGCTAGAGGTTCATAACTTTTCTTTTGTAGGTAGTGCGTTTAAAAAAAAACAAAAAAAAAAAAAACACCAATAGTCCATTTTAAATCCTAAACTCAGGCCAACTAATGGATACAGTCAGGAAGTAAAATTTGTCTTTTCAAATTTTATTTAATATCTGTTTGGGACCTAATTTGGGAGTTTTCCCCTCATTTCCTGTCCCCGTGGGGTTGATTTACGAAAGGTTTGTTCACACTAAGAACTTTCGTCCAATTTGCTCTAGTGTGTACACAACTTTCAACAGCCGATTCCAAATTTTGCTGGCGTTGCAAGCTGGTCATATACTAGTAGTGTTTCAAGTGAATTCTTATTTATTTTTGCAACAGGTTTCATTCAAATTTTATGTATCTTTTCCCAAAGAAAACCACATTCAGCCCTGGTTCACACTGAAGCGATTTGACATGTCAAATCGGCTGCAATTGCCGGCAATGGCACCGTCCTAATCTGTGCGATGCCGCATTTGCGGCGCAGCACCAATTTAAAAAAAAAAAAAGTAGTTTCTGTACTAGATTTCAGCTTGCAACTTCCATTGACATCTGTGCATTAACTCGCACAGATGTCTGTGAAATTAGGACTGAAATGCGGGAGTGAAATTGTGCAGGTGAACTCGCACGGCTTCATTCCCGCAGCTCAGGGTGAACCTGGGCTCATAGTTAGGAAAAAAATTTCGGCCAAGGAAAATGTTTGTTTGATTATTTATTTTTTTTGTCACTGCGGTCGACGCAAATGCCCATTGAACCACCTTTCCATTAGAAAATCAAACAAGTGTTGCAAAAATGAATAAGAATTCACTTGAAACACTACTAGTATATGACCAGCTTAAAACTACGCTGCTGTGTGATTGTTTCGGAAAAAAAACAAAACAAAAAAAAATCTTACAGGAAGTAGAAAATAGATGGATTTGCTGGCAGGATCATCAGGTCAAAACTATGCTGGGGTTTAGGGATGCACCGATATATCAACCGTCAAAAATGATTTTGCCACAATTTTACCGTCTTTACAGTGCGTTTTGTGATGTGACTTTAAAAAAGCATTAAACGCAAAACACAGATGCATTTTTGACACATTTTCAATGGGGAGGTGCGTTTTTGGTGTAGTTTTTTTTTTTTTTTTTTTTAATTGACCACATATGCAATAAAAAATGTGGCAAGCAGGGTTTTTAACATCGCAATGGAAGCGCAAAAGGACCAGTGTGAAGACCTACATAGAATTTTTAAAGGGATGCATTTTCCTTGGGCTTTTCTTGCACTTTTTTTTAACTAATAAGCACTTCCAAAACTTGTGTGAAAGCAGCCTGCCGGCCGAAAAGGTACCGATTTTAATGGCAGAAAATATAAATTTCGTATTCATTTTAATTCATGATATTCATTTTAAAAAGTTGAATATAATACAAAATATATGAATAAAAAATATTTCTATTTTTTTTGAAAACTGTCCATTTTGGTTTTGGTTTTCGGCCAAGTGCATCCTAAATATTCTATTTTCAATCCAGAATTTTTATTTTAGTGCTCCACTATTGGCGGTTTTCAAAAAATCTAAATCTGCTGTTGTGACAGGCTGCATCATATGCCATTTTTGATTTTTGCCCACAGTTCCACTTTTTATCTTGACTTGGACCAGTCATGGCCCCATGTACGTCCTGGACTTGGGATCCAAGGGAGCCTAAAATGAACATGGGGATGAGTTTAAAGACTAAATTGCATATTTCCCGGCACTACAAAGGTTCATTACCTTGGACATGTTTTAGGTCAGGTTCACTTTAAGTAATTCCTTTGGCATTTAGAACATTTTTCTGTCTCGGCTCACACTGTGAAAGATGACAGAATGATGATTATGATGTTGAATTTTGGCTGCCAAGTCTCAGCAGAATGCGCTGAACACTCTAGAAATAGACGAATGTCTTCATAAAGGTCACAGAGTTTTGGAAAAATAATCAGTTCCTCACCTAAAATACCCTTTCTTTTAACTCTCGCTACGTATTGGACCTCATTCATTGATGCGTCAGAGAAGACTACTCTCTTTGTTGCCTTTGGCTGCCCGTCAGATTATTGGTCTTTTTCCAGATTCAATAATATTGCTTGGCTATTACAACCCACACCAAGTTCTTCCATGGTCATGAGTCCTTTGCTGTTTTA
Organism: Lithobates sylvaticus; assembly: GCA_028564925.1. NCBI lineage: Eukaryota > Metazoa > Chordata > Amphibia > Anura > Ranidae > Lithobates > Lithobates sylvaticus. Next base: position 72,245,645 of record CM053028.1, read on the forward strand.
CATATTAGAGTGAAAGTTGTGGAATGTTTCCTACAGGAAAGCAGGTTCTGTTGAACTCGGAGTGCCAAAAAAAATGTAATCTTCTGTTCTGCTCTTAGTAGGCCACAAGGGAGCAGGTTTTATAGGGGATACCAGACTTCTGTTTTGTCTGGATACAGATTTGAGTCTGTCCTTTGGGATCCCAAGGTGTTTCAAGGCCATGTAATCCCTTCAGCTTATTCCGGGACCTCCTCCTTCCACCTGGACTATCTGGGCACAACTCCAATGGGATCTTTCCAAGAAGAATTATATTAAAAGGTTTAAAGCACATCGGTCCCAGCGAGACGTAGCAGGTGCAAGGTGCTCCTGGATTGCTTAATTGATTCTGTTGCACTGAATAAACCAGACCATAGTTCCTAATGTATATTGATCAGAACCTCACAAACTATCCAGCAAGCAATATGCTTTTGTCCTTTGCAATAAAACATTGACTTGCAAGTTCCTATTATTTTGAGTCTGTATAGCAGGATGGGGCTTGGTCCCCTAATGTTGATGTTTGTTCCCACTGAAGGTTTGTGTTCTGTTCAAGTGTTGATTTATGCAAAAGACATAAGTCCTCAGACCCAGACATTGCTGACAATATGGAAACCTACTAAGCCAGAATGATCCACAGACACTGTCAACTCACTAAGAGTGAGATTCAATGTAGTTTATTCTAGGCTGGCAAGTTACAATTGATCAAAAGCCTACTGACTTTTTAGAGCAGTGGTCTAGGCAAGATGCGGTCCTTTGCTTGCCTTTATCTGGCCCTTGGGGCGCTGTTCGTCCCACTGGCGCCAACGATGGGGCGCTGTTCCTCCCACTGGCGCCAACGGTGGGGCGCTGTTCCTCCCACTGGTGCCAACGGTGGGGCGCTGTTTGTTGGATTCATATATTGCTTTCTACACTGTTCCTTCCACTGGCGCCTTCGACGGGGCGCTGTTCCTCCCTCTGGCGCCTTCGACGGGGCGCTGTTCGTCCCTCTGGCGCCACAGATGGGGCGCTGTTCGTCCCTCTGGCGCCACAGATGGGGCGCTGTTCGTCCCACTGGCGCCACAGATGGGGCGCTGTTCGTCCCTCTGGCGCCACAGATGGGGCGCTGTTCGTCCCTCTGTTGCCACAGATGGGGCGCTGTTCCTCCCTCTGTCGCCACAGATGGGGCGCTGTTCCTCCCTCTGTCGCCACAGATGGGGCGCTGTTCCTCCCTCTGTCGCCACAGATGGGGCGCTGTTCCTCCCACTGGCGCCAACGATGGGGCGCTGTTCCTCCCACTGGCGCCAACGATGGGGCGCTGTTCCTCCCACTGGCGCCAACGATGGGGCGCTGTTCCTCCCACTGGCGCCAACGATGGGGCGCTGTTCCTCCCACTGGCGCCAACGATGGGGCGCTGTTCCTCCCACTGGCGCCAACGATGGGGCGCTGTTCCTCCCACTTTTATTCCCACTGACCACCAAGTCTGAGACATTGTCACCTCTCTGATGCCGGTACATTTTCTACACCCTCTGGCTGCAGTTCAGCAACCCCCCCCCCCCCAAATGCCCAAAACTAGAAAACATGGGGGGGCTGCCAATGTCTTACTAAAAACTGCACTAAGTGATAGCAGTTGACGGGAGCAGGGTAAAATACCAATGCACAAACATGAAATAACAAATGGGTTGCTGTGGCAGCACCTGTTCATAAAGATGCTGTATATGCCAATTTGTAACATTCATGAATTTTCCTATTCTAGAATCATTGAATGGGTTCATTGTGCAGGCACAGCCAGGTGGTATCTGTAGGCACCTTTTAAACTGGCCATGCAAGGTACATTCTGATTCTACCATCTTCTCTAGATCTACCATAATTATGGGCCTGTATATATGAAAAGAGTTGACTGAATTGTTTAGGTAGGTTCTCATATTACAGCGATTGTGACTGTATAATCAGATTGTAAGGTGTGAATTCGTTGTTTTGTGAATTCGTATTTTTTGCAGGTTTGTGGCTGGAACAAATATTGATGCTTGGGTTTTATGTACTTGATAATATTTTGAGAGCGAGCTTTTCAATCCTAACCAACTTTTATTTTTGTCCTAGTTATGCTGCTTTAATAGCAGACTGGCCTGTGGTGGTCCTAGGGATGTGCACTGTGCTTATTGTCGTCTGTGCCCTGATTGGTATCTTGGTGCCTGATCTGCCGGACTTTTCAGATCCACTTCTGGTAAGTATTTTTTTTTGTATTTTATTCTTTTTGTTAAATTCCATAAAGTATGTATGTGCAAAAAAAATGCTGAAAGTACTGAAACACCTGGTGATTTGTGTTCTTCCAGTGTGATCCAGTATGTTATTCCTGTTGAGCTGATAACATGGTGTCTCGTCTGTGTTTAATTTCCAAGCAGTGTTATCAGACATGTTTGCTGGACTACAGAACTTTGCCCCTCTCCACATGTATACATTGATATCGTTTCCAGCAAAACAATGCTGCTGCTTTGACTCCCAAGAACGTGTTCACTAATTGTAGGAAAAGGGCTTTTGGGAGATGTAGTTCTGGTGGTGTGCCTACGTTTATAGGAAGTGAGCTCCCCCCTGCTGCCTCTAAAAGAATTTTACAAGCCTGGTGATATCAGAATAATAAAAAGCAGTTTCTCGTTACAGTAATAAAATACAATGCATGCACACATGAGTGGGGAGGAAGTCTGAGGTTAAAAACCTTCTTTACGTTGTGGCACCATGCCTCATTGAATGCAGTATTATTAAAGCCCAACTCCAGGAAAAAGATTACATTTGAATAATGCATTGTGCATCAATTTCCCTCCTACTCGTTCTTGGTGGCAAACAATCCTTCTTAAGCCATCCTGCAGTATAATGGATCAGTCACAGCTTCCTCTATGAGCGAAGCTAATATCCTGCCCTGGGGGCCAAGCATTTTTTCTCTGCTTATCTTGGACACTGGTCTCTTCATCGCCCCTGTGAGTTTTCCTGTCTCTAGAGCCTATGAAAGAGGACCAGGTCGCTGAAAGTGTTGCTTCCACCAATAGGAGGTGTCTACATTATGCAGGTGATGTGACACCAGAAGGACTCCAGGAAGAAGAGAAGGATTAACATGTGACAGTGGCTTCAAATAAGTAAAATGGTTATTTAGATACACTTTCTTTTTTCACTGGTAAAAGGGGGGGTAGGGGGGTTTCTAATATCCTGGACTGGTCTTTTTTTGTGATTCTGTTGCATTTTTTTTGCCAGGAGATTTTGCAAGCAACACTTCATAATTGCCAAACCTCTGCCTCCCCATTAGCAGCAGCATTGTCAGCCTGCTATGTGAGCTCCTTCAGTTGGACCTGATAGGCAGCCCAACATCCAACTGCTCATTATGTTAACCACTTGCCGACCGCCGCATGCCGATATACGTCGGCACAATGGCAGCGGTGGGAAAATGGGCGTACCTCTACATCCCCTTTTAAGAGCCAGGGATAGCAGGTGCGCGTGCCCACCGCATACAGGGTGACCGAGCCTCCCACGTTCGTGTCACGGAGCCTCAGAACGGGGAAGTGCCTATGTAAACAAGGCATTTCCCTGTTTGGTCTTGTGTTATGACAGAGATCACTGCTCCCTGTCATAGGGAGCAGTGATCACTGTCATGTGACTAGTAGCCCACCCCCCCCCCCCAGTTAGAATCACTCCCTAGGACACACTTAACCCCTTCATCGCCCCCTAGTGGTTAACCCATTTACTGCCAGTGTCATTTATATTGTAAGCAATGCATTTTTATAGCACTGATCACTGTATAAATGACAATGGTCACAAAATAGTGTCAAAAGTGTCCTATGTGTCCGCTAAAATGTTGCAGTCCCGATAAAAAATCGCAGATCTCCACCATTACTAATAAAAAATGTATAAAAATGCCATAAAACTATCCCCTATTTTGTAGATGCTATAACTTTTGCGCAAACCAATTAATATATGCTTATTGCGTTTTTTTGTTTTTTTTTTTACCAAAAATATGTAGAAGAATACACATCGGCCTAAACTGCGGGAAAAAAATAGTTTTTTTTTATATATTCTTTGGGGGATATTTATTATAGCAAAAAGTGAAAAATAATGCGTTTTTTTTTATTGTCTTATTTTTTGCGCTATAAACAAAAAAATGCAAAGTGGCAGAGGTGATCAAATACCACCAAAAGAAAGCTCTATTTGAGGGGGAAAAAGGACGTAAATTTTGTTTGGGCACAATGTTGCACGACCGCGCAATTGTTAGTTAAAGCAACGCAGTGCCGAATCGCAAAAAGTGCTCTGGTCAGGAAGGGGGTGAAATCTTCCGGGGCTGAAGCGGTTAAAGAAAAAACCCAAACATTTTTGATCTCAAGACCTTAAGGCCCCTTTCACACTGGGGCGTTTTTCATGCGGTACAGCGCTAAAAATAGCGCCTGTTCACCGCCTGAAAAAATCCGGCCCCTTTAACTCCAGTGTGAAAGCCTGCGGGCTTTCACACTGGAGCGGTGCGCTAGCAGGACGGCAAAAAAAGTCCTGCTAGCAGCATCTTTGGAGCGGTGTGTTCACCGCTCCTATACCGCTCCTTCCCATTGATTTGAATGGGAAACCGCGGTAAAACCGCGGCAATACCGCCACGGCGGCGCTCTGCGGGGGTGTTTAACCCTTTTTCGGCCGCTCGCGGGGGGTAAAACCGCACCGCGAGCGGCTGAATACCGCGGTTAAAACGACGGTAAAGCAGCGCTAAATATAGCGCTGCTTTACCGTCACCGCGGCTCCCCGCCCCAGTGTGAAAGGGGCCTTAGTGTCTTTAGTATGGCTAAATTGTGTTTTTAAATGTTAACAGCACATCAAGAGCATTTAATAAGAAGAGTGCGAGATGAGCAAGTGTCATGCCTGTCCTGAGGCTTTGTAATAGAGAGAAGTCTTTCCTAGCCCGGAGCTGTTAGTTGTCATTCACCTGTTATTAGCCAATGACCTCTGACCTCTGTGCTCTGACCTCTCTTTGTAGTAGGGGGCTGCGTATTCGCTTGTTTGCAGTGTGTTTGTTGGAGATACTCCTCCTGTTGGAGCACAGTGATTGATGACATTCCATTTATTTTATCTTACAGGGGTTTGAGCCCAGAGGGACTGCCATTGGCCAGAGACTGGTGACGTGGAACAACATGCTGGAGAACACTGGATACAAGGCAACATTGGCCAATTATCCCTTTAAATATGCAGACGAGCAAGCCAAAAAGTAGTTAAGTCGTTTTTATGTTTTTCTTTTTGGCACTATGTTACTTTAAAGCCCCGGTTTATACTTCTGAATTTCTTTAACTGTAAAATTATTTATTAGGAGTCTAAAGATGCTTTCATACAACTTTCATGTGGGATTCACCTTCCCCCCCCGCCCCCGATGAATCCAATTAAAAAATTTGGTAGCTTGGAGTATGCACTCAGTATCTGTGATTTTTTTTTTTTTTTTTTTGCCCATTGCCTGCTGATGCTGACGTCTGCCTCGCTCACTTGCCACTCTGCCAGAGCCCTTTCTCAATATCCCATCTTTTTATCTTATTTCTATCTTTCTATGATGGCGCATTCTACCTCCTTACAGAATTGGGTCTGAGCAACCAATCGCCAGTTTAAAGTGGTTCTAAAGGCTTAGGCCCCTTTTCACACAAAGTCACGTGATTCTACTGCCACAATTCGCGGGCGCGATTTTTGCTGTGATTTCGGCGCGATTTCAGGAAATGCTTGTGTAAGTGGCATCAAAATCGGACCAAAATAGTGCAGGGACTACTTTGAAGTCGGAACGACTTGAAGTCGTACTAATATGAAATCATGGGGAATGACTTGTCATGCTACTTTGCAGTCCCAAATCATGGGACAAGTCGTATAAGTGTGAAAGGGGCCATAAGGTTTTTTACCTTTTTAGCTTTTTTTTTACCTTCATGCATTCTAATGCATCCAGATACTTAAACCCTGTCATGATCCAAGGATCTCCGAGGACTCTTTCCTCATTGGCTGAGACCTCAGTGGGACCCATTGGTTCCCGCTGCTGTCAATCGCAGCCAAGTGAACCAATGAGAGGGGGCAGGGCTAAGCCTCAGCTGCATGTCTGAATAGACACGCAGAGCAGTGGCTCAGAAGCTAGCCATTTTGGGTGCCCCCACAGCAAGCCGTTTGCTGCGGGGGTTGGAGGGTGGAGCCAGGAGTGCCAGCGGCGTATCCGAGAAGAGGAGAATCGGGGCTGCTCTGTGCAAAACCACTGCACAGAGCAGGTAAGTCTAATATGTTTAAGTTGACCCAGTGTAAGCACTGACACCAGTTGACAGAGTGTTACAGAGTTAGGACTCAGCGGTGGAAGTGGTGGGACAGGTAAAATGGCTATCAGTAGGTTGTTCTTTACTAGAGAACCTGTCCCTTTGCCCTGGGTGGGTATAGTGTCAGAATTCTTAAACAAAATAAAGCACCCCCTTTGACACTTGGGATATTTCAATGTATGTCTTTGGTTGCCTGTTCTGCTCAATGTGTCCATCGGATCAGCTGGACTGTATTTTTGTTTCCTCCCTCCTTTTGAATAATATTTATAAGTGTTTAGTGTCTTTACAAGTGTTACTTTGCCTCTGGAATGTCTTCCCATTTCCCATTAAAACAGCTGTTTTTTACAACCACATTCATTATTTTCTATAAGCCTTCAGACAAGGCTTGCATTGTGCTGATCAGCTGTGGTCCTGAGCTTGGAGGCAAGCCCAAAAGAATGAGCTTTCTCCACTTGATCGTGGGGCTTACTCCCAAGAGCGAGTTGGTCCGGTACTGTCTTTTGAGCAGAGCCACTGCTCCTTCAAACTAAGGGGTGCCATTAAGGTAGTTTGGGTATGCTTCGTGGATGTCTTCTAGAAGACTTGGAACTCCTAGACTGTGCCAGACATGTCCAACTGGTAGAGACAGGGCCAGAACAGAAAGGTGGGATAACTTTGGAAATATCCTAGAGCTGGAAGCTTTCAGCTGGAGAGGATGATTACCTATAATTCTAAAGCTAGCACTACAAGCTTAATCATCAAAATACTAAAATGTCTAGTAATTGCCAAGAGTAAATATTCACCGCTAAACAAATGAAACTGATGGCTCCCTATGGAGTAAGCTACACACGTAATATGCAGAAGCCTCTTGTAGCGATCGTCTGCACATTGATGCATTTTGCACTTGTGCTAGACTGAGCACTTCTACTTGCTATCCATGTAGCTTACTCCATAGGAAGCTCTCTTTCACCTGTTTATCGACCTGCTGGGAATAACTATAGTTGGGGATTTGTGTAGCACGATTGCGCTACTAAAAATGTACTAAATTTAGCACCAGCCTAAAGCTGGCCATACACATGCCAATTGTTAGTCAGTTTTTAAAAACTTCAAGCCACCACCTGTTGTAAATACGATTAGCAAGTAATCCTCCAACTACAAGCTCAATATACAATGCTGTGAAAGTGTTTGCACCTTTCTGATTTTTTTTTTTTTTAGACATATTTGTCACACTTAAATGACTCGGATCATCAAACTAACTTTATTATTTCACAAAGATAACCCGAGTAAATACAAAATGCAGTTCTTAAATGATGGCTTCATTTATTAAGGCAAAAAAAGCTGTCCAAACCTGCCTGGCTTTATGTAAAAAGTAATTGCCCCCTAAACCTAATAACTGGTTGTGCCACCCTTGGCGGCAACAACTGCAATTAAGCATTTGCGATAACTGTCAATGAGTCTTTCACATTGCTGTGGAGCAATTTTGGCCCACTCTTTGCAGAATTCTTTTAATTCAGACACATTGGAGGGTTTTCCAGCATGAATGGCCTGTGTAAGGTCATGATACAGCATCTCAATTGGATTTAAGTCTGGGCTTTGACTAGGTCACTATAAAACCTAAATTTAGCTTTGTTTGAACCATTTGGAGGTGGACTTGCTGTTGCACTTGAGCTTGAGGTCACAAACTGATGGCCGGACATTCTCCTTTAGGATTTTTGGTAGAGCTCAGAATTCATGGTTACATCAATTATGGTAAGTCGTCCAGGTCCTGAAGCTGCAAAGCAGCCCTAGACCATCACGCTACCACCACCATGTCTGGCTGTTGGTATGATCTTGTTTATAAAATGCTGTATTCGTTTTATGCCAGCTGTAACGGGACGCACACCTTCCAAAAAGTTATATTTTTGTCTCATCAATCCACAGAATATTTGCCTAAAAGTCTTGGATAATCAAGATGTTTGGTAAATGTGAGATGAGCCTTTGTGTTCTTTTTGGTCAGCAGTGGCTTTGGCCTTGGAACTCTCCCATGGATGCCATTTTTGCCCAGTCTCTTTCTTATTGTTGAATCATGAACACTGATCTTACCTGAGGCAAATGAGGGCCTGCAGTTCTTTTAGATGTTGTTCTGGGTTCTTATGACACCCTGGATGAGTCGTCATGCTCTTGGAGTAATTCTTGTAGGCCGGCCACTCCTGGGAAGGTTCTCCACTGTTCCAAGTTATATCCATTTGTGGATAATGGCTCTCCATTTGGTTCACTGGAGTTCCAAAGCCTTAGACATGGCTTTGAAACCCTTCCTAGACCGATACATGTTTGTTTCTAATCTGTTCTTGATTTTTTTTTTAGATTTGGGCATGATGTGTGGCTTTTTGTGATTTGTTAGCTTCTATTTATGTGATTTCTTGATTCAACAGGTCTGGCAGTGATCAGGCCTGGGTGTGGCAAGTGAAATTTTAACTCTGCTTTCAAAAAAATTGTGTTTAATCAGTTCATTCATGATTCAGCATGGTAGGGGGTAATTACCTTTTCACACAGGGCCAGGCAGGTTTGAACAGCTTTTTTCCCTTAATAAATGAAATAATAATTTAAAAACTGCATCTTGGCTTTACTCGGGTTATCTTTGTGTAATATTAAAATTTCTTGATGATCTGACTCATTTAAGTGTGAGAAATATGCAAAAACTAAAAATCAGGAAGGGGGCAAATACTTTTTCACAGCACTGTATAACCAGATTTTGGTAGAATGTGAAGTCAATAATAAATTAACAGCTTTAATGCAATTAATGGAAAGATCAAAGCAGGGGAAGAAAATAGGTGGAAAGTGATTTCATTCTTCTATTGCCTTCAGTCGCTCAAAACCAACATTTTATTTCTTCGATTGCTTTGCAAAGTTCACAAAAAATGGAATCGCAACTTTGACCACTTTATCAAACTACCAGGATAAGTTCACCTTTGGGAACATGTTACATGCACCGCCCATTTCAAGGATGGAACATGTAACATACTCCTGCAGCCACCCCCCAATTTCCCAACTGCCCTTTTAATGCCTATCTAATGTAAGCTAAAAAGTGTGCAGTGAAATTGGAGTAAGCCTTTTTTTTTAGTACAGGAGAGTTTATAACCGTCAGCCCATGGGCTGATATAAAGGAATCTATTTGTGTACAGCAACCAAAGGTAGTTTGGCCGAAGTGACTGCTGAAAACCTAAATCTCACTATCTCACTAGCATCCTGTACTATTTATACCATCATTCCTCTTTTGTTTAAAAAGATTCTCTCTTCCTCTGCCCATCCTTCCCTTTAGAACATCTCTCCCATATTCCGGCGTCTCCAGTAGCCCTGATATCTGATCCAGTTTAGACTCTTAGTCCATTTCTTTTTATCTGTTGTAGAAGACACAAAAATGACTTGATGAATGAAGCCATCAGGTGTCTCTGCCATGTAATGTAATTATGGGATTGTGTTGTTATCATAGCCACCAGGTTGACAGATGGTCAGACGATCACTATGAAAGGGAGAGAAGACAAGCGGACTGGGACTTCCACAAAGACAGTTTCTTCTGTGCTGTGCCAAGTGAGTTATTTTTTTTTTTTTTTTTCTGCTAGCAATGATCATGAGAGCCGTACCAAAACTAGATTGATAATCATGGCCCGAGGTCATGAAATGATCATGTTTCAATGTGAAAATGTACAATACTGGACAGCAGTTTTGTTTAATAGAATAAAAAGAGCTCAAGGTTTAGGCCCCTTTCTCACTTGGGCGTTTTTCAGGCGGTACAGCGCTAAAAAAAAAGCCTGTACACCGCTTGAAAAAAACGGCCCCATTCACTCCAGTGTGAAAGCCGGCGGGCTTTCACACTGGAGCGGTGCGCTAGCAGGACGGTAAAAAAAAGTCCTGCTAGCAGCATCTTTGGAGCGGTATAGGAGCGGCCGAATACCGCGGCTAAAGCGACGGTAAAGCAGCGCTAAATATAGTGCTGCTTTATCGTCGCCGCGGCTCCCGCCCCAGTGTAAAAGGGGTGTGTGTGTAAATGATGCATGTGTTTTCAAGGAAAATGGTATTCTCAAAGCAAACCGGTGTCCATGCAGGATAATGGTATATTCATGCCATATGCAGTGTGACTGTATCAGATGGCTGTTCCAGCGCAGTCCCCACTGCATGACCAGGTAAAATGCCTGGTCTTTAGTGTACCCGGTTCACACATTGCATTGCGATGGTGTGCACTGAAAAAAAAGGTACATGCGTGCAGTACTTTTTTCCAGCACGTCCCAATGCGAGGTAATCCGCAGCCACCAATTGTCTCTGACACTTCAAAAAGTGAACAATGTGATGTGCCAAAATTGGCGCTTTGGCACTGTGGCAAAACCCCCAAGACCACACCACGAACCAGATGCTGCATTGTAACGCAGAGGCTGTTGTGAATTAGCCTTAAGGCTGGCCATACATTATACAATTTTTCTTGTCCAACTTTCCTTTTAGATTTACCAAAACCATATAATATGAGGTCAAACCTAAACACTTTGAATTTGTATACAATCAGGCAGGCCCTTGCACTACATAGTTGAAGATAAATCTAAAGAAAATTGCATAAGAAAATTCTATGGTGTATGGCCAGCTTAAGGGCCGGTTCACACCACATGCAGTACAGTGCCCTTTTCTCCAAATTTTCTCAAATTTGTTCTCAAAAATGCATGCAAAGTAGGTTAAATGGGTTCCAATGGTATATTTCACACCAGTGCAGTGTGTTCCAGTGCTTTTCAGTTCCAGAAAAAAAAAGTACAACATGCTGCTTTTTCCTGCACAGAACTGTACTGGAACGCAGTCGAATATCAAGAAAGCACTGGGCCCCAGTACATTGGGAAAAAAGAAAACCTCTGAAATGCATCAAAAGCGCATGCAGAAAAGCATCCTCAACGGATCTGGAGGACTTTTTTTGTGGTGTGAACTGGCCCTAAAACCGCAGACATGCCAATATCCTCTTCATCTGGCATATACCTTTTACTTATTTTTCCCACCAAGCATGTGACTCATTTACTCTCTACTGATAGTGTGATAGCTGCCACATGGGGTAGACCATAGTCCTATCTAAGCCCCAGCTAGAGTAACTTGGAGCATACACAGGGCATCCTTTCCTGATTTCCGGCAGCTGATGGTGCAAAGGAGCAATGGAAAGGTATGTGTTGCTTGGGCAGGGTGGCATTAGTGAACCTGTTACTTTGTCCTACATGAGTAATACGTGGGTTTGCAGCTGTTGAAATAATTTGTATGTTAGTTTGAACAAATGTGAACCTCCTATGAGGCTTTCTGGATTAGGGGCCCGGCCACCTTGATGCATAGTTGCCATTTGTCAGTGAAATCTGTATTGAGTAGAGTTGAAACCAACTCAGACAATTGTCTTACCTAAAATTATAGGCCTACTTTCCTCACTGTAGAAGTATGGTAGCATGGCCTCTGTAAAGTATCTCTCTATATTTGGTGAACATTTTTTTTTTTTTTTTTTAAACAAATACACAGTATAGCCTTGGGGTGCAAGCTTTGGCCCGTACCTCTTCTGCCCTCAGAGGGTCATCTGCTTGCAATTCACACCAAGCAAACAGTGGCTGGGCTCATCCTGTAAAGGCTTTTCTTGGATGCCGCTTCCTCTTAAGTGACATCACAGATTACATGACAAAAAGCAATGGATGCATCAGGAAGTGTCACTGCCATGAACGGCTACCTTGCTGGGACTAGCATGTTTTTGGGAAGGTTTGCAGGTGTTCGAAGTGGAGAAGGTGGAGAGGAATGAGCCCAGGATGCAGTGCATCCAGAAAGGATTCACAGCGGTTCACTTTTTCCAAATTTTATGTTGCAGCCTTTTTCCAAAATGCTTTAAATTCATTATGTTCCTCAAAATTCTACAAAAGATACCCCCATAAGGACTAAGTGAAAGAAGTTTTTTGGAATCTTTGCAAATTTATTAAAAATGAAAAAAAAAAATCACAAGTACATAAGCATTCACAGCCTTTGTGCTATACTTTGTTGAAGCACCTTTGGCACCAATTACAGCCTCAAGTCTTTGAGTATGATGCTACAAGCTTGGCACACCTTTTTTTGGGCAGTTTCTCCCAGGACCTCTCAAGCTCCAGGTTGATGGAGGAGTGTCAGTGCACAGCCGTTTTCAGATCTCTCCAGAGATGTTTAATCGGGTTCAAGTCTTTGCTCTGGCTGGGCCACTCAAGGACATTCACAGAGTCGTCCCGTAACTACTACTTTGTTATCTTGGCTGTGTGCTTAGGGTCGTTGTCCTGTTGGAAGAAGAACCTGAGGTCCAGAGTGCTCTGGAGCAGGTTTTTATCAAGGATGTCTCTGTACATTGCTGCATTCATCTTTCCCTTCGAGCCTCACTAGTCTCCCAGTTCCTTCCTCTGAAAAACATCCCCACAGCCTGATGCTGCCACCACCATTCTTCAATGTAGGAATGGTAATGGCCAGCTGATGAGCGGTGCCTGGTTTCCTCCAGACATGATGCTTGCCATTCAGGCCAGAGTTCAATCTTTGTTTCATCAGATCAGTGTATTTGGTTTCTCATGGTCTGCGAGTCCCTCAGGTGCCTTTTGGAAAACTCCAGACGGGCTGTCATGTACCTTTTACTCAGAAATGGCTTCCATCTGGCCACTCTATTATACAGGCCTGATTGGTGGAGTACTGCAGAGATGGTGGTTCTTCTAGAAAGGTTTTACTTTCTCTACATAGAAACGCTGGAGCTCTGTCAGTTTTACTATCAGGTTCTTAGTCGCCTACCTGACTAAGGCCCTTCTCCCCCGATCACTCATTTTGGCGCATGGCCTGCTCTAGGAAGAGTCCTGGTGATTCCAAACTTCTTCCATTTATGAATGGAGGCCACTGTGCTCATTGGGACCTTCAATGCTGCAGAAATGTTTTCTGTACCCTTTCCAAGATCTGTGCCTCAATAAAATCTTGTCTTGGAGGTCTACAGACAATTTCTTGGACTTCGTGGCTTGCCTTGTGCTCTGACATGCACTGTTATCTGTGGGACCTTGTATAGACAGGTGTGTGCCTTTCCAAATCGTGTCGTCCCATCAACTGAATTCACCACAGATGAACTCCAAGTTATAGAAACATCCTAAGGATGTTCAGTGGAAACAGGATGCACCTGAGCTAAAATTTGAGTGTCATGGCAAATGCTGTGAATACTAATGTACATGTGATTTTATTTTTTTTTTTCTTTTTAATCAGGAAAATGTTTATTGTGATAAACTAACATTTACAGTCCAACAATAAAATAATGCATTACTCTGCTACATTCACTGACACATCCAACAGCTGTAGTTACATAGGCATTGCACATTTATTTGATTTTGCATATCAGATATACTAATACAGTGCATATGTGCCTCCATCACCACTTAAGTACGACTAGATCGCATATAATTGTCTAAATCCAAAATGATCCTCTAACTATTATGGTTTAGTCGGACGCACCAACACTCTCTGGTACACCAATTCCTTTGGGCTAAGGCCAGGGGCATGTAGCCACCTTCCCCACAGCTTTTCAAACTTGCCGGGACATCCCCGGCGAGTATAAATGTAGTTTTCTAGGAGCAAAGCCTTGTATGCAGACCCCCCCCCCCCCCCCCCCCCCCCCCCCCCCCACCCCCCCCCCCCAGGACTTGTGTGTAGGGGGATCTGGAGACCTCCACATTACCAGAAGTAACCTTCGGGCGAGAAAGAGGACCCTTCCCACCGTTATCCTAGGATGCTCATCCTCAATGACCTCCTCCAAAATATTCAGTAGGCAACGTTTAGGTTTCAAAGGGAGTTGTACCCCAAATATCATATTTAATGTTTCCAGTAAGGATGTAATTTAGTGCACGGCCATAGTAAATGTATTAAGTCCCCATGATCTCTGTGCTGTACCCCATCTTGTAACTCCTTAGAGGCGTGAAGTGACAGCATAGACAAATCTATAATTGGGATAGTTTCTGAGCCACATTTAGGGAGCAGGTTACTATAGCATGATACACCTCCTTCCATTTTGTACATTTGGACATCCGTATTAACCACCTTTAGCCACATTTGGGAGCAGGTTACTATAGCATGATACACCTCCTTCCATTGTTCACTAGATAACGGTCCCAGGTCCCTCTCCCATCTTGCAGTCGTTTTGCAAGGGTGACCCTTATGAAATTCAGCCAGCAATATGCTGTAGCATTGAGAGATAAAACCCTTAGAGCAGGGGTCTTCAAACTACGGCCCTCCAGTTGTTTAGGAACTACAATTCCCATCATGCTAGTCATGTCTGTGAATGTCAGAGTTTTACAATGCCTCATGGGATGTGTAGTTCCACAACAGCTGGAGGGCCGTAGTTTGAGGATCCCTGTCTTAGAGCTTTCAGACATTTTAATTAGATAAAATAGGACTGGGAGATGCCTGCCAATCCTGCACAGCCCACTGCGCCCGAACTGCATGCCATAGTTGCAGATAATAAATGTGCATATGGGCAGGTAATGAATATATAGCCTGCAGGGAGGCAAAAGATATAAAAAGATACCATCCTTAAAGATCTGAGACTATCCCATATATCTTCCATCCAATGCCATGCACTCTATTGGCTAGCTGCAAATAATTGTTGTTCCATATGGGGCTATCATTTTTTATTTTTAATAAATTTATAAAGATTTCAAACAAACTTTTTACATTGTCATTATGGGGTATTGTTTGTAGAATTTTGAGAGAAATAATTAATTTGAACCATTTTGGAATAAGGCTGTAACACATAACAAAAGTAAAAATTGAAGCACTGTGAATAGATTCCTGGATGCACAGAAGTCCAATGTTAGGGGTATAAAAGGGCACAGCGAGGTTGGTTTTGTGCAATGTACACGCGGGTGTAAATCCTTCTACAAAATTTTGGTGCCTCTGCAAATTTTTCAGTGCAACATGGCCCTAACTGAACAAGTCCCCAAATCAGTCCCCTTACAATATTGTAACCTTCATATTGTCTGTTTCCAGATGAGCAGTACTCCCGAGTGGTCTTCACCTCTGTGAATGGAGAGAACTTGTGGAATTTGCAATCCATCAAGTCTATGTGTAGTATAGACCATAACAGGGTAAGTGCAGTGATACTAAATATTTCTGACATTCTTGACATTCTTTTAATGATTGGACACTTCTGAACAAACATGACAACACCCGGGTCACCCTCCACAAACAGCTCCATTGTGGGTGTCACAGGTATGTGTGGTGTTTGGACAGGCAATGGTTTTGCTGGGTCACCAGAATGATTTGAAGTTACAATTGGAGGAATTTCCTTTGTTGGTCCTGCAGTATGTCTCCAGGACATAAACTCGAGCCTATCTTCCCTTTTAGATTGTAAATTCCCAGTGCAATGCGACATTCCATAGCAATCGCCCCCAGGCAAAACCATTGATGAAACAGATTAGAATTTTTGATCTTGGCATCACTTTGGGAAGTTGCTAGCACTTCCCCTGCTATACTATGCAGAAGTTTTCTGATTTGTTGGCAAAATACGTTCAGTTATTGAGCTCCCTTTTCATGTTGTTGCAGCACATGTACTTGAACACAAATGTTTAGTATACATGTGTCACCATGAGAAGAGTCGCATCTGTCAAACTTTTTATGCATTGCCCTATAAAATCCCTGTTTTCAATTATTTTCCTTCTTTTTAAATAATGCTTGTATGGCCTACCATAAAAAATAGTGTCTTGCACTGCTTAAAGTAGAAGTTCTGCCCTTCTCTCTCCCCCCCCCCCCCCCCCCTTTATATTTGGCTGTTAATTTTTTTTTGGGGGGGGGGGGGGGGCCCTGGCAATCTGAGAGAAAGTTTGGCCCCCTCCTTCCCCCACAGCCTTCTGGAACACATCACAGGTCCCAGAAGACTGCGGGACCAATCAGAGCGCAGCGTGGCTTGCGTGTGCACAGTTGGAAGCTGGCTGTAAAGCCGCAAAGCTTCACTGCTGGTTTCCCTTGGTCACCTGAAGCTGATTGAAGTATTGCACCCTCAACCAGTGGACAACTGGTGCAATGTCAAGGTCCTGCAAACTCTTCCTCCAGCTCAGTGTCTATACTTCTGTACAGGCTTTCAGTTAGAGAGCTGGATGAAGTGTCATTGGAATACCAGTGCACAGCTTGCCACACTCCTGTTCTATTGAGAACTATAAGTCTGCAGCGGTTGCAGATGGGACTTGTAGGTCATTAAACCACGTGATCTCTTCGAATGAATGAGCCGTCTACCAGGCGGAGCTGGTTGCTTTGCAACAGGTTGATGTTGCTAAATGTGGAGTTAGCCTTTAAATGCATCCGGGGATGGGGTGTTGAACACTGGGGTTGATTTACTAAAACTGGAGACTGCAAAATCTGATGCAGCTCTAATCTGCAATAAGCTCAGGTTTTTTTTTTGTTTTTTGTTAAAGCTAAATTGAAGAAGCTAAAGTTAGAAGCTGTTCGGCTACCATGCAGAGCTGCACCAGATTTTGCACTCTAGTTTTAGTAAACCAACCCCTACTGTCAATTGGCATATACTGTTTCATAATAGCTGTAGCCAGCCAGGTGTTGGCAAAATTGGAAGTGGCTATAATGCACATAATGTGATTTTTATTTTTTAGGGCTGCAGCGGATCTTAAAGTGAAACTACGGGCACAATATATAAAATGCATAAATGATGCAGTTTGTCACCAGCATTGACACAATAGGTTTTTCCCCATAACATAATTTTATTACCTGTTGATCCTGCCAATAGGTCTGTTATTTTTCTACTTTCTTTATCAGACAGCGTTGTTTGTTTTGCAGTGAAATTGCACAGCAGTGTTGTCATCCTGTGGACAGGGTGGTTTTAGATGTATGCATCGTTTTAAATTGACTTTTAAATAAGAGACACTTTATAACATCTCCAGCTAACACCTTTTAAGAAGTTGTAGCAATATTTATTTTTTCTTTTGGTTTAAAGCAAATGAAAAACAGCTGACCATTGTAAGCACCACTGCTGTTACAGGAAGCATAACAATAAAGCCCCTTTCACACTGGGCGTCGGCGGTAAAGCAGCGCTATATACTGTCCCCCCCCCGCAAAGCAGCGCTCATTGATTTCAATGGGTACACCGCTCCTTCACCACTCCAAAGATGCTGCTAGCAGGACTTTTTTTACCGTCCTGCTAGCGCACCGCTCCAGTGTGAAAGCCCTCCGGCTTTCACACTGGAGTGAAAGGACCTGCTTTTTTCAGGAGCTACACAGGCGCCATTTTTAGCGCTGTAGTGCCTGAAAACCGCTTCAGTGTGAAAGGGGCCTAACTGATTTACTGGCAGGACCAACAGGTTATCAAACTATGTTGTGGAGGCCCAGAAAAACAAAAACTGTTCTTCATACTATTAACGGATCACATATGTGATTTATTTATTTATTTTTTGCACATAGCTCCACTTTAAATTATAGCGGGTGATAGTGGATGAAGGGGTTTGCAGGCCTTTATTTCTTTTTTCTCCCTCATTAATATTACATTCAGGATTTCCTGCCCGTGTTCTGTGGCTATTACACTTTTCAGGGTTTGATGTCAGCATGAGGAAATACTCTCTCTCCTTTTATATCCAGGGTAATTGTGGCCGGCCAACTAATGAATTTCATATGGCAGGAGTTTTCTCATCCTACGGTTTAATCACTGTAGGGCACGAAGACAATTAAACATGAAATACAAACTGTTGGAGCCCTTTGGTTACGGTTCACGCCGAGCAGTAAAAACAGCCTCATTAAAGCTGTAAAAATGGAGCTGTAATCTGTTTATGGAAGACTTAATGATTTGGGTAAGCAAAACTTTAGCCCCAGTACGCGTAGGCATTTAAATCCTCTCAGTGCTGCCAGCAGGAGATGTATTGGGTTGTACGCAAAATGAACTGCGGAAGGAAAAGATTGTGGAGATTACGATTTTTTTTTTGTTTACCGTTTAAAAGAAAATTACAGGCTATATAAATTTATTCTAAGCTACTATACTACACTAGAAATATTTATCTGTTTCTATATTACAATGAAAATGTTGTGCATTTCAGCAAGCACACATTCTGACTTAGTTTTAAAAAATTTTGAAAGTAGCTTTTATGTTACTACCTTTTTGCTTTTTGATGTGCTTCATTCATTATTTGGTTGTACTATTTCATGCGCAGATTTGGAACGATTTCCCTTTCTGGTTATTTGGAATGCAATTGGCATCCCTGCTTAACCACTTAAGTAAAGAGCTTCTTTTTGACAATTGTTTACAAGTTAAAATTAATTTTATTATTTTTTGTTAGAAAATTACTTGGAACCCCCAAACATTAGATATTTTTTTTTCAGACACCCTAGAGAATAAAATGGCAATCGTTTTTGGGGGGAAAATGCATTTTTTGACCTTTAAAAAAAATAGGACAACAGTAAAGTTAGCCCAATTTTTATATTGTGCGCGCTCATGGAATGGCGACAAACTTTGAGCCTTAAAAATCTCCATAGGCGACATTTAAAAATGTCTACAGATTACCAGTTTTGAGTTACAGAGGAGGTCTTGTGCTAGAATTATTGCTCTCGCTCTAACGATCGCAGCGATACCTCACATGTGTGATTTGAACACTGTTTTCAAATGCGGGCGCGACTTACGTATGCATTCAGCGGGACGGGGTGCTTTAAATTAGTTTTTTTAGTTTTTTGTTTTTTTACACTGTCCTTTTAAAAAAAATAAAAAAAGTTTTGGGTCTGTTTTATTCCTATTACAAGGAATGTAAACATCCCTTGTAATAGAAAAAAAGCATGACAGGACCTCTTAAATGTGAGATCTGGTGTCTAAAAGACTTCAGATCTCACATTTACACTTAAATGCAATAGAAAAAAAAAAAACATTTTTATTTAATTCAATTTTTATCTAAATTTTTTTGCAAAAAGAAAAAAATTCCCATTTAAGACCATTGGGCGGAAGTGATGTTTTGACGTCGCTTCCGCCATTCAATGTTTATGGAGCCAAGCGGGGGCCATCTTTCCCTCACTCGGCTCCAAGTGTCAGGGGAGAGGACACAATCGTCTATGCCGCTACCGTCGGCTCCAGTAAGCGACGGAGACGACCGGAACATGGCGGGAGGGTGGGCCTCTCCCGCCCCCGATTTTTTAAAAGTGATCTTGCGGCAAAATGCACCGTGGAGACCACTTTTATCTTAAAGCGCACTGCCCACCATATCAGAAAATACCAGGATTATGGCAGCTAGCTGCTGCCATAACAACGGTATTTAGCGTCAATGTACTAACGTACAACGATGGCAATTTGTGCTAAGTGGTTAAAGTGTATGCTGGGGAAAAATGTGAAATAAAAAAAAAATTCATACGTTCCTGCAATACAGGCACACTTTCTCCAATTTTTGTGGTACAGAATGTACTTCTGTCAGAAATCCAATGAGCTGCTAACTTGCCTCTACTGCTCTGAGATACTGAACATTGCCCAGCTCTCCGGTGATGGACTACACCCCCTCCTTCCTAGAGCTTATGTAGGGTTTAGTAACAGGGGAATGCAGGGAGGCAAGCATCACTAGGTGGGAGTTCCCACAAGAGAACCTATCACTTTACCATAAACATCCGAGATGATAGTCTGCTTTACCCCTTTACAACCATCCAACACGCGTGTGGTGGCAAAATGATGTTGCTGGGTGGCCCATAACAGTGCTTCCAGCACAAAGACCAAGTTATCGGAGACAGCTTTTTGTCTGGGATCGGTATCTGGCAGGATTGGCTTCTGATCATGTGACCAATGACTGTGGTCATATGATCACCAATCCTTCCTGCTTCCCCGGCATTCCAAAAATGTTTAAAGGGATGCTGGGGTGTGCGGGAAGGGATTATTAACAGCTGAGATAATCTCGACCATATAGAAAGGCTTTTTCTGCCCCTGTGTCAGAACACACTGAGCGCTGATCATATGCTGGTTTTCCAGCATGTCCATTCGACAAAAGCTGGTCATTAGAGCGGCTTCTGTTGGAAAGACAGCTGTACACACTGACGGAATCTTGGCTGGTTCAACAGATATCTGGTCTGTGTGTACCCGGCCTTATGGCCCGTACACACAATCCGAAAATCGGACGAAAATTACCGCTTTCAACGTGATCGTACGATAATCGGGTTGTTTAGTACAGAGCTTTCCAGAGCCAATCACGACAGTTCATCCGATATTGAATTGGACAAGCACAAAAAATGTTTTGTGTTCGTACAGTTGTCATCTGAAAATACAAATACACTACAACACATGACATCACTTCTGAATTTTTTTTTTTTTTCTCTGTCGTGCGAGAATTTTTTCGTGACTTTAGTAACCTATTCAATTTCTACTTGCGACTAGTAAATGAAAAAAGTCGGAGGATCTGTTATACGATTTTCGGATCGTGTGTACGTTTGACCAATTGTTCTAGTGACAACTGTCTTTTTTCCCTCACCACCTTTTCTAGTTCTACTGTCATGTCTGCATTTCACTTTGAAGCAGGATGTTAACATTATTAAGTCTGCTTTTCACTATAAATAATATTTGAAAGGCTCTGGTTATATTTACACTTGTTCTGTTTTACAGATTCGTTCCCACCCTCAGTTTGCAGACCTCTGCCAGCGAACTACTGCAGATTCCTGTTGCCCAAGCTGGACTTTAGGAAATTATATTGCCATCCTTAACAACAGGTCTTCGTGCCAGAAGATCATAGAGCGTGATGTCTCACACACACTAAAGCTTATCCGTACCTGTGCCAAGTTCTATTACAATGGGACATTGGGACCAGATTGTTGGGATATGGTGGCCAAGAGGAAGGACCAGCTGAAGTGTACGAATGTGCCTCGCAAATGTACCAAGTACAATGCCGTCTACCAAATCATTCACTACCTGGTAGATAAAGACTTCTTAAACCCAAAGAATGTGGATGTCAGTCCTCCAGTTTTACGGCACAGCATGCTTTTCTCACCAACAGAAAAAGGCGACTCCATGATGAACATTTATCTGGACAATTTTGAAAACTGGAATTGTTCTGATGGTGTGACAACCATCACTGGGATTGAGTTTGGTATCAAACATAGCCTTTTTCAAGACTATCTCTTAATGGATACTGTGTATCCGGCCATTGCTATCGTCATTGTCCTTTTGGTCATGTGTGTCTATACAAGATCAATATTCATTACCCTGATGACCATGTTTGCCATAATAAGTTCGCTGATTGTATCATATTTCTTGTATCGCATAGTATTTAACTTTGAGTTCTTTCCCTTCATGAACCTCACTGCACTGATTATTCTGGTCGGAATCGGAGCAGATGACGCATTTGTCTTGTGTGATGTCTGGAATTACACAAAGTTTGACAAACCCCATGCAGAGACCTCAGAGACGGTCAGCATCACACTACAACATGCTGCTCTTTCAATGTTTGTCACCAGCTTCACCACCGCCGCTGCCTTCTATGCTAACTACGTCAGTAATATTACAGCCATCCGGTGTTTTGGGGTCTACGCTGGTACTGCCATACTGGTGAACTATCTTCTCATGGTCACGTGGCTGCCCGCTGTAGTCGTCCTTCATGAACGCTATCTACTAAACATCTTCACATGCTTCAAAGGTTCTCAACAGCGGCCTTACAACAACAATAAAAGCTGTTTGAGCATAACGTGCCAGAAATTAAAGAAACTGTTTTTTACCATTTCAGAAGCGTCAAGGATATTCTTTGAGAAAGTGTTGCCATGTATTGTTATCAAGTTCAGATTTATTTGGGTGTTCTGTTTCCTCACATTGACCATTGGTGGGGCCTATATTGTGTGTGTTAATCCAAAGATGAAACTCCCATCACTAGAACTGTCAGAATTCCAGGTGTTCCGCTCTTCCCATCCTTTTGAGCGTTATGATGCAGAGTACAAAAAGATTTTCATGTTCGAGAGAGTTCACCATGGTGAAGAGCTTCACATGCCCATCACAATCATTTGGGGGATCTCAGCAGAAGACAATGGAGATCCCCTCAATCCAAAGAGTAAGGGCAAGCTCAAACTGGACAGTAGCTTTAATATTGCCAGCCCTTCCTCACAAAGATGGCTTTTGAACTTTTGCCAAAAGTTGAAAAACCAAACATTCTTCTACCAAACCGATGAACAGGACTTTACCAGTTGTTTCATAGAAACCTTTAAACAGTGGATGGAAAATCAGGACTGTGATGAACTTGCTCTTTATCCATGCTGTAGCCAGTCAGGTTTTCCTTATAAACAGGAAGTCTTTGAGCTCTGCATTAAGCGTGCCATTATGGAGCTTGAAAGAAGCACTGGTTACCACTTGGACAGCAAGACTCCAGGACCAAGGTTTGACATCAATGACA
Source organism: Lithobates sylvaticus (assembly GCA_028564925.1). Classification (NCBI taxonomy): domain Eukaryota; kingdom Metazoa; phylum Chordata; class Amphibia; order Anura; family Ranidae; genus Lithobates; species Lithobates sylvaticus. The sequence goes on from CM053028.1 coordinate 72,268,254, forward strand.
CAATCAGGGCCGTCGTCTTGGAATTCAAAAGTACTTACCTTTTCACTTTTGCCTACGAGAAGATGCACCATTTCTACAGGGAGGTGGACGCTTGGATCTCGGAGGAACTGAAAACTGCTCCAGTTGGTCTCAGCAATGGCTGGTTTGTCAGCAGTCTCGAGTTTTATGACTTGCAAGATAGTCTTTCCGATGGAACATTAATCGCTATGGGATTGTCTGTTGCTGTAGCTTTTAGTGTAATGCTCCTCACGACATGGAACATAATCATCAGTTTCTATGCGATAATTTCTATAGCTGGCACAATATTTGTCACCGTCGGTTCTCTTGTCTTATTGGGATGGGAGCTAAATGTTCTGGAGTCGGTCACAATATCCGTTGCTGTGGGGCTCTCTGTAGATTTTGCCGTACATTATGGCGTTGCCTATCGCCTTTCTCCAGATCCAGATAGAGAAGGGAAAGTGGTCTTCTCTCTAAGTCGCATGGGATCTGCTATAGCAATGGCTGCCCTGACTACCTTTGTTGCTGGAGCAATGATGATGCCTTCAACAGTTCTAGCTTACACCCAACTGGGCACCTTCATGATGTTAATTATGTGCATTAGCTGGGCTTTTGCAACCTTCTTCTTCCAATGCATGTGCCGTTGTCTTGGCCCGCAGGGAACCTGCGGCCAAATACCATTGCCAAAAAAGTTACAGTTCAAAGCCTTTTCTGAAGCCTTATCTTCGAATAGTTCAGAAAGAGGACAGATCAAAATTAATCATGTTAACAAATACCAGTTAGACACTCGAGGTGCAAAAGAAGAAATAGAACATGAACATTATGAATTGGAGCCTTTAGCTTCACATAATTCTAGCACATCTTGACAAATGGATTTTGGCAAATCATTTCTCTTGTTATGGTGAGAGATTGGCTGCACAGAAAACTGATGTGTCTTCACTGCCCTGTGTAAATTCACTAACTTATTTTTATTATTGTTATTATTATTATTTTAACATTCTCTACAGCTATGTACATAAAGACAGGGACCAACAAACTGGTTATTTTTAAGTTGGCCATATGTATACCGGTATAATCAGCCAAAAACAGACCGCATCTCTGAATGCATGAGGTGTAAAGCGTTGGGTTCTCATTGGGAGTTATTCTGCAGTCCACAGATAACCAAGTCCACCTATTGCCCTTCCATGTCTTCATAACTTGCCATTATATTGCAGACCTTTGGGTTGTCCTGGAATAGAAGGATCTGATGAATGCGTGGGTCCAATACTGATACCAAACTCCAATTTTAAATTTAACCTCAGGCAGATATAAAAGGCAGAAACTAGTTCAGCTGTGTATTAAATAAAACACCACAATTTTTTTTTTTTTTTTCAATGCAGTTAGTGCAATTCCAGAATTTGACTTGGGATCACGCTCCCTATGCAGCAGAACTCCTTTTAGGAAAAGAAGCGGCACAAGAAATGGGTTCTACTGCAGGACACGTGCTAATAAGAAACATGCGGATGGGAGACGACAGAGTTGAGCCTGGTACACACTGCTGAATATCTGCCAGTTCAACAGAAACCATCTGAAATTCGGCCCATGTACACCATCCTGTCCAACAGAAACTGTCCAAAAGGCTGGCGTCTGTTGAACAGGCATGCTGGAAGACCAGCATCCAATCGGCACTTGCAGCTAATGGCTGCGAGCGCTGACCGGTGTGTTCTGGCGGTGGGCAGTCCCTCTGTCAGAACACAATAGCTCAGCGGGTAGATCACTGTACTAACATTAGATAGTTAGTACAGCAAGCTCCTCAGTTTTTATTTTTCGTTCAGCCCACTAGGTTGAACGAAAAAAAAAAAACCTGATAGTGTGTACTAGGCTTTACAGAGAGATAATTTCATCAATTTGCTGCCTTTTTCTTTGTTCATTCACAGGATGGGGGAGGGAAGGAGACCTATAAGTGTTCGTAAACTGTAGAAGAGAGAAATCGGGTCTCCTGCTTTGCCAGCCAAGACTGTGCTGAGTGGCAGAGCTGTCAAAATCTAAGAAGTGTATCGCCAAAATGCAGATAAACTCCTTCAATATACAGTATGTATTGTATCTCTGTATATACTTGTTTTGCCTGGAGTTCAACTTTTAGACAAGGAACCAAATACGTGGGTGGCCAAGAATAGCATTCACCAACTCAAGTAACCCTTGTGCAACTGCATCCTCAATCCCAGTTCTTTAATACCAGAGAGGGGTGTCTGTCGGCCTTGAATGTTGGATGTACCCATTACACTGGCCATTTATTGGGCATAAAGGTCTAATGCAACCTTTATCTATAGGTGTGACCGTTTCGGATACGACTCACTTTTTTTTTCTTTTTTTTTTTTTTTTAAGTATGGTTCAGAATGTGGCTCCTCATCATTTGTGTGTGTGTGTGTGTGTGTGTGTGTGTGTGTTGTGTGTGTGTGTATTATATATATATATATATATATATATATATATATATATATATATATATATATATATATATATATATATATATATATATATATATATATATATATATATATATATATAGCAAGGCCTGAAGCTGACTTTTAGCTTAAAGTTAAAAACCACCTTAAGTTTCACCTATCTTTTGCATACTTTACAAGAAACCATTTTGTGAGAACTGTCAAAATGTCACTTGGATGCTCCCCTTTGTTGTAGCACTGCTTTGGGACATCCCTGTTTGGTCAAGATTAAAAAGAGAGGCTATGTCCATCAATAAACCTAAGAGAAAACTGGATTTTTGTTACTTGCCATAAGATCCTTTTCCCTGAGTTAATTGGCAGACGCAGCACCCATCCCGCTTTTTGTGTTTATTTCTGACAATGCTTTGACTAACTGGCTTGCCTATAGCAGAGATGGGTGTTGTTTTATACCAGAGGACTGCCCATAGGACATGTTGAGTTCTATTCCTACTCCTGTAGGTGGCACTATAAACCCTGTTTCTTCAAGAGTAAGAAGGGAGGCTGTGTCTGTCAATGAACTCAAAGAAAGGGTTTTCATGGCGAGTAATAAAAAAACAGTTTCTTTCATTCCTACCTGATGAAAGAACACCCTGTAACCCATATTATATTTAAAGGGTCAAACTGTAAAAAAAAAAAAAAATAGTTTAACTGATCTAGCTTGACATCATCTTCTTCTTTTTTTTTTTTTTTTTTTTTTTTAGGGCTGTTACTGATTAAAATTTTCGTGTTCAATTAATCAATTTTTTTTTTTTTTTTATCGCATAATTTAGATTAATTATAACGCACATACAGATCCAACTACTTTTAGCTGATCTCCTTGCATTGCAACTCTGCATTAGTCAGTGATAAATGGGGGTATACACTATATACAATCACCCGACACTAGTTAGTTTCCACAATCCATGACTCAACTTCACAGTTCACACAAATACATTTTAAATTCAAACTGTAGCACTGACGTAAGTAATTTTACTTTCCACAGTAGCGTGACAATCCCTCCACCTCCGGTCTTAACTAATCACTCTCACCTTATGGCATGGATCCCTTTGCAAACAGGTGGTCATGCAAGCGGGTATCAAAAGGGTTAACACGGACCATAAACTTCTCTCACGTCTCCTTAGATCTCAGCAAGGACGCCAGGTCATGGGTAGAAAAAAAAGATCTAAGTGCTCACCGCTTAAGTATAAGATGACATTTTTACGTTCAAACACAAACTACTCACATAAAGATGATAAAAACACAGCATGTAAAGCCGACCATCGTGTTAGTTCCGTAGGGCAGCAGCTGGTGACGTCTTGCGTAGCTCCTCCCCCATACGCGCTACGTTCAATCAGAACTTCAACGTCACCGGACTCCTCCCCCTTCCCTTCGTTAGCAGACGGAGGCACTTGAGGAAGGAGGGATGAGTCCTTTGACGTCGATGTCCGTGACGTCACCGGAGAGGTGAGTACCAATCAAAAGAATTTTGATCAATCAAAAAAAATGTACTATTAATCGAGGAATTAATCTTTAATTTGCACAGCCCTACTTTTTTTGAGTTGCAGCCTAGCCCTTCAACCATGGCCATCATTAAACTAAATGAGTATCAGTTTTTTACATTGAGAATGTGAATGTGTATCTTTTCTTATCCCAACACCTTAAAAAAAGAGAGAAATCAAAAACCTATGTAGAACATCTCTGCAATACATGCATATTTACCCATAGTTTACCTCTTCAAAACCGTAATAACAAAAATAAATTCCTGTTGATCTGCCGGAAATCCAGTGAGCTCCTGTTTTTCCTGTTGAAGCGGACAATACTGACTCTGCTGCACTGACACCCCAACCAGTGTTGTCAGCCCTTCCCCATTCTCTGCTGCTGAATTACAGAACATCTCCTTTTCTCCATTGCAAAAGTTTTATAGTCCAGCGGGAAAGAATTTAGGCAGGGTTGCCTAATACTGCTTAGGGCTTTAGTGCAGGAGAGGCATATTTGTCAGTTCACTACAGGAAGTTGGGAGCCTAATGTATTTCTAAATGCATCAACAGGTGTTTTTATGAACTTAGTGTTTTTTTTTTTTTTTTTTTTTAACCATTTGTTGGCCACCCACAGTACTTTTACTGCGGTGTGATCCTGTTACCGCTGGACACAACAGATCATGTAACTCGGTACCCAGCCACTGTATCATGTGATCCCTATGATTAATCATAGCGATCACATGATTAAATGTAAGAAGAACGGTCATGCATGGCTTCCATTCATGACAGCTTGCTTACTATTGTAATGCTGTAATTTGCCCACAGCTATCACATGGTACCTGGGCTTATCACAGCTCCCTGTGCCATGTGATTTAGCTGTAGCCTTATCACAGTAGTAAGCAAGCTGTAAAGAATGAAGGCCATTTATGACAGTTGAAACTATTGCTTGTAACAGTGGTCACTGTTACAAGCAAAAGCAGTGTTAAAAAAAAAAAAAAAATTTAATCTGGTTACACAGAACTACAAATTACAGTATGTAAAAGAAAAAAAAAAAATCTTAAGAGAAATTCTATTAAAACATTATTGAAATGTGTTTTTTTTCTTCTTACTGTCACCAGACAGTATCCCTAATCACTGCCACACCGCAAGACTCGCTGTACTGGTGGCATTTGCAAAAAGGAAAAAGATTGTGAATTCAACAAATTTTATTTGATTTCTTAATGTTCCAAAAATTTGTGACAAATTACAACTTCCACGCCACGCCTCTTACTAAATACCTTTTGACTGTCTGTGTTCTAAAAACTGATTATTTTGGGGGTATTTATACTGTCATGGCATTTTAGGGCCTCAAGAAATTAGATAGGCTGTCAGTACATCAGGGTTGATGGATTGATCAATTTTCAAATACATACTTGTGTGTGTGTGTATGTATGTATGTATGTATGTATGTATGTGTGTATATATGTGTATATATGTATATATATATATATATATATATATATATATTTATATATATTTTCAACCATAGTTTGTAGACTCAATAGCTTTCACACAGACTAAATATACACTGGGTTATTCTGACTAAAGAAATGTAGCAGAATACATTTTGGCCTAAATATATGAAGAATTTTAAGCATTTTTTTCATATAGCAAAAAAATAACCCAGTGCTGATTAAATACCACAAAAAATAAAAGATTGATTTGTGCGGAAAAATTATATACATTTAATTTGTGTACAGTGTTTCATGACCAAGCAGTTGCCAGTTAAAGCATTTGTTAACCCCCAAGAAATATAGATCTGGTCCCTTTAAAGTAGGTTAAGCAGCACAGTGCTTGTGCTGTGTAATCTGCCCCCCTCTAAACTTAAAAAAAACAGAATCTGCCACTTACTGTATGCCCTCTCTAAACAGACCACGATAACCAGGGCTACTCATCGTGGTCAAAGTGCGTCCCTCCGTCATACGCTACCCTGCTCTACTCTCCTCTCACCCCCTCCTTCCTGACTGTCATCCCCTCTCTGTCAGTCTCTGGCCTGGCCCTGCCGCCGGCGCTCTTATTGTAATAATAAAAATGTAAATTTGTCACTGCCAGCCCCTCTATTAGAGGCTGGCATAGCACACTGTGTAGGTTGTTTTTAAAATTGAGTGTTCTAAATACCAAATTTCAGCTGTCTTCAGGCTGGTCACATGACTCGCGGCCGCTTCACGGCTCCGATGGATGGCTTCTTCAGAGAAGAGGAGCTGCTACGTGTTCTCCCTGGCTGACATCAGAGGGAGATCACGGCTCCTCCCGCAGAAGACATCTATCGGAGCTGTAAAGCGGCCGCAAATAATGTGACTGGTCTAAAGGCAGGTGAAATTTGGTATTTAGATCACTCGTTTTTAAAAACAACTTACACAGTGTGCTATGCCAGCCTCTAATAGTGGGGCTGGCATAGTCTTTTATATAAGTGCCTTAACAAACACTTTAAAGTAGCACAGTGCTGAATAGCAAAATTGGTGCATGTATTGGAGAGAAGTACCGATAATGAAATAAATATAAATACAAAATGTGTGTGTGTGTGTGTGTGTATATATGTATATAGACACAGCTCGCAATAGTATATATATATATATATATATATATATATATATATATATATATATATATGTATATATATATATATATATATATATATACACACACACATACACACACACACATATATATATATATATATATATATAAATTTTGCCCAGACATATGTTTTTAAAACACCATTGTTTACCCACGTCCCCATTGTAAGGTCCTTTAAAACCCAGACCTTGCCGTATATCAGTTTTGATCGGATTTAGAGCTGTGGCACATCTCTGCATCCCATAGAAGTGTGTACTGTAAAGGACAGGGCGCACCGTGCCACAAAACCTGGGCCTGGTGGGTACAATTTACATACTGGTGCACCAAGATTTCTAAATGGGGAGCACAGGAATGTGCAGACAGAGACTTGCTATGAGCCAATTGCCCACTCCTGCATAGAGACTGAAAGGGAAAATCTGACTGGTTGAAGAAAGAAACCGATATCTTCCACTAACAGTTCTATTATTATAGTTTAATGGGATCACCGCAACCATTTTAATTTTACTGACTTTTAGGGTCTGTTCAGGCTCGGTCTCACATCTCACATCTATGCAGTTCACATCTTCTGCATGCGCTATTTTTGCCGTGATTTGCAGGTTTTTTTTTTGGCCAATTTGTTGTTGGGCAGATTAAAAAAATGCAAATCGTGGCAAAAACGCACTACATGCTTTTCTGCAGCTTTTTCATTGAAGTCTATTGAACTAAAAAAGCCCTGTTTTGCATTTAAAAAAAAAAAAATCCCTGACCCATTTCCAAAAATGCAGCATCAAGAATCATAGATGTGAACGTGTCCCATAGGAATGTTGAATGAACTGTAGTACGTTTCTGCAAAAAGCACCAACAAACCCATAGGTTGAACCGAGCCGAGTGTCTTGGTGTAACATAAAACAGCAGGTCTGATTCATGAGCATCTATGAAGAAGGGGACGGGCATGGTGGTTCTTGGCTTTTTCCAGTGCAGTATGGAGAAGAATGGAAGGGAAAATTTGACTGGTCAGTCCAGAGACTTTGACTATGACCGGAAATATAATGGGATTGTATGAAATAGATTTTTATTTGTTTGTTTTGTTTTTTTTATCCCCAAAAAAGTGTTCAGAAGTATGAAAACCACAATGCTGAAGTTTGTTTGGTGATCTGTGTGAGTGGACCAATGGCACTTCCAGAGAATCTTTTCACCTTAAAATGTTGTTGTTGTCCCTCAGAACTCCCATATGAATGTCATTTGTGTCAATTGTGCTTTTTGTCTCTTTCTGCTGCTGAGAAACTGCTACCTGACTGGGCTTGCTAGGAGTTGTGGTTTCTCAAAAGCTAGAGTGGCTGAAGGCAGCCCAACCCTGCATTAGCGCAAAATGGCGAGAGGCGAATGATAAATCACAGAACCCTTTAATGATGTGAGCTATGTAGGTTTCAAGTGCAATTCTTTTGATTGTCTTATGCCAAACATTGACGCCAATGTGCCTGCTGTATTGAGAGAGTTATCAAAGTTTAAGTCAATAAAGCTATATAGAGTATTGTGTATTTCCTGCTGATTTCTGTCCATTTTCTGTTTCAGGATTGATTATTGACATTCCCATTGAAGTGCAACTCCCTATATAAAATGTACAAATGAAGACAGCCCTACATTTATTCATATATACACTATATATTGTCAAAGTATTGGGACGCCTGCCTTTACATGCACATGAAAGTTAATGGCAACCCAGTCTTAGTCCGTAGGGTTCAATAATGAGTTGGCCCACCCTTTGCAGCTATAACAGCTTCAACTCTTCTGGGAAGGCCGTCCACAAGGTTTAGCAGTGTGTCTATGGGAATGTTTGACCATTCTTCCAGAAGCCCATTTGTGAGGTCAGACACTGATGTTGGAGAGAAGGCCTGGCTCGCAGTCTCCACTCTAATTCATCCCAAAGGTGTTCTATCCGGTTAAGGCAGGACTCTGTGCATGCCAGACAAGTTCCTCCACCCCAAACACGATCATCCATGTCTTTATGGACCTTGCTTTGTGCACTGGTGCGCAGTCATGTTGGAACAGGAAGGGGCCGTCCCCAAACTGTTCCCACAAAGTTGGGTAAGGGGCCAAGCCCAACCCCTGAAAAATATTGCAAGCCAGGCCTTCTTATCCAACATCACTGCCTGACCTCAAATGCACTTCTGCCCTAAATGTTTGTGCACTATCCAGCCTCATCAGCTGTCAGCTTCTCAGACTTCTACAGGCCGCAGACAGCGGGGCTAGATGGTGCACCTGTATCTTCCACCCCCACCTAAGTCCCAGAGTTTTGTGCATTGGGGGCTAAATGTCTAATGTAATGAGGCATTTCATATAGAGTTTTTTATTTTCTTTAAAACAATCAATTTAGAAAATTGAAAATCTCATCTGCATTTCTACTTCCGACTTCCTTAAACAGCAAAACTGTTGGACTGGCTATTACTATATAAAAATGCTGACTTGCTTTTTATCATTTGGGTAATCTTGATGCTGCATATTTTATTTATTTTTAAGGCCAATTTGCCCAAAATTTTAATATTTTAGTTACGGGAGGTCCTGGATCAGGTTTTATTAACCACTTTCCTTTACGTCCCAAATGCTTTTTACAGTGGTGTTGGGTTAGCGGTTATTTGTCCCAATGTCGGACCTGGTCTCAACGACAGCAACTGGTCCCAACCACAATGAGTGCTGGAAAAAATATCAGCGATTTTGCAACTTTTACATATTTTATTTGGGGGGGGGGGTACAGTAAGTGTGTAAAGTGTGTTTTTGTCAAACTTTTCTGAATTAGAATAAAAATAAAAATATATGTCCCACATTGGCTCCCAAATGAAAGCCCAATAGGCTTGTTTACACTTTTCTCATTGGCCCTCTGAGGAGCTTTCAGAGGGTGTTTGGCAGCCAGCGAGGAGCCGTTAAGTCTGTTTTAACCTCTAAAAGCTTGCATCACTGTGCTGCAGCATTGCATGCAGTTGCTGCACGACCCTACTAACTTGATATGACTGCTCTGAGACCAAATGAGGGGGCCCATGAAAGATTTGTGTGCTGCTCAGGCTAGTATAATGATTAGGGGAGCAATGTGGATGGTGTACTGTAGGTGTCTGCTGCTGCGGGAGTGCTGGCGAGGGAGTGGAGCTCGTCTCAGCTCCTGTGGACACTGGAGAGAGGAAGGAAGAAATTCCTGATGCCACACATTCACGTGATGGTAGGAGAGACAACTTCAGCCTGGCCTCCCGCAGGCCATGCCCCCCAACATGTTTTGCTTCCCGTCCCCCTGAGCTTGGTCATGGGGATGGAGAACCCATATGCGTACTCCCCCGATATACAAACCCATATGTGTACAAACTACACTCCTCCCCCACACATCCAGCGGTGGGCTTTTTCTGCCGTCCTCCTGTCCAGAGTGGGTCTATGGGTGTGATGACCTCAGGAACAGTTCATGCACAAGACGGCTAGCATACAGGGGGGCAGGGACCAGTCTTGCACTTGGTGGATTACTGTATATACTCGAGTATAAGCCGAGTTTGTCAGCACATTTTTTTTTTGTGCTCAAAGTGCCCCCCTTGGCTTATACTTGAGTCATGCAGTTTTCTGCAGCAGAGAATTACATTTTCCAAACTGACTTTGGGGCCCCGTATCTCGGGGCCACTTGGTGCTAGGAACCCCATTTGGTGTGCAAACACAGTGGAACTCTCACTACAACATATCCAAATATGGGGTTCTTAGCACTAAGGGGCCCCGAGATACAGGGCCCCAAAGTCTGTTCGGAAAATGTAATTTTCTGCTGCAGAAAAGTGCTTGACATTTTCCAAACCGACTTTGGGGCCCCTGTATCTCGGGCCACTTGATGCTAGAAACCCCAATATTTGGATATGTTGTAGTGCTAGTTCCAGAGACACGGGGCCCCAAAGTCGTCAACTGTGTCCATCTGCAGCAATGTCATTTTGGGGCCCTTTGGGTTCAGAGACCCCAAATGTTGGCTGCATCTAGGGGGCAACTAGGAACCCTAAACTACCGAGTTTGAAGTTTGGGGGGACCTATGGCTGCAAATGGTCACAGTGAGGCTGCAAATGGGCATTGTTGACCCTCTTTTCCACTTACAGTAGCTGCGCATTTCTCACCCTAGGCTTATACTCGAGTCAATACGTTTTCCCAGTTTTTTTTTTTGTGGTAAAATTAGGTGTCTCTGCTTATATTCGGGTTGGCTTATAGGTAAGTATATCTCCACACTCCGCACCCCTAGACAAAAATGAGCAGTTAACCCATGCACTGCGGGCACAGCTGCCTGGGGAAAATAAAAGAAAAAAATCTTGGAATTCTTCTTTAATTGCCATTATAAATTATATTAATTTTAGACTGAAGTTTTTCTTTAACATACAGATTTGTTTGTGTATTGTCATGTTGCCACAAAAGGAAATCGGGCATTTCCGAGTCACTTATCCTATATTTGCTATTTATACGCATCATTAGGGTTTCCTGTTGGGTGTAAATATGCTACAGATAGGGTCTTGATCCTACCGCGGCGTCGATGCTCAAACTCCCATTCTGAGCTTGCTGTACAGGTTATTACAGAGAGCCTTCCTTCCGCTGTCATTGTCTGATTGCTGGATGAAGGAGACGGCTCGCATCTAAAACCAGGAAATAATATTTCTCTCTGACTGGGCCCTGTCAATGCACTTCCAATGCCATTGCCATACTGGCCTGGAAGGAACTTGCACTGATGTCTCAGGAATCTGTCCGATTATGAATTTTCTTTTCTATAGAATAACTGGGAATTTTTATTTCATGTGTACGAGTCAGGACAGAGATGTGGGAGCTTCTATTGTCGACTTTTGATCCTGGTTTAAAGGAGATCTAGGCACAAAAAAAAAATCATACATGGTAGCTTACTGGTCCTAAGATGTGGCTACTTCTTTGTTTTTTTTTTCCAGGTTTCCCTCCTGTACTAAAATTGCTCACTCTGATTTCACTGCACACTGTGAGCGTTTCATAATGTGCATTAGGAAATGCAGCAAGTCAGAGTCTCAGCTCTTGCCTGGAGGATGCCCAGTATGATCTTGCCCTTTCCTGCCCAGCATGACTGTCCCTGGTCCAGTGACTTCTTCTAGGCCGTGATGTCAGTCTGCTGCAGGTAAGAAGAAGCATTTTCTCTCCTCCAGTGATCAGGACTTCATGAGAAAAAAAAAAAATGCAATTTCTTTTGTTAGCTGCTGTCAAAAGGTTTACTAATATACTTGGATCTTTCCATTTACACTTACACTATTACCAAAAGAATTGGGACACCTGCCTTTACACGCACATGAACTTTAATGGTATCCCAGTCTTAGTCCGTAGTGTTCAATATTGAGTTTGCCCACCCATTCCAGCTATAACAGCTTCAACTCTTCTGCGAAGGCCGTCGACAAGGTTTAGGAGTGTGTCTATGGGGAATGTTTGACCATTCTTCCAGAAGCACATTTGTGAGGTCAGACACTTATGTAGACAAGAAGGCCCGACTCGAAGTCTCCGCTCTAATTCATCCCAGAGGTGTTCTATCGGGTTGAGGTCAAGACTCTGTGGAGGCCAGTCAAGTTGCTCCACCCCAAACTCGCTCATCCATGTCTTTATGGACCTTGCTTTGTGCACTGGTCCAAATCATTTGGTGGGCGGGGGATTGTGGTGTGGGGTTGTTTTTTTTTTTTTTTTTGGGGGGGGGGGGGGGGTGTTGGGCTTGGCCCCTTAGTTCCAATGAAGGGAACTCATAAGGTGTCAGCATACCAAGACATTTTGGACAATTTCATGCTCCTAACTTTGTGGGAACAGTTTTGTGGTGGCCCCTTCCTGTTCCAACATGACTGCACACCAGTGCACAAAACAAGGTCCATAAAGCCATGGATGAGCGAGTTTGGGGTGGAGGAACTTGACTGGCCTGGTGAGGAGTAAGCACAGTGAAGCTGTGCAAAACTAGTCCACCTCTGTTCTGGCTACTGCAACCGCAGTTTGTGTCATTGTATGGAACGTTCAATAAATGGACTTCAAGAATGTCCTTGTGCAGTCAATTTCTTTCCTTATTCGAACTTGATTGGTCTGCACAGAGTCCTGACCTCAACCAGATAGAACACCTTTGTGATGTATTTGAGCGGTTACTGTGAGTCAGGCCTTCTCATCCAACATCAGTGCCTGATCTCACAAATGCGCTTCTGGAAGAATGGTCAAACATTCCAATAGACCCACTACCACACCGTGTGGATAGTTTTGCCAGAAGAGTTGAAGCTGTTCTAGCTGCAAGGGGTGGGCCAACTCTATACTGAACCCTACGGACTAAGACTGGGATGCTTTTAAAGTTCCTGTGCGTGTAAAGGCAGGAGTCCCGATACTGTTGGTAATAGTGTATATTCTACATGTGTACATGTTTTAGAAGGATATTTAGCCAGTTCCTATTTAGAATTACAAATGGTTATTTACAGTGCCTTGAAAAAGTATTCCTACCCCTTGAATATTTCCACATTTTGTCATGTTACATCCAAAAACATCAATGTATTTCATTGGGATTTTATGTGATAGACCAACACAGTGGCACATAATTGTGAAGCTTTTCATCGGATTTTCCGACCGTGTGTATGCCCAACGGTCTTTTTCTGTCGGAATTTCCGACGGACTTTGAATTGAGAACCTGTTCGGATTTCGGATTTTCCGATCGTGTGTATGCAATTCCGACACGCAAAATTCCGACGCATGCTCGGAAACAATTCGACGCATGCTCGGAAGCATTAAACTTCCCTTTTATAGTGCTGTCGAACGTGTTTTATGCCGCTGTGTTATTGACCATCGGAATTTGGTGTGATCGTGTGTAGGCAACACAGCTTGAGCGGAATTCCTTAGGAATTCCGTCGGAAAAAACGTCAGTTTTTTCCGACGAGAATTCCGATCGTGTGTACGCGGCATTAGTCTGCAAAAGACTGGGGTAGGGGTTCACCTTCCAGCAGTCCAACGACCCTAAACATACAGCCAGAGCTACAATGGAATGGTTTAGATCAAAGCATATTCATGTGTTAGAATGTCCCAGTCAAAGTCCAGATCTAAATCCAATTGAGAATCTGTGGCAAGACTTGAAAATTGCTGTTCAGACGTTCTCCATCCAAATTGATAGAGCTTGAGCTTTTTTGCAAAGAAGAATAGGCAAAAGTGTCACTCACTAGATGTGCAAAGCTGGTAGAGACATTCCCAAAAAGATTTTGGTCAAAAGGTGGTTCTACAACGTATTGACTCAGGGGGGCTAAATACAAATGCACGCCACACTTTTCATTCGTAAATCATTTTGAAAACCATTTATAATTTTCCTTTCGATTCACAATTACTGTATATACTCGAGTATAGGCCGACACGAATATAAGCCGAGGCACCTAATTTTACCACAAAAAACTGGGAAAACTTATTGACTCCAATATTAGCCTAGGGTGAGAAATGTGCAGCTATTGTAAATGGAAAAGAGGGTCAACAATGCCCATTTGCAACCTCACTGTGCCCATTTGCATGCCTCACTGTGCCCATTTGCATGCCTCACTCTGCCCATTTGCAGCCATAGGTCTCCCAAACTTCAAACTTGGTAGTTAAGGGTTCCTAGATGCCCCCTATCTGCAGCCAAAGGGTCCCGAAATAACATTGCTGCAGATGGACACAGTTGACCGACTTTGGGGCCACTTGGTGCAAGGAACCCCAAATTTGGTGTGCAAATTCAGTGGAACTAGCAATACAACATTTCCAAAGATGGGGTTCCTATTACCAAGTGGCCCCGAGATACGGGGGCCCCAAAATCGGTTTTGAAAATGTCAAGCACTTTTCTGCAGCAGAGAATGACATTTTCTGAACCGAATTTGGGGCCCCGTATCTCGGGGCCACTTGGTAAGAGGAACCCCATCTTTGGAGTTCCTGGGACCAAGTGGCCCCGAGGTACAGGGCCCCAAAGTCGGGTCGGAAAATGTCATTTTCTGCTGCAGAAAAGTGCTTGACTCGAGTATAAGCCGAGGGGGGCATTTTCAGCACAAAAAAATGTGCTGAAAAACTCGGCTTATACTCGAGTATATACGGTATGTGCCGCTTTTGTTTTTGGTCTATCACATAAAATCCATTTAAGTTTTTTGGTTGTAACATGACAAAATGTGGAAAATTTTAAGGGGTGTGAAAACTTTTTCAAGGCACTGTATAGTTTGAGGTGGTTGCAACTTTCCTTCGGTCTGGGAAATTTTGGGGCTTGTCATACAGTAACTCCATTTTTATTTTTGGCCAACTGCTCTATAAAGGGAGGGCCACATCTATTGACCTGGTTGGATTGTTTTTAAGCAATAGCTGGATCTTCACTTATGTGATAGTACTGGGTATAGCTATGCCAGAACCTGTAAAAAAAAAAAGTGGCAGCTGAGATGTTTCAAACAGTGGGACGGTTATTTCCACAATCAGATATACTGACAGAAAAGGACTGTGGTATTTTGAGGCTGGTGCTTAACCCTGTGCTATTGGCACTTTACCCGTCCTGTTTATAGAGGTGACTAATATGCTAAAAATAAAACATCCAATAAAAAAAAACTCAGTCCACCATGTACCTAAAATGTAGTGATTGAGTCATAATTTAAAGTTGCAAATCGCTGTGTTTATTTCATTACAGAAAAGCCACAACCATGGTCCGGGTTTTTTTTATTTTTTTTTAACAAACCAAAAACATGGACAGATCAACTGCAGATTACATACATTCGATTCTTGTCAATGCGTTTCGCTGAAAACTGCTTCCTCAGTATTTTTGATGTAATGTGATGTGATACTCTCGCGCTATCACTTAAAATGTGGTGTGATGGCAAACTGCCGCAGGCACCGATCAGTTGATCCGTGGCCAATGAAAAGTAATACAATAGTGGTGCTGCGCTGTTAGATACCAGCTAATGAGTCATGAGGGAGAAAAAAATATATATATATATAAAGTGACAACTTCTGCAATGGGTATAGATTCTTGCAATGAAAGGTGCATCAACTATACAAATAAATATAAATGGATGTGTTCCTACAACAAATAATGCGTATGCTATGCAAGCTCAAAGATTCGAAAATAAGTACATCTAGAACCATAGAATAACTAATATCCCATATAACACTCAACGAATGCTAAGTATAAACTAATAATAAATAATAGGTGATGGTGACAGTCAACAAATATGGTGGATGACTAATCCGGTGCATAACAGCAAACTAAAAATGACAAAATTGATCAACGATGTTAGTCCATATAACGTGCAGGTGATGTGAAATATTGAATAGCTGACTGGTGTCTTTTCATTCCGGTGTGGTGACACCCAGGGCCTTCTTTAATATTGATTGGCCCCCCCCATGCAGTTTTGCTCTCCACCTGCTCTGAGACATACAATAAATAGCAGCTAGACTCAAAATCAGTTTACTGAATCGGATCAGGCAGCTATTGCGATTGGTTGCCAGAGGTATCATTACCGCTCACTGACAGGTTGCTAGAGGTTACAGAACACATTACAGCTCACTGAGTTGCTAGAGGTTACAGCACATGATTTCTGCTTGTTGATTGGTTGCTAGAGATTACCTCAGGGGGGCATGATATACATATCAATGCCGCCGGCCGCTGCTATTTATATATGAATGCCGCCACTATTTATATATGAATGCCGGTAATTTACATGTAAACACAGGGTCTGCAGGTGAGTCATCTGTACACAACAATATGGCAGAGCTGGGCAGCATTAGTAGCAGCACTTCGCACTGAGATATTGGGACACAGCACAGGACTAAAACCTCAAGGGGCGAGGGAATTTAAACCAGGATAGTTGGCAAGTATGAGGCAGCTGCTTTGGGCCCCACAACAATGACAGGGCCCAGGGCAGCTGCCCCTTTTGCCCTGCCTTAAAAAAACAGCCCTGGTGACACCTATGTGTTCGCTAGCCTCTCACCTTACTACCGTATGGTAACAGCATGAGTTTGTAGCTTTTGCTGGGTACCTCTGACTACCTCTAGGGGACCTTTTCTGGTTGGCCGACTGGTGGCTATCCTATGGTGGGTAGTGCTTCCTCAATGGTAGTCAGGGGGTCCCTCCCGGTGTCGTCTGTCTTGGTGATATGTATAGAAAAAGGTTCCACCATAGAAAGTCACCAGTCGGGCCAACCTGAGGAGGACCCCTAGAGGTAGTCGGAAGTATATATACTGTTGTTTTTTTTTATATATAAGTATATAGTATTCCCCTTTGCTGGTCTCCTGACGGCTACATAAAATATTATGTAGGGAGGGGCTGAGGAGCTGGGAGTACATCAGTGTGATGAGGAGAGTGGTGGGGAAGGCACATTGCGGCCACCACAAGCCATCAGATCTGTTGGCTGCAAATAAATGTGTCTCCCACGTCCTGTTTACAGCTTTGTACAGAAGTGAGATATTTTGGAGCTCGAGCATTTTTAGCATGTCTGAATAAGCAGTGTGTGCTGAGCTTTGGAGGTGACACTGAGCTCTATTGTGCTGCAACCTTCAACAGTCGCCTCGTCTTCCTCACCAAGCACAGGAGCCTCCAGTCTCTGCATCGCCACTTCCAGAACCGCACCGGACAATTAACGCCCAACTGTGGTTAACAGCAACTACTAAAAGTCCACAGTTAGGAAGAACTTGCTTTTCTAGTGGGTGTTCGTGACTTGCCTTTTCTGGAAATGTCGGAACATGACTTTATAAATACATCAAAACAGCCTGGGTGCATCAAGCCTTTCTTTTAAAGCTGAACTCCAGGCAGACGCATACAAAAATACCAATCAATGCAGCCATGGGTTCACAAAAAAAAATGTAAGTATTTATTGTTTTGTGCAAGTCCCTGGATCTGTCCAGGTATCAGCCTTTTGTAATCCTTTGCACTGCATTACTGGGAGGAGGTGCTCTGCTGCATGCACATGTGCTGACAGGGAGCGTTCATACAGGAAGAGAGAGTAAATGAACATATTAGTGTACTGTTCTTTCATTGTCCAATCATAGGTGGAGGTGACCTAGCTGTATTATACAATATTCATGTGGATGAGATAAACATCAAATTAAATAATGATACCATCCCTCTGTAACATACGTATAGAAGAAAAAATCTCCACTGTCCACACCAGAAACAGGAGTGGAGAATGATCCCTTTTTACAGTCAAGGAAATATGGTCCTGAGGAAGCAAAAAGCGAAACGTCGACCTCTTTGACTCAGTAGTAATAGGGATCCAATATGATATATGCTATGTGGTTGTATCAATGAGAGTTTCAAATCTCTTGTTTTTATCTTGTGCTAATAATTTTTAGAATAATCTTTTTTGTAACGTGTAATAAAAAGATTTTGTAATGTTCCTTTTCTGGTACCGGTAAAGTCCGCTCAAAATGTCCTAATCTTCTAAAACAATCTGTATATGGATGTGATACCTCCTTAGCCATTTATCTCTTGAGATAAGGGACTTAAATTGTGCCAAGAGAATGAAAAAAAACTAATTAAAACATAGTCTTTATTTTGAAACATTATAAAATCTCAAAGGTTAAAAATAACAGCACATATGTCATGGCCCTGGGCCTCACGAAACTTGTTTCATTTCGGACATGTTGTAAACCCCAGAACTCGTAAGCTGCTCACGTTCTCGGAGCTCCAAGACAAATATGACATACCAAAACAGGCATTTTTCAGTTACCTTTCAGACACTACGCCCAAACAATAGCGCCACAGCTACAATTCCCCCCCCTCCCCATTCGAACAGATTATATTAGAAGGCTGGAACCGCAGAGGACTGATCTCGGACATATATAAAATACTAAACGAATTCCACTTCCCAACCAAGGGCAAACACTCATACATGACTAGATGGGAAACAGAACTAGGAGAAGAGCTCCCCCTAGAGGCATGGCAGGCGGTCTGGAGGCAAGCAGCCAAAACATCTATATGTACTCTATACAAGGAAAACTCCTATAAAATTCTCTATTTTTGGTACCAGACCCCTGCCATACTTCACAAAATATACCCCTCCTCAACGGATAGATGCTGGCGCTGCCAGACACATAGGGGAACGCTCTTTCATATATACTGGACATGCCCTCTCATAACCCCGTTCTGGGATCATACCCGTCAGCTCTTGATAGGACTATTTGAGACACCAATAGCAATGGATCCCAAACTTTTTCTACTAGGCCTGTCCCAACCGAAACTGACAAAGACCAGCAAAAAGCTGCTTAGACACATACTGACGGCGTCAAGGTGCCTGATAGCCCTTAATTGGAAATCCACATCCCCACCCACACATGAGGCCCTATATTCTAGGGTCAAAGATGTAGAACTCATGGAGAAAATGACAGCTAGGATTCACCAAAAACTGGATGAACACAACGCGGTCTGGGAAAGGTGGCATCTGCGGGAGGACTAAAGCGAAGCACACGGAACCCGAGGTAAGATTGCGTCTACACCCCCCTACCCCCCCCTCTCCCCACCCCTTCTCTCTCCCCCCTCTCTTCTCCTGCTCTCTCCTACCTCTTTAGATAAGCAGACCCTATCTGCCAAGTTTACAAACACGTAATTATTCTTGCTCTATGCCAAGAGATTAAGCACCGCTACTAGATGGACATGGTTAGAAAGCTGTATTAGCACTCATAGGAGTACCCACAAAATGAGAAAATGCATGTACAATGACTGCTAACTATGAGTACCTGAGAAAGTCTGTAAGTACTGTTATATATTCTGTATTGCAACTGAATAATAAAAAATTGTTAATTGGAAAAAAAATAATAACAGCACAAAGTCTGGTATAATAAAAATACAATGCATTTGAAAGGTGGTATAGCCATAAAAGGAATGTAATCAGCCATCGTTCAGGAAAGATGGGCATACAGGATTAACGCATTTCGCTTTTCAGTGCTTCATCAGAGATCTTGCCAGTAATATGGAAAAACACAGCTACATGCATTAAAATTAAAAGATATTAGACTAATATATAAAGACAGAACTATATTAGCATCCAAAATCAATTGAACAATAGGATACCCATAAGGAGCATAACAATGGGGGGGGTTAAGAGGAAAGGGGGGAAGGGGACCTAGCTGTATTATTTTAAGTGGAAAAGCTGAAGTTTATCATTTTTTTGGAGGGGGGGTAATACAATATCAATCACATTAGTTATCTGTAAGGGTGTGTACGCCATGGCCTATTAAAATCCTTCCTCCATACCGCTTGATACTGCCCAATTTTCAACTACTACTGGAGTTAACAGCGTGTGAAGAATGAATACGTTCCAGAGAGGCAAGCTTTTGGTGCTGCAGGGGTTAACAGCGAGTATGAAGGACTTTTGCCGCTTGTCCACACTTTCCTGCCCCCTCACCATTCACAGAACTCCTATTAGTGCCTCACAATGTAATGTGTTCTGTGAATGGCAAAGGGGACAAGAAAGGGCAGACAAAGTGGCACAAGTCCTTCACCCCTGCAGCTGCTGTTGTTAACCGCTGTAGCCCTAGAAAATTGCCACTCTAGGCAGTATCCGGTGGCATGAAGAAAGGATATTTACATGAAGCAGTAGCCTGCAGGACAACGCTTACACACTGTTACATTACTAATGTGTTTTGTGCTGTATCCAAAAAAGAAAATGTTAAAAAGGCCCCTTTAGCCATTTACTGTTCAGCAACAGTATTATTTCATTCAAAAAGCAGTCCAGCTCCAGTCAGTGACTCTTCCTAGTGATCAGACTGCAATATTGTAATGTTTAGCAAGCCATAGGGTGAGAGAATGCAGCAGGGCCTGCTCTGTGTAAGACAGGAAATAGATGCTGACCCTAGGTGATACCTAAAGAAAGATGGTGTTCTTCTTGACGGTTGGTTCACACCCCCGAACCATACCCTTTGCGCACCCCACCCCAAAGCACCTTGTCCTCATGTCGATGGGTGGTGGTTGTGGGGGTCTGCGGGCAGGGGGCTTATTTGTGTCTATACCCCTACCCATTCGATCCTTAAAAAAAAAAAAAAAAAAGGCAATGTAGTGCAAATAAAAACAATTTTTTTTGGACAAGTCCTTTATTAAAAGGGAAGAATGTCACCCATCGTAGCTCTAACGTGTCTTCTTTCTCCGGTTCCACCACTGATGTGTTATTCCTCCGGTGCTGTCTTCTCTTCCGCTGATATCTTCTATGCCGCCGACCCGGTCCTCCTCTGACACTGGCTCTCACCTTTGTGTCATCTCTGCTCTCTGCCCGGTCTTGTATAGCCATGGGGCGTGGCCATCTGGTGACATCGCCATGAGACTCCACCCCTTGTGACGTCGTGTGATGTCATGCTTGGAAAAGGGTCTGGTGTGGATTTTGGGGGGGACCCCACACTGTTTTTTCTTGTTACTTTTTTGGTGTCGAGTTTATGGAGGGTCTGATATGGTCTGGTGAACCGGCCCTAAGCTAAGTAGAAAGAGATGAGAAGTAGAAGAGAAGAAAGGGGTGGGTCACTCGGGACCTCGCTCCATGAGATCATAGGGGAGGGGTCACTCTGTGACATCACTGGGTGGCTCTGCCCCCTGTGATGACACATCCCCTGCCCCATGATGGCATAGAGGGCAGGGTCAACTGGTGATGTCACCAGGTGACTTTGCCTCCTATGAATTCAAAGGGCAGGGTCTCAGGGGTGGCATGTGTCATCACAGGGGGTGGAGTCGAGTGACCCCGTCCGTTTGTTTATTTAACAGCGGGGAAAGTGGTCCTCCGTCATTCAGCGAGTGGAGGAACTGTCGTGTTCGGTGAGCGGCGGGGTTTTTTTTTATTCCGTGCGGGTCGGTGGCCGGCATTCATGAACATCCCTAAACACTCACTTGACACCTCTACTGATCCAGCACTGTCCCATCTGCAGCACTACTCTCTTCTCTCAGGAGACGCAGGCAGCAGCAGAAGCCATAGGCTCCAGCTGCTGTTAGTCAAATCCTGTGAGGAGGGAGCAGGAGGGTGTGGTCAAGCTGTGCTGTGTGTGTCTGTGGATGAACACAGCCCAGCTTAGGAGTGCACAGGTGGGGGGCGCACTCAGCACACGGCTTGCTGAGGGGCACTTATAAAAAGAAGGAGCAGATGGCACAGGTGGGGGACTCCAGAAGAAGTAAGAGACTACTCTGTGAAATATGATTGCGCAGAGCAGGTAAGTATAACATCATTTTTTATTTTAAATACAAAAAATTATTGTTTACAATCACTTTTTGTGTTGGGTACAAGTTTTTGGTAGAAGTCTTATGCCGTGTACACACGTTCAGACTTTTCGACAGCAAAGGTCAGACGGAACGAATCCGTCGGACAATTTGATCGTGTGTGGGCTTCATCGGGCCTTTGCTGTCGAAAAATCGGACAGATTTTAGATTTAGAACATGTTTCAAATCTTTCTGACGGACTCGAGTCCGGTCGAAAAATCAGTTCGTCTGTATGCTAGTCCGACGGACAAAAACCGACGCTAAGGCAGCCATTGGCTTCTGGCTATGAACTTCCTTATTCTAGTCCGGTCGTACATCATCATGGTCGAATCTGTCGGACTTTGGTGTGATTGTGTGTGGCCAAGTCCGTTCGTTCGGAAGTCTGGCGAAAGTCCGTCGGACCAAGTCCGGTCATGTGTACATGGCATTAGACAAACAAATTGTTTTATACTTACTTTTCACACTGGACGGCCTGCACTGTGATCTAACAGTAACAAAGAAGGTGTTTCACCGTGTCAGACTGGTGTGTTGTTGCCACATCCCTAATGTATTAGAAATGAAACCCCCCCCCCCCTTTATTGGGACTTTATAGGCAACAACCACACATAAATAGATTAGAAAATATATTTATTATGTATACATAAAATCGTTCGATCGTAAAATGATCATTGGTTAAAAAGATATATCAAAAGATAAAAATACTACAAAATCAAAGAAGAAACACAGAAAAGACAAAAAACACACAACAGGTTCCATGATTTGCATAACATAAAAAATTTCTCTCTGGTATAAAGTGGTCTCCGGGAGACGACGCGTTTCTAGTTCAAGCACCTTTGTCAGGGGTATTTGGTAAGAGTATACACAGTCATAGTTTTGTCTTGCATGCAAAAAGTTCCATCGTGCAACTTAAACAGATAAATGAGGCACTGCCAGTGGGGATGCCAATAGGTGCCCACCAAGAACACTAGTTTTGCACAAAAGTATTAGAAAGAGAAGCGAGCATAATTTGCCTGGTGATCACAGGAAGTCATAGGTAGCAAATTGCCAACTGCAAGGTCTGTAGATATAGGGGTTGACGCTATCCGAAGCCTCAATATGGCTTCTTATCCAGTTATAGCACCCTCAAAGTCACTTGAAATTGAACCTCCATATGTAAAGGGAAACCTCCGTCCAAGCTTCACCACGATCTGCAGTGCTTAGTGATCTAACAGTGCAAGCCTTCCAGGGGTAAAAAATGATGTACCAGGATTATGAAATAATGGCGTCATCACCCCCCCCCCCCCCCCCCCCTGTCTATACAATAAATCACAATACTGACCAATACAAAAACTTCCCAGCATACCATCCATCTAGTTAGCTTTTTTTTTTTCTTGTGCTTTGTTGAATCACATAACTGGCTCAACTGAATTAGAAATACAGCTAACATATTGCGATCTGTATTTTACTGGGCCTTTAGTGGATTGACTAGAGTACCCCAAAAATAGCGCACAAGGAAAAAATTCTGCAGAAGCTGCGTGGAATGACAACCTCTCCCGACTGCTGTAACTTTGTGAAGAGGGATGATGCTGTAATTGCAATATTTACCCAGATTCCTTTCCCATTCATCCAACCATTTAGACAAATCTATTTTTGATATACTCAAGACCTTAATGCGGTCATAAAGGAGGTGACCGGTCTCATTTAAAAGCCTAGCCAAGCAGCGCCTCCATTATGGAGACCACATAAAACATCTAGGAGTGGAGATGTTACCAGTAACTGTTTATCCGGCCCCACATTCCTTTCAGGCTGATGTTACCCAGCAGGAGATGATAAATTTCCTCCTAGAATCTACTCGCGTCAACGAGTTATATTAACACACTTGTACTGAACTGGATGTGACCCAGATCCCTGTGGCGTCATGAAAATATATATGGCAAGACCAGAACAAAAATGTTTTACACTAAAAGGAAAAAAAAAAAAAGACGATTTACTGAAGTCTGAATTCTAGCCGACGAAAAAGACAAAAAGTGTAGCAACCTAATTTTTTATCCTTCATGCTCTTAGCTTTGTACTAGATCGGTGATGTTTTGTTCTAAATCTTGGGGTTTAAATCACAGCTCCGGCCAAAACTAGCAAAATTAAAAACAAAAAGCCAATTCAAAGATAAAATAACAAATCCAGCTTTTGCTGTGATATTCGCCCTTAAAGATTGCCCGGTATTTTATTTTTTGAAAACTGACAATTTTTATTCATTTTCAATATTAAACACAAGTGTAAAAGACTTTTAGTTTGAAAAAGCCATAAAGTTCCAACTTACAGAGCATACAACGGTAAAGCTTGATTAGGGTAAATATATCCCATAGATATAATAGACATGTGCATGATGAAAAAATTACTTGTGTATCATTTTATTTATATTCATTAATCTAGTTTCGGCAAATTCGGTTGATTTGTTCAATTCGTATTCAGGATTCCTATTCGGAATACGTTTTGTCTTTCGAGTTTTCTTCAAATTTACAGATTTGTTTTTTTTTAAAAAAGTATTAATTTGAATCGATAAAATGCGAGCGCTTGTGCTTCCGGGGGTCACATAAGAGCGCGGTAACATCAATGCGTAGCTCCACCCTGACATGTTTTGTCACACATGACGCTCTCAAAGGGCACCTTTGAGAACGTCGTGTGACGAAACATGTCAGGGCGGAGCTACGCATTGACGTCACCACGCTCTTACATGACCCCTGAAGCACGAGCGCTCGCTTTTAGATTTTGATTGTCGGCAGAATCTTTTTAACAACATTTTTGTATTTACTCTGTAAGAAATTTTTTATGAATAAACCTCATAGTGTTTAAAGGATAACACACTATTAGAGTTCCTTTTTTGTACCTTTACACGCCCCGTTTCGCCCCTTTTGTATTGGCTTCTCACCAGAGGAGAGTTCCCCACACATAGAGGATGGTGATAAGGCGTGTGGAGGGTGAAGGACTGTAAAAGTTGGGAGACCCAGGCATCTCAGATCAGAGAGACCCCACAGAGGGTTATATCTGCAGGTGATTACAACCTCGTTGCTCATAGGAGGTCCATCAGATCTGGTAAGGATCCCAATTTTCTTTTGGTGTACGCTTTAAGGAGAGGCTCACCTTTTCATCTTTCGTCCCCTCAGTGGTGGTGAAATCAACCTACAGCCTACATCTTTAGCGTCTCTCCTTCTATTTTTATTTGTTTTTTTTTCCTTTTTAATTTTTTCCCATTTTTTTATGAATTGGACTCAATGCTCATCACTTTTTTATATATACACGGTTTCACATATATGAAAAATGATATATGTTTTTGTTGCACTTTTGTGAATTTTTATGTGAACTTTTTTCTCATAACTTTCATCCATGGGGATGGATAGCTTTAGTCTTTCATAATTGGACTCAATTCACCCATTTATGTAGTGTTATTTTATGTATTGCACATTTTATCCACCCATTTACGCAGCGTTATTTCAAGTATTGCATATATGTGGACACACTTATAATGTAACAGTCTTGAACATATATATCAATTAGCGAGGCTATTCCTTCACTTACACTCTTATAACACAGTCTTTGATTTCAGAAATATGTTTTCGATATAAAATTAGATTTTTAATTTCAATCTGAATTTCAGAAATAGGGAAGAATTTAATTTAATTATTCAGAGCATTCGGTAAACTTTGTTTATGCTGTAATTTGGGTATTCAGGAATATCCAAATGTCCAAATATTATTAATTCAGAATGAAAAGAACCGCACATGTCTAGAATATAACATTTATTAACATCAAGCCTAGTAATCAGAGGCTCAGAGTACCAGTATCTCAACTTAATCCCAGCCGCACAGTTGTGCGCAGCCAAGTTGGGAAAAGGCGCTATATTAAAGTGGTTGTATACCCGTTTTTGGTCGGGTTTTTTTTTAAACTACCTGCAAGACAAAGTCATAATGAGCTAGTATGACTAGCATACTAGCTCATTAAGCATCACTTACCTTAAATCGGGGCCCCGGACGCCGTCCTCTTCTCCCCCTCCAGCCGCATCCATGTCTCCACAGATACCCTTCCGGGTATCGCCGCTCCGGCCAATCACAGCGCCGCATGCGCGCGAGACACTTCAACTGCGGCAAGCCGTAGTTGTAAATGGGGATTAACCCTGTAAATGCACCGTTGTCTACGGCGCGCATGCGCCGTAGACAACGTTGTAAAACGTTCTTTGCAAATATCTCCTAAACCGTGTAGGTTTAGGAAATATTTCTTGTACCTACAGGTAAGCCTTAATCTAGGCTTACCTGTATGTGCAAGTTGTAATTAAGGGTATACAACCACTTTCAGCACAATAGTATGAAACAAAAAGATACAGGAGAGCAAGAAGTAGAGAGAGCGGAAGGGAAGATGAGAGAGCGGAAGGGGATCAGGCAGTAAAGAACATCCACCTGTATTAGGACCCCACCGAAGTCCAAAGTTGCCATCCACACACCGTGTCACTAATGTAGGGAAACATCAGGTTGGAGGAGCTTCCAAGAGATCCCACAATTCCAGACTTGGTTATGAGCATCAAGGGAGTCATTTAGCAACGCAATCAAGTATTCCATCCGTTTCACATTTGGATCCTGGAGTGCAAATTAAACACAGGGAGGCTCCCGTTTCTTCCATTTAAGAGCAACCAAGCATGGTATATATTTTTATTTTTTTATTTGCCCCTTAGGTGCCCTTAGTCTAATGGTCCGTATCATTCAACCACCATCCTATGGGCCCAGGTCATCCTAGACCCACCCCAGCCTGTGACTGGACTGTGAAAGGAGAAGCAGCACAATGATTAGCTCATCTCTTGGTCACTCCGCTTTCTTCTCCTTTCAGCAGGCTCCTTGTCAGGACATAACCTGATTGGGTGTCCTGCTTCTTCTTTCACACTCCAGCCCTTTCTATGACAGTGGAATCTTGGCAGCCTGCCAGTCCTCTAATGTAAACAAACCGTAAGTGATTCCGAAATTCATGGCCACAGAATACATTTTCACATTGAACATCTGAATTGTAACAAAACAAACACTCGTTTTTTTTTGACAATCCTATATAAGCTTACTTGAAAAATCTCCTTTCATGTTGTGACTGCTGCCTGTCTGCTGGCCTTCTCTTTCCACAACTTCCTGGATTCCCTGCATGCTTTGCAGATTCTGCTCTGCTGTTTACTTTCAGGGTTACTTGACTACATATCCCATGGTACCTTGCTGCCTGCAAGCAGTGATTCCACCTTCTGAAACGTCTCTTCTCAACATATCTGTAGTTCAGAAGGCAGAATCTCTGAAATGTGACACAGTAGTACCTACCAACAGGACAGCAATGCATTCCTATGGGCAAATGGATATAAAGGGATGATTATCCGTTTACATCAATATCCGTTCAGGTCCATTTTTTTAAACGGAACAAATCTCAGTTTTTGTTCAATTTAAAAACAAGGAAGTAGACCTAAGTAGACATAAGCGGACAATCGGCCCGTTTTTACATCTGTTTTTTGCATTGTTTTTTAGGATCCGCTGGCGTCCTAACAACTAGTGACTTATCCTTGCTATCAGCAACAGGGATGAGTCATTGGTTGTTAATAAGGATGAGCCCGGTGTTCGATTCGAACCCATGTTCGAATCGAGCACCGGGTGTTCGCTCGCTCGGCGAGCCCAGAACTATTGGGGCCGCTCGCATCAAATTCGTGTGAGGCGAGCGGCCCCGCAATGCATTGCGGCCCGCGCAGTGCAATGCTGGCTGATGATTGGCCAAGCATGCACTGTGACCCCGCATGCTTGGCCAATCACAGCGCCGGCAGCGAGGAGAGCCATAATTGGCTACAGGCAGGATGCCTGTAGCCAATTATAGCTCAGGGGCTTTAATACACGCCCCACGGTATAAGAGGCCGCCGCGGCGGCGGCCTCGCATATTATGTTTCACTCACAGTGTCAGCGTGTCAGTGTGCTGCTGACTGCTGACAACAATATGTGCTTTATTTCTGGGGATATGTGTGTGCATGCTGTTAGAACAGCATTGCAGTATCACATCTGGGGGGTGTCTATAGGTAGCCTGTGAAGGAGGGCAGGTTTCCTGTGCTTAGAACTTTCCCTGCAAAAAAGTGTCATTTTTGCAGGAAGAAAGCTATTTAAATCACTCGCGGCTAATGAATTGATGGCTCCTGTAACACAGAGAGCTGTCATTCATTAATAAAAAACAAAAAAAAAAAAAGCGTAGGGGTCCCCCCAAATTCAATAACCAGGCCCTTCAGGTCTGGGATGGATATTAAGGGGTATCCCAGCCAAAAAAAAAAAAAAAAAAAATGGCGTAGGGTCCCCCTCAAAATCCATACCAGACCCTTGAGGTCTGGTATGGATTTTAAGGGGAACCCTAGCCAAAAAAAATGGCGTGGGGTCCCCCTCAAAATCCATACCAGACCCTTATCCGAGCACGCAACCTGGCAGGCCGCAGGAAAAGAGGGGGGGACGAGAGCGGCCCCCCCTCTCGCCTGAACCGTACCAGGCCACATGCCCTCAACATTGGGAGGATGCTTTGGGGGTCTAAGACCCCTAAAGCACCTTGTCCCCATGTTGATTAGGACAAGGGCCTCTTCCCCACAACCCTGGCCGGTGGTTGTGGGGGTCTGCGGGCGGGGGGCTTATCGGAATCTGGAAGCCCCCTTTAACAAGGGGACCCCCAGATCCCGGCCCCCCCCCCAGTGTGAAATGGTAAGGGGGTACAAAAGTACCCCTACCATTTCACCAAAAAAGTGGCAAAAATGGTAAAAATGACAGGAGACAGTCTTTGACAATTCCTTTATTAAAATCTTCTTTCTTCTTTCTTCATCCTTCGGATTCTTCATCTTCTCCTTCCTTCATCTTCTTCCATCTTCTTCTTCCATTTTCTTCTTCCTCCGATCCGCTTCTTCTTGCGCTGGTCTTCTCGTCCTTCTCGTCCGGCATCTTCTTCCGTCGGCGTCGGCGTCGGTGTCTCTTTCTCTTCTTGGGCCGCTCCGCGCAATGGGAGGCTCCCGCTGTGTGAGGCTCCGCTCCGTCTGACAGGTCTTTTATAATGGAGGGCACCTGGTGACCCCGCCCCCTCTGACGCACAGGGACGTCATGGGGAATTCCATGATGGCTTTCCCCATGACGTCAGAGGGGGGCGGGGTCACCAGGTGCCCTCCGTTTTAAAAGACCTGTCAGATGGAGCGGAGCCTCACACAGCGGGAGCCTCCCATTGCGCGGAGCGGCCCAAGAAGACACCGACACCGACGCCGACGCCGACGGAAGAAGATGCCGGACGAGAAGGACGAGAAGACAAGCGCAAGAAGAAGCGGATCGGAGGAAGAAGAAAATGGAAGAAGAAGATGGAAGAAGATGAAGGAAGGAGAAGATGAAGAATCCGAAGGATGAAGAAAGAAGAAAGAAGATTTTAATAAAGGAATTGTCAAAGACTGTCTCCTGTCATTTTTACCATTTTTGCCACTTTTTTGGTGAAATGGTAGGGGTACTTTTGTACCCCCTTACCATTTCACACAGGGGGGGGGCCGGGATCTGGGGGTCCCCTTGTTAAAGGGGGCTTCCAGATTCCGATAAGCCCCCCGCCCGCAGACCCCCACAACCACCGGCCAGGGTTGTGGGGAAGAGGCCCTTGTCCTAATCAACATGGGGACAAGGTGCTTTAGGGGTCTTAGACCCCCAAAGCATCCTCCCAATGTTGAGGGCATGTGGCCTGGTACGGTTCAGGCGAGAGGGGGGGGCGCTCTCGTCCCCCCCTCTTTTCCTGCGGCCTGCCAGGTTGCGTGCTCGGATAAGGGTCTGGTATGGATTTTGAGGGGGACCCCACGCCATTTTTTTTGGCTAGGGTTCCCCTTAAAATCCATACCAGACCTCAAGGGTCTGGTATGGATTTTGAGGGGGACCCTACGCCATTTTTTTTTTTTTTTTTTTGGCTGGGATCCCCCTTAATATCCATCCCAGACCTGAAGGGCCTGGTTATTGAATTTGGGGGGACCCCTACGCTTTTTTTTTTTTCATTTTTTTTTTTTTTTTATCAATGACTTTTTTTTATGAATGAGTTTCAATGAATCACTGTTCTCTGTGTTACGGGAGCCGTGAATTAACATTAGCCGCGAGTGATTTTAAATAGCTTTTTTACTTTCAAAAATGACACTTTGCGCAGAGACAGTTCTAAACACGGGAAACATGCGCCCCTTTACAGGCATACTATAGACACCCCCCAGGTACGAAATTTAAAGGAATATTACACTTTTATTGTTTCAATTTAAGCATTATTAAAATCACTGCTCCTGAAAAAAACGGCCGTTTTTAAAAAAAATTTTTGCATTGATACATGTCCCCTGGGGCAGGACCCAGGTCCCCAAACACTTTTTATGACATTAACATGCATATTAGCCTTTAAAATGAGCACTTTTAATTTCGAACGTTCGCATCCATTATAACTAATAGGGTTCTAAAGCTCGCACGGACTTTAGGTCCGTTCGCGGGTTCTGGTGTGAGCCGAACGGGGGGGTGTTCGGCTCATCCCTAGTTGTTAAGGAGCCGGTTGTTCGGCAGGGCCAAATTACAGCTCCTCTTCTCCCTCTTCGGCCCTGCCAGTAAAGTAAACAAAGGGATGGGGTCACCAGATGACATCACTGGATGGCCCTGTCCCTTTGTTTACTTTAGCAGAGGAAAAAAAATGAAATTTCATTAGGTGGCGGCAAGAGACGGGAGCAGTTGGGTTCGGCAGGTGGCATTTTTTTTTATTTTTTTATAAAAAAACTTGTCAAAAACTGTGTTGTGTGTTTATTTACAATAGTCTTTTTGTCCCTTTTTGCAGAAAGTGCGCTAATAATTTAGACCATAAATTTCTCCTGCAGGCTTTCAAACTTGCATATTTTCCAACTAGCATTTCAGCAAATATTCACTTGTGTATTCATTTATATGACACGTTTATTTTCTCCCCCAGTCCATATGATATGTGAAATATGCGCTCTCATCCCGCAGCCCTAAATTTAAACACCTGTGATATTCGTAGAGGTTCTCACATTTTTTAGATGTGTTTTAGGCCATCCATTGCTCGAGTCCTCCTACGTTTGGGCTGTGGCTGTGACAGCCTCCTCCATCTGCTGACCCGATGGTTATCATCCTACCTGCCACATGTAAATCCTCCTGGATTGATTTCTGCGTGTCTGTGGAATTCTCTCTGTCCATGATCCAGTTTCACCAGCCCAAACTCAGCCCTCACCTCATTAAGCAAGAATTCCAGTAGTTTAACTTAGCTGTAACACCCAAAGGAATCATTACTACTCCCCCCATATCACTGATAAGAGAGACAGATGGACTTCAACATTCTGCATTTTTCCAGGAAAAGTAGCCTTGTTATTTCAAGGCAACTCACATTTTAAAGAAACCCTGCCTCTTTAGGCACATTATACATCAGTGTTTCTCAACCTTTTTTCCTTTGGGGAATCCTTGGCAAAAAGTTTGAGATCTCGGGAAACCCCTGAAAAAAAATTCAGATCTACAGCTCACTGAAACACTAGATCTGATCAGCGAGCTGTAGATATAACAGTAATAAAGAAACCGTATCAAATATTAGAATAAATATTGTAAAAAATGTGCATTAACCACTTGCCGACTGGCGCACGACGATATACGTCGGCAGAATGGCACGTACAGGCAGGAGGGCGTATATATAAGTCCCTCCTTAATGCCTGTCCGCGCCGGTCGGGACCCCTGTGAGTCCGGTCGCGGGCCCCGCGGACTTGATCGCCGCGGGGACCCCCGCGATCGTCTCACGGGAAGGCTCAATGGGGAGATGCCGAGATAAACAGCATCTCCCCGTTCTGCCTAGCAACTAGTGACGCCGATCTCTGCTCCCTGTGATTGGAGCAGAGATCAGCATTCACTAGCTGACAGCCACGCCCCCCCACAGTAAGAAACACACCCCTAGGCATACTTAACCCCTACACTGCCCCCTTGTGGTTAACCCCTTCACTGCCAGTGTCATTTATACAGGAATCAATGCATTTAAATAGCATTGATTGCTGTATAATTGACAATGGTCCCAAAAATGTGTCAAAAATGTCTGATGTGTCCGCCATAATGTCGCAGTCACAAAAAAAAATGGCAGATCGCCTCCATTACCATTAAAAAAAAAATTATTAATAAAAATACTATAAAACTATCCCCTATTTTGTAAACGCTATAACTTCTGCGCAAACCGATCAATAATCGCTTATTGCGATTTTTTTTACCAAAAATATGTAGAAGAATACGTATTGGTCTAAACTGAGGAAAAAAAAAGTTTTTTTATATATTTTTGGGGGATATTTATTATAGCAAGAAATAAAAAAGAATGCGTTTTTTTTTTTCAAAATTGTCGCTCTTTTTTGTTTATAGAGCAAAAAATAAAAACCGCAGGGGCGATCAAATACCACCAAAAGAAAGCTCTATTTGTGGGAAAAAAAGGACGTCAATTTTGTTTGGGAGCCACGTCGCACGAGCACGCACTTGTCAGTTGAAGCGACGCAGTGCCGAATCGCAAAAAGGGGCCTGGTCCTTTGGCTGCAAATTGGTCCGGTCTGAAAGTGGTTAATGTGAAACTTGGGCTTGCTTTTTTCTGCACAGACAATCAATTCTGGGTCGAACTTGAGATAAGCACACACAAATGTAATCTTCAACTGAAATTAAACTGTTCCGTGTCCCAGTCAGAGTCCTCCTTTACAGCAGGTGTCCCAATCAGAGCTTCCTTTACAGCAGGTGTCCCAATCAGAGTCCTCCTTTACAGCGGGTGTCCCAATCAGAGTCCTCCTTTACAGCAGGTGTCCCAATCAGAGCTTCCTTTACAGCGGGTGTCCCAATCAGAGTCCTCCTTTACAGCGGGTGTCCCAATCAGAGACCTCCTTTACAGCGGGTGTCCCAATCAGAGTCCTCCTTTACAGCAGGTGTCCCAATCAGAGTCCTCCTTTACAACAGGTTTCCCAATCAGAGTCCTCCTTTACAGCGGGTGTCCCAATCAGAGACCACCTTTACAGCGTGTGTCCCAATCAGAGTCCTCCTTTACAGCAGGTGTCCTAATCAGAGCTTCCTTTACAGCAGGTGTCCCAATCAGAGTCCTCCTTTACAGCAGGTGTCCCAATCAGAGTCCTCCTTTACAGCAGGTTTCCCAATCAGAGTCCTCCTTTACAGCAGGTGTCCCAATCAGAGTCCTCCTTTACAGCAGGTGTCCCAATCTGAGTCCTCCTTTACAGCAGGTGTCCCAGTCAGAGCCCCCTTTACAGCAGGTGTCCTAGTCAGAGTCCTCCTTTACAGAAGGTGTCCCAGTCAGAGCCCCCTTTACAGCAGGTGTCCCAGAGTCCTCCTTTACAGAAGGTGTCCCAGTCAGAGCCCCCTTGAGGCCGGGTTTACACTGGTGCGACAAACGCTCTGACATTGGGAGCTCATGTCGCAATGACGTGTGAAAATCAATGTTTCCCTATGGGAGTCGTCTTAACTGGTCCGACACAAGTCGGTCCAACTTTGAAAATGCTCCCTGCACTACTTTGGTCCGACTTTGATCCTACTTCAGCCCATTGAATATCATTGAAGTCAGATCAAAGTCGGATCGCCGTCTTGCCTCATCCGACTTTGGCATGCGACTTGTGCTCCGATGATCTTGAGGGGGAACTCCACGCCAAATAAAAAAAAAAAACAAAAAAAAAAACGGCATGGGTTCCCCCTCCAAGAGCATACTAGGTCCTTCGGTATGATATGGATTTTAAGGGGAACCCCCTACGCCGAAAAAACACCGTGGGGTCCCCCCAAAATCCATACCAGACCCTTATCTGAGCATGCAGCCTGGCCGGTCAGGAAAGGGGGTGGGGCGAGCGAGTGCCCCCCCTCCTGAACCGTACCAGGCCGCATGCCCTCAACATGGGAGGGTGGGTGCTTTGGGGCAGGGGGGCGCACTGCGGCCCCCCCACCCCAGAGTACCTTGTCCCCATGTTGATGAGGACAAGGGCATTGGTTGTCGGGGTCTACGGGCGGGGGGCTTATCCCTACCCATTCATGGCACTACAGCGGTAGAGAGCGTCGTGTCAACATCGGAAGAAGACCAGATTTTCCCCCCAGGTGAATGGGTAGGGGTACGATGTATCCCATACTCACTCACATGGGGGGGCCGGGATCTGGGGCCCCTTTATTAAAGGGGGCTCTCAGATTCCGATAAGCCCCCCGCCCGCAGACCCCGACAACCAATGGCCAGTGTTGTAGAGAAGAAGCCCTTGTCCTGATCAACATGGGGACAAGGTGCTTTGGGATGGGGGGCCGCAGGATACCCCATGATTAGTGGGTCCTACACTATCCATAGATTGGGAGATCCTGCTTCTCTGAACCATGGAAGCTATACTCCTCTATATGGTAGAACTTGAGGTCTCTACCCATGACACAGGTGGACACCAATGAGAGGTACTTAATGAGGGAGTGGGGTGCTCCTCACCCAAAAGGATTTGGTCAGAATCCATACAATAGACAAACAAGATATTTGGGGGGGGGCACACCCTAAAAAATGCATTAAAGATGGTGCAGCCATAAGACCATACAACAGAACAAAAATATTACAGCGCACACATGCAAAAAAGTGGAGACCTCAAGTTCTCCCATATAGAGGAGTATAGCTCCCATGGTTCAGAGAAGCAGGATCTCCCAATCTATGGATAGTGTAGGACCCACTAATTATGGGGTACTTTGTCGCAGTAAGTGAGCTTCAGCACCATATAGCAATATGGTGTGACCAAATCCCCATATTTTTTGATAACGTTTTTGGAAAATGTCTAGGTGTTTTAAAAAAGCCTTGCTGGAGGTAAATGTATTTTTTGCATGTGTGCGCTGTAATATTTTTGTTCTGTTGTATGGTCTTATGGCTGCACCATCTTTAATGCATTTTTTAGAGTGTGACCCCCAAATATCTTGTTTCTCTCTCGCAGAGTCGCACTGCACGGGAGTTAACACAAGTAGCACTCAGACTGGGATGTGGCCACGGCACCCCTGAGGACTCTTTGCGGCACCCCGCTTGAAAAACCCTGCCCTAGACTGTAACATTGCAGCACATATAACCCTTGCAGCATGGGAGCAGCCCAACTGCATTGAAGGATTTTTATTCTCCCTGGAGTTCAGCATTAGAAGCTTGAGTAGCAGCTCACCAGGGTTGCTGACAACTCATCAAAGGTGGCAATGCCAAGCAGCCTTAGGGCTTTTGGAAATCTACACAAGGGGGCTTTTACAAGTAAAAAGCATGCATAAAATACATTACATGCACGTATAATTTAACAGAATTATTTTTCTTGGAAATGAATGGTCTGGTGTAAAGTTTTCTTTAAAAATAAAATTGTATAGAATATGTAACAGCAAGAAAAGACATTTTGGAATTCAGTGGATTTTAAATTTCTATTTACCTGCAAACATTTATTATTTTCTAAAATGGCTAACTTTTGTGTGACCGTGCCAACAGCGCAATTTTTACAGATAGTAACTCATAGAATTTTCAAGTCCAGGACTGAACTTCCACCATCTGGTCTTTGCTGGGCACACATGGATGTAAGTGGGGACTCTGATGGGCACTCCTTGACCTAAGGGGGGACTGATGGGCACTTCTGGAGAGGTGACTTCATTTTCGTGATATTCATTTATTAAAATTTTCATTCATTCATAAAACTTATTTTTTTAACCAGCTAACATTTGTAAAATTTACAATGTGGTCCGTATACTGTAAACTTTGGAGACCATCATACTAGACCATGCTACCATAAGCCAATTCATATTACTGTGTAAAAAATGTCTCTTAAAACTCTATGACCAAATATGCAATACAATACAATTAAAAAAAAAACAGACCAAAGAGACCTGTCTATTTCAACAGCATAAATCCACAAAATAATGTCAAGAGTCCACATCCAAAATAGGTTTTATGAAAAAAAAATGATTCTGGTGAAAATATGGAACAAAATCTTCTGTGTCAGCTCCTATGCACCACCATCAACAGAATATCGAGCCTCTTACCAGATCTTTATGACCCCTATGTATGTGAGGTCATAAGCACATACAAAACTCAGAGGTCATTTCTGGAATACTGGTAAACCGCTCCTGTGATGATCACCAAGGACTACTGGACCCCTCAATACATGTGAATTAACATGGACCATAAAAGAGGGAAGAAAATACTTCACGTAGTGCAATCCAATAAAAGTATGTGGGAAGGGAAGACCCTCACCATGCAAACATCCAAAATATATATGAAAGGATTGAAAGACTCAAAAAATTGGTGGACTTCATAGGCACATAATGAGAGGAGGAATCATTAAAAAAGTATACATTTTATTATAGCATAGTTAAAAAACATATAAACAACATACAAAACAACACCCTGTACCACAGTTACCCAATAATGCAGTTACAGAGGGCTGGATCAAAAATATAAAGATTGACTTGGTAATGTATCAAAGTAAAAATAATTGATCCAGTAATGCCTCCAAGAACTTGCTGGTCGACGTGTTTCGCTAGAATATTAGCTTCCTCAGGACAGATACTGGGCAGGTGCTGGTATATTTAAAAGCAGAAAAGTGCATATATCAGTATTTCATGTAGTACATAGCTATATAAGTATAACATTAGTTATTCCAACATTTATCCAGGAAAGGTACATGTAAACATAAACTATACAAACATAGACGTGACAACATATATGCTTGCCTGGTAAGCCTGTGGCACAGGGTATAGGGACACCTCACAAAACTAGACAAACATCCGAAAAGACGAAGTTTCAAAACTCCATATATATGTATGCATTGACAACATGCACGCATATCATGTGGTCTATAGTAGATACCACTAAATGGAACAAAAAAGTATTCATTATAGTACATTATGGGATAAAATGCACCCATACATACCGTCTCAAAGGATTAAGGTTTTATATAAGGGGATAGAGTCCGCATAAAAACTGTACTGGAATAGCTCTCACCTGATGTATAACAATCATATAAATTAGGAGTACCAAGGTATGAATCACACACAGAGGTAAGCTGTAAGGGGGTCTCACTATCAACGTTTTCGGCAGAGAATCTGAAAGAATATATATAGATAGTACAGGCATACCCCACTTTTAAGTACACAATGGGGTTTATTTACTAAAGCTGCAAAGTGCAAAATCAAGTTCACTTCTGCATAGAAACTAATGAGCTTCCAACCCCGGCTTGTTCAATTAAGCTTTGGTAATAAAACCTGGAAGCTCATTGGTTTCTATGCAGAAGTGAGCCTGATTTTGCACTTTCCAGCTTTAGTAAATAAACCCCATTGTGTACTTAAAAGTGGGGTATGCCTGTATCTACAATTAGGCATTAGCCCTCTAAACCGGGTATAAATGAGCAAAAATCAAGGATGGTGCTTACCAGGAGTACCAGATATGGCCCCAAAGTTACAATACCAATATGTTAGATAGGTATGGTATCCCCTCGATTATAAAGCTAGATGGCATATCTAGGAAAAGAGTATAAACGCCTATTAAGTACTTAAAATATAAGTAGGTAAAAAACCTAAGTGCAGACAGAGATAGGACAGAGAGATAAATAAACACCCACCTGAGTGTATGAGAGTATTACACTTATCCCAAATGGGAAGGCCTATTGGTAAGACCCAGGAAGATATTGCCACGTAAGCGAGGGAGAATACACCTACAAAGAAAAGAAGGTATATAGATAGGATGAGTAACTGAACGTAAACATCCATTACATGACAGTTCCCTAGAAGAACTGTCAAGAATAAAGCTTACCCTTGAACACTACTCTAGTGTGTACAGCTTTCCCCTCCAGATCTCCAATGATCTCCATGATTGTTGGCGGCAAACGCTGTATCACGTGACGTGTCATGCATGTCATCACGTGACTGTTAGTCAGGTGACCCTATCTGCATCATCAATAGTTATAGCCAGAGCTGACGAGCAATTACCAGCAAGAGTGGGGAGGCAACAGGGAAAGGTATTAGCGCACCTAACCAAGTTGGCACACTTCTATATGCAACCCTAGAAGGTGGACCAATGGGCACAGATCAAAACAAGGCAGATCACATGTGGGAAGTGACGCGATGACACAACAGTGTTCACCGCACATACACCACGTCACACATCACATGCAACACATGCAAAATTGTGTGGGATTTATTAAAAAATGATGCATACTCACAAACACAGAAGTATTCAAGCACAGACGTTTCATCACAATTGAGGTCAGGGCCAATGACATTTGTTCCGAATGGCATTGCTACGAAATGCATCAGCCAGAGCTTAGCTAGCTGGTGTCACCACACCTGCTGGAGTGAGCACCATGGATTTTAGTGCTTGAATACTTCTGTGTTTGGGAGAATAGCCGTGGCCAAAAATTTTGAGAATGACACAAATAGTAATTTTCACAAAGTCTGCTGCCTCAGTTTTTATAATGACAATTTGCATATACTCCAGAATGTTATGAAGAGTGATCAGATGAATTCCAATTAATTGCAAAGTCCCTCTTTTCCATGAAAATGTACTTAATCCCATCAAAAAAAAAATGTCATTGCATTTGTGAAGAAGGCTTCAGGGCGCCCAAGAAAGTCCAGCAAGCGCCAGGGCTATCTCCAAAATTTGATTCAGCTGCGGGTTTGGGGCACCACCAGTGCAGAGCTTGCTCAGGAATGACAACAGGCAGGTGTGAGTACATCTCCACGCACAGTGAGGTGAAGACTTTTGGAGGATGGTCTGGTGTCAAGAAGGGCAGCAAAGAAACCACTTCTCTCCAGGAAAAACATCAGGGACAGGCTGATATTTTGCAAAAGATACAGGGATTGGACTGCTGAGGACTGGGGTAAAGTCATTTTCTCTGATGAATCCCCTTTGATTATTTGTGGCATCCGCAAAAAACCTTGTCCGGAGAAGAAAAGGTGAGCGCTACCATCAGTCCTGTGTCATGCCAACAGTAAAGCATCCTGAGACCATTCATGTGTGGGGTTGCTTCTCAACCAAGCGAGTGGGCTCATTCACACTTTTGACTACAAACACAGCCATGAATTAAGAATGATACAAAACCATCCTCTGAGAGCAACTTCTCCCAACCATCCAAGAACAGATTGTTGAGGTACATAGCCTTTTCCAGTATTATGGAGCACCTTGCCATAAGGCAAAAGTGATAACTTAGTGGCTTGGGGAACAAAACATGGTAATTTTGGGTCCATGGCTAGGAAACTCCCCAGACCTTAATCTCATTGAGAACTTGTGGCCAATCCTCAAGAGGTGGGTGAAAAAAAAAAAAAATTCAGACAAACTGCAAGCATTGATTATACAAGAATCGGCTGCCATCAGTCAAAATGTGGCCCAGAAATTGATTGACAGCATGTCAGGGTGAATTGCAGAAGTCTTGAAAAAAAGGGGTCAACACTGCAAATATTCATTGCAAATGATGATACATGAGCTATAGATACAAAATTCATAAGATTTATTTTCACAATCATGTTGGACATACCATATTATTAAAAAAACATTTGCATCAATCAACAATAATATATTTGTGGTCATATTGACTTGCACATAAATATATAGGCTCATGACATATAGTACAAATGTTCAATGAACATGATTGGTAAATCAAATAAAAAACATGTTACAAATCATCATATAGGCATGAGTAGAATTTTCCCTGTGATGTCAGAGGGGGCAGGGTCACCCTGTTTACGTAAACGGGTGACCCCGCCCCCCTCTGACAACATGGGAAAAGCCATAGGGAAGTCCCCGTGCATCAGAGGAGGGCGGGGTCACCAGGTGGCCCCGCCCTCCGTTATATAAGAAGTGTCAGAAGAATCAGCGCGTCACATGCGGAAGACTCCCACTGAGGCGGATCGTGCGGATGGAGCGGAGAAAAAGCCGGAGCAAGATGCGGGATGAGAAGAGCGGAGAGAGAAGAAGATGGAGAAGAAGAAGAAGTTGGAGGAAGCAGAAGAACACCGAAGGAAGACCAGAAGAAAGAAGATGGAAGAAGAAGAAATTAATAAAGGACTTGTCAAAAACCATCTCTTGTGTTTTTTAACCTTTTGACACTTTTTTTGTTAAATGGTATGGGTACATTTGTACCCCATTACCAATTCACACAGGGGGGGCAGGATCTGGGGGTCCCCTTGTTAAAGGGGGCTTCCAGATTCCGATAAGCCCCCCACCCGCAGACCCCCACAACCACCGGGCAAGGGTTGTGGGGATGAGGCCCTTCTCCCCATCAACATGGGGACAAGGTGCTTGTTGAGGGCATGTGGCCTGGTACGGTTCAGGTTGCGTGCTCGGAAAAGGTTCAGGTTGCGTGCTCGGATAAGGGTCTGGTATGGATTTTTGTAGGATATCTTTGGCGCTCGTCCTATTGTTCTATTTCTAGGTCCGTCAGAATTTTCATAGTCTGATGAGGCATACACACGATCGGAATATACGCTGAAAAGCTTCCGTCTGACTTTTTCTGTCGGAAATTCTGCTCGTGTGTACATGGCATAACGCATACCAGAGGGCAGCAAGTCAAATAGTGGCCTAAATATGTTTTGCTCTATGGAGACAAAAGAAGCTGAAGATGTTATCCAGAGAAGGCAGTTGGCAGCCAATAATTTCTGTGCAGAATGAATTTTGTGAATAATTCTCCACCTTCGGAGTAGCAAGAGTAATAATAAGATACCCTATAGGGCCAAAGGTTTGGAGACTCTTGGTCATCACACCTACTCAATAACTTGCAATGTATACTGTTGACCTAGGGAGGGTGGTAGTGATCTTATGTGAGTGATGCCCCCTCATTCTCCAATCAGTGTAGGTCTGTGACCAAGTTATATTTTATAATTGCAGCTAAGGTCACCAACTTGGTTATGCTGTCTGATAGGGGTACCTAAACCATGGCTAAAACTGTTCCCATACAGTATACTGTATGTATTCCATTTATGCATTTAGCTGTTTTCCGTTCATCTTCCAAGCGTGTATTTTTTTTTCAGTCCTTCTGCTGTGAACAAGACCTTAGGCTTTTCTAAACTGCTGAGTTACACAGCTGGGCTTTAAAAGAGATCTGAAAAAACAGCAAAGTTTTGATAATTTTAGCAGTTTGGGTAAATCTGCTTTGCTTTAATATTCTTTGCTGATCATGACTAAAGACAGCAAATGCTTTCCACATGTTCGGGATATATGGCTCGCTGTGGACACAAAGGCTATGTAAAACAGTTTAGCGTTGTGGTTTCAATTAAGTGTTATCCTAGAATACACACATCCGACTTGTTAAAATATCCAGGAAGGCTTAAAAAAATCACAACCAAAATTAATATAACAAAACTACTACAGTAACAAATTATTTTAGCTGGTTTTGGATGAGTTCCAAGGGGCAGGCTTATTGTTGTCCGGTGTTCAGCAGATTGTGCAATAGTGATCACCTGCACCCTCTCGTACAACGAAAATCCAGTTATCTTGAGGAAACGCTACCCCCTCCAGGTCAGCTATGTACTATATAAGAATTTTAACAAACCTCTTTTCACATGCCTGTCCGCTTTGGTTCTGTAGATATTGAGGTAGGCCATGTCTATGTATTGTTAGAGTGGAACTCCAGATAAAAAAAAATGTCCAGTGAAAGTTAAAATAAACAAAGCTGCTTTAGCGGCAATACTCATCTTCAATCCAAGGTTGTATTTTGCAGTAATACAGAGCTAGTCTAGCCAGTCTGATGTAGGGGTGCAGTAAAAAAATTTCAGGGGGGGGGGGCAGAGGATGGGAGGTCAGCAGGGCAGTGTACAAAGGATCAGCAGGGCTGAGGATAAGGTTAGCAGTTTGTACAGCAGTGTACAGAGGCTATTAGTTTGTAGGACAGAGTACAGGATGTCAGCAAGGAAGAGGATAGGGGCCAGCAGGGCAGTGTACAGGGGGGCAGAAGGGCAGTGTACAGGGGGTAGGCAGGGCAGTGTACAGGGGGCCAGCAGGGCAGTGTACAGGGGGTCAGCAGGCGAGTGTACAGGGGGTCAGCAGGACAGTGTACAGGGGGTCAGCAGGGCAGTGTACAGGGGGCCAGCAGGGCAGTGTACAGGGGGGGCAGCAGGGCAGTGTACAGGGTGTCAGCAGGCGAGTGTACAGGGGGTCAGCAGGGCAGTGTACAGGGGGTCAGCAGGGCAGTGTACAGGGGGTCAGCAGGCGAGTGTACAGGGGGTCAGCAGGGCAGTGTACAGGGGGTCAGCAGGCGAGTGTACAGGGGGTCAGCAGGCGAGTGTACAGGGGGCCAGCAGGGCAGTGTACAGGGGGTCAGCAGGGCAGTGTACAGGGGGTCAGCAGGCGAGTGTACAGGGGGTCAGCAGGTCAGTGTACAGGGGGTCAGCAGGGCAGTGTACAGGGGGTCAGCAGGCGAGTGTACAGGGGGTCAGCAGGGCAGTGTACAGGGGGCCAGCAGGGCAGTGTACAGGGGGTCAGCAGGCTGGT
Source organism: Lithobates sylvaticus (assembly GCA_028564925.1). NCBI lineage: Eukaryota > Metazoa > Chordata > Amphibia > Anura > Ranidae > Lithobates > Lithobates sylvaticus. The sequence goes on from CM053028.1 coordinate 72,310,439, forward strand.
GTACAGGGGGTCAGCAGGGCAGTGTACAGGGGGTCAGCAGGCGAGTGTACAGGGGGTCAGCAGGCGAGTGTACAGGGGGTCAGCAGGGCAGTGTACAGGGGGTCAGCAGGCGAATGTGCAGGGGGTCAGCAGGCGAGTGTACAGGGGGTAGGCAGGGCAGTGTACAGGGGGCCAGCAGGGCAGTGTACAGGGGGTCAGCAGGCGAGTGTACAGGGGGTCAGCAGGCGAGTGTACAGGGGGCCAGCAGGGCAGTGTACAGGGGGTCAGCAGGGGAGTGTACAGGGGGTCAGCAGGGCAAAGGATGGGAGGTCACCAGGGGACTGTACAGAGGGTCAGTAAGGCAGAGGACGGGGTCAGCAGAGTACAGGGGTCAGCAGGACAGTGTGCAGGGGTCAGCTGGGCTAAGGATTAGGTTAGCAGTTTGTACAGCAGTGTACAGAAGCTATTAATTTGTAGGACAGTGCACAGGATGTCAGCAAGGAAGAGGATAGGGTGCTTTGGTGTAATATCAGGGGTCTAAACAGACCCCTTATGTCTCACTTTTGAGACAGAGAAAGGGACTGTGAATATAAATCCTCTATCCCTTTCTCTGCAGCCTTGGCTGCATTGGACAATGAATGAGCAGAAAGGTCTGTACAGGGGCTCCTGTTCATTCACAAACTGAAGCAGAGCAAACACAGTTTACTATGCTCCATTTATGAATGAACACAGTGATCAGTACCATTCACTTACGTTGTTCATTCAGGAAAGATAGGGGCCTGTAAATATATATTTACCAGCCCTCTGCCCCCGCTCTCCATCCCGAAACATCCCCCATATACCTGCAGCAGCCAGCAGGAGAAGAGAGGAGGGAAGCCGGCAGCACTGCAGGGGAGAAGCAAGGGGAGGAGGATGGTGGACAGGGAGAATGATCAGGGCGGTGGGTGGCAGTTACAGAATCGATCCTCTGCATGGCTCTCTGCAACAGCTGAAAGCCGTCGGAAGAAAGAGAACCACACAGAGGATCGACATTGGTTGACTGCGTGTTCCGGAGCTGATCCTGCCTGTTTTTTTCAGCATGTCAGATTTCACTGGGACCAATACGGCCATAGATGGATAGAATTTTGAGTGAAAATTCTTAGGAAAAGTCTTAGGAAAATTAGTACAAAAATTCTCAAAACATTCGGCTGTCATTCAAAAGATTTTTGTTTGCTTTTAACATATGATTTTGGAATGAATGCACTTTACCAAACAAAAACCACAATCACTGTTATAAATTCGTTCATTTGAGAAAGATTTTTTCATCCTGCTCCTTTGAATATTCTTGTCGCTGCAGTTGAAAACGAACGTTAATTTGACCCACTGATTAGAAAAACTAACAAACTTTCTTAGAACATTGTTTTCCTAAGAATTTTTCTTTGAACTTCTACCTATTTATTGCCAGTTTAAAGTGGTTGTAAACCCTTACAAACCACTTTGAGCTACAGGTAAGCCTAGATTAATGCCGCGTACACACGAAGGGACTATCCCGCGGGATTATCCGCTGGACCGAAGTCCAGCGGATAATCCCCTCGTGTGTAGGCGCCGGCGGACTTTTTTTGGCCAAAGTACGGCGGACTAAAGTTTCAGGTTTTGTTCTCAAATTATCCGCTGGACTTGGCAGTCCAGCGGATAATCCGGTCGTGTGTAGTATGGTCCGGCGTACCAAAAAGGACGCATGCTCAGTAGCTATTATGTCACGGACTCGCTCGGTCCGGTAAAACTAGCCTTCGTTTTGAAGCTCGCACAATCGTCACGCTGTTTAAATTTTTTTTTTTTTTTTTTCTGACAGCGGGATTTGTATGGTATCGTACTTGAAGAATGATTTTGCCTTGCTGCTTGTATATTCACGCAGAGTACTCCCGAACGTTTTTTCTTCAGCATTCTTTAGTGAAGTTATATATTTGTATATATATATATATATATATATATATATATATATATATATATATATATATATATATATATATATATATATATATATATATATATATATATATATATATATATATATATATATAGATATAGATATAGATATAGATATCCAAATCACCAAATGAAAAATATATCTATATTTCTCAATAAGCGCAAAAAAATATATATCGATATCTACATATATATATATATATATATATAAAAATATATATAGATATATAGATCTATACGTGTATAAAAATAAAATTATATATATATATATATATATATATATCTATATATTATATATGTACATATATCTCTATATAGATATTTTTTATTATTTGTTGGTTATCAAAAGGATTAGTTATTACACATGATACAATTGTGGAGTCAGCAGAGCTTGCCCTTAATTCCGATCTTAAACCTCACCTTTCCAGCGACTGCACTTGCAGTTCCATTGAACTTGCACTTTACACTTGTATTGTCAAATGAATGTTTAGACATGTACCTGCCTACTCCTAAAGAAACTATGTTTTTGAATAACAAGCACGTATATCATTATTTGATGAAAATTAAATGACCATTTATTCTGGTTAAAACAAACAAGGCAAAACAAAATAGGAAGGCAACACTGGAGCCACTTGTAGATTTTGTGAAGACTTTTTGCCCCAACGGCAGACACCAAGTTTGTGAAGCCAAAAATTAAGCTTGGGCACATTTCATACAATATAGGGAGCACAAGAAGATTGACCAGGAATCAGACAGACCAGGAACAGCAGCAGATGACATCTATGTCCCCAAGCTGTGGCACTACAACAGCCTGTGTCTTCTGTGAGACCAGACTGAAGCCAGGCAATCACTTCCGACTCTTCGCACCACGCTTCCCTGCACTCTTCCCTGCAGTCTTCCCTGCACGCTTCCTTGGAGGCTGACTTGTGGTAGGAGGAGGAGTAGGAGGAGGAGGAGGAGGAGGAGGAGGAGAAGGAAGACGAGGAGGAGGAGGAGGAGAAGTTGGTGTCGGGCCTTCATGGGTCAGGCGGGTGGATTCTCGTAATTCACCCCTCAAACCCCCCCTAATTGCCTCAGAAATTAGGCCCTCACACAGGTGCCGTTGGCCCCTCTCCATTTCCAGCAACCTGCTGGACACGTAGCTGCCATAGCCCTCTTCTGGAAGGGGGGGTTTGTCGAGAATCGCACTCGCCTTCCGAATCAGTTCCAGTGATTCCTCCTCCACAATGGTCATCCTCCTGGGCCTTCTTGGGGGTAAGGGCAGGGGTCGAGGTAGACTTCTTAATTGGGTCTGGCTGTCACTCTGGCTCGTGCTGGGCCCAGCCACCTCCTGGCTCTCGCTGGGCATGTCCTCCTCCTCCTCCATACCACTTGTCCCGGCATCATCCTGGGTCAGCTCATCCTGTGTGCAAATAAAAACAAAAATCAAACACCTGTTTTGTGGTTTCTGGCCTACTCAATCATCCAATTGTAAACTTAGGAACGAGCATCTAAATTTTCCAAAAGATCCAAAAGGCTATCATTTGGACCCCTGCATTTTCCAAGCAGATCACCAATGTTGTCTAACGCTTTTTTTGCCACTACTGGATGTATGTATACACTATATATGTATCGATATGTTGCACCAACACTTTTTAGAAGTGTGCATAATTTTTGTCAGTTTTTTTCACAATTCTGAGTTCAGGGTGTTAATTGTTTCACATTTTAACGTTGACAGCATTAATATTCACACAATCACAATTTAGGCTACTAAATATATACCTGGCTCCAGCTGGGCGCATCAGCCTGCTCCAAGGTGGAGGGGTCTTCTCCTTCCGTGGAAGCCTCAGCTGGGGTGGAGGGAAGAGTGGAGGGAAGAGTGGAGGGAAGGGTGGAGGGAAGAGTCGACAGTGATTCCCTGGGTTCCATCTGGTCACCTATAAAAGTCAGTTGGTTGTAGTACCACAGCTTGGGTACATAAACATTCTCTGCTGCTGCTCCTGATCTGACTGATTCCTCAATCTTCTTGCGCTCCCGCTTGTACATGTGCCTTAAACTTGCAATTCTGGCTTCCACAAACTTGGTGTTTGCGTTGGGGACTTTAGTCTTCACAAAAGCCACAAGTGGCCCCAGTGTTGCCTTCCGGACATCCCTATTGCCATACAAAGGGTTCTTGAGCTGCCACAGGTTGGTATTTTTTCTGTACAGGGCAATGAATTCGGACATGAACTGCTGGTCCTTGAATGGATTCAACTGGGGTGATGACATGTTTGTTTCTGTTTTGTTAGTAATGGCAATACAAAAGACCAAAAACACAAATGTTACTTAAAACGCACAACCAGTTTTTCTTAACAAACATTACACAACACACCCACACACAGGCAGCAACACATCCACACAGGCAGCAACCCCTACACACAGGCAGCAACCCCTACACACAGGCAGCAACACATCCACACAGGCAGCAACCCCTACACACAGGCAGCAACACATCCACACAGGCAGCAACCCCTACACACAGGCAGCAACCCCTACACACAGGCAGCAACCCCTACACACAGGCAGCAACCCCTACACACAGGCAGCAACACATCCACACAGGCAGCAACCCTACACACAGGCAGCAACCCCTACACACAGGCAGCAACCCCTACACACAGGCAGCAACCCCTACACACAGGCAGCAACACACACATATCCTTAAAAAATGCTGGCCCAAAACCCAAAAAAAACCACAGTAATGCATCCTAGAAAACACTTACCTTCGTACAGAGCGCTCGCTACTTCCGTTCGGGAACACGTGGGCCCCTCAAACAGCCTTATATACACTGCGCACGCGTCGAAGTCCGCCTGCGTCCTCCGCGTCGCCCGCCCATGACGTTCCTCATGACGAGTATTCCCCGCCCCGCTTCCCCTCGTTGCATTGTTGGTGAATTAATTCATGAATATGGCGGACACATTCTCAGCCAGTAGCGCGGAGGAAAGCCAAGAAGCCAACACATCTGCATCCAGCAGCAGATATAAGGCCACCAATATGGCCTTTGAAGAGATGGTGGAGATGGTGGACATCCTCCAAAGGGAAGATTACGACGGGGAAAATGGCCCGTACCCTCGTCCCAACTTGCGCAAGGACAAGATTCTCACTACAATCGTCAGCACCCTGGAGCAGAAATTCGGCGTACGAAGGGGCAAGGATCAACTGCGCAAACGATGGTCCGACATCAAATCCAGGGAGCACGATCAATACAGGAGAATTCGAAAAGCCATCAAAAAAAGTAAGTCAAGCACGTGCGCTACTATGGTTATACTTGATATGTCTAATCTTGCGCAGATGTAATTACCATTCGTCCGTGAAACGTGCGCAGATGTTATTACCATTCGTTCGTGAAACTTGCGCAGATGTTATTACCATTCGTACCTGAAACTTGCGCAGATGTAATTACCATTCGTCCGTGAAACTTGCGCAGATGTTATTACCATTCGTACCTGAAACTTGCGCAGATGTAATTACCATTCGTCCGTGAAACTTGCGCAGATGTTATTACCATTCGTACCTGAAACTTGCGCAGATGTAATTACCATTCGTCCGTGAAACTTGCGCAGATGTTATTACCATTCGTACCTGAAACTTGCGCAGATGTAATTACCATTCGTCCGTGAAACTTGCGCAGATGTTATTACCATTCGTACCTGAAACTTGCGCAGATGTAATTACCATTCGTCCGTGAAACTTGCGCAGATGTTATTACCATTCGTACCTGAAACTTGCGCAGATGTCATTACCATTCGTTCGTGAAACTTGCGCAGATGTTATTACCATTCGTACCTGAAACTTGCGCAGATGTAATTACCATTCGTCCGTGAAACTTGCGCAGATGTTATTACCATTCGTACCTGAAACTTGCGCAGATGTAATTACCATTCGTCCGTGAAACTTGCGCAGATGTTATTACCATTCGTACCTGAAACTTGCGCAGATGTCATTACCATTCGTTCGTGAAACTTGCGCAGATGTTATTACCATTCGTACCTGAAACTTGCGCATATTTGATGAAAGTTCCGTTTGTCTTCATAACGTTTATTGAGTTTACCTGGCTTTGGGTTGTTGGAGTTGTAAGGTTGTTTATTATTGTCACTATCTATACAATTACTGCTGTAGTAAGGGTTTTACGGGTAACTTACACAGGGACTCCAGAGGCTGTTTTGGGGGGGGGGGGATAAATATGTTAAGCAGGGTCTCATGCTCACAATTCCCAAAAATGCTCATCATCTCTAAATACTGTAGGTGGTGACTTTTCAAAGAAGTACACTCACCTGTCCCTTGGATGGTGCAGCTACAATCTCTGATCTTGCAATCATGAAATTAATGTTTGCGGCTTCACTTCCCGGGTCACTATTGGGCATGCGCCAGTTGCGCAATGCAATAGGACTGGTCCGCGCAAGCTCGGGGACCCCTGTGTGTCCCAGCAGACAGCACGGTGGGACGGGATGTGGCGTATACTTCTGTGGGAGTCTAGGGCCGGATGTGTGTGCAAATACCTGCCTTACACAGGTATCTGCAACCCATCCCCCCTAAAACGTTCAAAATAAGACACCACAGGGGTGCAGGGATCCAATGAGCGGAAGTTCAAATTTAGGGTTGAAGGGCGCTTTAAGTATTGGAGTTTCATTAGATAGACATTTCAATTCTGTCTTCAAGTAGGATCTTCTAACAAACTGCTAATAATTGGCAAGACTTTTAAACAATGTTTACTAATCCTATTTTGGCACTCAAATATCAGTGTGATTCAAAAGTGTACCTTTTTGTGTTCCATTACCATAGGGGGCAAAAGACTCAGACGTCAGTCCGAACCTACGAGGACCTCCCGGCCTCACCAGACTAATTGGGCAGTTAGCCCAAGCCCGCGCGTGGATGTGGCGGAACAGGTCGTTGAAGTCGATCAAATCTGCACCCCACCAAGTGAGTGTCTCAGAACACAGATTGAGCTAATAAATTAAGGTCTGCATGTTTTTGACACTTTTTTTCTTGTGTTTTCTCTACCCAACTTTTAGGTGATGCTGATCTGTTTGTGGAACGACAAGCTGCGGAGCCATTTACCACTGACAGTGCCCACAGGCTTATTGGGCAGATCATGGCCTGGAATCTGCAGCTGGAAAACATGCAGAAGGAGATGGCCACCATGCAGCAGGGAATGAAGGACATGATTGATGTTTTGGGGAGAATCTAAAGACCCCTTTTACATTTCTTAACATCAATCATGTCCTTCATTCCCCTTTTGAAGCGCTGTTTAACTAATTTTAGAGGCCAAATTTTAAATATGCACACGGTATGTCAACATGTGCTATGTGCCATCAGGGGATCTCAATGGACGCATTTTGTGTTTGCAACCCCTAATGCTAGTAGGTGAGAGGGAAGGGGTTTCACACACAAAACAGGTCCATTGATTCCCCATGATGGAACATAGCACATGTTGACATTACCCATTTTCCAGTTAAATTAGTGTGCATATTCAAAATTTGGCTTCTTCTGTTCATGGGTTACCTGTTGAACTTTGTAAGTTCTGGACTTTTACATTGTGTAAATAATTTCAAATGCTAAGCCAAAATTTTTAAACCATTTTAAACATGTTTTTATGTTTGTTTTAAAAAATCAATCCCAAAAAATAAAACAATATGTTGTGAGAAAAACACCAAAAAAATGTCAAAAAGATAACATAAAAAAAAAAAAAAAAAAAAAATTCATGTTCCAAAAAAAAAAAAAAAAAAAAAAAAAAACCAAAAATACCAAAACAACCAAAAAAAAAAAAAAATAAAAAAAAAAATATAAAAAGTTTTGGATGTGCACTATAATAAAAAAAATAATGTTTGCACAAATTCAAAAATGTGTGGCTTCTTCTTTTTAAATACTACCAGTTTGACAAAAACATGTTGTGGTTCATTGACAAAGGGGCTTATTTACTAAACGCTAAACAAGTTTGCCACTATTAAGATGTGCACTAGGACAACATATAAAACAGGCCAAATTAAAAGCCAAACAATACGAAACGACCAATATTTCAAACATAAATAACTGTATTTATTCATTGTAAATGAAAAAGATGGTTTAAGGGTCTGCTGCCATTTCAATGGCCCCCCTACCATTAAAATACTGTAAATAAAGGTCCCGCACTTGCTGGGCTGATTGTGGTGCGGAACCAAGAGGGCGATTATCCAGCCCTGTCATGTTGCCTTCCACTCCGGCCTCAGGGCCAATTGGTAAGGAGTATGTTCCTGAATGTTTCCGTAAATAATTGTGCATGACACAGCATGCAAGAATAATAGTATTGAGTTTGTACTCTGCCAGATGTAGCGATGTAAGGAGCAATCTGAAACGGTTGGCCATAATACCAAAGGCATTTTCCACCACCCTTCTTGCTCTGGCCAACCGATAATTAAAAATCCTCCTCTCAGGGGTGAGGGATCGTTGGGGAAATGGCCTCATCAGATGGTCACCCAGACCGAACGCCTCGTCGGCAATGAAGACGAACGGGAGTCCCTCCACATTATCTTCATCTGGTGGCAGCTCCAGCCCACCAGTTTGGAGACGATGACCGAACTCCGTGTGGTTGAAGACTCCTCCGTCCGACATCCGGCCGTTTTTCCCCACATCCACATACAGAAATTCATAGTGTGCCGACACCACCGCCATCAACACGATACTATGGAACCCCTTATAATTCCAATAGTATGACCCCGAATGGGGTGGGGGCACAATTCGCACGTGTTTGCCGTCAATCGCCCCTCCGCAGTTGGGAAAGTCCCAACGGGCAGCAAACTGGGAAGCCACAGTCTGCCATTCCTGTGGCGTGGAGGGACACTGTGAAGTCAAACAGAAAGATACAATTGAAATTATAAACCAGCCAAAACACCAAACTAAATGCAACAAATTAAAAAACAATTTGGAAGAACATATGTATTTATTTTGTAAATCCTTGAAATAAAGCCAAAAGATTAAGGATAAAAGGGACAAATCTCTGATTGATGACCCCTCTGATGGACCAGAGAAGATAATAATGGGGATGTGGGTGGGGAGTAAATAATGGTAAGGTCACACAATACACATGCAATTAATTAAAGGTGTGTGTGGGGGGGTGGGGATAATTACAAGCTGACCAAAACCACATGATATTAATTATCAGGGGGTGTGGGGGGGGTGGGGATAATTACAAGCTGACAAAAACACATGATATTAATTATCAGGGGGTGTGGGGGGGGTGGGGATAATTACAAGCTGACCAAAAACACATGATATTAATTATCAGGGGGTGTGGGGGGGGGGTGGGGATAATTACAAGCTGACCAAAAACACATGATATTAATTATCAGGGGGTGTGGGGGGGGGGTGGGGATAATTACAAGCTGACCAAAAACACATGATATTAATTATCAGGGGGTGTGGGGGGGGGTGGGGATAATTACAAGCTGACCAAAAACACATGCAATCAATTTAAAAATGAGGGTCAAGGGGGGTGAAAGGGGGGGTGAGTAAAGCTGTACAATGGAGCTGGTAATATACATTTTTAACCAAAGAAAGTGACTAGGCTAGGGGTGTTTAGGGGGCCAAGCTTCCATGCTGGGGAGGTTGGTGCAAGCAAATATGCATGTGACCCACTAAATAATACATTCTTAAAACTATTTCGATAAGTCAAACATAAAATACTAGACAAAAAAAAAAATCCAAAAAAAAAAAAGGAATAGGCGACATTCATAGAATAGTCCTATCATGGTAATTAGCTAATGATGACATTGATGCACTACATTAACAAACATACAAGACATAGGTAATTTGAAAAGAGAAGACTTACCTTAATGTATTCCTCCTGCAGGACGTGGATAATGGCAGAACAGGTCTCTGGAATAATGAGCCCCAGAGCCTGGGGGAGATGCCTGTCGTGAACTTGAGGTCCTGCAAGCTTCTCCCCGTCGCCAAGTAACGCAACGTGGCGACTAGCCTCTGCTCCGCACTGATGGCTTGCCGCATGCAGGTATTCTGCCTGCTAATATAAGGGGACAGCGAAGCCAACAGACGGTGAAAAATGGGGTCCGTCATCCGGAGATAATTCCTGAAATCATCAGGATTATTCTCACGGATCTCACGGAGCAAAGGCATATGCGAGAATTGGTCACGCTGGCGCAACCAATTCTTGGTCCATGAACTCCTCCTCACCCTGTTCATGGACCGGGCTCGTGCCAAGGTGTTAACCGCAACACCGAGCCCCTGCACAGCACGAACTCGTTCCCGAGTACGTCCACACTCCATGGCTTCAAAACGGTCGGCTGATCAAACAAACAACTTAACAGAACGCACTGAAGAACAGCAAGGCCTATGAAGAACGACCTGAAAAACAGGAACGAGCGGACCAGAACGGCCTGAGAACAGGTAGGCTTACCTGTAGGTCCAAGAAATATCTCCTAAACCTACATGGTTTAGGAGATATTTAGAAAAGAAAAGGCACCGCTATCTAAGGCGCATGCGCCGTAGACAGCGGATCACAGGCGCACTGAGGATGCCGAGATCACGGTGATATGCTGATCTCGTGCGCATGCGCGGGAGTGACATCATCGCCGCTCCAGCGAATGACAGCGCTGGAGCGGCGAGACCCGGAAGTCACTCCGGGTTTGATGGCGGCGCAGAAGATCGTGAATGAGGGACGCTTCGGGGGCTTCGTTCTCAGGTAAGTCATTCATAATGAGCTAGTATGCTATGCATACTAGCTCATTATGCCTTTGCCTTGCAGGTTCCGTTTTTTTTTTTTTTTTTTTTTTAAAGAGGCTTTACTTCCTCTTTAAAGTGATATTTAAGTCTTGGAATTTTTTGTTTAAAAATAACAAACATGTCATTCTTACCTCCTCTGTGCAGTTGGTTTTGTACAGAGCAGCCCAGATCCTCCTTTTCTCTGGTCCCTCTTCGGTGTTCCTGTCCCCTTTCTCCTGCCGAGTACCCCCACAGCAAGCATCTTGCTGTGGGGGCACCCAAGCCAAGCCCCTGCTCTGTGTGTCCATTCAGACACAGAGTAGATATTTGCCAGCACACCATGGATCGACACAAAGTAGCATCCAAATGGATTATTTATTGCATGATCACAACACAGGGAGAGTGCAACATTTTGGAGTAACGCAGGACCCCTTCGTGAGGCGACATGCCTGACGAAGGGGTCCTGCATGACTCCGAAACGTTGCAAGATGCTTGCTGTGGGGGCACTTGGCAGGAGGAAGGGGACCAGTTTCCAGCTGGTTGTTGCTGCAGCACCCAAACTTTGAGAGCTTATCCAGGAACGTGTGCGATGGGAATATAAAGTATCATTTAGACACAGAGCCTCAACTTGGCCCTGGCTCCTCTCTCTCCTTATTGGCTCACTGACAGCAGGAGCCAATGGCACCCACTGCTGTGTCTCAGCCTATCAGGAGGGAGAGTCCCGAACAGCCGATACTCTCATGCAACATCGCTGGATCAAGATGGGGATCACGTAAGTATTAGGGGGGCTGCTGCACACAAAAGATTTTTTATCTTGATGCATAGAATCAAAAACTTCTGTCTTTATAACCACTTTAACCACTTCCCGACCGGCGCAGGACAATGTACTGTAGGTCGGCAGAATGGCACGGACAGGCATAAGGGCGTACAGGTACTTCCCTTTAAGAATGCCGCCGTGCCATCGCGTGCCATCACGTGCGTGCCGGTCGGGACCCCCGTGAGTCCGGTCGCGGGTCCCGCGGCTCGATCGCCGCGAGGATACTCGCGATTGTTTGATGGGGAGGCTGAACGGGGAGATGCGGAAGTAAACAGCATCTCCCTGTTCTGCCTAGCAACAAGTGACACTGATCTCTGCTCCCTGTGATTGGAGCAGAGATCAGTGTTCACTAACACACAGCCACGCCCCCACAGTATGTAACGCCCCTAGGACACACTTAACCCCTACACTGCCACCCCCGGTTTACCCCTTCACTGCCAGTGTCATTTACACAGGAATCAGTGCATTTAAATAGCACTGATTGCTGTATAAATCACAATGGTCCCAAAAATGTGTCAAAAATGTCCGATATGTCCGCCATAATGTCGCAGTCACAATAAAAATCGCTGATCGCCGCCATTACTAGTAAAAAAAAAATTATTTATAAAAATATCATAAAACTAAAAAAACTAAAAATCGCTTATTGCTTTTTTTTTTACCAAAAATATGTAGAAGAATACGTATCGGCCTAAACTGAGGAAAAAATATATTTTTTTATATATTTTTGGGGGATATTTATTATAGCAAAAGTAAAAAATAATGTGTTTTTTTCAAAATTGTCGCTTTTTTTTGTTTATAGTGCAAAAAATTAAAACCGCTGGGGTGATCAAATACCACCAAAATAAATCTCTATTTGTGGGAAAAAAGGATGTCAATTTTGTTTGGGAGCCACGTCGCACGACCGCAATTGTCAGTTAAAGCGACGCAGTGCCGAATCGCAAAAAGTGGTCTGGTCTTAAGCCAGGAAAATGGTCCGGTCTGAAAGTGGTTAAAGTGGTGGGACACCCTGAAAAAAAAAAACTTTAAAAAAATGTTAATAACAATTTAAAATGAAAAAAAAAATAAAAAAAAATGTCTTTACTTACCAGAATTGGCTGTTGCTAGGCCTAATCTGCCTCATCCAGCGCCGCGGTGATCTTCTCTCCTTCAGTCTTCTAGTGAAAGTTTTTTTTAAGGTGAAACACCCCTTTAAGGGTGCATTCACACCTACAAATGCACTCTCTGCCTCTGTTTAGATTTGAGAACCCCAGCGGGGGTTCCCGGGATTAGCTGCCATCTGTAGTCGCATTGAAAGCAACTAATCATGGCCACTCGCATGTAATCTCTCATGCAGTGATCACATGCGCTTGATCAGCCCCAGACGCAGGTAGCCTGCATCCAGGATCGAACACCCAGTTCAGCTTGCTGAGCTACAGAACACTTCTTATGGAGATGAGGAGAGGATTAGGTGCTCTGTAGTCCTAACACACGTCCTATCCTATCTTGATATATACAGTATGGTAGGTGAACAATGTCACCCCAGGACAGGAAGTGTATTACTGGCAGGATCACAAATAAAGGGAAAAGGCCTGAAAAAAATAATTCAGCCACCACATCTAAAAACTAGTAATCTGCAATATATTACATTTTTGTCTTTTAGGTACACTTTAATCCCTATTCTCTGTAGTCTGTACATGCAGTACCAACATCCCGGAGATTCATCAATGAACAATTTCCTACCAGTCAAAGTATCATAAACAAATGACAATATGGGAGAGAAACATTTCTTTAAAAAAAATTAGCCATGTATCTAATAAAGTTGCAAGAACAATGCAAACTAACAAAAATCTTGGAGCAATCAATCAAAAATGAAAGTGATTGTAAACCCTCACCTTGTAAAACAACCCATTCAGTTTAAAATTTTGTGTATAGATATTAAAAAAAAATTATAAATACTTTTTTCCCCTTTTTTTAAGTGATTACATTCCCTCTCTTCTCAGCTGCATAAAATCTAGGGGGGGGGGGGGGGTAGGTAGGGAGAAGCAGTACACTGAGCTTCCCAGTGGCTGTGCAGCGAGAGGGGTGTCAGGACAAGTCTGATCATTGGAGGAGAGCAGGCTGAGTTCCCAGCACAGCTATAGAACTGACCACACAGTGTGCTCTCCTGCTTAGTGTGGTCAGTTTTTAATAGGAAAGCCGAGAGAATAACCTGGAACACCAGAGATTTCACATAAAGTAAGCAATACAAAGAGAACAGGAGACTTTCTCATACAAGTACATGGTACAGCAGGCACATGTCAGGAATATGAAGTGTTGGGGTAACAAATGCTTTAAGTACCATCACTATGCAGAACTACTAAGAAAGAAGTAGCACCTGCATATGTAATGAGCAAATATGGCTACCCCATGTACATATGTTACAAACTGAATAACACACAACATCATGGGCGTCCGCAGGTAGGGTCAAGGGGGGTCAAGTGCCCCCCCCCTGGAATCAGGGATCGGATCTGAAATTCAGCACCGTTGTGTCTCTATCGAGGTGCCGCACCCGGGTGCCACTCACCAGTGGGGTGACACCATTAAGGTGCTGTCAAGTGTAGTGTGACTTTGGGCTCTTTTCCCTGCTCAGTCCAGCAGAGAACCTGGCGGTGCTGTGACGGAAGAATGGCGAGCTGCGGGCTATCAGAGGTTTCCCCCGCTCGCCCCACCCATTCTTCTGTCAGGGAGAGAAGACGGCGGCTCTCACCAGGTTCCCCACCCAGCTTCCTGCCCTGCTCCGTTCCTTCCCTATTGGCCATAACTGAGGGTCAATCAAAGGTGACTAGGAGAGGCAAGCTTCATGGGACAGGTAGTCCCAAAAGATTGGCGGCTCCATTTTCCACAGGGAGGAGGCTACAGCTCGATCAAGAGAGAGATTGAGAGACTGCAGCCTGGAAAGAAGCTGAGGGAGAGAGTGCTACAGGACGAGGAGTGTGCTGGGCGGAAGCCAGAGAGCCTGCCAGGGCCACAAAAGAGAGTCATGCTGTCCAGCACCACCAGAGAGAGAGCCACACTGGCCAGCACCACCAGAGAGAGAAAGACTGAGCCACTACCAGGGTACAGACATGCTACACTACTGACCAGTGTCGCCCCCGAGGAACCCAGAGTGAACGATCGTCCAGCCTGAGTGATCACTGCTGTAGTTTCGCTGGGTTTGGTAAGAGAGCCTGTTGGCCATTACCCATTACTTAGGCTAGGCACTGTAATACGTCTGCAGACTCTGACCATAAAAATGTGATAATGACATTGTCGAAAAGGGGCGGTGCATGGGTGACCCTAAAATTATGCCCCCCCCCCCCTGAAAAAAGTTCTGCCGACGCCCATGCACAACATCCACATAAGCCTCCATAATTTGAAAAAATGAGATCTGATAAATAAAAGGGGTGGGTTAAAGACTGTCAGGCTGGTAGGAAAGGGTTAGATGATACTAGTCGTCCTCCAGGCAAGAAATATAGCAGGTTCTGACTTCCTGCAACTTGTAATGTACAGAGCATGCAAATAAATCAGAGTAATGCCCCTGTACACACGGTCGGAAATTCCGACCACAAAATCCGTCGGATTTTTTCCGACGGATTTTGTCCGACACTGGTGTTGCATACACACGGTCGGACAAAGTTGTCGGAAAATCCGATCATTCTGAACGTGGTGACGTTCGTTGCGTACGACTGAACTACGTAGAGGCTAGTAGCCAATAGCTTTGGTCTTGTAATTTGATCTGAGCATGCGTGGCACTTTGTCCGTCGGAATTCGCTACTAACGATCGGAAATAGTCCGATCGGACTTTGTTGTCGGAAAATTTGAGAGCAGGATCTCAAATTTTTTCCGTCGGAAATTCCGACGGAAAAAGTCAGATGGAGCCCACACACGGTCGGATTTTCCGACAACATGGTCCGATCGGACATTTTCTGTCGGAAATTCCGACCGTGTGCCCGGGGCATAAGCAGTTTCAGTACAGGACAGAAGCCAATACAACAGAAGTGCAAGACTGAAGAGAAGGCTGGAGTTCCACTTTAAGTTTGTTACGATGAAACAAACTGATTTGACTTTTTACAGGGAAAGCAAATCTTCCATTAGACACTTTGCTAAAAGAGGTCAACTGTAATTCGATGATTCCGCATAGGGCTGCTTGTATTTATTTAATTGACCAAAGGAAAAATGTTTCAGCATCAATAGGCATGTTTCTTGGTTCCTTAACCTTCTGTAAAATGCTACAGTAATTATGTGTAAGAGCGATTTCACAGACCATTGAACGGGAACAGTAAAAGTCTAAGAATTTGTTTTTCTGTAAACCATCCGTCAAGATGTGTGATGGGAAAGGCTCCAATTCCTATTGTTCTTGTTCTATTTCTGCTTGTGCTTTGCAGGTGTCTAGTTGGTATAAAACACATTTTCTAATTTTTGTCCTTGTCTTGATTGGCCCAGTCATCACGGTGACAGTATTTATACCATGTGACACAGACAGCTCTGTAGCAAAAGATAAAGCGACAGGTTTGAAAAGGTTTAGTTCCTAAAAGATAGAAGAGTATAAAGACTGAGGACAGTAGATGATTATTACACTGTAGATCGTGAAAATTTGAGTCCAGCAGGAGCTAGTTAGTTTCTTCGGAAATCCAATCTTCCATCTCCTTATATACTTGTATTCCTAAGGCCACTTTCACACTGAAGCGGTTCTAAACTGCCAGTAAAAACACTGAGCGATTTTGAAGAGCTTTTCAGGCGCTTTTGAAGAGCTTTCCATTCATTTCAATGGGGAGGGGAGTTTTTCACAGCCCTGCCAGCACACTGCCCCAGTGTGAAAGCGTTCATTGATTTTAATGGAAATAAGTTTTCGTGAGCTTTTTAGGTGCTGTTTTTAGCGTGAAAGCGCCTGAAAAGCGCCTCAGTGTGAAAGTGGTCTATGTTAAAGTTGAAGTAAACCCTAGTGGGTTTACTTCCTCTTTGTTTCCCTGCAAAGGTAAAGCATACTTACCTCTACCTCTAGCCCATTATGTGTCACTTACCTGACACAGGAGCCAGCGATGTCACCGCTGTCCCCTGTTGCGCGAAGCGTCCATTTTCCTTTTCCGGGTATCGCTGCTCTGGCGCTGTGAGTGTCCAAAGCAGCGATGACGGCGCGTTTGCCTTCACTTGCGACGTGCCCAGTGTGCCTGCGCCGTTGTCTACAGCGCGCATGCGCCGTAGGCAGCGGTTCCCTTTCTTTGTAAAATATCTCCTTAACCGTGTAGGGTAAGGAGGTATTTCTTGGACCTACAGGTAAGCCTTAATGTAAGTCAAAGTGGTCTGTAAGAGTTTACAACCACTTTAAAAAAAAAAAATTATTTTGCTAGGTTGGGATTTGGGTCCATTTATGGTCTATAGATGTCCATGAGACAACTTGTAGAATCCTGTTCTTTGGTTTTGTAAGTTTGGCGTCTTAGTTTTTGCCAAACCCATTTATTTTTATTTTTGTGAGGTAATGCTGGCAATTTTTCAAGCTATTGTCTAGTATAAGGTTGGCCTTGCTTTATTGTACTGAGGGGGTCTACAGTGTCTTCTTCAGCAATTTTGACCATGGTGGTCCATCTGAAACTCTTTGTCTGGCAGTTAAAATGGATGAGAAGGCCTGAATACTTGAAATTCGAAGATGTCTACAGGTGTGGGTTTAATTTGTGGAGTAGTACAAGTGATATAGGCTCCATAAATGGTCAATGAAAGGAGACTACCTTAAATAAAAATACATAGGTAATACAACACAAAGTGCTTCCAATAACTCAAATGACATCCTTAAAACCGAACACTCATTGGGGATCACTTAAGCACAGGGAAAAACTTGGCATTTATGGATGACCTAATTACAGCAAGTAGCCATCTTACTATAAGAAGACAATTCACCAATACAATGTTGGTAGCATTGACTCAAACACCTCATGGTTTTAGTATAAGGCCCCTTTCGCACTGGGGCGTTTTTCAGGCGCTACAGCGCTAAAAATAGCGCCTGTACAGCGCCTGAAAAAATCCGGCCCCATTCACTCCAGTGTGAAATCCGGAGGGCTTTCACACTGGAGCGGTGCGCTAGCAGGACAGTCAAAAAAGTCCTGCTAGCAGCATCTTTGGAGCGGTGAAGGAGCGGTGTATACACCGCTCCTATACCGCCCCTACCCATTGAAATCAATGGGACACCGCGGTAATACCGTGGCAATGCCGTGGCCGCAGCGGCGCTTTGCGGGGGGATTTAGCCCTTTTTCGGCCGCTAGCGGGGGTTAAAACCGCAGCGCTAGCGGCCGAATACCGTGGCTAAAACGACAGTAAAGCAGCGCTAAATATAGCGCTGCTTTACCACCGACGCCGCTCCCGCCCCAGTGTGAAAGGGGCCTTAGTGATGTGTAAAAGGCTATGGCAGTGGTGAAGATGATGACAAACTTTAAAAGAACAGCATGTTGTAGAGTGATGCTGACTCTCTGAGGTCCTCACAAGTCATTTGTCTAATTTTAAATTTTTCTAAATGTCGCACAAGGCAAAAGCCCCAATTGCCACTAAAATGTTCAATGCATTGAGGTTTGGGGAAAGAGAAGAATGGAAAGGAAAATATTTAGCGGTAGAGGCAACATAATAAAGTTTGTCAACTTATTACTGCAAACACAGCCATGGGCATAAATATTAAAGCTTTTTAAATAAGAAGTATGTCATACTTACCTGCTCCGTGCATTGGTTTCGCAGAGAGCAGCTCCAAACCTCCTTTCTGGTGTCCCCCGCTTGTGCTCTTAGCTCCTCCTCTTCTTTGTCTGCCCCATACGGTAAGAGAATGCATTAAGGCAGTGGTTCTCAACCTGGGGGTCGAATGAGGATTTGCCAGAGGTCACCGATTTGCCAGGGGTCACCAAATCCTGAGCTGTTCCTGAAGCCCGCACCACTCTCCCAGCCTTTTTCGCTGCCACCCAGCAGGCTGGCCATGGAGCCTGTGGAAGCCCAGCTGGGCTGTTCCTGGAGCCTGCGGCCGCCCACTCAACCTTTTCCCAGCCGCTCATTCAGTTCATGGCATGGCTGGGGGGAAGAGACTAGAGGTCAGCTGACTGGTGAGGAATGTGAAGTGGGAGGAGCTGGAGGAGACCCTATCTCCTGATTTCGGCATCGGTGTCACTTCTGCGAGACACCACAGAGCTGGAAACACAGTGAAGCCCGAGACACAGTAAGTCACACTACCTGTGATTAGAGTTGCCATTAAAAGTCCCCACTACAGTTCTCAGATTAGCTGATGACCTTGATCAAGAACACCTAAGTTGGCTGATCAGAACTCGCCCCAGCACTGCCACTCATCCCAACTCCCCACCAGCACTGCCACTCATCCCATTACCTCCACTCCCCAAGGCGTAAGAGAAGGAATAAAATTAGAGAATACATGGAAGGGAGCGGAAAGGAAGGGGAGGAACAAAGAAAAAGGGAGAGAAAAAAAAAGAAAAAGACGGCTAGAGAGAGGGATGGGGGAAAAAAAACAGAAATTAGGATAGAGAGAGATAAAAGGGAAAGAAAGGAGAACAAAGAGAGAGTGGTACATCCTAAAATGTACCATACAGGATTCTAATACTGTGCAAGTTGAAAGGAACTCAGGGAGCGCTAAATGTCCGTGGGTTAGGGGCGCAAATTACTTGTCTTGCCTTGGGTGCGGACAACCCATGCTACGAAAATAATTTTACTGTTAAGGGTCCCCACAACCTGGGAAATTTTATCAAGGGGTCACGGCACTAGAAGGTTGAGAACCACTGCGTTAAGGTAAAAAAACTTTTTCCGATCCAGTTGTGTAGGGAATCTTTCATATTCTTGTGGGTTGTGTTGCTGAACATTGATTTTGTGTAGGTATACATGAGCAATTACAGAAGATAATGACAAAGCCTGTGGCTGCAGGCACACCATCCATTCTTTAAATTTAGGTTATGTTTGATATAAATTCCATCCTTCTGATGTTGCATCGTCAAAACAATAACAGTTCTCTAATGTTTCCACATAAACAGTCCTCATGGACTTGTATTTCTGTGTTGGCAAAAATAACATACTGTGCCATAAAACTGTAAAGAAGATATTTATATGCTTTGTAATTGAAGGCATTCTTGTCTACTGTGGACACCTGACCACCACACCAAAACAATATGGGCAAAGTATATGCACACCCCTCCAAATTATTGAGTTCATGTGTTTCCTGTGAAAGGTACTGTTAATGCAACCGTTACGAGCACTGAACTTATTCTCTCTGGTGACCCCACAATAGGGATAAAACTTTTCCGTGGAATAGGATCAGTAGTCAGCGGATCCCATCATCTTCTCCGCCTGCTACGCAGATTCATCCCCTTCATTCCGGAAAAGGAGAAAGCAGTAGTAGCAGTAGTAGATGGAACAATCAATCAATTGATAGATTGTTTTTATTGCTTTCCCTGTTACACATCAGCACCCACCCTCAGTTTGCAGACCTGTGCCAGCGGACCACAGCAGACTCAAGTTACCCAATCTAGACAACAATCAACATCAACATCAACATCAACATTCAACATCAACTATCAACAATCTATCAATTCGCGACTCGACTACGCAAATTCCCTCTACATAGGACTACCTGATTACCAGATTGCACGCCTACAAGTCATCCAAAACACAGCAGCAAGACTAGCCACCGGAAAGAAACCCTGGAAATCTATCTCCCCATCCCTGAGGACCCTCAAGTGGCTCACGGTAAAAGATAGGATCACATTCAAGACCCTCTGCCTCACCCACAAATGTACACAAGGAAACGCTCCTCAATACCTATGTGAGAAAATAAAAAAATACATACCTAATCGCAGCCTTCCATCGACAAACCAAAACCGCCTTCTCATCCCCAAAGCCCGCTACAAATCTAAGGGAGAACGAAGATTCGCAGTCCAAGGACCACGGGTATGGAACACTCTACCCACCAACATCCGCTTGGAAGAAAACCATCGGGCCTTCAGAAAAAAACTCAAGACCCACCTCTTCTAATAAGCAGGACAACAAAGGACAGACCAATGAGGCGATTCAGTTCGCATTTGCAGCGCTATACAAATCATTCATTCATTCATTCATTCAAGGGAGTTTAATAAGACACGTGGCCACTCATTAAGATTAAAAGAAAAGAGGTTTAACCTTAGACTGTGTAGTAGAGGGTCCTTTACTGTAAGAGCGGCAAGGATTTGGAATTCACTTCCAGGGGCGGTGGTTTCAGCGGGGGAGCATCGATAGTTACATAGTAACATAGTTTTTTGAAACTATTTAAAAAATAAATTTTAAACAATTCTTACAACCCTGTGGCAATAGTTTGGGGAAGGTTATTTTCTGTTCCAACATGACTGTACTCCTATGCACAAAATCTGCTCCATAAAGACATGGTTTGATGACTTTGGTGTGGAGAAACTTAAGTGGTCTGTACAGAGCCCTGGTCTCAACTCTACTGAACTTCTCTGGATTGATTTACAACATTGATCACAAACCAGGTCTTCTTATACAACATTAGTTCCTGACCTCACAAATGCTCTTTTAGCTGAATTAGCAAAAATTGCCAAGGGCACACTCCAAATTCAAATCAGAATATAGGAGGCTTTTTTTTAGCAGCAAAGGGGGCCAACTCCATATTAATGCCCAAGGGTTTGGAATGAGATGTCCAGAAACTTATATAGGTGTGATGGACAGGTGTCCACAAACTTTTGGCCATATAATGTACCAAACATTGTATTTGGCACAGTTAATTACACAACATGTTTTTACAGCTTAACTAGTCCTTCTTGATCTCTGTATCCCAGCAATCTAGTCCCATCGCTCTTTTGTGATTTTGGCATACAAATCAGCTTTACTGCGAGAGAAACATCATCATGACTTGTAATCTTCTGGCGCAATGGTTTGTAGCTGACAGTGTAGTTTCTGAGAGTCTAGATTGGGTAACTTGAGTCTGCTGTGGTCCGCTGGCACAGGTCTGCAAACTGAGGGTGGATGCTGATGTGTAACAGGGAAAGCAATAAAAATTGTTGGAAGAAATCTTCTTTGTTCTTTGTTCATCTTCCATCTCAGATGAAATTAAAACCAGCACAGGCTTTCTCAACAAAGACTGGTTTCTTACAATATTGCAAAATATTGCAATATTGCACTATTTTAAACTGTGTTTAGTGTTTTTGTCTGGCATTTTGTGCTCTTAAGTTCTGGGTGTATTGCTATCAAAGACACAATCCAATGGCCGACACCAAAGGACCCCTGTGTAAGAGCAATTTTTGTCCCACTTGTTCAACTACTAACCAAGCAAAAATTCACTGTGATGGATGTAGCCAGGTGCTGGGCTACAGCACTATGGAGATGGAGACATTGCCCTTTATTCTTCTCTCCCTCTTTTGAGATACTAATGTTATGCTGCACCATCCTCCTCCAACCAGCAGGAGGAGAGATAAAGACAAGCAAGCCTTTATACTTTTATAGAGAGCACTGAGAATCCTGGGAGTTGTGGTTTGAGACAGCAGCCTTATAATGGCTACACTATAAGTATGGGTCTTCAAACTATGGCCCTCCAGTTGTTCAGGAACTACAATTCCCATCATGCCTAGTCATGTCTGTGAATGTCAGAGTTTTACAATGCCTCATGGGATGTGTAGTTTTGCAACAGCTGGAGGGCCGTAGTTTGAGGATCCCTGCTATAATGGTTGCACTACAGACATACCCCCCCCCCAACTTTTTGAGATGGGAACGAGGGAACCTATTAGCAAAAGTATGCAGGCATAGGACACACCCCAGTCACACCCCCTTAAAGAAAAATTATACAAAAAAATATTAGTTAAAGCCACAAGTGCTTTTTTTTACCACTGCTATTCCTTTATACTGGCTTTTGAAATTTACAAATGCAGCAATTTAGAATTTTGATGAAAGGTTTAGCACTGGAGCAACACTTTTTGAAAGATAAAAAGTGTATTTTATATACAACTATATAGATCAGACTAAAATGAGGAGGAATGTGGGACAGAGGCACGTTGTTCCAAATCAGGGACAATTGGGAGCTATGCTACAGATCCCAATATGCATTGTGTAGTAGAAAGAGTGGAGAGATGATTTTTATTAAGCTACCCAGGAAAGTTCTTCCTCTTGGAACTGAGGGAGTTAGAGAGAGAAAGAGCACCTCTGACTGTATATTTGCCTTCCAGCTGGAGACCATACCAGCGGAGATCCAAGCCTGAGACTGGGAGTGAGGACACTCAGGGCCAGTGCAGCACTGCCCACATCACAGTCCCTACACCACTGTCACAGGGAGACTGGAGAAACCACTCACCCTCTCCTTCACACTGCTGATCACCCAAGGCTTTTGGGGAGAGCTGAGGTGGTCCCCCTTCTACAGAATGAGGTCACCGCAGCATCTCGGGGACTAGTGAGAGGGCTATTCACCTATTGCTGATACTGCTAGCAAGGACTGAGCCATTCAGAGTAGGACACCAATGCCGCGTATACACGGTCGGAATTTCCGATGGAAACAGTCCGATGGGAGCTTTTCATCGGATTTTCCGACCGTGTGTATGCCCATCGGTCTTTTTCTGTCGGAATTTCCGATGGACTTTGGATTGAGAACCTGTTCTTAATTTTTCCGACGGAAAACCTTTCTATCGGATTTTCCGATCGTGTGTATGCAATTCCGACACGCAAAATTCCGACGCATGCTCGGAAACAATTCGACGCATGCTCAGAAGCATTAAACTTCCCTTTTATAGTGGAGTCAAACGTTTTTTAAGGCGTGGTCTTATTGACCGTCAGAATTTGGTGTGACCGTGTGTAGGCAAGACAGTTTGAGCGAAATTCCGTCGGAATTCCGACGGGAAAACCATCAGAGCTTTTTCCGACGAGAATTCCGACCGTGTGTACGCGGCACAAGTGTACTCAAGCCATACCACACCAATAATGCACATATTCTAAACCTAGACTGCACCTATGCCAACCCTATACCGCATTATACCAAACCTTTACAGCATCTGAATTACATCTACCTTGCACCTGTGCCAAGACTATACTGTACCTATGCTGCACGTATTCTGCATGCAGGTTAACCAGTGCTCTTAAAGGGTCTCAAAGATAGCCAGCAGAAGAACATCTCAAAGGACTGCCCCTCCCTTAAGAATTATCCTGCAAGCCTCCTTTAGTTCCCCTGCCCCCTCCACTACCATCCTTCTTTACTTTTGGACAGTGCATACCCAGTCGGTCTAGGACTAACATCACTGCCATAAATGTGCTCTGGCAGTACAGTTCCAGCACTCAGTAGATTAAACTTTACTACTGCTCAATGCTGTTTTTGAGGTGACCTTGCTACTGTTTATGCTGATCTGGACGCCAAATGTCATCTTATGCCTAGTCCTTACTGTTAATTACTATGTATGCTAAATTGTGTTATTACCATTGGTAATCCATTTTATGCTTGCCTAGTTGCAAACTATATTGGGTGAGAATCTATTAATTTTGCCTCTACAACCTGGTTTGGTGCCAGTTTTCTTTGATATAGCGCTAGAACTGGATACTAAGTATTACCTTCATTGTTTTCCTATGATATTGTACACTCAGCCCCCGTACACGGATTTTGTCCGAAACTGGTGTTGCACACACACGGTCTGCAAAGTTGTCGGAAAATCTGATCATTCCGAACGAGGTGACGTACAAAACATACAACGGGACTACGTACAGGGCAGTAGCCAATAGCTTTCGTCTCCAATTTTCTTTTGAGCGTGCGTCGGAATTCTCTACACACGATCGGAAAAAGTCTGATCGGATTTTGTTGTGGGAAAATTTTAGATCCTGTTCTCAAATTTTTTCCGTCTGAAATTCTGATGGAAAAAGTCCGCTAGAGCCCACACATGATCGGATTTTCCGACAACATAATCCGATCAGACTTTTTCCATCGGAATATCCGACCGTGTGTACGGGGCATTAACCTGGTGTTTTACAAGAGCTGATTTTTTTTTGGAAAGGGCAAGGCAAAGAACAGAGGACATGGAGACCTATATCCCCCTGGAATTCAGTATGTTTGTGTTGTGGATGTCTGCGGGCGGCACTGCCACAAGTCCTGGGACAGACACCCCTAGCAATCCTTAACCCTAAGCAACACATATTGAACTTGTAAGTAACTTATGGATGGACATTTTTTCTCCTCCCTTACCGCTTCCCTGTTTTTGGGATAACCATCAGACTATATTGGTATTCATATGTTTCTTGCAGATATGCACCTTGCATCTTCTCCTGAGGAAGTGGAGTGTATTCCACGAAACACGTCAAGATTTTTAGATGCAGCTATACTACAATCATGCGTTTACATTTAGATCTTATATATGAATTTTTAATGCCATTTGATGATATGGAGTACAAATCAGTTCATATTAATACCGTAAATATACTGTAATGTGCTATGTTGCTATCTGT
Organism: Lithobates sylvaticus; assembly: GCA_028564925.1. Lineage (NCBI taxonomy): Eukaryota > Metazoa > Chordata > Amphibia > Anura > Ranidae > Lithobates > Lithobates sylvaticus. The sequence continues at coordinate 72,335,341 of CM053028.1, forward strand.
ATATAAATTAATGAATACATTTGCCATCATGTATTGATCATTTTACCAGTTGTGTGCCACATGCTTCATTTAAAGTCCCAACTCCTTCCTTCTCAATTTTGTATACAGGGATGGAGGCACATTACCTGGCGTGTCACGTGCTTCATTTAAAATCCCAAACCCCCCTTTTAACCACAAGAACAGAGAACCCATCCTAATCAGCAGCTCCAATGGGGATGGCACTACATGGACAAATAGATATATAGATAAAAAGTAGCCTTCAAAATACCTTGAATTATCTTACTACCAGTCAGACAGGGAGCTCAACACTCACTTGTAGTCCAAATGGGAGGCAGATTCTGCATGTCCTAGTGCTGGCCAGACAGTAAATAAAGAAAATACTTGCTACCCAATAGGATATTACAAACCAGCACAATGGTTGGGACCTTGTGAAGGATGTTTTCTGCTTCTCACTTGTAGACATGTGCACAACCAAAAAATTTGTTTATTTTCGTTTTTTTTTTTTCGTTTCCGAAAAAAATTCATTTATTTTCGTTTTGTTTTTTTCGTTTCCGTTGATTCGTATCGATTCGTAAATTCGTAAGTCGTCGGTGTTCGTATTCGTAACGATTCGTACATTCGTAAGAGTTATTTTTTCGTTGATTCGTTTTTCTGCTAGTTTAATTTTCGTTCAATCGTTTATTCTAAATTCGGACGCATTCGTAGTTATTCGTACATTCGTAACATTCGTAGATTCGTAATCGGAGCATAATTCATAATTTTATGTAATGTGTATGCTATTATTACATTTTAAGAGACAAAAAATTACAAATCGAAAAAAAAGTTACGAATGTACGAATTTTTTCGTTCAATCCATTCGAAGCACGTTAAGCAACGCCATTGTAAGAGACACGGAAAATTATGAATTGAAAAAAAAAGTTACGAATGTACGAATTTTTTCGTTCAATCCATTCGAAGCACGTTAAGCAACGCCATTGTAAGAGACACGGAAAATTATGAATCGGAAAAAAAAAAAAAAAAAAAAAAGTTACGAATGTACAAATTTTTTCGTTCAATCTATTCAAAGCACGTTAAGCAGCATCATTGTAAGAGACACGGAAAATTACCAATTCAACAAAAAAAAAAAAAAGTTACGAATGTACGAACTTTTTCCTTCATTTTAATTTTCGTTGTTCCTGTTTTCGTTTTTCGGATTTTTTTCATTCGTACATTCGTTGTTTCTAGTTTGTTTTTTCGGATTTTCGTTATTTTCAGATTCGTTCGATTCGAACGATTCGTTATTCGTTAAAATTTTTAGCGAATCGTTCGTTCATTCGTACGAAAACGAACGAACGAAAATAACGAAAAAAAAACGAAAAACGAAAAAAAACGAAACGAATTGCACATGTCTACTCACTTGTCCTTGAATCTTCAGGGTCCATGTTTATATCCCAGCACATGTCCAACCTACAATACATCTAGTTTAAACAGTCCCAGAGAGCCCTTGTGCAGCTCCGTAACCTGACAAATTAGATGCCCATCCCTGGCATGACCTCAAGTTCATATGAGATTTATTAAAACATGTTGGAGAACCTTCTAAAGAGCTGTTTTCATCCATTTCTGGATGAGTAAAAGCTTGCTGAACTAGTGGTGAAGTGAACTGTAAAAAGGTATTCTGGATGAAATCCTTTCATTGGGTTAGCTGAGCTTTGAAAATCCAGACGTGTGTACAGGAATTATTCATCCACAGGTGGTATTTCAGTTATAGAATATGCTGAAAGAACGACCATCTTCCCATCACTTATATATCCCTATGAAGGTTATTTCTTCTCCCCTCTAAATGTCCATATCAGCCACTATTACCTCCCAAGTCCAACCAGAAGGTCTCGCTTTCCAACTGTATTTACTACATTTTATTTATAATCCAGCAAGAACAATGAGAACTAGACATGTGCAATTTGTTTCGTTTTTATTAGTTTTCCGTTAAAATTCGTTATATTCGTTCATTCGTTATCGTACGAATGAACGAATGATTCGCTAGAAATTTTAACGAATAACGAATTATGAAATCGAACGAATATGAAAAACAAAGAAAATCCGAAATAACCAAATTAGAAACAACGAAACTACGAAAGAAGAAAATCTGAAAAACTAAAACAGGAACAAACGAAAATCAAAATGAACGAAAAAATTCGTACATTCGTAACTTTTTTTTTGTTGAATTGGTAATTTTCCGTGTCCCTTACAATGGCGCTGCTTAACGTGCTTCGAATGGATTGAACGAAAAAATTTGTACATTCGTAACTTTTTTTTTTTTTTTTGCGATTCGTAATTTTCCGTGTCTCTTACAATGGCGCTGCTTAACGTGCTTCGAATGGATTGAACGAAAAAATTCGTACATTCGTAACTTTTTTTTTCGATTCGTAATTTTCCGTGTCTCTTACAATGTAATAATAGCATACACATTACGTAAAATTATGAATTATGCTCCAATTACAAATCTACGAAAACAATGTTACGAAAGTACGAATGTAACTAAATGTACGAAAATACGAATGCGTCCGAATTTCGAATAAACGAAAATTAAACTAACGGAAAAACGATTCCATGAAAAAATAACTCTTTTACGAAAATACGAATCGTTACGAATACGAACACCGACGACTTACGAAATTACGAATCGTTACGAATCAACGGAAACGAACAGAAACTAAACGAAACTAAACAAATTTTTCTATTGTGCACATGTCTAATGAGAACCTTGGGATCATCACCACCAACATCTCAAAAAAGTTGTCTGGTTCAACCTGTTCAGCATCCATCTACACCAGAAGTATAAATTCTGAGTGGCGTAAGAGAGTCAGTTTATTTTCCCCAGCTGTTAAAAATAGGCCTAAAATACTGCGGAATTAGCAGGCACTCAAATATGCAATCGATAAACTGTGAACATCAAGCAAAATAAATGTTCTGGTCTGGCAGGAATACTTTGTAAATCGTGTACAGTCTCTGTCAAACATCCTTTCCACCACATATTGGATGCCTAAGATCCAATAAAAGAATATATCTCAACATGGCTATGCCAAGATACATGAAAGTAAGCTCAGGAGCCAGATTTATAGAGAAAGCAAACATTTAGTCCTTTTATGGATCACGTTGGTATTTATTGCATTTAAAGAGCTTGTCATGTTATCCTTTTCTTTTTTTTTTTAGTCCAAGAACCACTCTAGTAACTTTCCTACATTTTATCCTTTGGCATAGCTGTAGAGATCCCTAAATATAATAATGTTATGCCTAGTAAGATTTAACGCAGTGATTTTAGTAAAATTTAGCTTGAAATGAAGAAAACGGTACACCTTTTTTCTTTTCTTTATTTAGAGGATTTTTTTATGTTGGTATATTTTGATTAATTTCATTTATTCCATATATTAATATTCTTTGTATTCTGTTTTTTCCACTTGTTTTGTGTGCATTTAATTGTAAATTGTGAGCTGTGGCATTGATTTTTTTAAACAGTTTTTTTTTCTTTCCACTACTATAATTCTACAGACTACTGTCTTCAAAAATAAAGGAAGCACTTTAACTTATGTACAAGTGTAAAAAATGATATAATTATCTTTTAACCACTTGCTTACTGGGCACTTAAACCCCCTTCCTGCCCAGACCAATTTTCGGCTTTTAGCTCTGTCACTCTTTGAATGACAATTGTGCTGTCATGCAACACTGTACCCAAATGTTCCCCACAAATAGAGCTTTCTATTGGTGGTATTTGATCACCTCTGCGTTTTTTATTTTTTGTTAAAAAAAATGAAAAAAGTCTGAAAATTTTGAAAAAACAAATACATAAAAGTTTTATATTTTGTTATAAAATTTAGCAAACAGGTAATTTTTCTCCTTCATTGATATAAGCTGATGAGGCTGCACTGATGGGCACTAATAGGCTGCACCAATGGGTATTAATAGGTGGCACTGATGGGCACAAATAGGCTGCACTGATGGGCATTGATAAGGTGGCACTGATAGGTGGCACTGGTGAGGCGGCACTGGTGGGCCCTGATAGGTGGCACTGAGAGGTGGCACTGATGAGTGGCAATGATGGGCATTGATAGGTGGCACTGAAAGGCACTGATAGGCAGCACTGCTAGGTGGCACTGATGAGGCACTGATTGGCATGACTGGTGGGCATTGATCGGTGGCACTGGTGGGCATTGATAGGTGGTACTGATATGCACTGGTGGGCACTGGCAGGTGACACTGATATGCACTGGTGGGCACTGGCAGGTGGCACTGGTGGGCACAGTTGAGGTGGCTGTGCCTCTTCCTCCTCGGGAACGATGTCCCTTTCACAGAAGCCATTGATCAGCTTTTTTTTCTCCTCAGGCTGTTTACCGATCTTCTGTTTACCACACATGATCAGCTGTCATCAATCTGTGATCACCTAATTCTTAGTGACTCGGTGATCACAGCGCACGCAAAGGGGAGGATGTCTATTGATGGCCTCCCGGCAATGTAGGTCCACGCTGTAGCCATCATTCGGATGGGAAGGGGTTAATGATGATATCACAAGATCTCTCCTTATGTGTTTGTCATTAAACTTTGTCATTAAACTTCCATCAAGCCCCCCCCCCCCCCCAAAAAAAAACAAAAAAACTCTATAGCAATACACACCAAACTGAGCATGTGCAGTGTGACTCCAAAGGCTCCGTCTTATCAGGAGATGAATTGGGGACAGTGGAAGAAGGGGTGGATCAGAGAAGATAGGATCAAACAGACTTTTTACACCCCCTAGGTTTCCCATAAAATGTGGAATCCACCAAATAGTGTCCATATATATGCTTCACATATAAAGAAGTTCATATGATAAAGATAATATGATAATCAAATCCTCCAGCACCAAGAAAATGTCCAAGACTCCAAAATCCGTGCTCCCCTCTTGTGCTCACAGAATGCTTACCAGATTGAAATGATCACCAAGCTATAACAAATATATAGCACTCAAAGTGTTAATGGTTGCCGTGAACTAAATGCAATCGAACCGGAAACATATTGCAGTGATACAGCCCCACATTACATCTCAAGATTCCGTCATGTTAATACCATAGGAGAAAAAACAAATCTCCATAGGGCAATAGCGCTGATAGTAATCAATTTATTATAAATCAAAGTTCACATTTACAAAGGCAAATCATAAATCAGTCTCTACAAATACTCCTGTGTGGCAAACACCATTGACCCGGTTAAGTTGTGTGTGGTCACATCCCCTCGGGAAAGTGTGTACTGGAATGATTGAGATTTGGGGGGATCCTGAGGGGTAATTAATATGATCAGGGCCGGATTAACATAGGGGCTATTGGAGCTGCAGCTCCCCTTACCTTAAAGCGGTGTTCCGGACGAAATTATACTTTTTAAATAAAAATACCCCTATAATACACAAGCCTAATGTATTCTAGTAAAGTGAGTCTGCAAACTAAGGTCCATTTTGTTAGTTTATAGCAGTAGTTTGTTATTTTATAAACTTACAGCAGGCCGTGGCCATCTTAAGTGTGGGCATCTGAAGCCAGACTGTATTTCTTCCTGGATCTCATACTTGCAGATCTCGCACATGCTCAGTGCAGCACAAGCAGTGTAATAGGTTTTCAGGTCAGGTTTCCATAGCAATGGCAGTGTCAGAGGAAGTTGCCGCCCCTTCCCAGGAGGCATTGCAAACAGGACATGATGCGATGGGCCGCGGCCAGGGAGGAGGAAGTGAAAAATGAATACATCAGATATACAGTAGGTGCTGAGGAAAAAAATAAAAAAATATCCAATTCGTTTACAGTGCACACTTTGGTGAGGAATGCTGAAGAGTTGTAAAAGTGGGTGGAACTCCACTTTAAGATAGGCCCATTTGCCCAAAGAAAAAAAAAATCACAAAAAAAAAGATTGACTTTGAGGGTCGTGACTTTCACAACTTTGGGGCTCCTATCATCTATGGTTCCGGAGATACAGGGCTCCTTGCGCAGCCTGTCAGAAGCTACATACAGCGTAGCCAGTTTAAATGCAAGCTGGCACACTCTGCAGCAGACTGAAGCCTCGTACACACGATTGGATTTTCCGACGGGAAATGTGTGATGACATCTGACCATTTGTACAAGTTTTGTCGGATTTTCCGCAGACAAATGTTGGATGGCAGGCTTTCAAATTTTCCGCTGACATATGTGTGTTGTTGGATTTTCCAAGCGTGTGTACACAAGTCCGTCAGACAAAAGTACAAAGTACAAACACGCATGCTCAGAAGCAAGGACGAGCCAGAAGCTGTCGGTCTTGTAAACTAGCGTTCGTAATGGAGAATTAACATTCGTGACGTGGCAAATTATGAAATCTCGAAATGCAGCGCACAATTCTCTTCTTCTTTAATGGGATAATAATGAAGCTGCTTTTCTAGTGATACTGATGGAGATATTGCAAACAAATTTTCAAAGGCTTTTTTTTTTCTAGTGCAGAAACCCGCACAGATGTCTGTGAAATGGCAGCCGAAATCGGGACTGACATGCGGGAGTGAAATCGTGTGAGTTCAACTGAACTCGCATGGCTTCATTTCCGCAGCTCAGTGTGAACCTGGGCTTAAACAGATTAAAAACACATTCTGAAAATACATGAACGTGTTAAAGCGGTAGTAAACCGCTGTGTGTTTTTTTTTTTTGCAACCTGCAAAGTAAAGCCATTATAGTGCTAGTATGCATCGCATACTAGCACATTATGTAAAACTTACCTGAAAACGAAGCCTTCATTCCATCTTCACTCAGTCTTCCATCTGGGTTTGTGGACTCTGGCTCACGGCACAGGAATCTGAAGGAACGTCCCGGATGGCCGTTCCTTCAGAGCGCATACATTGGTGCACATTTAGGAGATATTTACTGTACCTATAGGTAAGCCTTATTATAGGCCTACCTATAGGTAAAAGTCAGAGATGGGAGTTTACTCCTTCTTTAAGGCCACATTCAAACTTGCAAATGGGCCCGACATTAGATACGGTAGGCAGCCCTATGGAAGGCAGTCCGCTCCCGCAGCTAATCACAGCCGCTTGCATGGAATCACTTGCAGGTGATCTCTCCAACAGCGATTACATGCGAGCACCCGTGATTAGCCGTGGCAGCCATCAGCCTTCCATTGCTTTCAAAGAGGCTGACCTCCACTGGGGTTCTCATATGTAATCGGTGTCAAGCCATTTGTAAGTGTGAATGTGGCCTAAGCCCGGGTTCACACCAGGGCGGTGCGAATTCCAGCTACATTTTCTCTGTGAAGAGAAAATGTAGCCGTTCAGCGGTGCCGCGCCGTTCTATCAGCGCATCAGCTGAGCAGGGAGAGGGGGAGGGGGAGGTGTAGTGAGAAGAAGGAGAGATTTCTTGTTCAGAACGGAATGCATCTGCGAATCAGATGCGTTCCCATAGAGGACAATGTGCTTGTAATTCGCACCGCAATGCCCAGAAAACGCACACTTTTTTTGTGCATTGCGCAGTGCGAATGCAACGCACATATGTGAACAAGATACATTCATTTGAATGTATTTTAAAATGTCCTGCGAATTGGATGCGGTGTAAGCCGCATCTAATTCGCATAGGTGTGAACGGGGGCTTAAGCTTATATGAGAATTTTTGTGATTGGATTTAGATTTCCTGTACTATTGTTCCTATATTCAGATTGCATCAATCCTACGGCTTTGCTCTCCTGAGCCATTATGTCTATTATAACTAGATTATAATGGAAAAGCTCACCATGAACCATGACAAAAGGGCTTGAACAGTTTGTATTACATGTTCAATTGTCTGTGATTAGTGGGTGTGACTAGAAAGGCTTGTCATCTGAATTTCATTAGGATGAGGACACAATTACCCTTGGCGTGGAGTTATTGGGATGTAAATGTAAGGACACCAATGCACAGTGCCAACACACACGTTCCTGTATAATGGCTGTATTTGTATAAAGCAGGTTCTGTAGTGACTTTCAACTGGAACCGAAGATAGTCAAGGCAGAAGAACCAGCACCAGCACACCGTGGATCTCCAATGTGGGTCCAAAGCTTTATTCAGCGATCACATTGTTACAACAAGAGCAATGTTTTGGAGCCTTGCATGCCTGATGAAGGGGTTGTGAGGCTCTAAAGCTTTGGACCCACATTGAAGAACCACGGTGTGCTGGTGATGTTCTTCTGCCATAAATATAAGGACAGGTTGGGAATGTGGTAGCTGCTGCTGCTGTGTACTTCAGAGCTACAATGTGATCAACATTGGCAACATTTTAAACCGGCAGTTCTCTGCTGATTCATTTAATCTATTTCTAATTGAAAATGGGGCAATATTTTTAAATGCATGGCTGACTTTCTGTCAATTTTTTCCCAACATGGCCGCTTACATATAGCAATAAGCTGCATTTAAATGTTATATAAAGTTCAAATATCATAATAAATGTACACGTTTTTTTTTTTTTACAGAGTATGTTCCGGTAACCAAAACTTTTTTTTTTTTTGTATGTATAGGCAATTACAAAAAGTTCTGACAATATAAAGGAAACCTGTACGGAAACCTATAGGAAATATGGAGTCTGTCATCATAGACACATTCCTTCTAAAATGCTACTTTCCTGGCTGTAAAGATCCAATGGCTTCAATGCTACCTGAGGCACAAATATATAAGCAGTCCTGACTTCAGTCAGGCATAGCCAGACAATTAGGCCCCTTTCACATTGGGGCGGGAGCCGCGGTGACGGTAACGCAGCGCTATATTTAGCGTAGCGGCGCTTTGCGGTGGTATTGCCGCGGTTTTACCACGGTGTCCCATTCAAATCAATGGGAAGGAGCGGTATAGGAGCGGTGAATACACCGCTCCTATCCCGCTCCAAAGATGCTGCTAGCAGGACTTTTTTGCCGTCCTGCTAGCGCACCGCTCCAGTGTGAAAGCCCGCCGGCTTTCACACTGGAGTGAATGGGGCCGTTTTTTTCAGGCGGTATACAGGCGCTATTTTTAGCGCTGTACCGCCTGAAAACCGCCCCAGTGTGAAAGGGGCCTTAATATTTTTTTAAAAAGACGTCCTCAGTTGAAGCCCCAGTACAGGCAAGCAAGAATGCTCTGGATGTGGAGGATCAGTCAACGTGTTGTTGCCTTTTAAATATACATTGCCTTGAAAAAGTATTCATGCCGCTTGAAATTTTCCGATGGGAGCTTGTTGTCGTAAATTCCGACCGTGTGTAGGCTCCATCGGACATTTTCCATCTGAATTTCTGTCACACAAAATTTGAGATCTGGATCTCAAATTTTCTGACAACAAAATCCGTTGTTGTAGATTCCGATCGTGTGTACACAATTCCGAGGCACACGGGCCCCCTGCAGCAGAGGGCCCGGTCGTGGTCACGACTGCTGCGCCCCTTATAGTTACGCCCCCTGCAATACATTACTTTCACTTCTGAAGTTGTATTCTGTCGTACGAGAATTTTCATATATTTAGTAATCTCTTAATTTTTGATATGAGACTAGCATGCAATAATAAAAAAAACAGATGGTCATTCGTCTGATATTCTCATCCTGCATACGAGGCTTTATGGTTCACTCACACTAGCACTTTTATCCAGTCCCGGATGTGGTTCAGCTCCTTGGGTCGGTTCATTTCTGTAGTGTGAGTGCTGTGAACCACACCCGGGACCAGTTAAGTGTACTGCACCCTGGACTACTTGGAACACGTGGTCCCTGGCGCAGTACACTAGTTCGGTACAGTTTGCTACAGTGTACAAACCATGCCGGAGCAAAGTGGGAGTACACCCTAATAAATAGTGTGTTTACATTTAGATGTTCTTTGCTCAAAATGAAATGATACAAAATGTTTTCTTCGTAGCCAAATAAAGTAATATTCTGCATACTTTGTAATGAGGTTTTGAGACTGGTGTTTTGCTCATTCCTATCTTCATTTTAAGGTTTATTTAATTATGTTTAATGTAGAAGTTTGTTAAATGAGCCAACACCAGAATTTTTGATCCTAATCCTAATGATGACATTCATACTGGAGGCTTCATTGACAAAAATTAAAGGCTTCTTCCTGCAGATGAATACTGCCCCCTTTAGGCAGACCACCTACTTAATAATATAACTGATATGCCGTGTACACACGGTCGGAATTTCCGATGGAAACAGTCCGATGGGAGCTTTTCATCGGATTTTCCGACCGTGTGTATGCCCCTCAGTCTTTTTCTGTCGGAATTTCCGATGGACTTTGGATTGAGAACCTATTCTTAATTTTTCAGACGGAAAACCTTTTTATTGGATTTTCCGATCGTGTGTATGCAATTCCGACATGCAAAATTCCGACGCATGCTGGGAAACAATTTGACGCATGCTCAGAAGCATTAAACTTCCCTTTTATAGTGCAGTCCAACGTGTTGTATGCCGTGGTGTTATTGACCATCGGAATTTGGTGTGACCGTGTGTAGACAAGACAGTTTGAGTGAAATTCCATCGGATTTCCGACGGGAAAACCATCAGAGCTTTTTCCGACGAGAATTCCCATTGTGTGTACGCGGCATTAGATATTGTTGCATTATTTAAAAAAAAAAAGGAAATACTAAAATAGAAAAAATATGTTTTTTTTCCATTTTGTGCATTTTTCTTCAGGTTTTTTTAATTTTTTTAAATAAAACAATGTACCAAAAAGTTGTATGTGTTCTTAAAAAATATATATAAATTATTTAAAAAGGAAGTAAACGCTGCCTTTTTTTTTTTTGCTGACCTGCAAAGTAAAGGCATAATGTGCTAGTATGCATCACATACTAACACATTATGTGAAACTTACCTGCAAATGAAGCCCTCGTTGTCACCGCTGGAAGCCGCATCCACCTTCGCCCATCTTCCTTCCGGCTCCACGGACTCCGGCTGTGTGACTGGCCGGAGCCACGTAACGTCACTTCCATACATGCGTGTGCGAGCCGCCGGTCACAGCACAGGGCTTTGAAGAAACGGCACGGGTGGCCGTTCCTTCACAGCGCATGCTCCGATGACGTCATCGGCGGGATATACAGTAAAATACTCCTAAGCGGTGAAAGTTTAGGAGATATTTACAGTACCTATAGGTAAAGCCTTATTATAGGCTTACCTATAGGTACAAACAAACCAAGGAAGTTTACTTCTTCTTTAAGCATGCAAATTATTCATAGAGCTAATGTCCAGTTAACCAATACCAATGGACAGGGCTACATTTGGCCTTGGCATCTAGTCATTAATCTAGTCATTAATGACCCCTGGTTACAAAAAAGTTTAAAGTGGGTTTCCTGTAGTTTTGTTTTTGAACTTGAAGTGTACTAAATATGTGCAGTGTAGGATATGCAAACAGGATCAGAGTGGCAAAGGGTATGCATACAATACAGAACAAGGTTTAATAGATTATAAAGCTGTGGAAACAGGAGCTCCTCAAATCAATTTCTCTGTGGCTCCATCAGGGCACAGCTCAGTCTCTATTATGCCCCGTACACACGGTCGGAAATTCCGACCACAAAATCCGTCGGATTTTGTCTGACACTGGTGTTGCATACACACGGTCGGACTAAGTTGTTGGAAAATCCGATCATTCTGAACGTGGCGTACAACGGGACTACATAGAGGCTAGTAGCCAATAGCTTTGGTCTTGTAATGTGATCCGAGCATACGTGGCACTTTGTCCGTCGGAATTCGCTACACACGATCGGAAAAAGTCCGATAGGACTTTGTTGTCGGAAAATTTAAGAGCAGGATCTCAAATTTTACAGATTGGGATGACCAAATATGAAATGTAGTGTTATTTTGGCATTTTGGATAAAGGGGCCAAATGCCGTTTCAATTTCTGCCTCTGCCTTAAACTGGCTATAAATGGATCGAAATTCAACTGGTTCAGCAGGGACCAGACAAATTTTGATCCATCTATGGCTCTTCCAGTTGATGAGAAGTCACTCTAATTAATTTTTGTACAAATTTTTACTAGTGTATACCTACTATTAGCCTGACTGCCAGGCCAAGGAGGTCCCACCTTTTTATCTTATTACCCCTATAGTAAAGGAAGTGGCTTTTATATGGCATTATCATCTTGTCAGGCTAGACTGACAGGAGCTTCCCAGACTATTCTGCACAATTTTTCATAATTTGCTGCTCTGTAATTTTTTTTGGAGAGTGATTCAGATTTCTGTTGATCTTAATGAAACCTCTAGTTCATAAACTGCTCATTTTGGACACTTGCAAATTTTTAAAAAGTTCAGGCAAACCACAATGATCTAAACTTACAGAAATTTGCTTGTCTTTTTGACATTATGACCTTTTGTAGCTAGACTGGCCAATGGTTGTTATGTATGGTGGGGCAGCAAGTCACCCCTTGCCAATTTTGCTAAGTGCTGAGTTATTTAGTTTTTTTGTTGGCCCTATTACTTCTGTCACCCCCCCCCCCCCATAAGACAGGGGTGTCTCAACTAAGACCGTAGGTGTCTAGTAATCTCAGGAAACAGAAGCAGGCAGGAAACATTAGATGATGGTCACCTAACATCTATGGCATGTTTTGGGCTCCATCTTCTGTATATTCAGCGTCTGATGGGTTGACATGACACACTGCTGTGAGACTAATCTGCAGCTATTTCAGTGACCCTATCAAGTGTTCACAAAGTTTTTTTTCCCACTGAAGGTAAAGATGGGAAGGGGGTTGTAGCTCCGGGGGACATCTCTAATCCACCGAGAAGGAATGAAAGACGTGCCACAATTATCTGTCAGAGACCGATCTACCCTGCGGGGTCTAATATGACACAAGGAACAGGAGTCAGTAACACTCCAGCCCCTTCCCCCCGCCAGAACGAAATCTTATCAAGACAAGAAGGAATTAAATCCTAGAACAGCAATTGTGCAATTCTGTGAGCTGAACATACTTTAAATACTCAATATAATCAATGTATTGAAGATAGATAGATAGATAGATAGATAGATAGATAGATAGATAGATAGATAGATAGATAGATAGATAGATAGATAGATAGATCAGGGTTCTCCAAACTTTTTAAAGAAAGGGCCAATTTACTGTCCTTCAGACTTTAGGGGGCCCAGACTGTGGCCAATCTTTGGTATTAGGGGGGGAAATTGTTGGTGTCGTTGGGAAGATTAGTGCCCCATTTTTGTTGTAAGTGGGAGAAATTATGCCCCATCATTGATGTCAGTGGAAGAAATAGTGCCCTTTTGTTGGTGTCAATGGGAGAAATAGTGCCCCATTTTTGGTGTTAGTGACAGGAATAATGCCTCAACGGCTGGATAAAGGCAAGCAAAGGGCCACATCCGGCCCCAGGGTCGTAGTTTGGAGACCACTGAGATAGATAGATAGATAGATAGATAGATAGATAGATAGATAGATAGATCTATAGATATATTTCAGATTGTAAGCTTCTGTGGTCAGGGCCTTGTGCATCATCTTCTGTTATAATAAAGACATTATTCTGTGATGTTCCCAAACACATGCTAAGCAATATGTCAGCATCATAATACAAAATGGATTATAGAGGGAGATTATACAAAAGATAGAGATAGATGGTAGAAGATTTATGAACAGGTGAAAATGTGAGTTTACAATTGTAATGGCTGTCCTAAATTTTAAACAATACTTTTGATAATAATAATGATAAAGTCCTCAAATGAATATTCCAGATGTATATTGCTCATTGATGTTGAGTGTAGTATACACAGCAAAATGTTTATAAAGAAATGCTGCTTTTATTGGACATAATCACATCTCCCTGAAAAATGTTGCAGCTTTGTTTCAAGTGGGACTCTGGACAATAGAGTCCTCTCTACAGTATATACAGTATTATTACCTGTCGATCCTGCCAGTGGATATATTTTTTTTGTACAGAAAAAGAGACTGTTACGCTGGTCATAGATGATTCGTCTTTTTTTGACCAGTTGATAAAAATAAACAAACGGATTCCCCACTCCACACCTTTGCGAGTTGGATGAAGGAATCCTCCCAACTGTGCTATTGTATTCTGACAGCCGGGACTCCTCCACTGCCAGAATACAGTGATCAGCTCAGCAGTCGATTGGCTGTATGTGCCAATCGAACACAAACGTTACAACAGCTTGAGATGAGTTTGAGACTAGTTGATCACTAGGTTGACTCCTCTTGAACAGGAATGGCCCTAGATGGATGGAAATTCGGCTAGTCCCTGCTGAACTGGCTATGTCTTGGTCTATATATGGCCAGCTTTACAGAGGTTGGAACACTCCATCTAACACTGCTGGGAGGCCTACAACAGTCAGCTTTTACCGCACTATGTACAGTATATATATATGTTACAGGTTTGAAGTGGTTTATCATGGTTATGGCTGAAGCTACCACCAGTATTTTTATTTTTTTTTCAGCTGGTGATTCTCTTCCTCATGAAAGTGATCTGAGTTGCTGAATAGCTGCTGGATCGATTTTAGAAGCAATCTCTCCCGCTGCTTGCCAGCCAATGTTTCTCGGGCCTACTGTTCTTACGTGCGAGCCTGGGAAGCGATCCGACAGTTCACATGGCTGGTCACACAGCTGAGGAGAGACTAGATCATCTCTGATCACCTCTATGATCTAGGAGGACCGGAGTGACATCATGAAGTTGCTTCTGCTGTAGGTTGGAAGTAAACTTTTTTTTTTTTTTTTTAAAAGCGAAAAAATCTGTGTTTTTTTTTGAAGATATTTTGCTTCCAAAGGTAAAGGAGAGATCTGGGGTCTATTAGACCCCAGCTCTCTCCATAAAGAGGACCTGTCATCCGTTATTTCTATTACAAGGTATGTTTACATTCCTTGTGATAGGAATGAAAGTGAAAAAAAATTTAATTAACGGGACAGTATAAATAAATAAAGAAAAAAAATTGTAAACGCCCTCATTCTCCATTCCTGCACGCAGAAGCAAACGCATACGTAAGTCGTGCATGCATGTGGTGTTTGCACCACACATGTGAGGTATTGCCATGATTGTTAGAGCGAGAGAAATAATCCTAGCACTAAACCTCGTCTGTAACTCTAAACAGGTAACCTGCAAAAAAATTCAAAGCGTCACCTATGTAGATTTTTAACCACTTCACAGTGGTTCAGTTATCCTGACTAGGCGTCATATGACGTCCAGCAGGATCACAGCCACCGCGCGCGTGGGGGCGCACATCGCGGCAATTGTTGGTGTGGTGTGTCAGTCTGACACACTGCTACACCGATCTCAGTAAAGAGCCTCTGACGGAGGCTCTTTACTGTGTGATCAGGCGTGTCCAATCACGGCTAATCACAATGTAAACAGGAAGAGCCTTTGATCAGGTTTTTCTCACACGCGTCCAACAGACGCGAGTAGAGGAGAGCCGATCAGCGGCTCTCCTGACAGGGGGGGTCTGTGCTGATTGTTTATCCGCGCAGCCCCCCGCGGATGCCCACACTGGACCACCAGGGACACCACCAGGTCCACCACAACAGATGGATCACCAGGGATGACACCCTAGACCGCCAGGGATGCCAGTAAGTGCCCAAACAATGCCAATCAGTGCCCACACATATTGTCAGTCAGTGCCAGTCAGTCAGCGCCTGCCAGATGTCTTCTCATCAGTGATGCCCAGCAGTGCCATCTATCAGTGTCCATCAGTACCACCCATCAGTGTCCATCAGTGCCACCTATCAGTGCCCATCCATGCCCATCAGTGCCCACCTATCAGTGCCAAACAGTGCCCATCCATGCCACCCATCAGTGCCACCCATAAAGTACCCATCAGTGCCTCCTAGCAGTGCCCATCAGTGCCATCTGTCAGTGCCCATCAGTGCCACCTATTAATGCCCATCAGTGCTGCATACCAGCGCCACCTATCAGGGCCCATCAGTGCCACCTATCAGTGCTTATCATCAGTGCCCATCAGTGCCACCTCATCAGTGCCACCTCATCAGTGCCAACTCATTGGTGCCACCTCATCAGTGCCCCCTTATCAGTGCCCATTAGTGCAGCCTAATCAGTGCCCATCAGTGAAGGAGAAAACATATTTATTTACAAAATTTTATAACAGAAACAAAGAAAAACAATTTTTTTTTTCAAAATTTTCTGTCTTTTTTTATTTGTTGTGCAAAAATTAAAAATGTCAGCAGTGATCAAATACCACCAAAAGAAGCTCTATTTGTGGGAACAAAATGATAACAAATTTGTTTGAGTACAGTGTATCATGACCGTGCAATTGTCATTCAAAGTGCGACAGCGCTGAAAGCTAAAAATTGGCTTGGGCAGGAAGGGACAAAAGTGCCTGGTATTGAAGTGGTTATTTATCATAGCTGCCATTCTATGAAAATGCACAATTTTAAAGCGTGACATGTTTGGTATCTATTTAGTCAGCGTAACATCTTCTTTTAGATTTCGTTAAAAAATTGGATTATATATTGAGTTTTTTTGCATTAAAATTTATTAAAGTGTATATTAAAAAAAAAAAAACTGCATTTAAAAAAGCGCTGCACAAATACTGTTTGGCAAAAAAAATTGCAACGATTGCTATTCTAATCTCTAGGGTCTCTGCTAAAAAAAATATATTATGTTTGGGAGTTCTAAGTCACCACATATAGGGGTTTATTTACTAAAGGCAAATCCACTTTGCACTGCAAGTGTACTTGGAAGTGCACTCAAAGTGCACATGGAAGTAAAGTCGCTATAGATCTGAGAGGGACATGCAAGGAAAATAAAAAACTGCATTTTTGCTTGTACATGATTGGATGATAAAATCAGCAGAGCTTCCCCTGATTTCAGACCTTCCCCTCAGATCTACAGCGACTGCACGTCCAAGTGCACTTGCAGTGCAAAGTGTATTTGCCTTTAGTAAATAACCCCATAGTGTCAGAAAGGGATTAAAGCTCATCCTTGGAAAAAAGTAAAACATTCCCTTGTGGTGGGGGCTGCCCCCGCAGTATTATTATTATATAGGATTTATATAGCGCCAACAGTTTATGCAGAGCTTCACAACAATATAAGGGATAAATGCTCGTATAGGTATAGGGACTTGCAAAAATAAGTTTTACTTACCCAGTCCATGCTCCCCTGGCAGCTGGTGCCCTCCCTTTGTCCACTACGTTCTGCCAGTGGACTGTCCTGCAGTGTCCTCATGCCAAATGCAGGGCTATGATTTCTACATTGGACTTGGTGATGTCAGAGGACCTGCGACCGCCAGAGCATAGCGGAGATGACATTCCCGCGACCAGGTTGGGTAAGTAAAAATGCTTTTTTGCAGCCCCCTGGACCTATACAACCTTTTAACCCTTGCAGTGCAGGGGCAGCCCTACTGCAAGGAAATATTTTTATTTTTTCTGGAGTTCAGTTTTAAAGTGGTTGAACAAAGCGTATTCCTCTATAGTGTGTACTTGTCTCAATGAGGAGCACTAAGTGTCATTACTGTCTGCTATCAGCACAAATCACTTCTGACAAGTTTTCCTGACACCAAGAGACACCAAGAGAAAAAAGGTGACAGGGGAGGGAGCTCCAGCTGATTGACAACCTCAACTCTGTTCCTGTGTGAAGGGAGATGTATCCCTTCCATCCTATCAGCTCTTAGCCCCCATACACACGGTCCGAAATTCCGACCAAAAAATTTGTCAGATTTTTTCAGACGGATTTTGTCCGACACTGGTGTTGCATACACACGGTCGGACAAAGTTGTCGAAAAATCCGATCATTCTGAACGTGGTGACGTTCGTTGCGTACGACGGAACTACGTAAAGGCTAGTAGCCAAAAGCTTTGGTCTCGTAATTTGATACTTTGTCCATCGGAAATTCTTTACACAAGATCGGAAAAAGTCTGATCGGATTTTGTTGTCGGAAAATTTGAGATCAAAGTCCGATGGAGCCCACACACGGGCGGATTTTCCGACAACATGGTCCGATCGGACATTTTCCGTCGGAATTTCTGACCGTGTGTACGGGGCATAAGAGCTATCCTTGCTGAGCTCTGCAGAGTGTGAACTTCAGCTCTCTGCCCCGTTTTCTGACAGCACCGTCAAACTTTATAAATTCAGCACTTTGAACGAATGTAGAGAACAGTAGACATTAGATAAACAGGTACAACTTATGTATGTGTCATCTCTGTGTATCTTGTGAGGCCAATCACTTCACTGGGGTGTATGTAAGGGTTTACAACCACTTTAAAGTGTCAAGCTTACTACAGTATATGGACCTTTTGTGATTATATCCCCTTCAGTCGCCTCCTCTCAATGGAGAATAAATTCATTTTAGTTCATGTTTCATAGCTGAGGTCCTCCATGCCCCATTTTGTTGATCTTCTCTGCACTCTTTCCCGTTCCACAACATCCTTTTTCTGAACTGGTGCCCAGAACAGAACTGCATTATTTATATAATATAAGAGAACATCATTTATTAGATAGCATCTCTTAACTGATGTGACTGCAATAATCTTTTATAAGACTGACTGATATGGTTTACTGCACTTTGCACTGCCTTTAATAACACTCTGTCTACAAAGGATGGATATCAGCCATTACAAAACAAGGAAAAGGCGTGAAGAATATCCCAACAAAGACTGAAGGTGTGGAGATGTTTAGATAATGGGAGCATCCAAACAGAAGGCCCGGGGGAAATAAAAACACATTTATCTTAAATATAAGATTCCTGGCAGATAGTTTTAAGGGCTGTTGTTGTGAGTTATGGAGGTTCCAGCATGCCCCAACCAAAACACCCATTACAACGAGATAGGGCGGAAAGCTACAACCTTCCGAGGTCAAACACTCTAACTGCTAGGAACCCATAGGCCACATACGTTTAAACAAATACATAACTATAGAATACTAGAATAATTTGTATACAGTGGCGGCTGGTGCTCAATTTTTGGAGGGGGGGCGCAAATAAACTGAAAAATTCTGAAAAAAAAAAGCCCATCAAACGCAGCCACTGTACCAAACGCAGCCACTGTGCCCATTAAAACGCAGCCACTGTGCCCATCAAAACGCAGCCACTGTGCCCATCAAAACGCAGCCACTGTGCCCATCAAAACGCAGCCACTGTGCCCATCAAAACACAGCCACTGTGCCCATCAAAACGCAGCCATTTTGCCCATCAAAACGCAGCCACTGTGCCCATCAAACGCAGCCACTTTGCCACTGACATCAAACGCAGCCACTTTGCCATCAAACACAGCCACTTTGTCATCAAACACAGCCACTTTGTCATCAAACACAGCCACTTTGTCATCAAACACAGCCACTTTGCCATCAAACACAGCCACTTTGCCACTTTGCCATCAAACACAGCCACTTTGCCATCAAACACAGCCACTTTGCCACTTTTCCATCAAACACAGCCACTTTGCCATAAAACGCAGTCGCTTCAAAATAAAGCTGTCCCTGCAAAGAAGCCGCCACTGTGCCCCCCCTCCCCCCCCACCCTGCACTTACCTTGTCTCGGGTGACGGCGGCATCGGTGTCCTCCATTTCTTCTCCTGCCCGCTCCTCCTCGCATCCTCTGCTATGATTGGACGCCTGATAGGCGCCCAATCACAGCACCTGTCGTTTCAGCCAATCATGGCACAGGTAACACAGACCTGTGCTCCTGATTGGCTAAGGGGCCGTACAATGTTAGCAAACCGAATTCCTTCGGTTTGCTAACATACTGCTGAGTGACAAGGATTGCATAGCGTTGCGCCCGCTTGTCACCTTTTTGGACGCCTATTAGCGCCTATGGCGCTAATCAGGTGTTTCTAAAAAACACCCCCACCGCTGTAATTCAGGTGCCCGATGACCGAAAAGGGGCCGGACACCTGAATAGGGGGTGTCAGCAGCGACCATAGATAGATTCATGCAATGCATGAATCTATCTATGGTGTATAGAGAGTGACAGGAGAGGGGGGGCGGCGCTCCTGCGCCCTTTATGGATGCACCGCTGCTGTTTGTATATGATTTAACACCCTGAAGTCTAGGCAGGGTTGCTCCTAACTTTACCTGCCAGGTATAGTTGCCTTGGCCAATTGATAGGCATCAATTGATTTCACCCTAAGTCTGGAATTGCTGCACTTCTCTCTTCTGTCGCTGGGTGGCCGGGCACCTGGTGACATTAGATAAGACAAGGGTGATGCAGGGACAGATTAGGAGTATATGGGGTGTCTCAGCCAATTGGCAGGGGTTTTCTTGGGCCTCTCAGCCTGCTGGGAGAACCTATATATTTGGGTGGAGTCAGGTGATTGGGGTTCTGTGCCACCTGGATGGCTGTCTGGGTGGACGTATGTTGTGTTGCCCGGGCTGCTAGGGCAGAGTTTGGGCCTATCCCAGGCACATCTGGTTGCTAGCCTGTCTAAGGGTCTATCCAGAAGCAAGGGAGCAGCGTAGGGTTAGGATTGTGGCTTGCAGTCCAACCAGAAGTGACGGTTCTGCTGGCCAGAGAACCTGTCGTGGTCGGAGGTAGAAGGGAAGCTGTTGCCACTAAGGGACCATCCACCTTTTTACCAGGGACCACAGTGAGTAGCTGAAGCAAGTACCAGAGCAGTATTCTCACCAACAGGGGACCGTGAATAAGCAGGAAACTTCAGCAGGTGCCAAGCCAGGTTAAAAGCTCTTTTAGGTCTAGGGGACAAGAAAAAACACTTTATTAATCACTCTGTGTGGTGGACTGTCCCTCAGGGTCCTCACATCTAATTCAGGGCTTTGGACATTACATTATACTTAATACCATGATCTACATACAGGACGCCGGACCATGGATTCCAATGGGGGTATGTTTTTTTGAAGCACATGATTAGAGCCAGAGGCTCTAATAGGCTTCAAAAAAAGATGGGTTTCGGGGCGCAGAGCACCGCGCTCGGAGCCCACCCAGTTGTGTGACAATAGCGAATGAATATTCATTATTATCACACTGATTCTCCTCTCGGCCAATCAGGAAGTGGGCTGGAGCCGCCCCCCGACCGATGGAGGAGCACCAGCCGCACTCAAGTGATGTAATACATTGCTTCTGGGTTCATTCACCAGGGAAAGTTTGTTCAGCTCTAGCCAGAAACACCCACCATGCCAGGCCAGGAGAAGAGAGCCACTAAAGACAGGCACAGCGCTGGATCGAGTGGGGTTGAGGTGGGTGAAACAAATACTGACATTTTTTTACCTTAAAGTGAACCTTAAAGGGGAAGTAAACTCTCCCACTCTGATGCTTCTTTTCATTTAGTCCATTATAATAATTAATTATCAAACTATATCCCATGTAATCCAGCCCAAATCGCATATTACTTACTGTTTAAAGAAACTTTAAAAAAACTTGTTTCCAGGGGTTAGGCAGCGCCATCTTAAGTATTGTTTTCTGAGTCCACAGTGGAGTGTATTTCCGCCCTTACATTGAGCACTTCCTGTACTGTTAACCAAGCCTCCTTCTCAATCCAACGTTTCTATGGCAACCCTGCTTCTCTGTTCATAGCTGACTTGTTTTATGTCATAGTATTTACTTGTGCCGATTATCTAGTGTTTGCCTGTTTCAGTCTTATCAGTTTCAGCTGATAAGACTGCAGTAATGCTGTCCGATGGCCAGATTTACACTGCATGTGATGTCACATGGTCACATGGGGTGTAGGAGGAAGCTCTGAGTGATTATGAAGTCTCCTGGGATTTCAGTGGTGTGCCGTAGGAAGTCCTGATAATAGATAGACAAATACACAGAGTGTGCCGTAAATCAGGGGAGATCTGGGCATGCTCATTCTAAAGAACAAAAAGGATTACAACAATACTAAGCAAGTAAGGAGATATCTACAAGCAGTGTTCATTAGGGTTTTTTTTTATGCTGATTTACATGGGACAAAGTTGTGGGGGAGAGCTTACAACCACTTTAAGTCATTTTTTCAACTTTCCATCTATTAAATCTTCTGCCCTTGTTGTTTTAACTTTGGATAGTAAAACATCTTTTTTCTGCCAGTAAATACCTTATACAGCCCACTCCTGTTTCTTGTCTGGTAAAAAGCCTAGGCTTTTGACATCATGCACAGCTCTCTCGTTCACTCTTGTGAGAGTTTGCCAGAAAGGGAGGGGGGTGAGTCATAAAAGGGCCAATAAAAGCTGCAGAGCTGGAGATGTGTCTCTGTGTAAATCCAGGAAGTGAACAGACAGCAGCTTCAGCTGCCCACAGTTAAAATGGTTGCAGCCAGACCTAGTGGAGGGAGATTTCTGCAGCATATTTGGCAAGTACAGAACCTCAGTATATATAAAATAATATGCAAAGTGGTTGGAAGGAAGCTTCAGAATGGAAAAGATGTTTTTATTACAAATGATGTAAGCAGACTGCAGTTCTTCTTTTAAGGCAAAAAAAAGTTTAGGCTTTACAACCATTTTAATGAGAAGGGGGAAACAAAAAAGGAACCAGGGAAGGCAAAATGTAAGCAGAATAAAGTTCAACTGTAAGACCCCTTTCACACTGGGGCGTTTTTCAGGCGCTTTATCGTTAAAAAAAAAGCGCCTGTAAAGCGCTTGAAAGAAGCCTCATCTGCAATCCCAATGTGAAAACCCAAGTGCTTTAAGAGCCCTTTCACACTGCCAGCGCCCGAAAAACGCTCTTAAAGCGCCCCTTAAACTAGCGGTGCTTTACCAACGTTTTTTGAGCGCTAGTGGGGAACTTTTAGCCAAATAAAGGGTTAAAAAGCGCCCACAAAGCACTGCTGCTAAAAGCGCTTTTCAGGCGCTTCCCATTGATTTCAATGGGAAGGGGCACTTTAGGAGCGGTGTATTCACCGCTCCAAAAGCGCTGCAAAGAAGCTGCTTGCAGGACTTCTTTTGATGCCCTGCCAGCGCAGCGCCTCAGTGTGAAAGCACTCGGGCTTTCACATTGGGATTGCAGTTGCGGCTTCTTTCAATCGCTTTACAGGCACTTTTTTTAACGCTGCCTGAAAAACGCCTGAAATAAACCCCAGTGTGAAAGGGTCCTAACTCTTTTATACTATATCCAAATTTTTTTTTTAAATGGCTACACGTACACATTAATCATAGTTGGCAATTGGGCCATAAACATCAGCTGTCATTGGTGACACAAATTTACATTCCTAACAGCAAATGGTAGGTCAGCACCCTGTGACATGGGGTAATGATATGGCCCTGTAGAATACACTTCAACCCAAACAACATATGGAAAACACAACAATGTTCAGAATTACCTGGACATTATCCATCATTCCTCATCACTAATATATATGGGCTCCACATCAGAAATGTAGTGACGGCTTCTCATTACACAGGTAATAAAGCAGACACCACATATGAGAATCATAACCATACAAATAACAGATCTCTTTGAAGATGTAAGGGAATGTGCCAACAGATGTTAAACAGCTTTAGGTGAAAGCCAAAGATCCAGTTTCTCCTAATCATTGACTCTCAGAGAGAACACTTGGTTTACAATATCTGCGGGAGGAAGAGTCAAGACAGATCCACTTAATTATCTTGTCATTGGGAAAGCAGGTATTAGAATGAGAAGAAAAATTAAGCTGATGGAGTAGGAATTTGCAAAGGGCAGAGCACAATCCAAAAAATAAAAGACAAATCTGGTTTAAAGTGATTGTAAAGGCAATTTCTTTTCTTTTGGGTAAAGTGGAGAGGGATTAGAACACCTGTCAGTTTGTATTGCTGTCTACTTACTAGACATGTGCACAACAAAAAAATTCGTTTATTTTCGTTTCGTTTTTTAAATTTCCGAAAAAAATTTGCTTATTTTCGTTTTTTTCGTTTCCGTTGTTTCGTAACGATTCGTACATTCGTAAGTCGTCGGTGTTCGTATTCGTAACGATTCGTACATTCGTAAGTCGTCGGTGTTCGTATTCGTAACGATTCGTAAGTCGTCGGTGTTCGCATTCGTAACGATTCGTACATTCGTAAGAGTTATTTTTTCGTTGATTCGTTTTTTCATTTAATTTTCGTTCATTTGTTTATTTGAAATTCGGACGCATTCGTAGTTATTCGTACATTCGTAACATTCGTAACATTCGTAGATTCGTAATCGGAGCATAATTTTATGTAATGTGTATGCTATTATTACATTTTAATAATTTACGAATCGAAAAAAAAAAAGTTACGAATCGAAAAAAAAAGTTACGAATGTACGAATTTTTTTCGTTCAATCTATTCGAAGCACGTTAAGCAGCACCATTGTAAGGGACACGGAAAATGACCAATTCAACAAAAAAAAAAAAAGTTACGAATCGAAAAAAAAAGTTACGAATCGAAAAAAAAGTTACGAATGTACGAATCTTTTCGTTCAATCTATTCGAAGCACGTTAAGCAGCACCATTGTAAGGGACACGGAAAATTACCAATTCAACAAAAAAAAAAGCTACGAATGTACGAATTTTTTCGTTCATTTTCGTTGTTCCTTTTTTCGTTTTTCGGATTTTCTTCATTCGTACATTCATTGTTTCTAATTAGTTTTTTTCGGATTTTCGTTGTTTGTCGGATTCGTTCGATTCGAACGATTCATTAATGGGATTCGTACGATTCAGACGATTCGTTATTCGGATTCATTCGATTTGAACGATTCGTTCATTCGTACGAAAACGAACGAACGAAAAAAAAGAAAAACCAAAAAACTAATTGCACATGTCTACTACTTACCTGCTCTGTGCGGTGTGTCAGAGGGTGTGGCACCAGAATCAGGGAACCCTATACATCAGTGGCTCTTTTGGGGATAAGCTCTACACTTGTAAAATTATAAGAGGTCCTATTTAGAGCTGAACACCAACAATGATATATTTTGCAAATTTACAATGGGCCACTCTGGCCCCATGTAAGTATTAATATGTAATACTTAGTCGGCCTCCGTGGAAGCTACTACAGCGATGGCAGCAATCTTCTGATGCTGTGACAAGTCGCTGCCTTTCTGTCATTGCCCCTCCTCTCCACCTCATCTGATCATAGAATGCTTTACATTCACTGAGAAAGATGCAAGGTGTTCTCTGATTGGCCGCCGTGCTGAGCGAGTGCGTCCCTGTGGTTACTATACAGAAGAGCATCAGCAAGACATCCTGAATATTGCGACCAACACTGTACTAGCTTGGGCTACTACCACAATTTACAGGTTATATAGAGGGTATCACAAATGCCAAACTGGTGCCAAAATTATAAGGGAGCAAAAGGGCCCCCCCCCCCGCCCCCCCCCCCCCCACCCCCCCCCCCCGCCAGAGGGTACCCCAGACTCCCTTCATAAAAATGTAATAATCATAAATTTGGTGTTAATGTAGCTCTTATGCCGCGTACACATGGCCGGACTTTCCGACGGGAAATTTTCGATGTGAGCTTGTTGTCAGAAAGTCCGACCGTGTGTATCTCCATTGAACATTTGCCCCTGGGAATTTCCACCAACAAATGTTTGATAGCAGGTTCTCAAATTTTCCGCCAACAAAACTTTTCAGAAAGTCTGATCGCGTGTACACAAGTCCGTCGCACAAAAGTTCATGCATGCTCTGAATCAAGCAGAAGGAGCCGCACTGGCTATTAAACTTCCTTTTTCTTGCCTCGTACGTGTTGTACGTCACCGCGTTCTCACGTTCTGAATTTTTGGCCAACATTTGTGTAACCGTGTGTATGCAAGACAAGTTTGAGCCAACATCCTTCGAACAAAAATCCACGGTTTTGTTGTCAGAAAATCCGATCGTGTGTACGCGGCATAAGAATAAACTTGAGCTTGATGGTCACTAGTTCTGGAGAAAGATTATTAAGCAACTTGGCAGTGATTAGGGATGAGCTGAACACCTCCCGGTTCGGTTTGCAGCAGAACATGCGAACAGGCAAAAAATTTGTTTGAACATGCGAACACCGTTAAAGTCTATGAGACACGAATGTGAAAAATCAAAAGTGCTCATTTTAAAGGCTTATATGCACGTTATTGCCATAAAAAGTGTTTGAGGACCCGGGTCCTGCCCCAGGGGACATGTTTCAATGCAAAAAAAAGTTTTAAAAATGGCCGTTTTTTCGGGAGCAATGATTTTAATAATGCTTAAAGTGAAACAATAAAAATGAAATATTCCTTTAAATATCATGTCCTTAGTATGCCTGTAAAATAGCACATTTTTCCCATGTTTAGAACAATACCACAGCAAAATTGAATTTCTAAAGGAAAAAATGTCATTTAAAACTTGTCGGGAACCCGACGGAAAACTTTTCTATCGGATTGTGTGTGTATGCAATTCCGACACGCAAAATTCTGACGCATGCTCGGAAACAATTCGACGCATGCTCAGAAGCATTAAACTTCCCTTTTATAGTGCAGTCGAACGTGTTGTATGACGTGGTGTTATTGACCATCAGAATTTGGTGTGACCGTGTGTAGGCAAGACAGTTTGAGCAAAATTCCGTCGGAAATTCCGACGGGAAAACCAAGACAGTTTGAGCTTTTTCCGACGAGAATTCCGACCGTGTGTACGCGGCATAAGTCCTCTGAGCCCACTTTTCTGTCGTGAGCAGTGTTTGCAAGATGATAGAGTTTATGAGTTAGTTAAAGATTTTGCAGGTGCTAGGTGCAGGAAGAAAGACTTTTTGTAAATATTGTAGTGAGATGCATAACTGTGATGTGTGACTTGCCAGTTCCAACTACCTGTGTAATGTGTGTAGCACCCTCTACATAGGTAGGTGCTAGATTAGGATTTTTGGTAAATGCAGGAAAATTTAGGCAGGCCTAGCTGGTAGCCAGGCCTGTTTTTTTGTTTGTGTGAGCTGGGAGTGGCTCAGAGTTTAGCAGCTGGTGACTCACAGGCAGCCTCACTAAGACCTCCCTCATTCTTCTAGAGGATTCTAGAAGGATAGGAGGAGAGGAGAGGTGGAACTGCATGGGGTGTTCTAAGTAGCCCTGAGCAATCCCCAACCTGAATTGGCAGGGGGCAGGCCTCCTTAAATACCTAGAGTCAGCCCAGCTGGGGAGGAGTCGTAGGGTTTTAAAGAACTGGAGATGGAGTACTAGGCTGTCGGGGCCTTTGAGGGAGCTCCCCAGTCTCTTGACCTTGGGCCTGGGCTCGGGTGCAGGACAGAGCCCTTCAAGAAAGCGTGAAGGTTCTGGACAGGAGGCACAGGAAGAGCAAGAGAGGACAGCAGGAGCTAGTACTGCCAGGCAAATCTTCAGGAGGGAACCACCAGTTGCAGCCAAGAGGGCTGGTGAGTGATATGTTCAGTAAAGAGGACTGGGAGGCATGTCTGAGAGAACTGAAAGGAAACAGTCAGAGATGGGTGCAGAGCCAGTAGTGAGGACTGCAATGTCATGGGCAGTGGAGTCGGGCAGCTGTTGCCATGAGGGCTGGCAGGGCCTGAAGAGGGCTGACTGGGAGCAGTAGTCCACCAGTAGGACAGCTAGCACTTAAAGTGGAAGTAAACCCTTCCACATGACTTTGGCCTACAGGTAAGCCTAGATTAAGGCTTACCTGTAGGTCCAATAAATATCTCCTAAACCTACATGGTTTAGGAGATATTTAGCGATGAAAAGGCATCGCTGTCTACGGCGCATGCGCCGTAGACAGCGGCGCGCAGGCGCACTGAGGGCGCACTGCATATGCCGCTCTCACGGCAATATGCCGATCTCGTGCGCATGCGCGGGAGTGACGTCATCGCCGCTCCAGCGAATGATAGCGCTGGAGCGGCGAGACCCGGAAGTCACTCCGGCCCTGCATGGCGGCGAGGATGATTGAAGATGAGGACGTCTTCGGGGGCTTCGTTTTCAGGTAAGTTTTTCATAATGAGCTAGTATGCTATGCATACTAGCTCATTATGCCTTTGCCTTGCAGGGTGTCTTTTTTTTTTTTTTTTTTACAGAGGCTTTACTTCCTCTTTAAGCGTTTTAATTTCTTGCTACACCATAGAGTCCCTGCCTGCAGAAAGGCAATTGCTAAGGCCTGGCTGAGCCAGTGTAAGGCATAATTTTAAATGTGCTAGCTGCTCCTAGGAGTTAAGAGTTGTGCAGGAGGAAGGAAGAGGAATAGTCTGCAAGCAAGGAAAGTGCTGGAGGAGACTGAAGTAGTAACTTGTACAGAGAAGTGTACATAGTTGTCCCAGTTGATTGATATACAATCCACCAATTGATTGATATACAATTCGCTGGGCATCTTATAATTCCCTAACCACCCAAGTTAAATTCCCTTGATAAAACAAAGACAAGCATATGAAATGTTCATTACCTTGAAGTGACTGAGGAGTGGATGCCGGGCTGGGCAGGGTGACAGGTGGGCCACATCACGTAGAATCCCCTACAGGGGTATTATTACAGTCAATAAAATTGAGAAAAAACATCAGACAAGTGTCTTCTTCGGAAGCTAACTTAAATTTTTTTTAGCACAAATGCGGATTATTCATTTCAGTTCACTTTGTTACTTGCCATATAATTTAATTTCTAATTTGGGCTACCCCCAAACTGGAAGTTCCCTCGTGACCCCCAAGGTCTAAGTCTGGCACTAGGCTCAAAAGAAGTATGGAGAAAACGTTATCACTGGTCAACTTTAAGTATCTTCCCCTTCTGCCCATTAGCTTACAGAGCAGACACTCCCACTGGAAGCCTGATTACAGCTAGTATGTGGAAATCAGTTGAAGTGCAACATGAAAACAAGTTCATGACTACTGAAGTAGTTCACAAGTAAACAAAATGGCGCTTTGTTTTATGGAGTAAAACAAGCCTTGACACTGAGTGGAGGGTCAAAGGTCACACCTGCTATCATTAAATATTTTTGCTTCAAAAAGCGTGTGTAACAATGTGCGTCCACCAAAGGCATTCCGGCCATGTAAGCCACACCACGCAGCTGTTCCCGTGATGTCTTTATTATGCTGCTCAATACAGAATATTATCCCCAGAAACCAACAGCAAAAATTACTTTGCCATGCTACTAAGATGAGAAATGCATAGCCGTCCCGTCTTCCCATTCAATGGGAAAACCGCACCACTGGAGATTTGGAGGGAGCCTTCAGCTGAGCAGAAGTACCGGCACCCGGCAATTAGGACACAGGGCTGTAATTTTGGCATTAGCACCTCTGCGTCAACTTGTTCAGGGAGATCCATTTCAGACACGGCAGAGATGGGAAGACACAGAGACGTTTCAAAGGAATACCAGAAAATGTTTTTTAACAATCAGGAAGGAAATGACTGTATTAGTGGATAGAAGGAAATATTTATTTGATCCAGTACATCTGTGATGTAGAGAGATTTCCATTATCCAGATGGCGTAATTTACAGATTCCTGGAGACAGGAACTCCTCACTACTAAGGACCTCAGGACCTAAGTCATATGCCTTATATACCATGTGATTCATCTAACCATGGCAGCTCAGAAAGGTCTCAGTTATCCTAATAGATAAGTTCCTATATTTGAAGAAAGGGAATTACAACCATTAAAAATTAGAACTTCACTCTCCTAATCAACATTGATTATTTTTAATACTTATGCTGCTAGCATTAGTAAATAGATAAGAAAGTATATCATATTTACTTGTTTTAACCTTTTTTTTTTTACATTTCTTTAGGTACTACCTGGCAAATGATGTCATACATCCCAGGAGTCGTCAGAAGTGGAGGAGGGGTTTTCTCAGCTAATCACACTCTCCAGTGTTCCGTCAGATTAGGCGACCCGTCAGATTTGGTAACACGTTCCGTTACTACACCGCAAAGGACATCTTGGTACACCCTGCACTCTTCCGCAGTAAGGCTACAGTCAGAAGGCGACAAGTGGACATGTTTTTACACCCACCGAAGTCTTGCATTTCACACTTATTTTTACCAGTAAACTGAGCTTATATAGTGAAATACAGTATTTTTAAATCCATCTGACTGTTTTGATGTTGAATTTTAAGAGCAATGGCAAGCCCGCTGATCTCACAGGTTTGCCAGTCTAACACAAGACCACTGTTTTAAAAATTCAACAATAAAACAGTCAGACAGATTTAAAAATACTGTATTTCACTATATGAACTCAGTTTACTGGTAAAAATAGGTGTAAAAAGTAAGACTTTGGTGAGTGTAAAAAGATGTCTGCTTGCTGCCTTCTGATTGTAGCCTTACTGCGGACAAGTGCGGGGTGTACCAAGATGGCCATGACTGAATGTCACTTCCATTACCAAATCTGACGGGTCTCCTAATCTGACGGAACACCTGCATGCATACTTGAGCAAATGGTGGAAAGCAAATACTACATGAATCATTTGCCCTTACTCAAGATGGCCACAGCCAGAAATCATGGAGACATGGATGGGGGAGTTTGCTTTGAATATTAAAAATGTATTAAAGAGGAAGTAAAGTCCCATGCATAGTTTGTACCTATAGGTAAGCCTATAATAAGGCTTACCTATAGGTACTGTAAATATCTCCTAAATGTGCACTGTTTAGGAGATATTTACTATATATGCAGCCGGTGACGTCACCGACGCATGTGCTCTAAAGGTATGGCCACCCGTGCCGTACCTTCAGAATCCTGTACCGTGAATGACGGTTCCCTGTTGCATGCGCAGGAGTGACATCATCGCGGCTCCGGCCAGTCACAAAGCCAGAGTCCGCAGGCCCGGAAGGAAGTAGGGTGAAGATGGACACTGCCTCCAGCGATGCGATGGCTTTGTTTTCAGGTAAGTTTCATAAAATGTGCTAGTATGTGATGGAGGCAGATCATGGCTGGTCTGTATATAGCTTCTTGATTAGATCAGAACATGTTAATTTAGTTAGCCCTGTGATGCCCCCAGTGGGCTGGCTCTTGGTTATGTAAATATCAAAATGCATTGATAGGTGAAGGTCAGTCTTGAGGAGTGTGTGTTCGTAGGCAGATTGCATTTGTATGCTGACTGCTATAAGTTACAGCCGCATGCAGTGATGCACCTCCATGATTAAAAGAACTGAAATCCAATGAAACAAAGTGGTGGGTCAGGGACAGCAAGCCTGGAGAGGAATGGGCGAAATTATGCTGGATGTCTTCAAGCCAATGATCCCATCCCACCACCACTGCCTGTGTCTGAACCCCCCCACACCGCTGCCTGTGTCTAAACCCCCCCACCACCACCATCACCACTGCCTCTGACTTAACCCCCCCCCCCCCCACCACCACCATCACCACTGCCTCTGACTGAACCACCCCACCACCACCATAACCACTGTCTCTGATTGAACCACCCCACCACCACTGCCTCTGACTTAACTCCCCCCACCACCACCATCACCACTGCCTCTGACTTAACTCCCCCCACCACCACCATCACCACTGCCTCTGACTGAACCCCCCACCACCACCAGTGCCACTTCTGTCTGAACCCCCCTGCCCACCACCACATCTGCCTCTGTCTGAACCCCCCACCACCACCAGTGTCACCTCTGTCTGAATCCACCCCCTACCACAACATCTGCCTCTGTCTGAACCCCACACCACCACATCTGCCTCTGTCTGAACCCCACCACCGCCATCGCTGCCTCAGACTGAACCCCCCCACCACCACCACTGCCACCTCGGTCTGAACCCCCACCACCACTGCCTCTGTCTAAACCCCCCCACCACCACTGCCTCTGTCTGAACCCCCCCACCACCACCACCACCGCCTCTGTCTGAACCCCCACCACCACCACCACTGCCTCTGACTGAACCCCCCCCCCCCCACCACCACTGCCTCTGACTAAACCCCCCCACCACTGCTGCCTCTGTCTAAACCCCCCACCACCACTGCCGCCTCTGTTTGAACCCCCTCCCCCCACCACCACCACTGCCTCTGTCTGAACCCCCCCACCACCGCCACCTCTGTCTGAACCCCCCCCCCACCCCTGATCAGATCAATACTAGCGTCCCAGCAGTTTAGGGTTCCAAAAAAAAACCGCATTGTTAGCGGGATCAGCCCAGATACCTGCCTCTGACTGAACCTCCCACCACCACTACTGCCTCTGACTGAACCCCCCTTCCCCCCACCACCACCACCACCATTGTTGCATCTAAATCTGACTTCCTGATAAATTTTATTTTAGTTTTAATTGTCATGATATAAAAAAAAAAAAATATATATATATTTTTTTTACAAAAAGTTGTCACTAAATGATATAATGGATGTGGGGGCCTTTTGGTGGGCGTGATTTTTTTTGGGGGGGAGGTGTGGGGGCAGCATTTCATTCTTGGACCCAGGCAACACAATGTCTTGGGCTAGCCCTGGGTATAACCATTCTCTTCTTTATCCAAAACTGAAAATAAAAGTTTTGGCTTTATTAAGACTGAATGTTCAGATTCTTGAATGACCCCAGCTGTGACTGGTTCTCTTTAAATAGTCTGCATTTATTTTGTTAATGGACTGTCCATAAATTTGTGGACAGTTGGCAAGCCAGCCTCTCTTGACTACTATGTTCCGTTCTCACTCTCGTGTAATTCGGCTTTCTACATTGTAAGTCCCTGGGAGAGTGAGTAATGGGATGATTTCATATCGGATAATGCACAGCTAGTAGAAATGATGTCATCTGAGGCTGCGGTGCCAAGTCCCCGCCACCTCCTGTGAAAGATTGCACTGCGACATCTCACACATTTTTATGAGCTGTGAACGCTCCACATAAACCAAGGTTTTAACATCTCGCATAACATGACATTGTCCCAGAAATTGGAGACCGCTCACACAACCCTCCACCTGTCCGGACATTTATTAAAGTCATGGGAACGCCTAAGGTTTAAGCTGAACTCCAGGGAAATGGAAAAACTACCATTGAAGTGGGTTCTATGCACTGCAAGGGTTAAATACTTGTTTTTTATTTAGGAGAACATTAATGACCTGTTTACTCTATAGCGTTACGGTAACGCATAGTAACATAGGGTTGGTGCATTGGTGCAAGGTTGGTAACATGCATCTTGCAATTGACTAAATCTTCTTGCTTTGTCAAACAATGGCACACACTGTATGTTAGTGCATTGCCATGTGTTGTGCTACACTTCAGCACACTTCCATCGGCAGGGTGTGTTGGGGTGCCAAAACAATGAATGCCCTACATCAGGGGTGCCCAACCAGTGGCCCGGGGGCCACATGTGGCCCGTGGAGCCCTCTGATGTGGCCCTGAACTCCTGCTCTAAGATGGCAGGTTGGCAAGCCCAGATCCCGGGTTGTCGACCCGCCATCCCAGAGCAGCAGTTTTGTGAATGAAGCCCCTGGTAGTGGAAGCAAGTGGCTGCAGAGCAGAGCCACATAAGCCAATGCTTCCTGTATAGCGCCTGCTTTTGTCACAGGCAGAGTGATACCAAATGCGCTCTGCCTGGGACAGCAACAGCCAGCAATACCAGAATGGAAGATGGTTATTAAAGGTAAGTTTACTACTAAATTCACAGTATATATGGATATATCTGTTTTGCAGTGGTTACTGGGCTGCTTTCAAACTGATCCGCAGGTGCAGTGCAGCTGTGGGTTACCTGCATTGAGCCATAGACTTCTGTTATTACCTGTGGGTTTGTTGCGCCTTCAGAAAGTGCGCCACACCTGCAGGATATAATAGAAGTTTACGGCAAAGTGCAGCTAACCCGCAGAAAATCCACAGGTTCACTGCGCTGCACCCGCGGTTTGGGCAAATCGCAGCGCATCAGTGTGAAAGCAGCCTTAGGCCCCTTTCACATGATTGGTCCGACCCAATCGGACTTACTATTCACCTCTATGGAGCAGCAGATGTAAACGGACTTGAGTCTGTTTACACCCGCCTACCTAAAAAAAAAATGGAAAGGGATCTGCCCCTTCTATCTGGGCGAATCGGATTGGATCAGGGGGCCCATAGAGTAGAGGGGGCTGTGTCCGTGGACACGGACCTGTCATCTTCCCACTCTGCTCATTGTGACCCGCGACCAGTTACCAATTTGCTTAAGTGGCCTTCGCTCTTCAAAAGGTTGGGCACCCCTGCCCTACATTGTACCAATGCATTGCCATGTTTTGCGGTGAAGTGCTTTTTTCCACAATGCTATAGTGTGCACTGGCCAGTGTTAATTTCGTAGACTAAAATATTTTCGTTGACTAAATTAATACTTTTTTACTCTAGTAAAATTACGACTAAAACTAAAACAATTCAGATGGCAAAAAAAAGACTAAAACTAAAATGGTATTTTAGTCAAAAGACTAAAATACGACTAAAGCTAAAATGGTATTTTAGTCAAAAGACTATGACTAATGCCGCGTACACACAAGCAGATTTTCCATCTGAAAAATCTTGGATGGTTTTTCTGATGGAATTCTGCTCAAGCTTGGCTTGCATACACACGGTCACACAAAAGTTTGCTGAACTTTCGACCCTCAAGAACGCGTGACGTACAACACTATGATGAGCCGAGAAAATTAAGTTCATTGCTCCCGAGCATGCATCAAATTGTTTCCGAGCATGCGTAGGGATTTTCCGCGTCGGAATTGCTACAGACGATCGGAATTTCCGATAGAAAGTTTTTTCCGTCTGAAAAATTGAGAACATTCTCTCAAACTTTTGCTGGTGGAAATTCGGCCAGCAAAAGTCTGATGGTGCATACACACAGTCGTATTTTCGGACGAAAAGCTCTCATCGGTCTTTTGCTGGCCGAAATTCCAATAGCGTGTATGCAGCATTACCCAAATGCCGACCGGGCCATAGCCGAAAGACGGCTACAGCGCGGTCGGCTTATTCCGGGTGGACGTCCGTGGGACGTTCTCCCAGAATAGCACTCCCGCACGCCCCCTGGGGCGTGCACCCGGGAACATCCGTGACCGCCGGGTCTGGGTCATGGTAAACGGACGCTGATAGCAGCCGTTTACCACAAGATCGCTCCGTCAAATGATGGAGCATCACTTGTAAACAAACCGGCGTCATTTCCATGACGCCGGTTCCTCACTCCCCTCTCTGTACTGCTCGGTACAGTGTGAGAGGAGAGAAGGAGAGATCATTTGCAGCGCTGTGGGCACTATAGATCCAGCCCACAGCGCTGCTCAGTGCCAATACTATGCCAGTACTCTGCCATAGTATGCAATACTCTGCCAATACTATGCAATACTCTGTCAATACTCTGCCAATACTCTGCCAATACTCTGCCAGTACTCTGCCAATACTATGCAATACTATGCAATACTCTGCCAATACTCGCCAATACTCTGCCAATACTCGCCAATACTCACCAATACTCACCAATACTCACCAATACTCACCAATACTCACCCAATACTCGCCAATACTCTGCAATAAATGTAAAAAAAACAAAGATTTTTTTCTTACCGAATTTTCAGTCTTTTTTGATTTATAGCGCAAAATATAAAAAACCCAGCGGTGATTAAATACCATCAAAAGAAAGCTCTGTTTGTATGAAAAAAAGGACAAACATTTCATATGGGTACAATGTTGCATGACTGAGTAATTGTCATTCAAAATGTGAGAGCACCAACAGCTGAAAATTGGTCTGGTTAGGAAGGGGGTTTAAGTGCCCAGTGGTCAAGTGGTCAAACTAAATTGAAATTTGAAGCCAAAATAACACTGCACTACCGCATAAGAATACGTAGGGGGCATCTACTAAGCTGCTGAAAGAAAAAATAAGAAAAAGGCTTTTCCTATTTTTTTTTCTTAATATTTATTGTTGGTAATATATTCAGGTAATATGTGCAATGGCATTACAGCCAATAGAGTTTACAGTTTTTTTTTCAGATTTTCAAGTTGTACTTCTGCTTGTCAAAAGGCAATATTTTTGTTTGTTTATGAAACTTGGTTTTATTTATAAAGACGTAATATATCACAACGGCTAAATCTGTATCTGTAGTGCATGTTCAAACCTCAATACCATAAATAACAACATTTTATTAGATTTTTACTCCAGGAGTATATAATGTTTGGCGTTTCTAAAGAAATAATGCATTCAAATTTGACTAAACAAATTCGATTTTAGTCGACTAAATTGTACTGAAGATTTTAGTCAACTAAAATACGACTAAAACTAAAACAATTCAAATGACTAAAATACGACTAAAACGAAAATTACATTTTAATCAAAAGACTATAACTAAAACAAAGTTGAAATTTGATGTCAAAATTAACACTGGTACTGGCCCTTAAAAGTAGTTTACCTTACCTTGTGGATGGGCCCTTAGAGTGCCAACCTACAATACAGAACTGCTAATCCTGCAGTGTATGGAATGACATCAAAAAGCAACTGCCAAAGGGAGCATTGAG
This sequence comes from Lithobates sylvaticus, assembly GCA_028564925.1. Taxonomy (NCBI): domain Eukaryota; kingdom Metazoa; phylum Chordata; class Amphibia; order Anura; family Ranidae; genus Lithobates; species Lithobates sylvaticus. The sequence goes on from CM053028.1 coordinate 72,371,410, forward strand.
CAGAAGTTCCTTTGGGGGAACCGACCGCATGAAAGGAGAGGCCTGTGGGAGAAAGGGATAGAGTAAGTAAAACTGCTTTTTTTTTTTTTTTTTTTATATAATCTTTATTTTACATTAGCAATATAACATACATTGAGAAAAACAAAAGGGAGACAATAAGTGAAAGAGGGGGCATACGAGAAATAGGGGCAATGGGCCACTAGTGTCATGAGGTTCTTTGATACATACTGTTGCCAACATCATATGATTTCATCATTTTATACCCAGACAACAGGGGGAGGTGTGCTTTCAAACCAGTGTACCAAGCCAGGATTGCGTACTCATGTATCATAAACAACACTGTGAACATTGCACCCATTATGATCCCAAATAAGAAGGGAGGGGTAAAGAAGGTGGGAGAGGGAACATAGACAAAAACAATAAACAGTCAGCAATATATCTGCAGTTAAAAAATTGTATTGGCATAAAGAATCTGGGGGTCTATAGCACGTAGGTCTCATCCCCATAGGCATTATGTTAAACTATAAACCTGGGGGCAACAAATTATGGTGCCTGTACCGTATTAGAAGCATAATGTATCCAAGTGGCCCATATACTATAGAACTTGTCAGATCTGTTCTTGCACTTTGCCACCCACTCCTCTGCCGCCATAATAGTATTGACCAGACGGACCCAATCAGATCGTTCAGGAACATGAGTCGACTTCCAATGTATGGGAATCAGGCGCCAGGCAGCATTTAAAAGGTGTGGCAGAACAGATTTACGGTAGGTGCTAAGAGGAGTGGATGGCACATGAAGTAGAAACTCCAATGGGGTGTCATGCATATCAATATCTAAGATAACTTTTATCTGGGTTCTGACATCTTGCCGGTAGGGCCTAAGCCTCGGGCAGCCCCTCCAACAGACATCAGAAGCTGTCAGATACATTTTGGCAAAAACGGCCAGAACTCTGTACCATCGGGTCAATAGCTTAAAGCTATTTTCTTGTATCTTTGGGTCCACAGAACTCTTGTGGGTAAGATGATATAAATGATCCAATTGAGTCTCTGTAAATGTATGCTGCAGGTCTCTCTCCTATTCTCGCACATACACTGGCTTACTCTGGGATTCTGCAGACTGCAACATCTCATAGAGCACAGAAATAGAGTGGGGAACAGGGTCTGTAGACATGCAGAGCTTTTCGAACGGGGTCAGAGAGGAAGGGGTCGGATGGTATGAGGCAAACTTTGTACAAAGTGATGTAATTGTCTGTAGCGCCTCTCATCCATCAGGAATCAGCCAAATCGAGAACGGAGCCAGTCCAACTGGACTAGGCCTTGCTCATGTATAAACCTTCCACACTGTGTCTCTCCATCCCTTGCCCACATGCGGAAGTATGAGAGGTGTTCCCCCAGAATGATCCAGGGGAAGCCCCCCAGGGGTGCATGTGGGGACCTGTGTATTTAATGTGTCCCACCACCTCAACACGTGGACAGAGACAGGGGACACAAAATCTGAAAGGCCTTGGAGCATGGGACAAGTTACTGCCAGCTTAAAATTTCTCAAGGGGAACCCAGAATTTAGTGATAGTGTGATGTTGCCAGTCTAATACCCATGCAGAGCAATCGCCTCATAGTACTTCCGTATGGAAGGAACCCCCAGCCCCCCTAGCCTCTTAGGACATTGTAGAGTGTGGAGGGCTGAATGGGGTCTTCGACCCTGCCATATAAATTTCAAGTACATACTGTTGAAATCTGAGAAAAAAGACCTGGGTAGTGATATAGGCACCATCTAAAGATAGAAGAGGACTCTTGGCAGTACATTCATCATCAGGATACTCACTCGGCCCATCCATGAGAAGGTGCTACGATCCCAGCGCAGTAGGTCAGCTTTAATCGTGGAGAGCAAAGGGGCATAGTTACAGGTATATAGCTGTGTGAATATAGCTGGGAAGTAAAGACCCAAATATATCCCTAGCACACATATGATTAGAAAGAAGTGGTGAGAATTTGCGATAGTATGCATTGGTGAACCCATCAGGTCCAGGACTCTTGCCCTGTGGCAGGTCCTTAATTACCAACTCAATCTCTGTTATAGAGATAGACTTATCGAGCTGTTCACTGATTTGTGTCGTTTTTTAAGGACAGTACCATCTGAGATCCTAAGGCGGTTTGTAGTTTATGGATGTGACCGGATGTGCGCTGACGCTTAAGGGCTCTAGCCAGGAGTCTCTCGCATTTGTTTCCAAACTCATAGAATTTATGGGAAACATATCGCAATCTATCCCGTGTGCACGTCTTCTGTAGGAGAGAAAGTTCCTCCCTAAGAGACAAAAGCTCTGCATGTAGAGTTGGAGTCATTTGGCGCTTATGTTTAAGCTCAGCGGCTCATAGTTTAACCAATAAGGAATGCAGTTCCCAAGTGCGTGCCTTTTTAGCCTGAATCCCGGGGCGATAAGCTCCCCTCGTACCACGGCCTTGTGTCCCTCCCACACTGATGCCAGCCCCGTCCCCCCATCATATTCACCCTAAAAAAAAAAGGAACTGGTATCAGAGACCCACTTCCCTGCTACTGCATCATCCAGTAGGTTTTTATTTAATCGCCAAGTCCACTGCTGGACATCTGGAGACAGAGGGGCGAGGGAGACGGAGATGAGCACATGGTAAGAAATGGTGAGTGATCCGATTGACGCACCGGAGAGCGACTCCAGAAAATATTGGTCCACCAATAAAAGATTTATACGTGTATACACGTTGTGTGTGACGGAATAGTAACTGAAGTCCTTTGTGGTGGGGTGGAGTACTCTCCAGCATTCAACTAGATGATGGGCATGTAGGGATTTACGAAAATGTTTAAGAAATGCAAAGGAGTGTGTGGAACGGCCAGAGGAACTATCCATCTGCGGGTCAGGACAGACATTGAAGTCCCCTCCCACCACAAGTTGTCCCTCAGGGAACGTTGGGAGAGAATCCAATAACCAGTCCAAAAATGCCAGCTGCCGGGTGTTAGGTACATATAGCGCCACAAGGGTAAGCTTACAATCAAACAGAGTGCCTTTCAGAAAGACAAATCTGCCTTCTGGATCTGCGTAATGGTCTAGGGGGACAAAAGGGCAATGCCTATGTATCGCAACCGCCACTCCACTAGATTTAGGTCAGGGTAAATTGCTGAGATACTACTGATTGTATAGATGTGTGGGAAGGCGAGGAACCCGAGTCAGTCCTAAAATGCGTTTCCTGCAAAAGTAAAATGTGTGCTCCCAGTCTTTTTGTCTCAAGCCACAACTTACTGCGTTTGGATGGAGAGCTCAGGCCATGAACAGTATACGATACAATCTTCATAGCAGCCATAGTTGGTCATCTGGTAGTGTAGCCCAAGGGGCCTGAGGAGGACGGGGAGAGACCTGCAGCAGAACGACCCAGAAAACCTGGAGTGCTGAGGAGACAAAACATGTAAGTAAAAACCAAGAAAAAAAAAAAAACACATCAATAAAACAAAACAAATAAAGAACAGAGCGCCCCCCAACGGGCGAGTGGATAACACTAATAACAATGGTTCAGGGGTCACCGCGTGGCCAGCCGGCCCAAAAAGGTAGAAGTGACCCAAGCACCGCAGATGTCCCCGTCCGGGGAGTGCAACTCCCAGGAGTTCACCTATGGGGGGTGAGTGGGGAAGCATCAGACGAGAACCCAACTGAGGGTCCCGCTCCAGTCAGGTAGCACAACTAAAATTTGGATGTGCATGCGAATGAACTGCAGCAGCAACAACGTAAAACTGCTTTTTAATGTTCCCCTAGATGAAAACAAACATTTAAACTGGTGCAGTAAGGAGGAGCCCCACTGCAAGGGTAATATATAAATGTATAATATATAAATGCCCCAGTGTTCAGAGAACTGGTCACAATTTGACCTTTCAAGAATTTGGACACTGAAATATGGAATATATACGTGCAGGTTTAGGGCCATGTCACAGAGGCGATCTTGACACTGGTGACAACTCGCTGGAATCCAGATCACTAAGAGACCTCTTGTCATGCTCTCTATATGGAATTGTTCCTTTGCTAGTTTGGCCAGTGAGATACAGTATCACTTCCTTGCTGTCTTTTACTAGTGAAGGAGATTCAGCTGCATTCGGGGCCAGCAAAAGAGCAGTTCCACAAAGATAAATAGAAGGCTGTCCCATGTCACTCTGCTGTAGCAATGACTCCCTAGGGTGCTGCTGGAATGTTGGGTTCTTCTGCCCTTACCAGTGGTAACCCACCCTTAACTGGACCCAACAACTCACCAACACACCAGCGTAGCTCCCAACTGTCCCTCATTTGAATAACTGTTCCTCTTTTGAGACCATATCCCTCTGCCCCTTATGCAGCCTCTGTTGTCCCTCTTTTTTAGTTTACTTATTTATTACATGTACTTACCTTATATAGCGCTGTCAATTTGTGCAGAGCTTTACACATATATTGTACATTCACATCAGCCCCTGTCTTCGAGGCGCTTACAATCTAAGGTCCCTAACTCACATTCATACACATAGTGGGGCAATTTAGACCAAAGAAAATTACTCAACCAGCATGTCTTTGGAGTGTGGAAGGAAACTAAAGTACCCAGAAGAAACCCACGCAGGCAGAGGGGAAACATGCAAACTCCAGGCAGGTAGTACCGTGGTTGGAATTCAAACTGGTGACCCTAGAGCTGCTTGGTGGAAGTGCTTTTTGCTCTGATGTGTACATCTCTATACTAAGTGTACTATTTTATTATCAAAAGTGTTAAGCCTCGTACACACGAGGCATGCTAGTCTCATGGTTACTAACAATATGAGAATTTTCGTTTTACAGTATACAACGTCAGAAGTGACGTAACGTGTTGAATATGTTTGTATGTATTCTTTCGTTTCTGAGCATGCGTAGTCTTGCTCTTATGATTTTTTCCGTACGAAAACCATATTGATGAAACGAAAATCAGTTGTTGAGTTCACATCCGACAAACATTTTATAGTCTGCACATACAGTTGTTGTCTGACGAAAAAGTGAAATCGGCAGTCAAAAGCACTGTACTAACGGTAAGATTTGCAGATGATCGATCGTTGTAACACAATTGACGTCCGAAAATCAAAGCGTGTGTACGGGCCTTTACTTTGTACTAAGCATTTTATCCAACCTCTATATTAGTGCATTTATTATTTTGAAAAAACAATATAAAGGGAAAAAGAGAGGTGCAGAAAGTACTGGTGTGGTTTAGCCAAACATTTTCTTGCATATTGGATCTTTGTGATCCATGTAACTGGGGCTGTGTCCTCCAGTGGTATGGACCTTTCCTTTGCCTACATACTATGTGCTAAAAGGTGTCTTTCTAACATTATATACATTTGGGAGGCATGCACCAATGGGCTTTATATACGCAGGAATAAAACCTGTAAGGGAAGTGCTGATTACACAGTTTTAACAATGACAGGGTGAATTTATTAGCGACCACAGACACAACTAAGTTAAGATAGTTAAGGCAGAAGACCTTCCCATCATGGTGTGTCCAGTATAGGGTAAGTGGTGTCAGTAACTGGTATGGTGGCTTGATGCAATTAATCAATCAGTTGATTGACTCTTTTCTGCAGAAACTCAAGTGGTTCTCTACTCAAAGTATGACAGTTAATACACATTCTGATGGAGCTGTTTTTCTTCCAAACCACTACGATGAGAGATGCTTACAGGCTTCAAGACTCCAGTGCTCTTCAATCCTGCAATCTGCGCTCTCAAATCTTACAGATCTCCCTGCGGAATTCATCAAGATCTCTCTCTGTCTTTCTGTAGGTGTACGCATTGCTGAGCACTCAAGGCACACCTAACGTCAAATTATTTCTTAGAAAACAGTTTTTGCCATCTCAGAAGCTGGTCTTGGAGTCTGTTTTTCCACTCTGGGAATTATCAGGATATTATCTGGGTAGAAATGGTCTGCATCTTCTGCCCCCCTCTTTGAAATATGGAGGTAGTTTTTCTGGAAAGTCAGTGGTGTTGTGGACATTTACTGGAACCTCCTCAAGCTCTTAATAGCGCTATAGTCCTATAGTCAAGATCAATTTAGGGATCAACTTTTTACTGGAGTCTCTCTCTCCTTCCAGATCTGCTTCTAATAAGACATTAGGGTTAGGTTGTTTCCAGATTAACTCCACTGAGGCCCAATAACAGCCCGCATTTCCTGGCTTTAATGTTTTCTCTGTCTCCTCCAGCCTTTATTATCGTCCCATTCCCACTGTTGAGGCCTTTTACTATTGGACCAATGCTGTGCACACCCTCTAATGAAGACTTCTATTTAGAGGCAATGGAAACCAGGATTCACTTTACCAGATCTGTGTTGTTCTCCACCAATAGGAACTGTTTGCAGTAGACCCCAGGGGTTATAAACACACAAAGGTGAGCCTGCCAAAGGTTTCTGCAAGTAACCATCATAGGGGAACTTCTCTACCTAGAATTACCAAATCTCTAAGCATTTTAGTTATTGTAGGGGCAGGTGCTTCAGGTGCATATTATATGAATGAAAGGAAAGGAAACCGCGCCACCTTACGCTTGGCTGTGCCGCCAACAGGAAAAAAGTTCAATCTATAGATAAATAACGTGCCATACAATCCAATAATCTTCTTATCCTTAAATATGTGGGTAAAGTGCTACTGTGCTGTGCAATCCAAAAATATTAATTGATATTATTAGGTAGATATGTAAAGTGTTTCCGTGCTGTACCCGTACAAAATAAAGTGCTATACCCTACGGGAATGTCTAGTTCCCATAAACAGTGATTGTTTAAAGAGATTATGAGTGTTGTACCCCCTACTCGTTTAACATCAAACCATATATCTAAAAATAAATTTTCCACATAAGCCAATATGTATCAATAAAACTAAAAACCAAATTATATAAAAAATGAAGTAGGTGCAAGCGGATGCGAGTAGACTTGCAAGTGCTAATAAAAATGACAATAACCATAAAAATAACAAAGGTGATGATCATAACATAAAGTCCATTTGTGCCACCAAAGTGCTTGTATATAAAGTGCTTTGTTCAAGGAGGGTTCACAGTGCAAATCCTATTCCTCTCTGTGCAGCCGCCACCAATTAGGTAATGGATCACTTACCAAACTTAGGCAAGTGTAGGGCATGTAGTTTAATTGAGGATAACCAATCCTATCTGTGGTCTCCCTCCAAGGCCCAATTGCTGAGACTGGGATACGGCTTGGTCTCCAATGGTAGAACCCAGGGATAAGATAATGGAAAAGAGGGGACTCCAATAGTGAAGTACGTTTTTGTCCATACAATTTTTATTAAAAACAAGACATAAAAGAACTCACATGGTTCGGTGCCTTTGGCCGGCACTGAGCATATCCAGCCTTGTAGGTAGTATACTGCGTGCTGTTGTTTTGCGTCCCAGGTCCCTTCCTAGTGTGAGCCGCCTCCCCGGAAGTGACGTAATTGCGTTATTTCCCAGCAGCCTCTACGCGTTTCGCAAGACCTTTTGCGTCATCAGGAAGATCAGGAGCTTCCTGATGACGCAAAAGGTCTTGCGAAACGCGTAGAGGCTGCTGGGAAATAACGCGATTACGTCACTTCCGGGGAGGCAGCTCACACTAGGAAGGGACCTGGGACGCAAAACAACAGCACGCAGTATACTACCTACAAGGCTGGATATGCTCAGTGCCGGCCAAAGGCACCGAACCATGTGAGTTCTTTTATGACTTGTTTTTAATAAAAATTGTTTGGACAAAAACGTACTTCACTATTGGAGTCCCCTCTTTTCCATTATCTTATCCCTGGGTTCTACCATTGGAGACCAAGCCGTATCCCAGTCTCAGCAATTGGGCCTTGGAGGGAGACCACAGATAGGATTGGTTATCCTCAATTAAACTACATGCCCTACACTTGCCTAAGTTTGGTAAGTGATCCATTACCTAATTGGTGGCGGCTGCACAGAGAGGAATAGGATTTGCACTGTGAACCCTCCTTGAACAAAGCACTTTATATACAAGCACTTTGGTGGCACAAATGGACTTTATGTTATGATCATCACCTTTGTTATTTTTATGGTTATTGTCATTTTTATTAGCACTTGCAAGTCTACTCGCATCCGCTTGCACCTACTTCATTTTTTATATAATTTGGTTTTTAGTTTTATTGATACATATTGGCTTATGTGGAAAATTTATTTTTAGATATATGGTTTGATGTTAAACGAGTAGGGGGTACAACACTCATAATCTCTTTAAACAATCACTGTTTATGGGAACTAGACATTCCCGTAGGGTATAGCACTTTATTTTGTACGGGTACAGCACGGAAACACTTTACATATCTACCTAATAATATCAATTAATATTTTTGGATTGCACAGCACAGTAGCACTTTACCCACATATTTAAGGATAAGAAGATTATTGGATTGTATGGCACGTTATTTATCTATAGATTGAACTTTTTTCCTGTTGGCGGCACAGCCAAGCGTAAGGTGGCGCGGTTTCCTTTCCTTTCATTCATTTTTTCATTTAAACGATCATTGATTGTTTTTTGTTGAAACTGCTAGCACACCAAAATAAAATTACCAAAAACACCCCGACCACTTAAATAGAAAAACCTGCCGAAAAAGAATCAGTAGCGCCGGTACCCTACTATTCCCCATTGAGGTGCATATTATAGAAGTTTTGGTACAGAAAATTTCATGGACACCTGAATTGAGAAGTGCCCCTGTGTAAATGCTACATGAACAGACACTACAGGAGAGGCGCCTACTAGTTTAGGCAGAAGATTTCTGGAAGCAGTGAAGTTGCAGACCTGGCTGACTGCACTTTTACTCTTTTGCAATGTTTGAAGCGATTCTGCAGATGAATTTTGGGATGCTGGCATGCCTTTCCAGTTGTTTTTGGCTGTCAATTTGGGGTAAAATGCATGCCACACCTGAGGAACTGTGGCATATTTGGATCTGGATAAGATGGATCTGGCAGCCTGCTGTGCCAGCAGCTCTGAGAGTGTACATGGCAACACCCCGCCCACTCACCCTGAAGCACACCATGGGCACACTCGGAAGCTGGCAACACAGCAGGGTCGGTCACAATCTACCTGTGATGTGGAAATATTGAAATTAATATTTATATCAAGGAGCTTCAAGGAAACCATTGGGAGGACTTTCCATGCCCCTTTAGATATACATGTATATATGTGTTTTTACAGGAAGATGATGTACAGGATATATTTTACGATATTATGATGGGATATGGCCCAGCTTACTTCTTTTTCCTGTTTCTCAAAAGCAGTTTGATGTCTTCAATGGTCAGGTGATAACTAAGTTACCCTATTGTTTGCCATATCAGATGTCCTGTCTCCACTTGGTCTTGGGGGCTTGATATGCTCATTTCAGAACTGGTTATATTAAGATCAAAGGGGGCTGACTGTTTTAAATCAAGAGATAGACTGGAATATCATGTTTCAGACAGAGAGGCACTGAAGAAAGTCTAATGCTTATGTGAGAAGAATGATGACAAACTAGACTTGAAATTACAGCCAATCAGAATTTGATGCAACCCTGGACCAATGACAAGGTTCCAGGAGGGGTAGAACCTGTATGGGTGGGAGTAGGGGCAGGGGGGTATAAAAGCAGTACAGAGAGCTACACACCCCTCTCTTCCTCTCGGTGTGCCCCCCCCCCCCCTGCAAGAATGGTAACATAAGAGCTGTCTATGTAATGTATCTGTATTATCTTATGTCTCTTTTCTTTTCTCTAACTTTTTCTATCCTAGGATTTGCCTTAACACCTTGATAGCATGTGTATGTCAATTGTAACCGTATCTCCTTTTTGCATTAATTATCTTTGTAGACTGGCAACACTGTATTTGTAACATCACTATGTTATATTTGGTAATGTCTGATTATTCTAAAAAAAAAATTCTGTATAAATAAATTAGATCTTTGTATTTTAGCACCATTATCATTCCTTAAAGAGGAGTAACCATTGTAAAAAAATAAAAATAAAAGTCAGCAGCTACAAATACTGCCGCTGCTGACTTTTAATAATCGGACACTTACCTGTTCCAGGGTCCAGCGATGCGGGGGATCAAAGCCCCGTTCATACCCCCTCCGCTCAGTGGCGCTGGCATTGTAACTGTGGGCACCCGGCTGTGGCTTCACAGCTGGGCACCCACTGGGCATGCGCTGCGTGCCGTGATTAGCCGCGCAGTAATCTGGGACCTGTCACATGTACCAGATGATTGACAAGAGGGAAGGGGCAGAGCTGAGCATTTCCTGCGCCGAGGGGAAGTGATGTCACCAGCCCAGGCACTGAAGGAGGCAGACTATAACATGCATTTAGAGGTAAGAAATAATTTTTTTTTTAAATGTTTTTATTTTATTTTTTTTAGGAACATTCATGCATTTTTTTTTGTGAGCAACACCACTTGATTTCATGGGTTATAGCTGCAACTGCATTGGTTGATTCATATATAGATAAAAGGTTTTAAAAGGTTTTAATCACTTATGTTATGTATCATTAAGCATATAAGTGAGGTAGGCAAAAATAGCCATAACACCTGTCGTATGTCCACATCCGATGAATTGCCAACCCCACTCTACGCTATCCAAAACTAACATAAAAAAAGTTTTGACTTTAATGGTTATTAAACCATTCGAAGTCTGACATCACCTACAAGAAAATATTTTCATTTTACAATTAATTAAATTTGAGAATAATGGCTCTTTGGCTTTGATTCCAGCTTTTGAGGTGATGGCAGGCTACGTCTCATTACCCATGCAAATAGATATTCTGTTTTATACAGTGAGTCGGCAGGAATTTTTTTGGCATCTTTTGAAAATCTCCAATTTAAGAGAGTGAATGCTCTGGGATATGCCAAAAATCCCCTGCAATGCAGCAAGCACAATACCAAGCAAAGACAAAATGACAATGTGCAGGCAATGAATAATGGGTATTATGTTACCATATAACCTGGACAAATGTAACACTTTACAGAATGTTTTTAAAGTAGATGGAAACCCTAACAGGATGGCATTTACTTTGCAAAGCATTGTGTATGTATGATCTCAGTGCTTCAGATCTCCTTTCTATCTACACGCACAGAGAGCTGTCACCATATAATAGGAAACTGGATCACCAGGTATTTCTTTTAATTAAACTCTTTATTAAGAGAGAAATATAAAAAAGAAAAAAAAAAAAAACAGTGCAATAAACACCATCCCATTTACTATAGAGAGGATGAGTTCCATACAGAAGCTATGAAAAAGTATTTCTTGCAAGAAAATATGGAGATGTTTGTCACTGTTTGGATTGGGGAGTTAATGGGGAGCCATGTAGAAACCAGAACACCTGCGACCTGACCAGTAGCCTTGGATTATGGGGCATGACCATATCAGGTGGTAAAATGTGCCGCTGGTCTTACCACATCTGGAGCAGGAGGGGCTATGATTCAACTGGTATCTAGATACAGTGGGTAAAATAATGATTTGATCCCCTGCAGATTTTGTAAGTTTGCCTATTTACAAAGAAATGAAGGATCTATAATTTTTTTATCATAGGTGTAGTTTAAATGATAGAGACAGAATATCAACCAAAAATCCAGGAAAAAAAACACATAAAACAAATGCTATAAATTAAGTTGCATTCAAAGTTTTCACTCCCTCCATACATTTTCTATAGGATTAAAGTCTGGAGATTGACTAGGCCACTCCTTGACCTTAATGTGCTTCTTTTTGAGCCACTCCTTTGTTGTCTTGGCGGTATGTTTTGGGTCATTGTCATGCTGGAAGATCCATCCATGACCCATCTTTAGTGTTCTGGCTGAGGGAAGAAGGTTCTCATCCAAGATTTTACAATCCATTGGCCCCACAAGGCGGCAAAGTCTGCTTGTACCTTTAGCAGAGAAACAGCTCCAAAGCATCATGTTTCCACCTCCTTGCTTGACTATAGGGATGGTGTTCTTAGGGTCATAGTGAGTAATTACCTTTTAATTTTATTTATTAGTTCTACTTCGGGCCTATCCTCCAGTGGGAGTAGGCGTGTTTATCGCTCCGCAAAGTCACCTGGGAGCTTAGTCTCAATCTTCCCAAGATTCAGTGCGGAACGCCGTCATGCCGAAATCTGGCGAGATTTTGGAACTCAGAATTTTATGGCGCTGCTCGCTGTTACCAATAAGCATGCGCGGGATTGAGTGGTGAATGCTGGGAGCACAGCATTCACCGCATCCCGGAAATAAATGCTTGTGGGCTTCAATTGCCCACAAGCAAAATGAAAACCGCCAGGATGATATTATATAACTTATTCTTGCAGACGAAATCGGAAAGCGGGGGAAATATTAAACACAATAAGTGAGTACTATCTTTTCATTAGTAAAGTTTCTCAACGACCCTGAAAAAAACAAAAAAAGATAGGTCAATGGAATCCCCCTTTAATGCCAAAGAGCTCAATTTTGGTCTCATCTGACCACAGCACTTACTCCCAATCCTTCTCTGAATTATTTAGATGTTCATTGGCATGACTGTACATGTGCCTTCTTGAGGAGGGGGACTTGCATTGTTTGGAGGAAGAATGCTGACTATGACCCTAATAACATTATCCCTACAGTCAAGCACGGAGGTGGAAACATTATGCTTTGGGGCTGTTTCTCTGCTAAAGGTACAGGTCGACTTTGCCACATTGAGGGGTTAATGGATGGGGCCATATATTGTAAAATCTTGGATGAGAACCTTCTTCCCGCAGCCAGAACATTGAAGATGGGTCATGGATGGGTCTTTCTGCATGACAATGACCCAAATATACCGACAAAAAAGGTGTGGCTCAAAAAGAAGCACATTAAAGGTCATGGAGTGGCCTAGCCATTTTCCAGACCTTAATCCTATAGGAAATATTTGGAGAGAGCTGAAACTTTGAGTTGCCGAGCGACAGCCAAGAAACCTCAAAGAGGAACTGCTGTCCACTCACATAATTTGTAATAAAAACATCTTTGCCATTCTGAAGCTTCCCTCCAACCACTTTGCATATTATTTTATATATACTGTGATTCTGTACTTGCCAAATATGCTGCAGAAATCTCCCTCCACTGAGTCTGGCTGCATCCATTTTAACTGTGGGCAGCTGAAACTACTGCCTGTTCTCTTCCTGGATTTACACAGACACACAGAGGCACACCTCCAGCTCTGTAGCTCTCATTGGCCCTCCTATGAATCATCCCCCCTCCCTTCCTGACAAACTCTCACGAGAGTGAGTAATAGAGCTGTGCATGATGTCATTAGCCTAGGATTTTTACCAGACAAGAAACAGGAATATATACGGTATTTACTGGCAGAAAAAAATGTTTTATTATCTAAAGTTAAAACAACAAGGGAAGAAGATTTAATAGATGGAAAGGTGAAAAAATGACTGAAGGTCCACTTTAAGGATTTAGAGAAGATCTGTAAAGAAGAGTATACCAATATCCCTCCTGAGATGTGTGCAAACCTGGTCACCGACTACAAGAAATGTCTTACCTCTGGTACAAGGGTTTCTCCACCAAGTACTAAGTAATGTTTTGCTTGGGGATCAGATACTTATTTTACTCACAGAACTGCAACTCAATTTATAAAATTTGTATCATGTGTCTCTATCATTTTTAACACCTATGATTCAAATTATAGACCCTTTGTTTCTTTGTAAGTAGGCAAACATACAAAATCTGCAGGGGATCAAATAATAATTTTCCCCACTGTAGATGAATGGGAGTTAAATAAGTTCTATGCAAAATATATAGGTGGGTGAGGCCGTCAGAAAGTTTGGGAGAGACCAATTTGCAGGATTCCAGCACGTCATCCCAGTCCTCATCCTCCAGCTTCCCCCGTTTCACCAGGTATTTTTTTTAATGGAGCCTAAAGGCCCGTACACACGATATGAAAATTGGAAGTAAAATTTTGTCTGACAAAAGCTGGATGTGCAGACTATAACATTTTTGGCATACATGAACTCAACGTCCAATTTTAGTTTAATTAGTATGGTTTTCGGCTGAATAAATCGAAAGTGCAAGACTACGCATGCTCAGAAACGAAACAATACATACAAAACTATTCAACACATTACGTCACTTCTGAAGTCGAATTCTGTCGTACGAGAATTTTCATATGGTGAGTAACCTCTTCCCTTTCGACATGAGACTAGCATGCCACAAAAAACGTAACGAATGGTGGTCCAAAAATCTGATCATCTGTACGAGGCAAAAGTGAGGTCTACCTGCTATAATTTATTTTCCAATAGTTTTTATGAATTTATATTTTATGAATTTTTAGAAAAGTGTACCAAGATAACTTAGCAAAATAACATGGTAGAATCAATGCAGTGGTTCCCCCACAATCAATAGATACTGTACATACAGGAAAAGTGGGTATGGTATGCATTCACATTATAGGGTTGAATTAGGGTGCACACATGGAGTCGCTCCTCAATAACTAATTGAGAAAATAAAACACTACACACCCAATCGCAGTCTTCGATCATCTAACCAAAACCTCCTCATCATTCCCAAATACCGCTACAAATCAAAGGGGGAGCAGAGATTCGCTGTCCAAGAACCTCGGCTATGGAATGCTCTACTGACCAACATCTGCATGGAAGAAAACCATCAGGCCTTCAGGAAAAAACTCAAGACCTACCTCTTCTAAGAAGCTTGACAACAAAGCACGAATACAGCGCCTTGAGGCGATTCAGTTCGCATTGTAGTGCTATACAAATTATTCATTCATTCATTCAATTACTAAAACTGAAGAGTGCAAAATCTGGTGCAGCTCTGCACACAAACCAATCAGCTTCCAGGTTTTATTGTCAAAGTTTATTTGAACAAGCTGAAGTTAGAAGCTGATTGGCTACCATGCACAGCTGCACCAGATTGTGGATGCTGCAGCTTTAGCAAATCTCCCCTATATGTTCTCAGGTACATGACAGTAATAAACCTAATCCTAAAACCAGCCAAAGCGCAAGTCAACTTGACCATCCAATTAACCATGAGAACATCCCTGCCGTGGGTTCTGACTGTTGCTGCTTACCTTAGTGTGTCCTAGCTCCTCCTGTTCCATTCTTTATAAAATAAAATAATTAAAAAGAGAGTAGAATTTATTCACTTAGGGCACAGCAGGTGTGCAGACCTGGAAAACCAGAATAGAGATCTCACCAACAGATTCTCCAAGATATAGAAGAAAACTGTCAAGCAGCTTAAAGCGGGACTGAAGTTCTGTTGTAACAAATGGCGAGCAGGCAGGCTTTTATTGCAGAAGAGACCTGACTGCTCAGTGTCTTCCTGTTGGATGAGGGGGTGTACCCCAGATGTATTCCAACGCGTTTCAACATTTGTTGTCTTCCTCAGGGGGTAATATAAAAGGAGCAGTATCTACAAGAGATCAATGTATTAACACATGGATATTCAGATGTAATAACAAAACTATACAAAAAGATTTTTTATATATATGAGTAAACTTACAATACTGGTAACAAGGGCAAACCCATGAACAGAGAACCCTCCGATGTCCACGGAAAGTTGAAATGCGTTGGCTTACTTCTGGGGTACACCCCCTTTTCCAACATCTCCTGTGTGGTTCTTTCAAATTGCACAAGAGATATACATTTTTAAAGTCTATACCTGTTTTTAATTATGATGTACAATAAAGTTTTCATGTTTTATTGGTTATGCTATTTCTTGGTGCCTGTAAAATCCTACCAATATACTTTGTATTTGCAGGCCAAGATATCAGCTTCCTTTCCTGTAAAGGATAGGAGGGTTTAGTTCTACTTTAAGGCTACATTCACATTAGCGTGTCTCCAAAGTCGCACAAATTCCTAGCGCGAATGAGTGAGACTTTGATGCAACTTCTATCCGACTTTACACTTAATGGATCTAAGATGCATCAAAAGTAGCTCCAAAGTAGTGCAGGCACCTTTTCAAATTCGCTACGACTTTAAGTCGCACCAATTTGAACAAGTGCCATTGAAAAGAATGGGGTGCAACTTGTCTTGCCACTTTGATGTTCAAAGTCGCATAACAAAATGTACAGGTGTGAATGGAGCGTAAATCTTGCATCGAATTTGGCAAACAGCACACACACCAAAATACACTAAAGAGTTTTTATTTAAAGTGGAATTCTATTTACTTATCTTATATACAGTCTATATACAGTCTCCTTTACTTTCCTCCTGCACACGCTTGCTTGCTTACTTAGCTGAATCACTGTTAGTTGATCTGACAGGCTCTCAGTTAGATTTAGCAATAGCCCTTTCAGGCAGGAACTCCCAGCCCCCTGTGGTGTAGCAAAAATACAAGGAAACAGCTTGTACTCCTCCTCTGTGGCTACTGATCTCAGCACCACCTTTTCAGGCACTGTCAACCCACCTGGCTGCAGCTGCTCCTTTCACTAGCCCTCCAGGCTGACTCTCCACACCAATCCTCCAGATTGACACTCACCAGCCCACCCGGCTGACTCTCAGGAGATCTTCCAGGGAAGGATGAAGACTTAAGCACACTGCTATCTTCAGGGAGGTTGGTGGCTACATGTGGCAGTCTCACCCCTTGTTAGTCCCCAGCAGTGTTGATCTACTCACGCTGTCCTCTCTCCTTGCTGCCCTGCCTCCAGGAATGGCTTCTTCCCATGTGTTATATCCTTCCAGCACCAGAGCCCCGGACCAAGGTCACCTCCCTGACACCTCACTGACAGCCTCCTCAGCACTGTATCTCCATCTTCCACCCGACGGGTCCACTGGCATGGCCCATGACTATTTATGAGGTAAGCTTTGCCCCCGGCCAGCCCATTACTGGGGATTGGCCGAGGCCTCATAAATATTCAAGACAGCTCCTCCTAACCTCCACTTACTAGCTCTAGAACATTCTCCAATTTTCTCCAATTTTCCAGGAACAGGGCACGGTACCAGAGGAGCTGTCAGGATTAGTCATCTAGCCCTGACTTACTGAACCCTGACCCAGATTCCAAAGCTCAGGCTCAGCCCTGAGCTAAACTAGAATGTATCTACTCTAAACTCTAACACTACTTCTAGCACACACTAGAAGGTGCTATATTAGTCTCCCTCTCCCCTGGGTAGTTTTATTTAATTTTTTTATAAAATTACCCTCACCCTCTCCACACTCCAGCTTTGTGACTAGGGGGTGCATCATGATGCAGGGTGGGCTCATAGTACTCCAGGACTGAGTGGCACTTGCACGTAATTACATAAGTGCCTCTCAATCCAGGAAGAATGACCACCCCCCCCTCCGTCAGTGGAAGAAGAAGCTGCTGTGATGTCACAAATTATATATATATATATATATATATACACAAACACATACATTATTTATGTAGCGCTGGCTTTTAATGAGCAGACGCTATTGTTTTTCAAAAATTAAGTTGTCTGAAGCCACAGTTGGGCTTCAGGCTAATTATTCTAAAGTTCTGGTTTCTGTACCAGTTCAGCTGGGTTGCACTGGTTTCTCCTTGACCGTAGGTGTCGCTGTCACCGCCGGTAAGTGTAGAAACGCAGTTCAGCTGGATGTATTGAATGCCACCTATTGCTCAGAAATAGCCCAGCGGGAGTGTTCTTCTTGCTGTGCTTTCTGGGAGATGGTATTTAAGGTACCGACGCCATCTTAGTTGGTCTTTGTTTTTTTGGGGGTTTTTACCTGACTGCTCTGGGGGTCTGCTGCCCCAACCTCGTGGCCCTCCTGGCCTGGTGTACGCAGCCTATGTATCTTATGTCTCGGGGCCGGCTGGCCCGAGGCTATGCAACTGAGGGAGTAGGCCCAGAAAAGTCTTGTGGCTTACTGATCCAGGGACGGTCCAGTGCTGTCTCGCCTGCAGAGAGAGGCCCAGAAACTGGAGGATCCAGGGGAGGACTTTATCCAAGAGAGGACTGAGGGCAAGGCAGGTATCTCTGGAGAAGCCTGCAAACTCAGTTAGAGGACGCAACCCGGATCAACGCCCATGGTACTGTATGGCAGTTCTTTAAATTTCTCAAGACCTCTCAGTAATGCTCAAATTTAATTAACAAGTCTGTGACAGAGACTTTGTCGAGCACCCCACCGGCTGCTAGGCCAAGTGAGAAGGGCCTATCCGGGGGTTGCTGGATCCAGTCTGTGGAACTATTTATCCTCTGGATTCTTCTAATACCTCTACCCCGCAATTACAAAGTTCCTGAACTCACCCCTTAACCCTCTACCCCTTTATTGAGACCTTGCTTTTATTCTAAATAAATAACCAAAAAAGGACTAAGTGTCAGATTCCACATTCTTTGGGCTATTTTCCACTGGGACCTTCAGAAGGAGATACAAGCAGGTGAGGTAACGGTAAGCCCAAATAAAATTTATTTTTTGAAATTTTAATAAAATATCATTGGGGTAGGGTGCAGATAGCAGGAGAAATGAGAAAATCCTGGCGTTTCGCTTTAAATGGCATTAAAAAAGTTGTTTAGCTGTTTCTGAACTCATCTGCTATTTAGGTCATCACAACAATTACCGCCCCACATAGAAAGAGATTTCGGCCCAATGGGAGAAAATACAAAAAACATAAGAACTGACATTTGCTTCACGTCACCCTCCAAATGTCACGGCATTAATTAGAGGTCCGTGCAGGGATGTTACTCTCATATTATCACTCAGAGAGCTGCTGCTCAAAGTTTTTCATGTAACAATAATTTGCTTTTTAGAATGAAAACACGCCAGACTATGAAGACAGGACAATGAAAGATGAGACGGATATGTCTTCACACAGCAAAAATTTACTTTTTATTTAGAAAAAAATAAAAAGAGAAATTGTCCAGTACTCTCAGTAAGAACTCATTCTAAGTATATCTAAAGCCCAAACTTTTTTTCTCATGTTTGGATAGAGTAGAGAATGGGTAAAGCTAAAGTTTAACCTTTGCCTTCCCTGGTTCCTCCTTTCCCAATAAAACCTTTTTTTTCATTACATGCCTTATTTTACACTCAGCACTGTTGGCTCAAACTTGTCTTGCATACACATGGTCACACAAAGTTGGTCGGAAATTCCGAACGTCAAGAACGCTGTGACGTACAACACATACGACGAGCCAAGAAAAATGAAGTTCAATAGCCAGTGCGGCTCTTGATTCCAAGCATGCGTGGAACTTTGTGCGTCGGAATTGTATACACACGATCGGAATTTATGCAAACAAATTATGTTGTCGGAAAATTTGAGAACCAGATCTCAAATTTTGTGCGACGGAATTTCCGATAGAAACTGTCCGATGGAGCCTACATACAGTCAGAATTTCCGACAAAAGGCTCCCATCGAACATTTTCCATCGGAAAATCCGACCGTGTGTATGGGGCATAACTGTGCAAGATTGAAAAGAAGGCCAACATTTTTCTTTAAGCTTTTGGGCGAAGTATCGAAGGGTTAGGGCCCCTCTCAAGTTTTTTTAATGCCGTCTGTGTCCCCGCTGGGGAGATTCCCCATATCTGTGTTTACTGGTGGCCACTGTCAGAAAAGCAGAAGGTGTAAGAATGCAAAATCTTAAAGTTATCACCAGATCAGGACATGAGGGTATTCTATCCAGTGGGAACACCCAGTGCCGGGACAAGGTCATCTTTGGCTCGAACGTGCCAATCTGCAATCCCCCTAAGGTGTATGTATATTACATGTCAGCAAACTCACCCCCCCCCCCCCCAAATAAAAAAAAAATTTAGCAGTAATCTGCATGCCTACTCTCTAAGCGCAAATTCCCCCTCCTCCCAGTACAAATCTACGACCCTTGCTGAAATCCCCCAGCACAAATGTCCCCCCACCCAAAAAAAATAAAATTACCCCTCCTAGCACAAATCCTCCACCATTCAAGTCCCTCAAATGTCCTCCCTGAGTACACATCTTCTTGCCCCAATGGAAGCAGGGATCCACTAACTGCCCCAGACGTACACTAATGCCCGGGCAGTGGAACTCTTGTTCAGCTTCAATGGAAGTTATAAGATTGTTCTGGAACTATATTCAGGTAGGATAGAATCACTGAAAATGGAGTCCTATCAGCCAGTCAAGAAATTCGATTCCATTCAGATGTGGAACTTCAAATGACCCATTATGACTGACAGCTGAATGACAGCAAAATACCTTGTACTCCACATCAAAATTTTAATCCGATAAGCATTAAAGCCTTTCCGCAGGCTTCCTTCTCTGTATCTGCAACTGAGAGAACCCCCGAGGTCACTGATGGCTTTGGTAGGAAACTTTAAAATCTGGATTATTATTATTAAGATGTCAAATACTATACCTGATACCAGGAAACATGAAAAGATTTGCATGCCTGGGGTACAACACAACAAAAGGGGAATATGGGGAAGGCCCAGCAACCACTGGGAAGCAAAAAACACAATATAAACAAGTTGAAATACAAAGCTTTCATCTGTAGAAGCTAAGATGAGTTTGGGTCTAGATATTTAAAGCGCAACTAAACCCTCTACATTCATGTGTGGCTACAGGTGGCTGGATTGCAGCGTTCAGATGCAACTAAATGCCACTCCTGGGAGCAGCAGCACTCGGGGAGTAACTACCAATCGCTGTGTACACAAACTTTCTGCTTTCAGGGCCAGTCAGAGCCCTGTAATCACATGTACAGTGCCTTGAAAAAGTATTCATACCCCTTGAGATTTTCCACATTTTGTCATGTTATTGCAACTCCCTTCTCATTGGCCTGCCTCTCCATAGGCTATCCCCTCTTCAGTCTATCACGAATGCTGCTGCCAGACTTATCTATCTTACCAACCGTTCAGTGTCTGCCAACCCTCTCCTCCAATCCCTACACTGGCTCCCGATCACCCAGCGAATTAAATTCAAAATACTAACCACAACTTACAAAGCCATCCACAACTCTGCCCCGAGCTACATCACCAATCTTGTCTCCAAACATATCCCAAACCGTCCTCTCAGCTCTTCTCAAGACCTCCTACTGTCAAGCTCTCTCGTTTCCTCCTCCCATGCTCATCTCCAGGATTACTCCAGAGCCTCTCCCATCCTGTGGAACTCCCTACCTCAACCTGTCCGGCTATCCCCTACTCTTGCTACCTTCAGGCGATCCCTGAAAACTCATCTCTTCAGGGAAGCCTATCACGTCTCCAGCTAATCTTTTACCACTTCCATCAGCTCTTTCCCCACAGTTACAACCTTTTGTACCACCACCCCCACCCTATTAGATTGTAAGCTCTTCTGAGCAGGGCCCTCTTAATCCTCTTGTATTTTATTGTATTATAACTGTATTGTCTGCCTTTTTATTGTAAAGCTCTGCGTAAAATGTTGGCGCTATATAAATCCTGTAATAATAATAATAATAATGTTACAACCAAAAATGTAAATGTATTTTATGTAATAGACCAACACAAAGTGGCACATAATTGTGCAGAGAAAAGAAAATGATAAATGTTTTTTAAAATGTTTTACAAATAAATATGTGA
This sequence comes from Lithobates sylvaticus, assembly GCA_028564925.1. Classification (NCBI taxonomy): domain Eukaryota; kingdom Metazoa; phylum Chordata; class Amphibia; order Anura; family Ranidae; genus Lithobates; species Lithobates sylvaticus. The sequence continues at coordinate 72,392,819 of CM053028.1, forward strand.
AAAGTGTGGGGTGCATTTGTATTCAGCCCCCCTGAGTCAGTACTTTGTAGAACCTCCTTTCTCTGCAATTACAGCTGCAAGTCTTTTTAGGATGCCTCTACCATCTAGAGCAGTGGTCATCAACCCTGTCCTCAGGGCCCACAAACAGGCTAGGCTAAGGGCTCTTTCACACGGGGCGGATCAGTGCAGATCCGCCCCGTGGATAGCCGATCGCTCAGCGGGGATCGCCGGAGCGATCTCCGCTGAGCAGGAAGATGACAGGTCCGTCTCTGCACTCCGTGCAGGGACGGACCTGTCAGAGCGCCGCTCTCCCCTATGGGAGATCGGGTGACGACGGACCGTAGAGTCCGTCGTCATCCGATCCGCTCTGCAGACGGATGAAAAAATTGTGTTTTCCTCCGTCTGCAGAAACGGAGCATAGCGGGCACGGACGAGAGCGGGTGTCAGCGGATGCTCATCCGCTGACACCCGCTATCCCATAGGGATACATGTATGTCCGTTTTTCATCCTAAAACGGAAGGAGGAAAAACGGACATACGGTCCGTCAGTGTGAAAGAGCCCTTACAAGATAACTGAAATACGTCACAGGTGATATAATTTGCTGCTCAGTGATTGCAGTATTTTAGTCTGCATCTCCCCAAGGTAATACATAAAACCTGGTATACAGAAAAAACAGCGCTCAATGGGATCAAGATGAAAGTTAATTTAATAAAATGCACAAATGTATGTTTTACGGTGCCCATGTGGTATGCCACGGTCCCCCTTAGGACTAAAAACAAGTTAAAGAAAACCCATATTCAGAAGGTGTCAGGATTGCCTTCTGAATGCCTGGAAGCCACTGCTCTGCCACCCTCTTGAAAGCAATCCACTGCATTTCAGAGAGTGGTAAACACTGCAGTCCATATGAAAGGGCCCAATGGAGTGTCAAGTTATGATAGTTGGGAAGGATGACAGGAGGATCAAATTAGCGCAGCATCATACCGGATATTAAATACGCAATTCCAAATCACTAAACAATAAACACATTATCAACGTTAACGTGACCCTGTCATTACTTTTAAAAGTAAGCATCTCACTGAAAAGCAGGCAACTCAAGATGCTTGCATTTACCTTAATTATCATTGTGCCCCCCTCTGAAAGGAGTTTCACCATATTACAAAGGACTCCACTTTTCTGATTATGGGACTGAACCATTTTGAGTTCCTGTTCATCTGTCCAATGAGAGCATCTCAGTGGCCAGTAATGGTGTTCCCATAGGACAGGGTGTGTTGGTCTTAGTCCTGAAGTCTGGGATGTTCAGCCCACAACATCAAAGATAAAACAGTATCAGAATGGTGCACAGAGGATCATTTTCTGAATAATAAAGATTATACAGTTGTATGCAAAATTTTAGGAACCCCTGACAATTTCCATGATTGTCATTTATAAATATTTGGGTGTTTGGATCAGCAATTTTATTTTAATCTATAAAATAACTGAAGGACACAGTAATATTTCAGTAGTGAAATTAGGTTTATTGGATTAAAAGAAAATGCGCAATATGCATTAAAACGAAATTAGACAGGTGCATAAATGTGGGCACCCTTGTCATTTTGTTGATTTGAATACCTGTAACTACTTAGCACTGATTAATTGGAACACACAATTGGTTTGGTGAGCTCATTAAGCCTTGAACTTCATAGACAGGTGCATCCAATCATGAGGAAAGGTATTTAAGGTGGCCAATTGCAAGTTGTTGTTCTCTTTGACTCTCCTCCGAAGAGTGGCAACATGGGGGCCTCAAAACAACTCTCAAATCACCTGAAAACAAAGATTGTTCTACATTATGGTTTAGGGGAAGGCTACAAAAAGTTATTGCAGAGATATAAGCTGTCAGTGTCCACTGTGAGGAACATAGTGAGGAAATGGAAGACCACAGGCACAGTTCTTGTTAAGGCCAGATGGCGAAGGATGATAAGAACGGTCAAAAACAGCCCACAGACCACCTCCAAAGACCTACAACATCAACTTGCTGCAGATGGTGTCACTGTGCATCCTTCAACAATTCAGCGCACTTTGCACAGGGAGAAGCTGTATGGGAGAGTGATGCGAAAGAAGCCTTTTCTGCACACATGCCACAAACAGAGTTGCTTGAGGTATGCAAACGCACATTTGGACAAGCCAGCTTCATTTTGGAATAAGGTGCTGTGGACTGATGAAAAAAAGATTTAGTTATTTGGCCATTATAACAAGGGACGTTATGCATGGCAGCAAAAGAACATAGCATTCCAAGAAAAACACTTGCTACCCACAGTAAAATTTGGTGGAGGGTCCATCATGCTGTGGGCCTGTGTGGCCAGTGTCGGTACTGGGAATCCGGTTAAAGTTAAGGGTCGCATGGATTACCCTCAATATCAGCAGATTCTTGAGAATATTGTTGAGGAATCATTCACAAAGTTGAAGTTATGCCGAAGCTCGATATTTCAACAAGACAACGACCCAAAACACTGCTCAAAATCTACTCAGGCATTTATGCAGAGGAACAAGTACAATGTTCCGGAATGGCCATCCCAGTCCCCAGACCTGAAAATCATTAAACATATGTGGGGTGATTTGAAGCAGGCTGTCCATGCTCAGCAACCATCAAACTGAACTGGAGATGTTTTGTAAGGAGGAATGGTCCAAAATACATTCATCCAGAATCCAGACACTCATTACAGGCTATGGGAAGCATCTAGAGGCTGTTATTTTTGCTAAAGGAGGCTCAATATAATACTAAATATTCATGTGATTTTTCTGTTGGGGTGCCCAAATTTATGCACCTGTCTAATTTCATTTTGATGCATATTGCACATTTTTTGTTAATCCAATAAACCTCATTTCACTACTGAAATATCCTTCAGTTATTTGATAGATCAAAATGAAATTGCTGATCCAAACACCCAAATATTTATAAATGACAATCATGGAAATTGTCAGGGGTTCCTAAACTTTTGCATACAACTGTAGCAGGCATCTTTTGCTGTTTGCTCTTAGACAGAACTTTTTTAAAAAGGTTTAAAATGGCTCCTATATTAGCTGTGAAGTAAAAGCACTTGTATGTATTAATGTATTGAAACATCCTAAAGATAACACACTATAGAACACAATATAAAACACATCGGGTTTCAGCTTTGAGGGCCAACGGAGAAACATTCGAAGCATAGCCGCATTCCTCCCAAATGTCAGAACGACCACTGTCTACCGCTAAGCCAGCGCCAGACACCAGGCGCCACCTGTTACCCCATGAACTTCACCAGGAGATGAGGAAAAACTGATTTATGGAAAACAAAATCAGATTCTTGGGATCTGCTACCCAGAAAAGGACACAGATTTGGGATTTGCTAACCAGGTTGGGGCTTAGATGTGACATTTGTTTTCAAAAATAGGATATAGAGAAGATATCTGCTATTAAGAAAAAGACACGGGTATGGGATCTGATATCTTCAATGAGGGTTCAGGTATGAGATTTGTTATCTTCAATGAGGTTTACGCATGGGATATGTTATCTGCAATCAGGTTCAGGTATGGGATTTATTATGCACATCATGGTTCAAGTAGTAGATCTACTTTCCACACTGAAAGTCAGATATAGGATTTATTATCCATCTTGAAGTTTAGGTATGGGATCTATGAGCTACAATGAAGTTGAGTTGTGGCATCTATTATGTACTATGAGCTTCCAGCATGGGATCTATTACGATGAAGTTCAGTTATAGGCAGGCCTTTTTTTCTCTGAAAATAGGCGCAGGAACTCAACCACGACCCCAGAAATCCCCTTCTCCCCCACACACGCCCTCCATCAAATAGTGGGTGTGGTCAAATTTCACAATGGGTGGGTCTTAAAGAGCATTAAATACCAGGAGTGCATTACATACAGAGGGCAGAGTTGGGGGGGGGGGGTTACAAACAGAGTGAGGAGTTCAGGGTTTCTCTATGTGCAGAATTTGGTGGTACACTACCTACATGGTGCAAAGTTCAGGGGTGAGCTACACAGAGTGCAGAGTTCAGCCTTTTTCCACAGCTGCTTACCTCTGCATCCCGAGTCCACATCTCACTTTCACCCCTCTTCAGCTGTGACCTCTGCATGCAATCCTCCCACCACCACCCCCTTATTCTCTCCCCTCCTTAAAAGCTCCACCATCTTCCACATGTCCAACTTTTGCTGCTGTGTTAAGCTGAAGCACCCAGCCGGCTCTAGTACCTTCCCTCACACTGTAGTTCGCCCCGTCTTTCTCACTTGCAGGGAGATCATCCAGTGGGGGTGTCGGCATCCACACTGCATCCTGAACACCTGAATCTCCCCTTTCCCCATCCTGCACGCAGTGGGAGCTGCTCAGGAGATCAGATCTGTGGGAGCCTTTGGAAGACAAGCTGTCACTTGTAAACACAAAAGCCGGACTTCTGTGTTTACAAGTGATGGTAGTGAGCAGAGGGCGTGAGCCAGAGGTGGTGGAACTGAGTTCAACCAAGTTCCATCTGAAAAAAAGCCCTGGGTATCTATTATCTACATAACCCTTTCTCATCCTTTTAACTCCAGAGGAACCCCTAAAATGACTTTCATCTCTCAGGGTACCCTTGCTAAAACTGATTGATTGAGGGTCAATGTCAAAAATGCCTCTTATAAGGTAATCAAAAAGAATAACGCCCCCTTTACAGTGGTGATCAGAAACCAATTATTTTCTGGCCGCTGGCTCTGCTAAGTGTCAATGGACCTGGAATTATGTTCGAACTGTCAGATGGGAGGTCAATCAGCCACAGCTCAAGGAACCCCTAGCAATCTCTAGAGCAGTGATGGCGAACCTTGGCACCCCAGATGTTTTGGAACTACATTTCCCATGATGTTCCTGCACTCTGCAGTGTAGTTAAGCATCATGGGAAATGTAGTTCCAAAACATCTGGGATGCCGAGGTTTGCCATTACTACTCTAAAGGAACCCTAGGGTTCCAAGAGACCCTGGTTGAGAATTGCTGGGTGATCTACAGTGAGCTTTCAGTATGGAATCTATTACCCAAAATTAAGTTCAGTTATAGAGCTCTATTTATTACAGTAAGCATCCAGCATGGAATCTATTAACCACAGTGAAGTTCAGTTATGGAATAAATGTAATTTTTTTTTCAAAAATTAAGTATATTTTGGGATCTGTTCTTGTCCAAAAAGCACAACTACATTATTCATTATCACAATAAGGAGCAGGTATGAAAGCAAGCCACTAACCACAGTAAAATTTAGGTACAGGATATTATCTATACCTGCCATTGCTGACCTCATTTCAAGAATACTAGTTGTTTGGCTGTCAAGCTGATCCAATGCCTTCAACCCTTCAGTCTTTCTTTAACCCAGAGCAAGCAGGCAAATGAGCACTTCTGATTTCGGCTGCATGCTTGCTAAAGGACTGTGACTTCAAAATCATGCCAACCAGGAAAATAACACCCCCCCCCCCCCCCCCCCCCCCCCCCCGTATTCCTCCCGGCTCAGAATTCCTGTAAATCCCATCTTGTTTCTTATAAGGCTTGTGCTTGTGTATGCCATCCTTATCCTGGGCTGACTTTTCCTACCCTGTGCCTCTGGGCTCAGCATGAACTGCCAAAATGTATACACCCTACTATGTGTCAGTGGAAGGGCCTCTTTTAATGCATTTGAAAGTCAAGTTCCAATGTGACATTCCCAATTATTTAATAACGATAAAGGTCAGACATGACATGCTCCTCTCATTTATATTCTGTTTATTCCTAGGAGAGCCAGGAAACAATTTTGTTAAATGACTGTCTCTGGCGTGGCTAAAAATATTTCCTCCTTGCCTCAGATGACATTAAACGCACAACTTGCAAACAATTTCACATCAGTGTCTGTACAGTACATGGGACCACCGGAGCTGATACATGAAAAATTGGAGCAAAAACTGGACCATTGCCTACACCATCTAATCAGATCCCTTCCTTAACATTTCCATACAGTCTGGTTGCAATAGATAACTGCTTCAGTAAAAATTCACGCTCAGACAGGACCCTCTTGCCTTTATTATTTATTTATTTTATCTGGTTGTGTAATATGTTGATGTTTAATAAAAAAATAAAGTTGTTGTAAAGGTTCTTTTAAAAAAAAAAAAATAACAAACATGTTATACTTACCTTCTCTGTGCAAGGGTTTTGGGCGGGGCAGCCCCTATCCTCCTCTCCTGGGGTGCCTCGCCAGTGCTTCTGGCTCCTCCCCTTCATCGGAAAGCTGCTTTCCATGGGGGCACCCATGCTGGATCGCTCCTGAGTCCCACTACTGCGTCCATTGACACAGACGGCGGGACTTTGCCACTGTGTCACTGGATTTGATTGACAGCATTAATCTGTCCAAAGAGGAGAGAGACAGCGGCTGGAGCCGCTGGACTCGTGCACATCGCTGGATCATATAGGTTTAGGTAAGAAAAAGTTGGGTCTGGGGGAGAGCTGCAGCAAAGAATGTTTTTCACCTTAACCACATCCCATGTGGCCTATAGCAGAATGATGGCCGAGCGGGGCATTAGCTATCCTGACTGGGCGTCATATGATGTCCAGCAGGATAAGTCGCTTGTGCGCACCCCCGGAGGGCAGCCTAGGTAAACAAGGCAGGGCTTACAGTATCTCACAAATGTGAGTACACTCCTCACATTTTTGTCAATATTTTATTATATCTTTTCATGTGACAGCACTGAAGAAATTACACTTTGCTACAATTTAAAGTAGTGCTTGTACAGCTTGTATAGTAGTGTAAATTTGCTGTCCCCTCAAAATAACTCAACACACAGCCATTAATGTCTAAGGCCCCAATTCACACCTGAGCATAGCTTTTTTGCATGTTGTTCAGTCGTTTTTCACACGTTTTGTCGCATATATGTGCGTGTTTTGGCGCGTTTCCATGCATCGTTTTCCGGTGTTTTTGAGTTTTGTCGTTTTTTTTAATAGCCAATAGGAAAAAGGATCATCTGTTTCATCATTTGTTGCTATGTTTTTAGTTTTTTTCATCTGCTTCCTGGGTGAATATTCTTCTTGCGGTTCATCAGTGTTCTTCCTGTTCCTGGCTGTGTTGTGTGGTGTATCTTGCTATACAAAGATGAGTGACGATGAGAGTGTTTGTCTTGTGGCAGCAGCCACTGTTACGTCATATCTTCTGCATGAAAGAGAGAGGAGGAAGAAGAGGGCACACAGATACTGGATCCACCCCGTAATTGCCGATCGAGAAGAGAGAAGCCAATTTTGGGTCATTGACATACGTGATCATGAGTAAAAAATTTTGGACTACACTAGGATGTCCATAAAAAGGTTAGTCAAACTTCTTTGGAATCATGATGTTTGACATTGTTCCTTTCTTATCATGTCCACTAAACCCCACAATTTTTATTTTTGCTCACAGCTTTGATGAGTTACTGGGGTTAGTAGTCGGTTGCAATGAATGGACACATATATTTCCATGACATTATATACACTGAGGTAATTTTTTATTTTTTGTAAATTTTTGAAGACTGATACATAAAGAGCCCAATATTCAAATTTTTTTATATACATAAAATAAACACCAAACACACGTTTTTAAAGTAATACAAAACTTTTTTTTCAAATATTAAATATTCTTAAAATCTAATTTTTTTTTTTCTCCTTACATATACATCTAGATAAGATAACATATAGATAACAAATAAGACAAAACAACAAGCTCCAACAAGCTCAACAATAAATAAGAGAAATAGAGCTAACGTAGCTCCAAAAAAAAAAAAAAAAAAAACATTAGAGGCGATGGAAGGTTTTTGGAGGAGTTGACTACCTCATTAGGTGACATCACCACATTCATGGCATGGCCATAATGTGACCAGGTGCAGGTAGAGGGATTCTGATGAACATTCTCCCAATTAGAAGGTGGTGGTGTTGGCAGAGGAAGGTGGGTGGTAGAATGTGGTGATGGCAACTGAGGAAGGGGTAAAGAATCTGGTGTTGGCAGAGAGTGCGGGGGAGACTTGGATATGGACCATAAGGTGGTGGAGGTTCTGAGGACCTATATGTGGTGGTTGGCAGAATAAAAGTGGCTATGTATCGGATGGTACCTGCCAACATGTCTGCTTGGAGTTCTGATGGTACCTTCTCCATCAGACCTTCCAGACATCTTGCAGAAACCTGCATATGAGACCTGTTGGTGATCATCCTTTCTGACATACTGGCCATAATGTCCAACATGCGGTTAAAATCTGGTTCAGGAGCCCTCCTTCTTGTTGCATGTTAGCTCTTGCACATACACGAGGACAAATGGGTGGTGTGGACTCCTTGTCTCCCACAGGTGTCGCAGAGGTAGAACATGCTGGAGTCGACATTTGGCTCTTCGTAAGCTCTTGGCCTGCTTGCTTGCTCACTGACTGACGCTTGGCCTGCTTGCTGACTGACTGATGCTTGGCCTGCTTGCTGACTGACTGATGCTTGGCCTGCTTGCTGACTGCTTGTATCTTTATCCAAAACTTTATTTTGAGTACGATCCTCCCAGCAGCTTTCCGATTGGCCACCGCAATATCGCAGTCCCACTATAAGTCGTTGATAGCCACCATTACTAGTACAAAAAAAAATTCAAGTATACGATATACCATAGTTTGTAGATGGTATAACTTTTGAGCAAATCAATCAATATATGCTTATTTGGATTTTTTTGGACCAAAAATATGTAACAGAATATATATTGGCCTAAATTTATGAAGAAATTAGATTTTTTTTCAATTTTTTTATTGGATATGTTTTATAGCAGAAAGTAAAAAGTATATATTTTTTTTTTTTTCTAAATTTACGTTTTTTTTTTGTTTATAGTGCAAAAAATAAAAAAAATACTACCAAAAGAAAGCTTTATTTGTCTAAAAAAAATGACAACAATTTTATTAAGGTACAGTGTTGCATGACCACGCAATTGTCAGTTAAAGAAACGTAGTTCCGTAGCGCAAAAAATGGCCTAGTCATGAAGGGGGGTAAATTTTCCGGCAGTCAAGTTGTGTTATAACAAGCAATGTGTTAAGGCAGCCCATTCACTTTGATCGGGCTGCCAACCCACCCTAGCACAGCTAAAGCTGCACCTCACCCTTTTTTTGGGAACAAAAAAACAAACACCAACGCATGATAGTAAGTTGCAGTGCACTGTGCGCACGTTCCCTGTCTTAGTGCCCTCTGGTGTAATTCCAAATAGATAACACCAGAGCAAACCAAAGCACATAAGGTGCCGCAAGGTGGAGATGTGAACCTGATCTTATAATGAATAATTCTTTACTGAATCAGGCCATATCCCTGGTTGCTATCGGTTACGGCCCTTTGCGCATTGTTGTTGCTTTATCGACTAAGCCCCAGTGGTAAATGAGGCCTATTATGGCTGCCCTCTGTGTTTATGAATGACAGGTCCTTTTGAGTTTGTTTCACTGCGCGCTGTGTGTTTGTCTGAGGAGCGTGTGTTTGTTCTGTGCACAGAGAGGCCTGAATACCAGCCCCCGCCATGAATGGGCCTTTCTGTCAGGAAATGTATGAGTGAATCTGCGCGCAGAACACGGCCTGGACAGATGTATAGAAAAGTTACCTCAGAGCTCACATCTCCAGAAGGCAACCTGCCAGCGGCTCTCACACTTTAAAATGATTTAATTTCCTTCACAAGCAGCCAGAAAAAGAGCCAAATTCTGTGACAGGAGGTTTCCGTGCCTCAGACGGGGGTGAGACGAAAAAAACTTGGGTGACACTGTGCATAAATGAACTGTTCCATATGCCCCCACCTCACCTTATTACTAATAATTATATTGTAGCCATGCCCCCATAGGGGTTGCTGAATGTTGTGGTTCACCTGTCACCCTGCCCAGCCCGACATCCATATCTCAGTCTTTCAAAGACACAGACCATAGCTTTGTTTTTTTTTTGTTTTTTTTATTTGAGGGATATAAACTTGGATGGGGATTTGTGAATTATGGGATTCCCAGGAATTTTGGAACAACCAATTGGTGAATTTTAGAGCAATCAATTGGTGAATTTTAGAACAATCAATTGGTGAATTTTAGAACAATCAATTGGGACAAACTATGTACACTCCCTGTACATATTACTACTTCAGTCTCCTTCAGCACTTTCCTTGCTTGCAGGCTATTCCTCCTCCAGCACTTCACTTGCTGCAGACTGTTCCTTCTTCAGCACTTCACTTGCTGCAGACTGTTAATCCTCCAGGCTAACTAGCACCGCATGGGTAGGCCTGACACTGCTTCAGCCAGGCCTCAATGAACTGCATATATCTCAAGTCTCTGCGACGGCTCCTGCACACGCGCAAGTGCCTCGCGAACTCCTGGGAATGATCAGTGTGGCGGGGGAACAGCTGTGAACACCGATCTCCTTTGTATCGATTTTTAGATGACAGACGCTTCTCCTAAAAAAACCTGTGTGCAGCAGCCCCCCAGCCCCCCTAATACTTACCCATCTCAATCCAGCAATGTGCATCAGAGCAGCGGCTCTTGGTATCCGCTACAGTCAACTACAGCCAGTGAGCCAATGAGGAGAGAGTGGGAGCAAGGCTGAGCCATGCTCTGTGTAAAAATTGGCACACAGGGCAGTGGCTCAGGAGTGAGCCTGCTCAGGTGCCCCCATAGCTGAGGGAGGGGCCAGGACCGCTGGCGGGGGACCAGAGAAGAGGAGGATCAGGGCTGCTCTGTGCAAAACCACTGCACAAAGCAGGTTAATATGAAATGTTTGTCATTTTAAAAAATCTGCCTGTAATATCACTTTAAACTATAAGAGCATAGGAATACTTGCTAAATAGTTTCTTCTTCTGATCTGGGTAAAAATACAGCAGCAGTAGCAGCTCAGTTGTCTATTTCTCTCTTCACTTCCTCCTTCTGGAGTTTTTAAAGCCCCTCCCTAAGGCCCCTTTTACACTGGGGCGTTTTTCAGGCGGTACAGCGCTAAAAATAGCGCCTGTACACCGCCTGAAAAAAACGGCCCCATTCACTCGGTGTGCGCTAGCAGGACAGTAAAAAAAGTCCTGCTAGCAGCATCTTTGGAGCGGTATAGGAGCGGTGTATTCACCTATACCGCTCCTACCCATTGATTTCAATGGGACATTGCGGTAATACCGCGGCAATACCGCCACAAAGCGCCGCTACGGCGGCGCTTTGCGGGGGATTTTAACCCTTTTTTGGCCGCTCGCTGGGGGTAAAACCGCCCCCGCGAGCAGCCGAATACCGCGGCTAAAACAACGGTGAAGCAGCGCTAACTATAGCGCTGCTTTACCGTCACCGCGGCTCCCGCCCCAGTGTGAAAGGGACCTAAGATAGGAAGTGTTAATACATAATGATACATAACACTGTAAAATTATAAGCTAACGATAGATGGTAGCAGATCCCTACACTGGTTCATAAGATTTAATTGTATAACGTATTATATTTATTTATTCATCACACCAATGTATTACATAACACTTTACAGAGTGCATAGAACCATGTACAGCCATGGCCAAAAGTTTTGAGAATGACAAAGTCTGCTGCTTCAGTGTTTTTAGGTCTTTTGTCAGATGTTACTGTCAAAGGCTTTTATTGACAATGACATTAAGTTTATGCAAAGAGTCAATATTTGCAGTGTTAACCCTCCTTTTTAAGACCTCTGCAATTCGCCCTGACATGCTATCAATCAGCTTCACGGCCACATCCTGACTGATGGTAGCCCATTCTTGCATAATCAATGCTCTGAGTTTGTCAGAATTTGTTTGGCGGGGGTGGGGGGTTTGTTCACCCACCTCTTGAGGATTGACCACAAGTTCTCAATGGGATTAAGGCCTGGGGAGTTTCCTGGCCATGGACCCAAAATATTGATGTTTTGTTCCCCGAGCCACTTAGTTATCACTTTTATCTTATGGCAAGGTGCTCCATCATACTGGAAAAGGCATTGTTCGTCATCAAATTGTTCTTAGATTGTTGGGAGAAGTTGCTCTCGGAGGATGTTTTTGTAGCATTCGCTGTGTTCTGAGGCAACCCCACACATGAATGGTCTCAGGGTGCTTTAGGCCCCTTTCACACTGGGGCGGTGAGCCGCGGTGACGGTAAAGCAGCACTATATTTAGCGCTGCTTTACCGTCGTTTTCACTGCGGTTTTCGGCCGCTCGCGGTGCGGTTTTAACCCCCGCGAGCGACCGAAAAGGGGTTAAACACCCCCCGCAGAGCGCCGCCGTAGCGGCGCTTTGCGGCGGTATTGCCGCTGTTTCACCGCGGTGTCCCATTCTATTCAATGGGAAGGAGCGGTATAGGAGCGGTGAACACACCGCTCCTATCCCGCTCCAAAGATGCTGCTAGCAGGACTTTTTTTGTCATCCTGCTAGCGCACCGCTCCAGTGTGAAAGCCCGCCGGCTTTCACACTGGAGTTAAAGGGGCAGGATTTTTTCATGCGGTGAACAGGCGCTATTTTTAGCGCTGCACCGCATGAAAAACGCCCCAGTGTGAAAGGGGCCTTACTGTTGGCATGACACAGGACTGATGGTAGCACTCATCTTTTCTTCTCTGGACAAGGTTTTTTCAGATGCCCCAAACAAATCGAAAGGGGATTCATCAGAGAAAATGACTTTACCCCAGTCCTCAGCAGTCCAATCCCTGTACCTTTTGCAGAATATCAGTCTGTTTCTGATATTTTTCCTGGAGATAAATGGCTTCTTTGCTTGCCCTTGTTAACACCAGGCCATCCTCCAAAGGTCTTCTCCTCACTGTGCATGTAGATGCACTCACACCTTCCTGCTGGCATTCTTGGCAAGCCTTGCACTGGTGGTGCCACCGATCCCTCAGCTGAATCAATTGTAGGAGATGGTCCTAGGGCCTGCCGGACTTTCTTTGTCGCCTTGAAGCCTTCTTCATAAAGGCAGTGTTAATGTTTTTTATGGGATTAAGTTTATTTTCATGGCAAAGAGGGACTTTGCAACTCTGATCACTTTTTATAACGTTCTGGAGTGCCATCATAAAAACTGAAGCAGCAGTCTTTGTGAAAATTAATATTTGTATCATTCTCAAAACTTTTGACAACAGCTGTACATCAGTCCTGCCCCTGTCCCTGCTGAGCTTTTAAGCTCTGCATTTGCTGTTTGTATTTCATCCAGTTCCTGATGAACCTGGTGGCCCTGCCAACCCCATCCCACCCCCTCCTGCCTGACAATCTTTGATTTAAAAACGTAAGGAGCTGGGCAAAAAATAATTGTCCAAACAGCAGCTGCATTAAATCAGATGCAATCGTTTGGGTATTTTAACATCAACTGATGGAAGACTTATCCGCTGGCTGATTGAAAAAAGTCTATTAGTGTATGGACAGCTTTACAATCCAAAGGTGGCCATGCACTTTAAAATCTGATTTAAAATTTCTGTACAATCTCCTTTAGATTTACCAAAATTATGTAACATGAGAACAAACCTAAACAATTCTAGATATAAGAACATCAAATATTTGTATGACATATGACATATTTTATATTTACCTGGAAAGAAGTATTTTTTTATATTTTTGAATTCTTGACATGAATAAATAAAGAAAAAAAGTACAAAAACCAACATACATTCCTTTTAAATACACGTTAAACACAGCTGGCATAAGTACCCGGCTCTGTAGTTGTATCAGCTTTCTGTAATCACTTGCACAGCAGGACACAGCGAAGGAAGGGAAGCTTCTCTGCTTTTAACCTAATACTAAAAGTTTGCTGACAATAGGATATTATAAAGTGCACAAAGTGATGAGATTATCAGTGTGATGCTGCTCCCACACTGTCCAATCAGCAGCCCAGAAAGGGGGCAGCTTGGTGACCAAGCTGTATAGTTCCACTTCCCTGGAGATAAGTGAGGTCTGTGCTGTCTGGCAGGCTGAAAGAACCACAAAATTCAATGAACAGATTTACAAATCTTTTGGAAGGTAACAGACCTCCATGTCTTTCAGCGGTTAGTTATATACAGTCAGTGTAAAAAAGTATTTGATCCCCTGCTGATTTTGTACGTTTGCCCACTGACAAAGAAATGATCAGTCTATCATTTTGAATGGTAGGTTTATTTTAACAGTTAGAGACAGAATAACAACAAAAAAATCCAGAAAAAAGCATTTCAAAAAAGTTATAAATTGATTTGCATTTTAATGAGTGAAATAAGTATTTGATCCCTTTGCAAAATATGATTTAGTACATGGTGGCAAAACCCTTGTTGGCAATCACAGAGGTCAGACGTTTCTTGAAGTTGGCCACCAGGTTTTCACACATCTCAAGAGGAATTTTGTCCCACTCCTCTTTGCAGATCCTCTCCAAGTCATTAAGGTTTCGAGGCTGATGTTTGGTAACTCGAACCTTCAGCTCTCTCCACAAATTTTCTATGGGATTAAGGTCTGGAGACCAGCTAGGCCACTCCAGGACTTTTAAAGTGCTTACTTCTTCAGCCACTCCTTTGTTGCCCTGGCCGTGTATTTTGGGGTATTGTCATGCTTGAATACCCATCCACGACCTAATTTCAATGCCCTGGCTGAGGGAAGGAAATTCTCACCCACGATTTGACGATACATGGCCCCGTCCATTGTCTCTTTGATGCGGTGCAGTTGTCCTGTCCCCTTAGCAGAAAAACACCCCCAAAGCATAATGTTTCCACCTCCATGTTTGACGATGGGGCTGGTGTTCTTGAGGTCATAGGCAGCATTCCTCCTCCTCCAAACAGCGAGTTGAGTTGATGCCAAAGAGCTGGATTTTGGTCTCATCTGACCACAACACTTTCACCCAGTTCTCCTCTGAATCATTCAGATGTTCATTAGTACAAAACAAGATTTCAGTCCTTCACGGTGCAGTGTGTTACCAATTGTTTTCTGGGGGGCTATGGTCTTAGCTGACTTGAGATCATTGACAAGATTATCCCGTGTAGTTATGGGCTGATTCCTCACCATTCTCATCATCATTGAAACTCCACGAGGTGAGATCTTGCATGGAGCCCCAGACTGAGAGAGATTGAGAGTTATTTTGTGTTTCTTCCATTTGCGAATAATCGCAGCAACTGTTGTCACCCTCTCATCAAGCTACTTGGCGATGGCCTTGAAGCCCATTCCAGCCTTGTGTAGGTCTACAATCTTGTCCCTGACATTCAAGGACAGCTCTTTGGTCTTGGTTATTGTGGAGAGATTGGAATCTGATTGATTGCTTCTGTGGACAGGTGTCTTTTATACCGGTAACAAGCTGAAATTAGGAGCACTCCCTTTAAGAGAGTGCTCCTAATCTCAGCTCATTACCTGTATAGAAGACACCTGGGAGCCAGAAATCTTGCTGATTGATAGGAGATCAAATACTTATTTCACTCATTAAAATGCAAATACATTTAAAACTTTTTTGAAATGCGATTTTCTGGATATTTTGTTGTTATTCTGTCTCTCGCTGTATAAATAAACCTACCATTAAAATTATAGACTGATCATTTTTTTGTCAGTGGACAAACGTACAAAATCAGCAGGGTGTCTCACTGTATTTGCTTGAAGTTCAGCTTTAAATAGAGTGCAAATTCCTTTTAGTATTATAAGGCAGCTACTGTATAGCTGTGTTCAATAAAGCAAATTAAAGAGAAACCCCGGGATTGCATTGACTCGGAAAAAAAAAACACAAGTTGTGAAACATTCCCTCGGCACCCAGCGTTAGCCTCCAATTAGCAATAATTAATCCAGAGAGATTCATTGACTTTACTTTACACAGACTTCAACGTGGGAGGTGATGTTTTCCCTGCAACATGAAAACATTAAATCATTATTTTCCAAGAGAGGTGCCCAAACATTTAGCTAACATGTTTTTCCTCACGCCTGTTCCAGAGAGGGCCGGAACGAAAATGGACCGCAGGGAATGATAGGGGAGGGCCGGACATGACAGTGTGTCTAGTGACACACTAGGAGGATGTAAAGGGGTGTGGCCAGGCAGGGCTGGCCCTGTAAGCAGCAGGGGGAGCGGCCTTATAAAAGAGGGGGCGGGGCTAAAGGCCTCAGTCAGGAGGTAGTCAACACACGAGGAGGCAGTTTTATACACTGCTCCTCGTTTTTCCTTTCAAGATGGCGGCCGGGACCTCGTGGAGAGGCTACGAACGGCGGCGGCCACCAGAGGGTCAGTCTGGCTTCACAGCAGACACGGCCGTGCGGGTCTAATAAACAGGATCTGGATGCAGGCGAGGTGATCGTGCGGCGACCGGACGACGGCGGAACGGACACACGCGGTCGGTGTTCCAGGATGGCGCCCAGGTACTTTTCTGGGGCATTTACAGGCCCTTACAGGGTACCGCAAGCCATGGGGGGGAGGACACTCGACCCCCCCCGGCCAAGAGAGCCCAGACAGAGCCTTCCGGGAGGCCCATGCGGGAGGCGGGGGGTCACAGGCCTACACGGCGCCGCATCCCCGGGCTCCAGTGAGGAGACTCCCAGGACACGACATCCCCTGCAGCTCTGTACGAGCAGAGGGGACATCAGGCAGAAGGGACAGCCACAGTTGGAGGCACCAAGCAGGGATGGGCGGATGGATGGATCAGCAGGCCCTTACAGCAGGGACAGACACAGCTGGAGGCACCAAGCAGGGATGGGCGGATGGATGGATCAGCAGGCCCTTACAGCAGGGACAGACACAGCTGGAGGCACCAAGCAGGGATGGGCGGATGGATGGATCAGCAGGCACTTCCATAGGAGCCCCCCCCCCCCAGCAGCTCTGTACGAGCCGAGGGGAGAAGGTCGCCAGCAAAAAGAGGTGCAGCCATGAGGGGGGGTACTACACCCAGGATATTTCAGCTACAGCCCCCCCCCCCCCCAGCGGCTCTGCACGAGCCAAGGGGGAGGGCGGAAGGGGGATCAGGCCGAGGGCTGCAGCGAGACCAAGTGGCAGCGTGACAAGCGCCGCAGCGGGTGGGCGGACGCCACCAGGCGGTAACAGACAGGTCCCAAGACAGGAGTGGTGCCGGGTCCGGCCCGACTGCGCGGGACCTGATGGCCCAGGGAAGACGGCCTGATGGCAGCGGCAGTAACTTCGGGCGGACGGAGGCACGCGACATCCAGGAGTCCCTCCCCGGGGGGTCTGCCGTTTTTGTCTCAGCAGGAGGTGCAAGGTGAACTGTCGGAGGAAGAGGAGGAGCCCGGTCGCCAGCAAGAATTCAGGGAGATCGATACAGCAGCTGTGGGGAGGGTGCCCAGACAGCTCGGTAAGTCTAGTGATAATAGTGCATTTACATCTGCCTTACAAAGTTATTGGGGGGTTGTATCTGAGGGGAAGGGAGGGCTGCGCCTCCAGTGCCGCTGTTGGCAGACACTGACCATCCGCGGGCAAGGACCGCAGGAGGGTCTGGGGGTCAGATGCAGGAATTGGTAGAGGGCCTAAGGGCGTTGGTGGGCCATTTGGTGCAAGGTCAATCGTCATCAGGGAGTCTGGGGTACAACCGGGGGGGTCAGCGAAGTTACCTCTGGGGGGGGGTGTCGGTCACAGCAGCTGCGGACGGTACAGTGTCCCAGGTGGTGGGAGACGTGGAGAAGGTGAGTCCTACGGAGAAAGGGTCCGCGGAGCCGGCAGTTAGAGCGGTCATCGTGCGATTAGCAGAGGCAGCGAGATGCGAGGTGTTTGTCTGCTTCGAGGGACCCCTGGGCGCACAATGGCAGCAGGAGGCTAGGAAACATGTTGGAAGGGGGTATATGGGGAGATCCTTTCCCATTGCCCTTTGCAAAGTTATTATTATGGAGAGGGTGAAATCAGATGACACCACGAAAGGCGACGAGGAGCAGAGGAGATACCGGTTAATTTACAGGACGTTTGCGAATTAGCTGCAAGCGTTTGCCAATTTGGCAAGTAATAGGAAAAGAACCCTGAGCGCTGCTCGGTGTGATTTGGGTACATGGATGCTATAAGGGAGGTGTATCGGGTTTACAGAGACAGGGCAGGGCTACACTATGACGAGCAAGTCCGGCAACGCAGGGCGGTTTGTCCTTCTCTGCGGGGGGACCATAGGGACAGTAGCCTGTGGATGTGGCTTAGGGCGTCGGAAATGACTCCGGCGCGGCCATGTCAAGGGCACAAAACCGTCAGGCAGTTTAGTGGTGTCACGGTAGGGAGGGGTTCACCAGAAAGAGCCGAACAAGTTTCGGTTGTTTTACCATGTATCGTTCCCCAAAAGGGGGTTCAGTTAATATTTTCTTTGACACTGAGGCTTGTACGGTGTCATACACGGCCTTTGTTGCCGCGGTCAGGTTGGTATGGTGGCATGAAAAAGGGGCGTTAATGGAAAAAAGCAGACGTGCAGGCAGCGTTTAGGCTTCTGCCTGTTCACCCGGCTAGTTTTTCTTCTGCTGGGTTGTTGGGGGCAAGACCAATATTAGGTTGATAGGTGTTTTCCCACGGGCGGTTATATTTCGGGTGCTAGGTTTGATGCATTTAGTTCATTCTTGAAGTGAGGTGGTTAGTTAAGTGAGAGGCATTGAATCTGTCAGCCATTATTTGGATGATGTTCGCTGCGGGGGCGTTCCTTCTTTCAAAGGGTGTGCGATACTGTTGTCCACGTTGCGGCACATTGCGGAGGGATTTTGGGTGCATTGGGCAGCCGATAAGACGGAAGGTCCACGGACAGAGCTGTGCTTCCTTGGTATAGTGAGTGATTCCATGGTTATGGAAGCAGGTTGCCGGCAGAGAAGCCCAGGGATTTGCAAAAGAGCTTAGAGAGATCTATGGGTGTAAGTGAGTGCAGTTGCGTACATTGCAATCCCTGTTAGGGAAATTTAATTTTGCAGGCAGGTCATTCCTATGGGGAATTTTGTAGTCGGATGTCGTCTGCCACGGAGGGGGTGAAGGCACCTGCGCATTACATTCGACTGATGAAGGAATATAGGGGGTATCTACAGGTATGGGATCAATTTATAACTGAGTTTATCGGAAGTCGGTTTGGAGGTAGGGCCCGGTGAGTAAGTTTGACGTGGAGTTGGTTACAGACGCCTCTGGATCTATTGGATATGGGGTGTAATTCCAGGGACACGGGAGTGCTAAAATGGCTAGCTTGCTTCGGAATTGGGTGCTCCTGGAATTTTTTCCGGGTGATGGCATTGCAATTATGGTGTTAGTCCTGCCGAAATGTTAAATTACGGTTGAACTGCGATCGTATGGGGGTAGCTTAGGTCATCAATTAGCATGGCGGCGTCTTCACAACCTGTCATTTGGCTGAGACGACAGTTGGGGTTGCGCAGCGTGCAATTGAATGTGTTTCCATATGCTGTGCATATTCCGGGGGTAGAGAATACACTGGCAGACTCTTTGCCTCGCGTCCAGTGAGACGCGTTCAGGGCCCGGGCACCGGAGGCACAGGAGGAAGGCGTTCATTGCCCGGGCTGGTTATGGGATGTGGCACTAGGGCAGCCGCGGGATGGATACAGTGGTCGGTTGAGTACACCCACGGGGACGGTGTATCAAAAGGTTGGAGCGAGTGGGGTGCGTTACGGCAAGAGGCAGAGGTTGGTAGGGACGAGCCGTCAACACGGCTCCTGGTGTTGTATTTGGTAGCCAGGAACATGGAAGGCGGGCAGTCGGTATGGGCCTTTTGGTTTACATTGCAAATACGGTTGGATGGGACGAAGGAATTTTGGGAGAAACGGGCCATTAAGGGATACCGTAAAGAACACGGGACGAGGGATAGGAGTTGGCCAATTAGGTTTGATAATTTAGTAGCGTTAGTGGAACAGTTGGGTCGGTTTGTTCCGACCGG
This sequence comes from Lithobates sylvaticus, assembly GCA_028564925.1. Lineage (NCBI taxonomy): Eukaryota > Metazoa > Chordata > Amphibia > Anura > Ranidae > Lithobates > Lithobates sylvaticus. Next base: position 72,412,549 of record CM053028.1, read on the forward strand.
TTCGAGAGATTGTTGTTTTTCAGCGGCCTTTTGCACGGGCATTTTGGGGGAATTTCGTGTTGGGGAGTTGGTTAACACGTCAAAAGCAAGGGCGGGCGATTTATTATTGGAAGGTGTGTGGTATAGGAAGAAAGAGTGTTGGTGCGTTCGAAGAAGTCTAAACGGTCTAAAGAGTGGGGGGTACAAGATCCGTTGTATGCAGTAAGGGGTTGGGCAGTATGCCCGGTCGCAGTAGTGGGGTGTTTTGCGAGTGTAAGACCCCCCCCCCCCGTAGATGGATCAAATCTGTCGAGATGGCAGTTGGTGAAGGTTCTTCGGAGCTGTTTGGGGAATTTGGGGATGTATAATTCCGCCTACGCCTCACACTCCTTCCGGATTGGGGCGGCTACTGAGGCCGCCAGGTACGGGCTGGATGAGGTGGATGTGCGACGCATGGGGAGATGGGAATCTAAGCGATTCCGAACCTATATTCGGCCTCAGTTGGTTTTAAAAAAAAAAAAAAAAAAAAAAAAAAAAATATATATATATATATATATATATATATATATATATATATATATAGGGGGAGTGCATTTGTTGTTACGGATATCTGCCTGTTAGTACCTGGAATTTGTTAAGGGGGGATTTGGAGAAGGTGCATGTCACTTACACTATGTTTGTCATTTCAGAAGGAGGGCTCCCACGCCTCGTCTGGATCCTTTGACACTCATATGTGTGTTGGGGCGCACAGAGAGGGGACATGGGACCAGGTGGAAGGCAGTTGGGAATTTCTAGAAAGAAGGTGACCATACGGTGACTGGGGGGACCAGGTTTGCTGGGGGGCAGGGTGGTCTCAGAGTTTGAGTGATTTGGGTGATGAGACAGGTCACCTAATGTACTGGTCGTCCACGCAGGTGGTAACGACCTGGGAGTTAGGACAATCGGGGACCTGGTTGCGGACATAAAAGCTGATCGGACCTACCTGCGGGTGACACTCCCTGACACGTTGCTAGTGTGGTCAGACATGGTGGCCAGAGCAACTTGGCGGATGGCTCAATCTGTTTATCGGATTAACAAAAGTGCGGGTCAGGGGAGTAAGGTGGTTGGGGTTTCTTTTTTTTCTGGCTTGGCAAAAAAGGGGGTTGTTGAATCGTGCCAGGGAGCTGGAGACGAATGTGGGCTTTTATTTGAGAAAGGATGGGGTCCACGTAACAGACGTGGGCATGGGACCTTTGGTCTTTGGATTGTAGGGGGTATTCAGTCGGCCCTGCGGGTGTGGAGGTGCCTTCAAGGATGAGGTGTCAACCTTTCAGGCTATGGCGGTGTTTGTTTGTTTGGTCAGTGACGGTAGCAGTTATGGAGGTGGTAAGTGTGTGGGGGGCTCATCATTAGATGGCCCCTCCGGTGTGTGGGGGGCTCATCATTAGATGGCCCCTCCGGTGTGTGGGGGGCTCCTCATTAGAGGGCCCCTCCGGTGTGTGGGGGGCTCCTCATTAGAGGGCCCCTCCGGTGTGTGGGGGGCTCATCATTAGATGGCCCCTCCCTTGTAGTACATCAAATTATTTTGATGATTACTCGTTGTTGCACTGCGGGAAAGGTGTTTGTCTCCGGGCGGTACAGTTGGAGGCCAGTTGGTTACGGTAAAATCCCGCAGTGCCCCCTGGTGGTTACATATATATATACACAGAGAATTATATATATACGTTTATAGTACTCAGCTCCGTCACTGACCAACTAACAGGGTGTAACTGATTGTTTATGTGTTTATATGTGTTTTATCGTTATTGGTATTTATATTTTAGTAATTGGAGTTTATGTTTAATAAAAGGCCGTTGCGGCCATTTACTCCACAAGATGGTGTGGCCTCTTATTTAAGGGTTTAAGTAAGGGGAAGTATATGGCTGTTCTAACCTGGGGGTATTATCTAGGCTACACTGGTCAAGAGAGGGCCGGAACGAAAATGGACCGCAGGGAATGATAGGGGAGGGCCGGACATGACAGTGTGTCTAGTGACACACTAGGAGGATGTAAAGGGGTGTGGCCAGGCAGGGCTGGCCCTGTAAGCAGCAGGGGGAGCGGCCTTATAAAAGAGGGGGCGGGGCTAAAGGCCTCAGTCAGGAGGTAGTCAACACACGAGGAGGCAGTTTTCCCACCCACCCTCCCTAATGTAATGTGATAGTTTTGGAGGTGTTAATGTTTTTTGTTGTCGTTTCAGGAGCAGAGGCTGCTTTGGCGTCCTAACAGCAAGGGGTTGGCGGTGTTTGTTTGTTTGGTCAGTGACGGTAGCAGTTATGGAGGTGGTAAGTGTGTGGGGGGCTCATCATTAGATGGCCCCTCCGGTGTGTGGGGGGCTCATCATTAGATGGCCCCTCCGGTGTGTGGGGGGCTCCTCATTAGAGGGCCCCTCCGGTGTGTGGGGGGCTCCTCATTAGAGGGCCCCTCCGGTGTGTGGGGGGCTCATCATTAGATGGCCCCTCCCTTGTAGTACATCAAATTATTTTGATGATTACTCGTTGTTGCACTGCGGGAAAGGTGTTTGTCTCCGGGCGGTACAGTTGGAGGCCAGTTGGTTACGGTAAAATCCCGCAGTGCCCCCTGGTGGTTACATATATATATACACAGAGAATTATATATATACGTTTATAGTACTCAGCTCCGTCACTGACCAACTAACAGGGTGTAACTGATTGTTTATGTGTTTATATGTGTTTTATCGTTATTGGTATTTATATTTTAGTAATTGGAGTTTATGTTTAATAAAAGGCCGTTGCGGCCATTTACTCCACAAGATGGTGTGGCCTCTTATTTAAGGGTTTAAGTAAGGGGAAGTATATGGCTGTTCTAACCTGGGGGTATTATCTAGGCTACACTGGTCATGACTCCTAACAGCTCTCAGACATTAAACAAAGCACTTTAATCCCGAGCAGCCAATGTCAACAGATACTGCAGTGGTGTTTGAAATAAGGTTTAGAGAAAAAACTGACGAAGGCTCTCTGGATAAAATATTTTACATAAAAGCCCCAAGCAATTCTGATCTTAAATACAATTACTGGTAATTACCTATAATCTTTCTTGATGCCCTATTTACTCTTGTGTGACGATAGTGAGATCTGAAAAATCCCAAACTGTGTGGAAAGAACGAGTCGCACCATGCCACCCTAAATTTCCCCAAAATTTGCAAATCACTAAAAACTCAATCCAAGTTTAACCACTTCAATACCAAGCACTTAGACACCTACCTGCCCAAGCCAATTTTCAGCTTTCAGCGCTGTCACACTTTGAATGACAATTGCGCGGTCATACAACACTGTACCCAAATATTTTTTTTATAATTTTGTTCCCACGAATAGAGCTTTCTTTTGGTGGTATTTGATCACCTCTGCGATTTTTATTTTTTGTGCAACAAATAAAAAAAGACCGAAAATTTTGAAAAAATAAAAAATAAATTTCTCTGTGTTTCTGTTAAATTTTTTTGTAAATAAGTACGTTTTCTTCTTCAATGATGAGCACTGATATGGCTTTACTAACGGGCACTGATAAGGCGGCACTGATGGGCCCCGATGAGGTGGCACCTATGAAGTGATACTGATGAGGTGGCACTGACGGCCAATGATGATGGGCACTGATAGGCGGCACTGATGGGCCCTGATAGGTGGCACTGATGGGCACTGATAGGTGGCACTGGTATGCAGCACTGATGGGCACTCATAGGTGGCACTGATGGGCACTCATAAGCGGCACTGAGGGGCACTCATAGGCAGCACTGATGGGCACTTATGGGTGGCACTGATGGGTACTTATGGGTGGCATGGGTGGGCACTGATGGGTACTGATAGGTGGGCACTGATGGGCACGGGTGGGCACTGATAGGTGGCACTGCTGGACACTGATGGGTGGCACTGATGACACTGATGGGTGGCATTGCTGGGCATCACTGATTTTTTTGGGTACATAATGGTGCCAGTCAGTGCCCACAAATTTGAACATTACAGTCAGCACAGACCCCCCTTGTCAGGAGAGCTGCCGATCGGCTCTCCTCTACTCGCGCCTGTCAGACGTGAGTGAGGAAAAGCCGATCACTGGCTTTTCCTGTTGACATCGTGATCAGCCGTGATTGGACATGGCTGATCACGTGGTAAAGAGCCTCCGCCGGAGGCTCTTTACCGAGATCAGTGTAGCGGTGTGTCAGACTGACACACCGCTCCACCGATCGCCGCGATGCGCGCCCCCATGTTATCGGCATGTTATCCTGAAGGACGTCATATGACGCCCAGTCAGGATAACAGAACCACCGCCCGGCCGCCCGGGAAGTGGTTAAGCAGCCACTGCTTAACCGCTTCAGCTCCGGAAGATTTTACCCCCTTCATGACCAGGCAAGATTTTGCTATTTAGCACTGCACTACGCAGCGTTACACCCAAAATAAATGTATATCTTTTTTTTTCACAGAAATAGCGATTTCTTTTAGTGGTATTTGATCACCACTGGGATTTTTATTATATATGTTTTAGAGAATAGAAGTGTGGCTGAAAATCCTCAATATATACGGCACCTCATCCCAATTATTGAACAACATTTTATAAAGGGGGATAGAGAGATTATGACGGTGCCAAAAGATGCAAGATTACAAAAATATATATATAAGACCTATCCAGGCGCCCCTGCTGCTAATGTTGATTTTAACCCTTAAATGTAAGCATTTGAGGCTATGTTAGCCCTTTTCATTTATTTGGGATTCTGTCTATCCCAATATTGTTAGTAGGTTGAAACAACCATTTGACATCTCCATATATTTTTTAATCTTTCGATTGCTAGGTCCTTGTTTGCCCCCTGCAACCATAGACGCGGTACGGGGTCTGTGACTTTCTTGGGGTGCATCTCTCCCATTGCAGGGCTCGTTGTGAGCTGAGGGGTACGTATCTGTGGCGCATTTTTGGATCCCCTGGCTGGGGAGGGTTTATGGTCATTGTCATGCATCCAGGTGAATATATATAGGTCAAAATGTATTTCATTTGAATTTGAATTGTAGATCTTATGTTTCTTTGTCTTCTCACTTTGAACCTTCAACCTTTGCACAGGCCTATATCCCTGAGGAAGCCAATGTCTTGGCAAAACGTGTAGGATTTGAGTACCTGTATCATTGGCCCTTCAAACACCAAGGCCTGTTTTTTCCCCTCCTTTTTCATAAATTTGAATTTTATGTACGGTCTGTCTACATTTACTGTTTACCTTTTGATGTCCATGTTTGTTCTATGTAAATAAAATTTATTGATATTTTATGTATTTTTTTGTAATCTTGCATCTACCTCGGGAAACCCCTATGGCACCGTCATAACCCCCTCTCTCTATCCCCATTTATAAAATGATATATGTTTTGTTATATAAATAAAAAAAGACCAAACATTTTTAAAAGAAAAACAATATTTTATACTTTCTGCTATAAAACATATCCGAAAAGCCCTTATTTTTTTTTGTTTTTTTTTCATTATTGCGTCCCCCGGTAAATCATATCTGTGTATAACTGAGACGTGAAGGGGAACAAAATACATGAACAGTAGAATGCATATATTATAGAGAGGGGGAAACACCCTTTCTTCTGAGTTTTTTTTGTTTAAATAGCGGTCATATATATATTCGTTGAAAACAGAATCAATTTGTGTTAATATACACTCGCTGATATGCATGCAAGTAAATTTGTTTTGTTTATATGTAAAAAAATCGTTGACATATGTAGCCCCGGGCTCCTAATGAGCACGCGCTATATGTTTTGTCAATCTTATGTTCCTAAAAGTTGGGGTTTAGGGTTAATTGCTTTAAATTATGGTCTCAGTATCAGTTTGGCTGGATTGCATTGTGTTCTGCTTGACCATAGGTGTCGGTGTCACCTCTGGCAAGCATAGGAATGCAGTCCGGTTGGACGCATTGGGTACCAATCTCTCTCGGAACCAACCAGTGAGTGTGTTGTCTCGCTATGAATTTTGGGAGAAGGTACTTAAGGTACTGAGGTCACGTGTTTCTGGGTTCCGGTCCAGAAGATCGCTCTAGCTCTTTGGCCTGGGGTGCGGATCAATCCATTTCCAAGTCTCGGGGCTGGCTAGCCTGGGACACAGTAACTGGAAGGAGGATTCTAAGGTGGTCCGGTGCTGTCTCGGTTTTGGAGAGGCCCAGCAACTGAGAACGCAACCAGGGGAGGACTCTTCAGAAGAGGGCCACGCACAAGTCTGGCTGCTCGGTAAGAGCATGGAAGCTAAGTTGAAAGGACACAAGGTGAATCCACGCTCGTACAGTGTCGCCGGACCGGCTGCAAGATACTGGTACCATATGAGGGTTCTCAAACTTCATATATCCTTCAGTTACAACTAAGTCTGTGGCAGAGACTTTTCATTTGCAAGTTCTACAACCAAGTCTGTGGCAGAGACTTTTCTTTATCTGAATCACCTATCGGCTGCTAAATTCACTGAGAGGAGATTTATCCGATAGCTGTAATATCCAGTTGCGAATGGCTATTCCCTGGATTTCATAGTGAGAGATATTCAGTTTCAAGCAGTTCCAAGAGTACCTAAACTTCCTAAATATATGAAGAAATTTGTATTTTTTTATTGGATATGTTTTTTTTAAATTCTATATTTTATGTGTAGCACTAACCTCCGAAGGAGCTGCTGGTTATTGTTGGGCTTACCGTTACCTTCTTGACCTCGTATGCGTCTAGGGGTTTCCCGAGGTAGATGGCCCAAAGGAACTGTAGAGACTGACACTGGATCACTTTAGGGATTTTTATTTGCAAAATGGTAGACAAAACACAGTCTCTCAATAAAGGAATAGAGGGTATAGGTAGGAAGTTAAGGTACTCTTGGAACTGCTTGAAACTGAATATCTCTCACTATGAAATCCAGGGAATAGCCATTCGCAACTGGATATTACAGCTATCGGATAAATCTCCTCTCAGTGAATTTAGCAGCCGATAGGTGATTCAGATAAATGAAAAGTCTTTGCCACAGACTTGGTTGTAGAACTTGTAAATAAAAAGTCTCTGCCACAGACTTGGTTGAGAACCCTCATACAATACCAGTATCTTGCAGCCGGAACATATAGAATGACTGTGGACTACAGAGGTCTAAACAAAGTGGCACCTCCATTGAAGTCATCTGCACCGGATATGATCTCAATTGTTGAGAAATTTGCTAAAGAGGCAGGAGAATATCATACTGTGATAGACCTGGCTAATGCTTTCTTTTCAATTTTGATAGACCCAGAGTGTCAAGACCAGTTTGCTATGGTGTGGGACGGCCGCCAGTACACATTCACTGTCCTTCTACAAGACTATCTTCATTCTCCAACGATTTGTCATGGACTGATTGCCCGAGATTTAAGTACCCTGAATTTGAAAGTTGCTGTGTCTCACTACATTGATGACATCATGATCTCTGGAACAAAGTAAGATGTAACTGAAGCACTGCACCTGCTGATACAGCACATGGAGAACAGCGGGTGGGCTATCAACAGAGACAAAGTCCAAGGACCTGCCACAGGAGTGAAATTCCTAGGAATGATGTGGACTGGGCCGCAGAGGAAGATTCCAGAGACAGTTGTTCAAACTATCCAGCTGCTGTCACCCTCTACTACCAAAAAGGAGGCACAGAAGTTCATTGGATTTGTGGGATTCTGGCGATCGTTCATCCCACATCTTGGACTGATCCTGAGGCCTATGTACAATGTCACCAGGAAAAAGACTGAATTCTATTGGGGTTCAGAGCAGCGGACCACATTCCTGGCTACTAAAGAAGCAATTTTGCAGGATTAGGACCCGTGAGACAAGGAGTACCATTTCAGCTGGATGTAATGGAGCAGGAAGGTACCGTACCATATCTCTGTGGCAGCCAAATGAAAAGAAAGAATAGAGAGCAATAGATTTTGGTCCAAGCAATTTACAGGGGCACAGAAGAGATATATACGCCCCTAGATAAGTACCTGTTTTCAACGTGTAGATACCATTACAGGAAAGGACACAGTCACCATCCATACTGCATTGCCAATAGCAGGATGGGTGAGAGATAATGGACTGACCACTAGGGCAGCTATAGCCCAGAACCAGACACTGATGAAATGGAAGTGGTATCTTCAAGAAAGCGGGGACATTTCAGCTGGGGATGTCAGAGACATTTCAAAACAGTTGGCAGGGCTTGTTACTTTTAACAGCACCCAGCCAGAAGAAAAAATTCCTGTGCTGCAGTTATCCCCCGTTCAAGATGCTCCACCCTTTGAGTCTCTGTCGGAAGACATGAAAGAGTCAGCGTGGTTCGCTGATGGTTCCGCCATAGTTACCTCGTCTGGGCGCCAATGGACAGCAGCATCCTACAACCCAAGTACAGACAGTCCTGCAGAAGACCGGAATTGAAGGGTCCAGTCGGTATGCAGAGTTGAAAGCTGTAGTGATGACTCTTCAGGAGGATCCTTCTTCCCTTGTCACTATTTACACTGACAGCTGGGCGGTCTTTAAAGGACTGACAACTTGGATGCCTATGTGGAAGTCCAATGAGTGGATGATTCACGGAAAAGGTGGTGTGGGGAGGCAAGGAAGTCTGGGATTACATCTGGAAGGAAGCTCACTCCTGCACCATAAAAGTGGGGCATGTGGACGCACATGTGCCCCTGGTCCCCAGACTGAGAACTATAACAGAGTGGCAGGGGAAATTGCCAAAGTGAAAGCAGTTGTGCCAACTAATCCTGTCTTGATGAACTTGGCCAACTGGCCCCACAAGAAATCTGGACATTTGGGGCAGAAAGCGACATATGATTGGGCACAGCAAAGAGGATTGCCTATATCCATGGACTTGATAAAGACTGTAATAGGGAACTGTACAGTGTATGGAGAAGTGCGACAATGGCCATTGCAAAAGTACTCCACTGGGTTGATTAAGAGGGGAGATTGGCCTGCAGAGATCTGGCAGATTGACTTCATCTGTCCCCTGCCCCAGGGAAACAATGGACTGAGATATTGTTGTACTACAGTGGACACCTATTCAGGACTTTTGCTTGTTCATCCTTGCAAACGTGCAGATCAGGCCGCAATGCTTCAACTGCTCCAGAAACTTGTTGTTGCTTATGATTGTCCCAAACAAGTCCAAAGTGATAATGGCTCACACTTCACCAGATCAACAGTACAGCAGTGGGCCAAAGATTCTGGAGTGTACTGGTTGTGCCACATCACATACCATCCACAGGCAGCTGGTTTGACTGAAAGATATAACAGGCTTTTGAAGGACCAGATGCTTACACCCACACATACACTAAGGGGGTGGGATCGGGTCCTCACACAGGCAGTCATGTTGTTAAATTCTAGGCCAATAGCAAAGAGTACACTATATGAAATGATGGTTGGGGCTGAGGTGCAGATTCCACATCTGGAGTGCAGAGTTCATTATTCATGTAAGGTTCCTGAAAGAACAAGGCTTGACAGATGCCATGTTACTGCTTCCCATGACATAGAAACCAAGAGTGACGTATCTGAAGCTGAAGCCTATCTAGGAATGAGAGGGAATCTGTCAGGAAGGTCTGAAGTTTTATTTGCATTGGCAGATGAGCTTTAGGATAGTGGTTGGGACTCTGAATGGTTAGTTGATACTTCTCAGCAAGAGTGGAAAGTGAGGCTGTATAACATCAAACCTTCTAAAATAAACAACAGTGATCTTCTGGGAAATATCAGTATATTTCCGATCCTCCCTATTGATGTTCTTTGGGAGGGTCAGAAGTGCATACAGGCAGGTAGCAAAGTGTTGGTTCAGATATCCAGGCAAGAGCCAGAGGAGGGATTGTAGCTGAAGGACCAGGATCTACTGTTTATGTATTACTAGAAGGAACAGATAATCTGCTTTGTTTTCCACTCCACAGGCTGTCTCCGATTTGATCCATAGGAAGACCAGAGAAAAGTGGTTACATGATGGAAAGAATGATGGAAGACCGCAAGAGTTGTGGAGAGCAAGGCCTTTGATGCATTACAAGCCTGGACTTGTTTCTAAAGAACTTTAGAATGGACTTTCTAATGAACTTTTAGCCAAAGACTGAAACGCCTTCTCAATGACAGGAATATGGGAGTGGTTGCATTCAAGGAAAATTAATGTTTAGAACGAGTTTTCCTAGTAATAAAGTGATTTTCTGTATGGAATCTGAAAGAAAAGAAAATCAAGGGTGGAATGTGTTGTGTTTGATATAAAATGTGATTTTTATTTTATTATAACACTGGAACAGCATTCAGACACAGAGCTTCTCAAACAAATGCTGTTGTATACAATGGTAACGTAGATCCCATTGTTGTATTCAATTGACAGTTTGAATAGGCTATTGTCTCTATAGCTACAGTAAACAGGTAAGAGAGGGTCTCTCAAACTGAAAGAATGACAGATGGTTTTTCTGTGAGTCGGTAAGTAAATGAGTTTGTAAGTATTGTCAACAAACTGGGACATATAAAAGGGATTGTCAGGTATAAGCTGGAGGCCACTCAACATGGATTAACACCAAAAGACTCATCTGTAATAAGAGAAACAAGAAGGTGCCTGATCTCCAGAAGCCTCGTTGTCAATGGCGATCACAAACACAGTAACTTTTAAGTGTATTTCTACTGTTAGACAATAGGCTGTTTATTTGCTAGGCATTTTGCTTGTTATAGATATGTGTCAGAAACCATGAATCAGACTGAGACAGAAGTACAGTTAAATCTCACTTGTTTAATAATAATAAAAAATGTAAACAGAGTAAACATAGTCAAATCATAGCCAGAGTTCAGGAACCGGAATGGATAATCAGACAAGACAAAATGTCAGGGAGCCAGAGATGAGCGAAGTAGAACAGCAAGCAGGATCTGGAGCCAGAAGGAATGTCAGCCAAGCAAGTCTTTAACAGGAACACAGGAGAGCATCTCTAGAGATGTGACCAAGGCGAAGGCAGAGATCATCTGGGCTGTACGGTTTAAATAGGCAGGACTGACGAGCAGGTTATCATCAATAGGCGAGTCACTGTGGAGAGATAGGAGCTGGCAATTAGCCGACAGCTGAGTGACCAGCTCTGAGAAGGAAGGGCTGAGCCCAGCCCTGACAATCTGTCAGTCTTGTACTGTATTCCTAATATTGTAATAGTTTTGTATCTACAGCATTTTTATATAGTAAAAGAGGTCTGAGTTTCCTTGCTTATACCGCAAAGTAACCTTGCTAGATAGACACAAGCAAAACACATACCTAAAAAGTTGTTACACTAATGTATAGGAAGATACCAATCAGTTAGAAACCAAACACACTTATATTACAAGGTCCGGAAGGCTAATAATACATGCTGGAAATCTTAAGAGAAATATACATAAAATCTACATCACATTTGGTAACTAACAAATCGTAATTTCATTCTGCTATGTTAGACTTTGGATTTTGAAACCTTACATATGGGAATATATATGGACCAAGGATAGATAAAGCATTCTCTAATTGGACTAGGTGAAGGGGCAAGGTGGTAAGGTCATGCTCTCCACCTCGTCCAACCAGAGAACTCTTTGCACTTCTTCAGAAAATGCTAAGCATTCTCTGAATGGCTCCCGTGCTGAGCATCTGGCCTCCTTTGTTCACAATGCATTAGGCTAGCCACTCAGCATGGGACCCAGAAGCAAATGGAAATCGCTGAAGTAACTGTGTCTACTTCAGTATTTTCTAGATTCCATGGGGATCGCCCAAGTATGCTATTTATATAATTACATAAAAATTTGCCACGATTGAAATTAATCTTTAAAATAGGAAAAAACTTAAGTGCTGCAATGTGTTGTAGCAATGCATGGCAGCGTGCACGCACAACAGACACCAGCACGCGCATAATGCGCATCATAATGCGTACTACTAGTGTAAAGGAGCCTTTGCAGTGACTCTTGCTTTTGACCTTTTCTATCCCATCTAACAATACCTGCCACCTGTTATCGCTTGATATTTGGTAGTCAAAAAAGCTCTCACGTTCACTGATCATGCTCCTTCAGGTGTCCCAAAAGAAGGACACTTAAGTTACAAGAACTTTTAGAGCAACCTCTTGACACATTCCCTGTTTGTCGGTTGCGGGTACAGAGGGCAAAAGCCTGAATCTCATAAAACACAGACTCCTCATTATAAAGTATTTCAAACATTTTATGATGCTTTTTATGTTTTATTTATTAGTTTCTTATTCTTGGCAAAATGCTAATCTCTGCTGGGATTCATGCAGTCATTTGAATAACACAGGATGAAATGCATGTTCTCTACAAAACACAAACCAGTTCCATGTGTTTTACTAAAGCCAGACCTACAAATAGGTCATCATCTTTCTTTGAAGCTGTGTTCTTTTGAAAGGTTATGTATCCCGAAAACATGTGGTTTTTACATCTCTACAGAAAACAGGTATTTATACATCTTCAAAGATGTTTGATAAAGCCAGGTAAATATAAAGGCTTAAAAAGAGGTGGAGCCAAATATCTGCGCTAATTCAGGTGAAAAATGGAAATAGCAGCCAACACAGTTTGTTGATGAGCAAACGAATAAAACATAAAATCTAAAATGTGGCGCTTATAATGTGAAATAATGAATGAAAAATTAACCCAACATGTGCTGGTCCATCTTAAAGTGTTCAATCAAACAAAAGTGACTGCAAATTAAATGTGAAAAAATTAAATATTAACCAATCATGTGATAGTCCATCTTTGAAAGTGTTCAATCAAGCAAAGTGACGGTAGGTTAAAATTATGAAGCAAAATGTTCCGTGTGGAAAAACAGAGAAAATGGTGAACAATCCAAAAGCTGTGATCTTGATCTGCTTACCAGAACCCAGTAGTATATGAGCGATGTTTATCATATAGTGCCAGAGGTGAATGCGATTACACACAGGAACGAAATCCAGAACCCAGTTGTATATGAACGTTGGTTAACATATAATGCTGGAAGTTGATGCGATTTCCCACAGGGCAGGATTCACAGGATCAGATGGATGAAGATATACTAGAGGAATCTCCCTCGAAGTGAAGGAAAGGAAACAGCCAATAGTGAAGCCCGTAAAATCAATTCAAGTTTATTAAAAAATGAATCTACTTACATCAAAGAAAAGATAACAGGGCATGTATAAAGTGGAATCCGCGTACTTGCATCGGCCAGCCTGACATGTTTCATCCAATGGTGGATATCATCAGAGGCATGCAATATAATAATAATATAATAATATACGGTGATTACCACCATTGGATGAAACATGTCAGGCTGGCCGATGCAAGTACGCGGATTCCACTTTATACATGCCCTGTTATCTTTTCTTTGATGTAAGTAGATTCATTTTTTAATAAACTTGAATTGATTTTACGGGCTTCATAATTTTAACCTACCGTCACTTTGCTTGATTGAACACTTTCAAAGATGGACTATCACATGTTTGGTTAATATTTCATTTTTTCACATTTAATTTGCAGTCACTTTTGTTTGATTGAACACTTTAAGATGGACCAGCACATGTTGGGTTAATTTTTCATTCATTATTTCACATTATAAGCGCCACATTTTAGATTTTATATTAAATATAAAGGCTTGTTTAACTCAACTTCCAGTCTGGTCACTAGTTTAATAACTGTTTCTGGCTACAGAGCCAATACATCACCTTAAAAAGTAAGGGGTGGGAATAATGGTGATATCATTGCCCAAATATGCTCATTGCTATCCCTGCCCCTTGGCTTACGTGTCTGAGGAATGTCGGCTATGTAAGGCAAAGTGCCGTCACTGTGACGGCATCGGTTCCTAGGGATGCGGCGGGTGCAAGAACCTGTTGTTTCCTTAAGAACCAGTGATAGCAGGAAGCTGTCATATACAGTTATGGACAACGATATTGGCACCCCTGCATTTCTGTCAGATAATGCACCATTTTGCTCAGAAAATTGTTGCAATTACAAATGTTTAGGCATTCTCATGTTTATTGGCACCCCCAATTTAATATGTGGTAGCACACGCCTTGGAAAAAATAACTGAAATCAATGGCTCCCTGTACCCACCAGTGAGTTTCTTACACCTCTCTACTTGAATTTTTGACCACTCTTCTTTCACCAACTGCTCTAGGTCTCTCACCTTGGAAGGGTTCCTTTTCCCAACTGCTGTGTTGAGATCTCGTCACAGGTGCTCAATTGGATTTAGATCTGGACTCATTGCTGGTCAGTTCAGTACTCTCCAGCGCTTTGTCTTTGTTAGGGCTGGGCTTAGCCTTTCCTTCTCTGAGCTGGCCATTCAGCTGTTGGCTAATTGCCAGCTCTTATCTCTCCACAGTTACTCAGCTGTTGATGATATCCTGCTCGTCAGTCCTGCCTACTTAAGCCGTCCAGTCCAGAGGATCTCTGCCTTCGCCTTGGTCAACATCACAAAAACTATCTCCTGCAATCCTGTTCAAGTCTTGCTTTGCTGACATCCCTTTTGGTTCCAGATCCTGCATGCTGTTCCACTACATTGATCCCTGACTTCTGGCTTGGCTGACTATCCGTTCTGATTACTGAACTTTGGCTATGTTTTGACTACGTCTGTTCTTTTTACTTTTATTATTAAACAATTATGATTTAACTGTACTTCTGTCTTGGCCTGATTTCATGGTTTCTGTCTTAAACCATTTCTGGATTCTTTTTGACATGTGCTTTGGGTCATTGTCCTGCTATAAGACCCGTGACTTCTGACAAAGTCCAAACTTTCTGATATTGGGCCCGACATTGCACCCCAGAATTCTTTAGTAGTCTTCACATTTCATAATGCCATGCACACAGTCATCCAGTGCCTGAAGCAGCAAAGCAACCCCAAAACATCAGGTGAACTTCCACCATGTTTGACTGTAGGGACTTTATTGTTTTCTTTAAAGGCCTCATTTCTTTTTCTGAAAACAGTAGAATGGTGGGCTTTACTAAAAAGCTGTAATTTTGTTTTGACTGTCCACAACACATTCTCCCAAAAGGATTTTGGCTGCTTCATGTAAGTTTTGGCAAACTCCTATCTGGCTTTTTTATGTTTGTGTGCCAGCAGTGGGGGCCTCCTGGGTCTCCTATCATAGTGTCTAGACATGTGCACAACAAAAAAATGTGTTTATTTTCGTTTCGTTTTTTCGTTTCCGAAAAAAAATCGTTTATTTTCGTTTCGTTTTTTTCGTTTCCGTTGATTTGTAACGATTCGTACATTCGTAAGTCGTCGGTGTTCGTATTCGTAACGATTCGTACATTCGTAAGAGTTATTTTTTCGTTGATTAGTTTTTTCGTTAGTTTAATTTTCGGACACATTCGTATTTATTCGTACATTCGTAACATTCGTAACATTCGAAGATTCGTAATCGGAGCATAATTCATAATTTTATGTAATGTGTATGCTATTATTACATTTTAATAATTTACGAATCGAAAAAAAAAAGTTACGAATCGAAAAAAAAAAAGTTACGAATCGAAAAAAAAAAGTTACGAATCGAAAAAAAAGTTACGAATGTACGAATTTTTTTGTTCAATCCATTTGAAGCACGTTAAGCAACGCGATTGTAAGAGACACGGAAAATTACGAATCGAAAAAAAAAAAAAAAGTTCCGAATCCAAAAAAAAAAAAGTTACGAATCGAAAAAAAAAAGTTACGAATCGAAAAAAAAAAGTTACGAATGTACGAATTTTTTTTTTGTTCAATCCATTCGAAGCACGTTAAGCAGCACCATTGTAAGGGACACGGAAAATTACCAATTCAACAAAAAAAAAATTACGAATGTACGAATTTTTTCGTTCGTTTTAGTTTTTCGGATTTTCTTCATTAGTACATTCGTTGTTTCTAATTCGTTTTTTTCGGATTTTCGTTGTTTTTCGGATTCGTTCGATTCGAATGATTCGTTAATCGGATTCGTACGATTCGAACGATTCGCTACGATTCGTTATTCGGATTCGTACGATTCGAATGATTCGTTCATTCGTACGAAAACGAACGAACGAAAATAACGAAAAATAAACGAAAAACGAAAAAAAAAAAAAAAAACAAATTGCACATGTCTAATAGTGTCCCTTTTCATTCAGATGCCTGAAGGTCAGCTCAAATTTGTCTGGAAGTTGATCGAGGTTCTTTATCCACCATTCCAACAATCCTTTGTTGCACTCTTTGAACAATTTTTCTCTTTCGTCCAGGGAGATTAGCTACAATGCCATGAGCTGTAAACTTCTTGACAATGTTGCGCACAGTGGACACAGGAACATTAAAATCTCTGGAGATGGATTGTAACCTTGAGATTGTCCATGCTTTTCCACAATTATTGTTCTCAAATCCTCAGACAATTATTTGCTGCTCTTTCTCTTCTCCATGCTCCGTGTGGCACACAGAGACACATAACAAAAAGGTTGAGTCAAATTTCCACTATTTCACCTTTTTGCCAGTGTGATTTCTATATTGTCAGCACCTGTTAATTAATACAGGCGAGTTTAATCACAAATTACAGGAGCATCACAAACTTGGAATGCAATTATTTCTTACAATTTTGAGAAGGTGCTAATAATTTTGTCCAGTCCATTTTTGGAGTTTTGCGTGGAATGTGTCATATTTGGCTTTTTGTTTCTCCACTTTTTTGTGTCATACCAATTTTGCTCATGACTGTATAGAAGTGGTAGAAATACTGCTCCTATATATGATGCTCAGCTCCCACCGAACAGAAGACTGGATGGGCTGACCTATCAGCTTATTCCTTGCCCCCAAGTGTACTGTACATGCCCAGACCATTACCAAAAGCATCAATAGCGCTATGGCTTCAGGGTCAGACTGAGAGGTAGGCAGAAGAGGATTGGATGCTTCAGCAGGAATGGGGTGCAAAAAGTACAGAATCTCCCACCTATGTTACTGAAGTAGTTTACAGCTTTTTGGGTGAGGGAAACACTTATGCTGCTTACACACGGTCGGAATTCTTGTCGGAAAAAGCTCTGATGGTTTTCCCGTCGGAATTTCACTCAAACTGTCTTGCCTACACACTGTCACACCAAATTCCGACGGTCAATAACACCGCGGCATACAACACGTTCGACTGCACTATAAAAGGGAAGTTTAATGCTTCTGAGCATGCGTCAAATTGTTTCTGAGCATGCGTCGGAATTTTGCGTGTCGGAATTGCATACACACGATCGGAAAATCCGATAGAAAGGTTTTCCGTCCTAAAAATTAAGAACAGGTTCTCAATCCAAGGTCCATCGGAAATTCCGTCAGAAAAAGACCGATGGGCATACACACGGTCGGAAAATCCGATGAAAAGCTCCCATCGGACTGTTTCCATCGGAAATTCTGACCGTGTGTACGCGGCATTAGACCTTTTCCCCTTGGGTGCGAAAGGACCTTATCCCGCCACTGTATGGTTTACAAAATAATCTACCTTTTATATGGACAATGAGAAGACATGAATGAAATACAAACAAGGACAAAGAAGCAACAGCCTGGTTGGACTAGGAAAGAAATCTCCATTAATACAAAACAAGTGTGGGCTTACTTCCAATCCTCCCAGGCAAATTTTAAATTATTATGCAATCACGAATTTTAACATTTGAAGTCCATTAGTGATAGATATTTGTAAGCGTTCCAGCATTGTTTTCTAGTTAATGGTCCTTTTTTGCTTAAGAAATGAGCCATGCAATCACAGAGATCTGACTAAATCAATCCCAACAAAACACAGTGGAATTATTTATCAGAAAGTGTATTTCGTAAGAACTGTCCTTATTGCCACAGAACTAGCAATCACATCCAGATTAGCACTGGAGATGAAAAGTAAAACTTGAAGTGAAACTCCAGGGGGAAAAAAAATGAAATAGATGAGTAAAAAGAAAAAAGCAAGGATGGCCATTCTCCCCTCGTAATTTCGTAAATATGCTAGGACTGTATTTGCGCATGGTGAGATCCAGCCCTGACATAAGTGGCAAAGCCTTATGCCGCGTACACACGGTCGGACATTCCGAAAGAAAAAGTCCGATGGGAGCTTTTCATCGTATATTCCGACCGTGTGTATGCCCCATCGGACTTTTTCCATCGAAAATTCAGACGGACTTAGATAGAGAACGTGTTCTATATTTTTCCATCTGTATGCTGTTCCGACGCACCAAAAACGTCGCATGCTCTGAAGCAAGTACGAGACGGAAGATATTGGCTACTGGCTATTGAACTTCCATTTTCTAGTCCCGTTGTACGTGTTGTACGTCACCGCGTTCTTGACGGTCGGACTTTAGTGTGACCGTGTGTATGCAAGACAGCTTGAGCGGAATTTCAACGGAACTCCGTCGGAAAAACCTTCAGAGTTGATTCCGATGGGAAAACCGGTCGTGTGCACAGGGCATAAGCCTGCATCACCCCCAGGAAGGTTGCAGCCTAATATTCTTAAAACCTTATTTCTGCTTATAGTTTGTACCTGTATATGTACATAGGGACAACCATGTTTTCTGATTACAAAGACAGACTGGACTTTCTGCTTTGCATTGCTGTGCAATTTTTATATACTGTTCTTCCCACAGTAAAAGCATATGAATCACTATAGGTAAAGATGGAGCAAAGTAAAAGTATCCTGCTTTAAAGGAGTGTTTTTTTCTGATTTGAACTTCGGACTGAGCCGGCCAATAAGGGATCAGTCACTGCTCTGACTAATTCACTTGTGTTTGTAAATTTAAGCTTGAGCTGTTGGGGTCTGTAAACAACAGTATTTATAATAGGGAAGCAGCTAAGAGCTTGAAAACTTGAAATCTTTAGCTCCACCTGCTGTTTTAAAATGATAATGCAAATAATAAAGTGGCTGTAAACCCGATTCGTATAGTGTTTACTTATCTCTCTCCAAAGCCCTGAGTCCCGTGTCTTTCTGCTGAATCGTTCCTCTGTTATCAGCATGATAACATCTGACAAGTTCTCCGAGACAAAAGATAAATCCAGCCTGAAATTTGTGTCGGGGGTGGGTGCTATAAATAGATTAACAGAGAGCTTGTCTTGTCACAGCACAGCTCTGAAAGTATCTCTGTTCTTCTGCCTATGTGGAGTGGGGGTGTGTTCTGTTCCTCCAATCAGCTGTCACACCGTGTAAGCCAAGAATACACTCTTATGCCCCGTACACACGGTCGGATTTTCAGACGGAAAATGTCCTATCGGACAATGTTGTCGGAAATTCCGACCGTGTGTGGGCTTCATCGGACTTTTTCCGTCGGATTTTCGGACGGACAAAGTTTTATCTCCTGCTCTCAAGTTTTCCGACAACAAAGTCCTATCGGACTTTTTCCGATCGTGTGTAGCGAATTCCGACGGACAAAGTGCCACGCATGCTCAGATCACATTACAAGACCAAAGCTATTGGCTACTAGCCTCTACGTAGTCCCATCGTAGGCAACAAACGTCACCACGTTCAGAATGATCGGATTTTCCGACAACTTTGTCCGACCGTGTGTATGCAACACCAGTGTCGGACAAAATCCGTCTGAGAAAATCCGATGGATTTTGTGGTTGGATTTTCCGACCGTGTGTACGGGGCATTACAGCTGAATAAGGAAGTGAAAATTCTAACCCGATGTAAGAATTCAAAAGAATATAGAAAGGGAAAGACAGCAGATATACATGTAAAACTTAGGTAGGGAGATTTGTTTCATCCCTGTGTATCATCTGAGGCTGTTCACTTCACTGGGTATATGTGAGGATTTACATCCACTTTAAATATTTAATATTTAAGTATTTTTAAATTGTATTTTTTTTTTTACATGAATAAATAAATTATGTACATAGCTGTGATACATTCTTTAAAATATATTTCTACATACATCTCATGTAAGTATCTGAATCTGTCTTGATATCAGCCTCCCCTGTGTAGCTGCACTAAAATTAGGAGAGGGAGTGGCAGCATTAGGAGCCAATCAGGCTCTGCCGCATATACCGGTGCTGACAGGAGGAGAGAGCAAAGTGTAGACTGAGAAAGTTGATTTCTTATCAGTACTTGACTTCTTAATGCCTAATTAGCAGGCTGCATGTAAGAAAGTGATCATTAAAGTGTTTGTTACCCCAACATTTCATAATGCTAACATGTGCCTGCAGTACCATTTAGGGTTAATGTAGACAGGACGTTTCAAAACCGCTCCCAAATGGTGGAACTTGAAGCTAGTAACTGAAGTTTAAAAACGTCCGTTTTGGAGCTTTTACATACCGCGTTTTGTGGTATTCATGAGCGTTTACGTTTAAAAGCGTTTTTCCCAGATAACAGATTTTACACATTAGTAAACCCAACCAAATGCCTTCAATGCAGGAAAAAAGTATCTCTCTCTCTCTCAATGCCTATAGACGAAAACACTTATAAACACGAGTTACTGCACTTAGATGCGTTTTAGAAACATTCATCGTTTCAAATGCCCCTGAAGTAACGTCCTGAATGTTATTTTTTGCTTTAAAAAAAAATGCTAACCTCAACTGCCTGGAAGCGAATATAAATGTGTACATGTACTGATAAGATAACAGAGGAGAGTTCAGGGGCTGCTGAAAAAAACACCCAACTGCTCCTAAACGTCCATTTATGAGCTGGAGTGTACATAAGGCCTTATTTGTATGAAAAAGTATCCTGATCTCTTTGTATTTTTTCCTTTATGTAAAATCCCTGGTGTTCCTCCCAGTCCCTCTGCTTTACTATTAAAAACTGACCACACTAAGCATGAAAGCACAGTGTGGTCAGTTCCCTAGCTATACTGGGAACTCAGCCTGCTCTGGGTTAATTGGCACAGGGCATTACTCAACCTGTAGAACTGAGGGCATCTAGAGGTGGAATTTAAGTAGTGCAGGAGTCAGTGCTGAAGAGGTGAGTTATAGTTTTTTGTTTTACAACACTTTAGGTGTCTTAACCGCTTCCCGACTGGCGCACACAGATGTACAGCAGAATGGCACAGACAGGCAAATGGGCGTACAGGTATGTCCCTTTAAATTTGCCGCCGTGCCATCGCATATGCGTGCCGCCAGTCGGGACCTTCGTGAGTCGAATTGCGGGTTCCACGGACTCGATCGCCGCGGGGATAGCCGTGATCGTCTCACGGGGAGGAAGAACGGGGAGATGCTATAGTAAACAAGCATCTCCCCGTTCTGCCTAGCAACAGTGTCACTGATCTCTGCTCCCTGTGATTGGAGCAGAGATCAGTGATGTGTAAAACACAGCCACGCCCCCCCATAGTTAGCAACACGCCCCTAGGACACACTTAACCCCTACACTGCCACCTCCTGGTTAACCCCTTCACTGCCAGTGTCATTTACACAGGAATCAGTGCATTTGAATAGCACTGATTGCTGTATAAATGACAATGGTCCCAAAAATGTGTCAAAAATGTCCGATGTGTCTGCCATAATGTCGCAGTCACGATAAAAATCGCCGCCATTAGTAGTAAAAATAAAACATTAATAAAAATGCCATAAAACTATCCCCTATTTTGTAAACGCTATAACTTTTGCGCATACCAATCAATAATCGCTTATTGTGATTTTTTTTACCAAAAATATGTAGAAGAATACGTATCGGCCTAAACTGAGGGAAAAAAAAAGTTATAGTTATATTATTTTTTTATACATTTTTGGGGGATATTTATTATAGCCAAAAGTAAAAAATAATGCGCTTTTTTTCAAAATTGTCGCTCTTTTTCTGTTTATAGCGCAAAAAATAAAAACCGCAGGGGCGATCAAATACCACCAAAAGAAAGCTCTATTTGTGGGAATAAAAATTACGTCAATTTTATTTGGTAGCTACGTCGTATGACCGCACAATTGTCAGTTAAAGCGACGCAGTGCCGAATCGCAAAAAGTGGTCTGGTCTTTGGCCAGCAAAATGGTCCGGTCTGAAAGTGGTTGAAAGAAAACAGCCCAGAGTTGGGCTTTGAGGAAAACTCAATGAAAATGACTTTGTTTAGCAGATCACTATTTTTCTTGGTGCTTCTCATGTTATATGAAATTGTCTGACTTTGTTCCACGTGTACACGAAAGCCACCAAACTGCTGCAAGTGATTTCTTTGCTATGGCAATCACTTGATAAATGGAATCCATAACAAATGCAGCACATGAACGAGATACAGATGATTCTAATAAAAAATAATATTATTAACGTAAAATGTTGCAGGGCTGTATGGAGGAGAAAGGAGTGGCGGGGCTGGTGAAGTACAAGGCATTCGAGGACAGGCACCAGTCCTGTGTTTTATTCCTTGAGAATTTAGTAGAATTGAGCCCAAGGATTTATACCTAATAGACCTATGAAGTTTTCAGGGAAAATTTTTAGCTTTGTCTGATAAGAGACTGAAATATCGAATGTCTGCTGACAAATAGGGCCCATTCACACTGATCAGCTCCATTGCAGTGCAGCAAACATGCGTTGCGCTAAGACAGTTGATTGATTTGAATAGCTGTATTATGCACCGCAAAGGACCTAGACTCATACCTGCACATTTTTTGTATTGCAACAAGTGGTAGCGCATTACCATGCATTGTGTTACAACATAGTTGGGTTGTGAAGGTGCGTTGGGGTGCCATTTGTTACAGTGCAATGATGTAATGGAAATTAAAGTGACAGAAAATCCAATATCTTGCTTGGGCTTCAACACACATTAACGGCTAGTTTAAACTTACTTCTAAACATGGCTTCGGACAGGCTTTGTTAAAGCTCTCTAAACACTAGTCAAAGCCCCTGTCACTAAATGAAATGGTTAGCTTACAGTTCTGTTTACACCTTGCTTTGCTTTGCTTCGACTTTGTTTCAAAAATTGTACCCCGTTTAGCTTTAGTGGTGCTTCAAAATGTCTTCAAAGCCTCCATAGAAGTCTAGGGCAAAGCTCGCTTGAAGCCCCACTAAAGCCTCATCGAAGCCTCACGAAGCCCCACAAAGACTCATCGGAACCCCCTCAAAGCCTCACCAAAGGCCCATCGAAGGCCCATCAAAGCTCCACCAAAGC
Organism: Lithobates sylvaticus; assembly: GCA_028564925.1. Lineage (NCBI taxonomy): Eukaryota > Metazoa > Chordata > Amphibia > Anura > Ranidae > Lithobates > Lithobates sylvaticus. The sequence goes on from CM053028.1 coordinate 72,435,465, forward strand.
CTCATCGAAGCCCCACCGAAGCCTCATCAAAGCCCCACCAAAGGCCCATCAAAGGCCCATCAAAGCTCCACCAAAGCCTCATCAAAGCCCAACCGAAGCCTCATCGAAGCTCCAAGCAAAAGCAAGATGTAAACAGGACTGTATGCTAACTATTTTATTTAGTCACAGGAGCTTTGACTGGCGTTCAGAAAGCTTTAACAAAGCATGTCCGAGTCCGCCATGTTTTGAAGCAAGTGTAAACTAGGCTCATTTACACTTGCTTAGGCTTCAATGCACATTAACGTCTAGTTTACACTTGCTTCAAAAGAAGGCTTCTGACAGGCTTTGTTAAAGCTCTCTGAACACTGTCACTAAATAAAATGGTTAGCTTACAGTCCTGTTTACACTTGCTTTTGCTTTGCTTCAGCTTTGCTTCAAAAATGATACCCCATGTAGCTTTAGTGGTTCTTCAAAGTGTCTTCAAAGCCTCCATAGAAGTCTATGGCGAAACTTGCTTGAAGCCCCACCAAAGCCCCACCAAAGCCCCACAGAAGCCTCACCGAAGCCTCACCAAAGCTCCACCTGAGCCTCACCAAAGCTCCACCTAAGCCCCCTGAAGCTGCACCAAAGCCTCATTGAAGCCCCAAGCTAAAACAGGTGTAAACAGGACTGTAAGCTACCGTAACCATTTTATTTAGTGACAAGAGCTTTGACTGGTGTTCAGAGAGCTTTAACAAAACCCTAAGAGTGGAGAAATTTTTAATGGGCACACAAATCAATTGACACCGACATAATGCAAATATGCAGCTTTTGGCTTCAAGGGGTTGTACCGGGGTGAAGCCTGCAGCTGCACACATCACCCAGGTACTGTTTTTTAGAGTCAATGGTCGGCTTTCTTGTAATAACAACCCTCCTGCTGCCCTCTGTGGCTCGCCTGGGCTCTCCCACCCCACCAGGAGGTCCGAACGACCAGCCGACACATCCGCTGGCTGGCTGGAGACCCGAACAATGCCGGTGTTCTGTCAAAAGAGCCAACTCATCAAAATCACCAGTTACGTTACTTCTTTAACCACTTTAGCCCCGGAAGGATTTGCCCCCTTCCTTACCAGACCATTTGTTGCTGTATGGCACTGCGTCACTTTATCTTATAATTGTGAAGTCGTGCGACATTGTACCCAAACAAAATTTGTCCTTCTTTCCCCACAAATAGAGCTTTCTTTTGGTGGTATTTGATAACCTCTGCAGTTTTTATTTTTTGCGCTATAAAGAAAAAAAGAGCGACAATTTTGAAAAAAAAACTATGTACTTTTTGCTATAATAATAAATATCCAAAAAAAAAACTAAAAAATAAATGTCTTCATCAGTTTAGGCTGATATGTATTCTTCTACATATTTTTGATAAAAAAATCGCAATAAACGTATATTGATTGGTTTGTGCAAAAGTTATCTCTACAAAATAGGGGTTAGATTTATGGCATTTTTATTATTTTTTTTTTTTTTACTAGTAATGGCGGTGAACTGCAACATTGTGGCAGACACTTTTTTGGGACCATTGACATTTATACAGTGATCAGAGCTAAAAATTGCCACTGATTACTGTATAAATGTCACTGGCAGGGAATGGGTTAACACTAGGGGGCGATCAAGGTGTAAACTGTGTTCCCTAGGTGTGTTCTAACTGTGCAGAGGATGGGACTGACTAGGGGAGGAGTCTGATCAGTGTTCCTATATACTAGGAACACACGATCTGTCTCTACTCCCCTGACATGACGTGGATGCCCCCATGGAAAGCGGCTCTCAAGGGGGTACCTGATGAAGAGCAAGGATCGCTGCCTGGGCACCTCAGAAGAGGAGGATAGGGGCTGCTATGTGCAAAACCCTTGCACAGAGCAGGTAAGTATGACATGTTAATTTTTTATTTTTTTTTAAACAAACCTTTATAATCACTTTAAGCACTTCAGCTCTAGTAATTATACACACCTCACCCAAAGCAACTTTTACATTTCAGCTATGGGCCTGTTTATTCAGTGATAACTTTGCATTACATTAGATAACAAAAGCAAGCTTTCCTTTGGCAATATTGTCTTGCTCAAAAAATATTATTCTCCACAGAATCTATAGATAAGGTTTAAAAAAAAAAAGGGAAAAAAAAAAGATTTTTTTCTATTTTGATCAGTTAGTTACATAGTAGGTGAGGTTAAAAAAAGATACAAGTCCAACCTATGTGTGTGATAATATGTCAGTATTACATTGTATATCCCTATATGTTGCGATCGTTCAGGTGCTTATCTAATAGTTTTTTGAAACTATCAATGCCCCCCTGCTGAAACCACCGCCTGTGGAAGGGAATTCCATATCCTTACCGCTCTTACAGTAAAGAACCCTCTACGTACAGTGCCCTGCAAAAGTATTCACCCCCTTTGGCATTTTTCGTGTTTTGTAGCATGTTTTGTTGCCAAAAGGCACAGGAAAAAAAAAAAAGTCCCTGAGCATGCCCAGACCAACCCAAATGCAGCTAGCACAAAATTAGCCACCTCCCTGTCCAAAATGAAGCACATCATCCAGCATGCTGCAAAATTACAAATGGGCCAAACACCCCCCCCCCCCCTATCCAGGGGGGGCAAACAAAGAGCCTAACATGGGCCAAACTTAACAAAGTTAAGTTAAAATCAGGGGAAAATCGTGGGTTCGTGTTATACGCCGATCCCCTGCCTATTGAGAGCCTCTTGGCCGCTTTCGAACGTTCTCGGCCGAAAGCCGCCGAGAGCGGCCGAGTGCGGTCAAAAGCCGTCAAGAACGACTAAGAACGACCGAGATCATCCGAAAGCCGCCGAGAGCTACCGAGCGCAGCCAAGATACACAGGACATCCGGCTCTGTATCTCAGCGACGCCATTTTTAAATAGCAAGCTACAAACTGACAAGGCTGTATGACAAGGCTGCATGACAAGGCTGCAAATGACACTGACAAGGCTGCAATGACACTGGACAAGGCTACAAATGACACTGACAAGGCTACAAATGACACTGACAAGGCTACAAATGACACTGACAAGGCTGCAGATGGACACTGATAAGGCTGCATTGATGGGCATTTAAATGTAAGTTTTCCTTAAACTTCCCTCCTCAAAGTTTTTTTCCATAATATTCCCTCCTAAACTTGGGGTGTGTGTTATACGCCGGAGCGTGTTATACGCCGATACATATGGTAAATGATGCAAATCCTCAAACAATCCATGTTAATTCCAGGTTGTGAGGCAAAAAAACATGAAAAATGCCAAAGGGGGTGAATACTTTTGCAAGGCACTGTACGTAGAGGGTTCTTTACTTTAAGAGCGGTAAGGATATGGAATTCCCTTCCACAGGCGGTGGTCTCAGCGGGGGGCATCGATAGTTTCAAAAAACTATTAGATAAGCACCTGAACGATCGCAACATACAGGGATATACAATGTAATACTGACATATAATCACACACATAGGTTGGACTTGTATCTTTTTTTAACCGCACCTACTATGTAACTAACTGATCAAAATAGAAAAAAAATCTTTTTTTTCTTTTTTTTTTTAACCTTATCTATAGATTCTGTGGAGAATAATATTTTTTGAGCAAGACAATATCGTCAAAGGAAAGCTTGCTTTTGATATCTAAAGTAATGCAAAGTTATCACTGAATAAACAGGCCCATGGCTGAAATGTAAAAGTTGCTTTGGTTCATGAGGTGTGTATAATTACTAGAGCAGAAGTGCTTAAAGTGATTATAAAGGTTTGTTTAAAAAATAAACAAATCCATGGGGGCATCCATTGACGCAGACAGCAGGACTCGTCCTGCCCCCCGCCCGTGTGTCACTGGATTTGATTGACAGCAGCGGGAGCCAATGGCTCCTACTGCTATCAATCTATCCAATGAGGACGGAGACATCGTCTGGAGTCGCTGGGCTTGTGCACATTGCTGGAAGGGATGGGCTCAGGTAATAAAAAGGGGGGGGGGGTCTGGGGGCTGCTGCAGCACAGGAGGTTTTTCACCTTAATGCATACAATACATTAAGGTGAAAAGCCTGGAGACTTTACACCCACTTTAAATTCTGTCCAATTAAAAAAAAAATTTTTTTAGTAATTCTGTTGGGTTTTTCCTGCTATCCAGAGCTCCATCATAGAGATTTACCCTCAGTTAAATTTATTCCAGCTAAATCTTAATGTAGAAGGGCTATAACCCTTGTCATGTTTTTTTTTTTGCCTTCTGTTTTCCCAATGGGGAGATTTCCCTTTATTTCCTGTCCCATAAGCAAAAGAGGAAGTGAGAGGGAATGCCTCCAAAGTGAAGGAATCCCTGGTTGTCACCAGAACTAGTGTCGCCATTGGAAGACTTCTCTCTATTCCTATTCTGGTGACAATCCAAAATGTGGTATTTTCTTTTACTTTCACTTTTAATGATAATGGTAAACAGGACAAATAGAGAACGTGAATCTTCTTAATGCGGGCAAAGGCAGAACTAAAAACTGACAGAGGTTGTAATCTGCTAAATACTGCCTCGCCGATGACGACAGATGTCGAAACACGTAGGGCGGAGCCAATGAGTGACTTCATCCTGCACAAGCATGCCCTGCTTGCAGCTGGAGCTTGGGTGTTGCATAAGTTTGATCCCAGTGTCAGGAATGACAGACATGCGATGTGGCCTCCTTCCTCTCTTCCTTTATGATGAATGCCATGGAATATCGGTGTGACTGATCTGAATTGGTGGCAAGTGGAGTCCCACATTTACTATGTGAATGCAGATTGGAAACGATTTAATCAGATTTGAACTGTGAATGTTACCACAAGTTTCTTATACCCGTTTTCCCTGCAAGGGTGGAGGACACTGGGTGCATAATCTTTCTTTTTTTTTGCACAAATCTACTGCACTATATGATTCAAGCACTTTTTGCATTTTGATTTACCTTTTTTCCATATGGTAATTATAAGAGGATATTTTTTGCACATTTTTTTTATGGACTTTTATGGACTGTCTTGATTGATGAACTTTCTTTATGAAGATTTTTTTCTTTATTGAGGAATTTTTCTCTATTGATAAATTCGGATTGTTAAAATGTCATTGCTGAATTTGGGCCATACACATATTTCATTGTTTTAGCACTTGCACTTTATAAGGTCACTATAATACAAATTTTGATTTTGTATTATTGCACTTTATGTGAACATTCATTTTTATTTGCACTCACACATTAGTTGATATCATTGGGTGAGGTGTTTTGTTTAGATTTGTATATTTTTATTTAGTTGAGTAACAGGTCAAAATCTTAGAAACTATTGGAACTAGAGACAGCCAGGCAACTAGCATTTGCAGAAATAGGTCAGCAATGGCACCTCCTGTATTTCTTTTGGTTTCCATTAAAACCATTGTGCTGATTTGCTTTACCATCCTGCCATCTAGTGGCCACAGTCAGGTTTGCGGGTCTTCTGAATAAAGGTGTTTAAATTTTTGGTGATCAACTTACTGTGGCCTCTGTCACCCCTTAATTTTCATTATAGGTAGTGCTACAGAGTGTACACTTTACAATCTGTTTGCATGATTCCTTTAGATCTAGCAACATTATATAGTGCAAGAGACTGTTTGATTAGATATACTGTAGACTGCAGTGGCGGCTGGTGCTATATTTTTTTGGGGCGTGGGGTCAGCAAACACTTAAAAAGTCTACAGCATGAAATTTTCAGCCCCTGATATTTATGAATCACAGATTTTTAAAAACTGTCAGTAAATTTACTAGCAGTTGGCAACCCTGATGGACAGGCCACCATTGGTAGATTGATAGGATAGATTAGGTAGGTCCTCATGTTACATAGTTTTTTTGTTTTAGATCTGGGTTGATTGTATTAAGCTTGTATGGTTAGATTGTAACATTTATGGAGATCCTAGAAGTTTTGTTATATCTGTTTTATATGCACAAAAAAAAAATGACACTTGATCCTGCCAGAAATGCAGTGAGCTTAATTCAGTGATGCTTCTGTGCACTCTGCAGTATTATCTTAAAAGGTAACTCCACTTCCGTGGGAAAAAAATTAGCAAATAAAAAAATAAATAATACAATGTATACAATTGGGCCAGAAGCCATATTGTATTTTAATGTTTTTAAAAATGACATTTCCCTTTCAATCTGCAGTGTTGTCTTTTTCAGTAAAATTGTGTACAGAACGCCACCCAGATATGGCATTTCCTGTTTGTCAGATTTTGAGCATGCCCTGCAACAAACATTTTTGGTGAGATTCTCTAAAAGGGAAATCACATCTAAAAGGATGCAGGCCCTGACAATTAACTCATTAGAGCCCTGCAGGTGCAGCAGCTGATTGATAATGATAAAATCACTCCCATACAGATTCACATGGACACAGACAAACAACTATTTCTTCAGAATAACAAAAGTTAGGGATCGGCAACAGTTTGTTAAAATCCTTGCAATGTACATAGATCACCAAAAGGGGATTTTTTTTTCTCAACAAAAGTGGAGTTACTCTTTAAAGCTCAACTCCAGGCAAAACAAAAAAATACCCATGCAATGGGGCTCCCTGGCAGTGCAAGGGTAAAATGCTTGTTAAGTCTAGGAATGCAGGGATAAGTTGTAATACTTAGCCGATTCCTGGCTCTAGCAGGCTCCCTCCAGTTGTGCTACTGGTTCTACAAAACATTCTCTCTAAGGAGCTCCCAGCAGTGATCGCACTCCTGCTTCCCCCTTTTCAATCCGCAGCGCCGGAGCCTGCCGGAGTGGGGAGTTAGGCTGGAGTTATACATTGTATAATGTATGGCCAGCCTAAAGCCTCGTACACACGATCAGATTTTCGGATGACCGAACGTCCTTTTTTTGTTGCTAGTCTCGAAAGTGAAGAGTAGACATGTGCACAACAGAAAAATTTGTTTATTTTCGTTTCGTTTCCGTTGATTCGTAACGATTCGTAAATTCGTAAGTCGTCGGTGTTCGTATTCGTAACGATTCGTATTTTCGTAAGAGTTATTTTTTCGTTGATTCGTTTTTCCGTTAGTTTAATTTTCGTTTATTCGAAATTCGGACGCATTCGTATTTATTCGTTTTTCGGATTTTCTTCTTTCGTAGATTCGTTGTTTCTAATTCGTTTTTTTCGGATTTTAGTTGTTTTCGGATTCGTTCGATTCGAACGATTCGTTATTCTTTAAAAAAATTTGCGAATCGTTCGTTCATTCGTACGATAACGAATGAACGAATATAACGAAAAAAAACTAAACGAATTGCACATGTCTAGTGAAGAGGTTACTCACCATACAAAAATTCTCGTACAACAGAATTAAACTTCAGAAGTGACGCAATGTGTTGACTAGTTTTGTATGTGTTCTTTCGTTTCTGAGCATGCGTAGTCTTCCGCTTACGATTTTTTTCGTATGCAAACCGTACTAATTAAACGAAAATCGGACGTTGCGTTCACATACGACAAAAATTTTATAGTCTGCACATCCAGCTTTTGTCTGATGAAAAACCGGAATCGGCTGTCGAAAGCACCATACTAATGATCTGAAAATCTGCAGATCGTTCGTCGGACAAAATTTTACTTCCAATTTCCGTATTATGTGTACGGGCCTTTAGGCAGGCCAGAAATGGTGCAAATTTCTTTCCTGCAACCATGGGTTGCAGGAAAGAAATCTGCACAGTTCACCCATCAACACAGACAGTGTAGACAGGGAAATCCCTCCTGCCGAGAAATTGTCTTCTGCCAGCGGGGCGGGCGGGGGAATCCATCTCTGCCGGGAGAAGACAGTGATTATTTACTAGGCTATACCAGCCCCTTCGATAATCGCAAGCAAATCCAGCAGGCTGGTTATACCCAAGTTGATTGATCAATCAACTTGGTACATTCAGCCTGCCCACTAATGGTTCAAATCTCGGCTGGTTCCACATTCGAACGGTGTATGGCCAGCCTTGGAGTAGGTAATATGGCTAGTTTCTCTAAACCCTAAACATAGCAAGCATTTAACCCTTGCAGTGCGGGCAAAGAGGGGGTTGGGGGGATCACTGCAAGGGTAGATTTTGGCTGGCCATACATTATGCAATTCTCTCATACAATTTTCCTTTAGATTTATGAAAATCATACAGTAAGGGAAAAAAGTATTTGATTCCACTGCTGAATTTGCGCGTTTGCCCACTGACAAAAAAGTGATCAGTCTATAATTTTAGTGGTAGCTTTATTTTAACAGTGAGAGACTGAATAACAACAAAAAAAAAATCCAGAAAAACGCATTTCAAAAAAGTTATAACTTGATTTGCATTTTATTGAGTGGAAAAAGTATTTGACCCCTTCGCAAAAAAACATGACTTAGTACGCACACATCTCAGGAGGGATTTTGTCCCACTACTCTGCAGATCCTCTCCAAGTCATTAAGGCTTTGAGGCTGACGTTTGGTAACTCGAACCTTCAGCTCCCTACACCTATTTTCTATGGGATTAAGATCTGGAAACTGTTTAGGCCACTCTAGGACCTTAATATGTTTCTTCTTGAGCCACACCTTTGTTGCCTTGGCCGTGTATTTTGGGTTATTGTCATGCTGGAATACCCATACACGACCCATTTTCAATGCCCTGGCTGAGGGAAGGAGGTTCTCAACCAAGATTTGACGATACATGGCCCTGTCCATCGTCCCTTTGATGCAGTGAAGTTGTCCTGTCCCCTTAGCAGAAAAACACCCCCAAAGAATAATGTTTCCACCTCCATGTTTGAGGGTGGGGATGGTGTTCATGAGGTCATAGGCAGCATTCCTCCTTCTCCAAACACAGCGAGTTGAGTTGATGCCAAAGAGCTTGATTTTGGCAGGGCCAGATTAAGAACACCATGGGCCTGGTGCTGAGGATTTTGGTGGGGCCTTTTATAAACAATAAATAAGTAAAAATGCAAACAATTTTTTGTTATAACAAATTAAATTAAAGAGAGAGAGGGAGGATGAGAGAGAGAGAGAGGGGGGATGAAATAGGTGTGAGGGGGAAGGGAGGGAGGATGAGAGAGAAAGGGGGGATGAGAGAAAGAGGATGCACATGAGCATGTGTGGGAATGACATCAACGCAGCCCAGCCAAGGCAAGTGACCGAAGGCACAGAACCCAGAAGGAAGACCGGGTGAAGATGGAAGCGCCCGGGCCCCGCCGGATTGATCACAGCACAGCACTGGAGGGCTCAGTCTGACAATTTAAGTGTACCCTAATGTGCTAATATGCTGTGCATACTTGTACATTATGGCATAACCTACCTCAGGGCCTCTAAAAAGTTGTAATGTTATAAAGGTTTATTACCGCTTTAATAGCACAGGAGCCTCTCATGGGGCCCCCTACTGACCCTGTGGCCCTTGGGCAGTGCCTAAGTGCATAGTTGCCAACATTTCAAAAATATTTTCAGAGACACTTTTTTTACAAGTGCTATATTTAGAGTAGCTGACATCCCCTATGTTCATCTATACATCACAATAGTAATTACAAAATGAAATAAGTACTAATAATGGGCAGAACAAATATGAGGACTGAGAAGATTTCCTTTAGTTGAACTAACAAAAGTGTGCCCATTCTAGAGCTGGTAACATTGAGGATATTCAGTATAAGTTTAAAGAACTGTTTTTGTGGGTAAGAGGCATTGGGGAGGAGTATGGATGGTATAAAAGTGGGAAGTATGTGCAGGTGAGGGAGAGGAATGCGGAGGGTATGGCAGAGGGCACTATGTACAGCAGAGGAGTGTGAAGGGTATGACAGTGGGCAGTAAGTACAGGAGAGGAGTGTGGGGGGGTATGACAGAGTGTAGTTTGTACCGGAGAGGAGTGTGGAGGGTATGACAGTGGGCAGTATGTACAGGAGAGAAGTGTTAAGGGTATGACAGTGGGCACTATGTATAGGAGAGAGGTGTGAAGGGTATGACAGTAGGCACTATGTACAGCAGAGGAGTGTGAAGGGGTCATGACAGTGGGCAGTATGCACAGCAGAGGAGTGTGGAGGGTATGCCAGTGGCCAGTATGTACAGGAGAGGAGTATGGAGGGTATGACAGTGAATAGTATGTACAGGAGAGGAGTGTGGAGCAGGGCCGATCCTAGGGTCACAGACGCCTGGGTGCAGAAATATTTCTGGCGCCCCCACGTGGGCGTGGTCATCTTACCAACTCCTCCCCTTTACAAATGTTTCTATGACAACGACTTCAACACAGAGATGTTCCCGTAAGAAGTCTTCGTTACCCTGGGATCCTCCCATGATCTTTTACCAATAAAGAAAATACAGGAAGAGCGTACAATAATGAGACCTGGAGGGGAGTCTCTCTGATGCACACAGAGGGGGCTTCTGTTAGAGAGTCTATTAGAAAGAGCCCCCAGACATAGTACAGGAGATGGTCAGAGACTGTAGACATGATACTAGAGACGGTCAGAGACTGCAATCATAGTACAGGAGATGGTCAGGCTGCACACAATACAGGAGATGGTCAGAGACTGCAGACATGTTACTAGAGACGGTCAGAGACTGCAGACATGTTACAAGAGATGGTCAGAGACTGCAGACATGTTACAAGAGATGGTAGTAAATAATGGCCGATCGGCCCTCTCACCTGACCCAGCGATACAGCAACAACGGTTCCTCTGATCAGGATTCAGCTCACTCTGAATTGCCCGTGGCGACTCCGCTGGGTAGAGCCCAGATCTGTATTCCTGCAATGACTCCATTCCTTCCTCCACCAGGGATGGTGCCAGGCTGTGTGGCTTTCTCTCTCTGATGGTGTTCTCTCAGCACTGCCCTCTCCCTCTGGAGTCCTGGGTGCCCTTCCCTGAAAGCCTTCCCGGGCTCCTGGCTTTCTCTCTCCCATTCAGCTGAGCATGCTGTTTGGGCTGCAGTTTCCATGTTACAGTGGGGCTGCCAGTCCTTGGGACCACATGTCCCACAATCCTTTTCTTTGCTCCTTTGTTTTTTCTTCCCTGGCCGTTATGAAGGCGGGGGAAGAAACATAGTGTGCCACTCATTAGTACAGCAGCGCACGAGGAGGTGAGGGAGAGGGGAAATAAGAGCCCGCAGCTGCAGTGGCATCACTAGGGTTGGTGTCACCTGGTGCAGTAAAACATGGTATCACCCCCTCCACCAACTATAGTCGTCCCTCAGTACAGACCCCACTCCATTAAGTATAGACCCCCCCTCCGTCAGTGCAGACCCTTCACTAAGTATAAATACCTCCGTCAGGACAGACCCCCCCCCATTAGTATAGACCCCCAGGACAAAACACCCCCCTTTATCAGTATAGACCCCCCTCAGGACAAACCTTTCCCCCCCTACATTAGTACAACCCCCCCAGAACAAACCACCCCCTCCATTAGTACAGACCCCCCAGGACAAACCACCCCCCTCCATTAGTACAGACCCCCCAGGACAAACCACCCCCTCCATTAGTATAGACCCCCCAGGACAAACCACCCCCCCCACATTAGTATAGACCCCCCAGGCCGAACCACCCCCCACATTAGTATAGACCCCCTCAGGACAAACCACCCCCCCACATTAGTATAGACCCCCCAGGACAACCCCCCAACATTAATATAGACCCCCCCAGGACAAACCCCCCCTACATTAGTATAAACCCCCCAGGACAAACCAGCCCGCCACCCACATTAGTATAGACCCCCAGGACAAACCACCCCCCACCACATTAGTATAGACCCCCCCAGGACCCCCCCCCCACAACCCCCCCCACAAAAACCCCCCCCACATTAGTATAGACCCCCCAGGACACAACCCCCCCCCCCCCCCCCACATTAGTATAGACCCCCCAGGACGAACACCCCAAATTAGTATAGACCCCCCCAGGACGAACACCCCCAATTAGTATAGACCCCCCCAGGACAAACCACCCCCCCACATTAGTATAGACCCCCCAGGCCGAACCACCCCCCACATTAGTATAGACCCCCCAGGACAAACCACCCCCCATTAGTATAGACCCCCCAGGACAAACCACTCCCCACATTAGTATAGACCCCCCCAGGACAAACCAGCCCCCATACATTAGTATAGACCCCCCCAGGACAACCCCCCCTACATTAATATAGACCCCCCAGGACAAACCACCCCCCACATTGGTATAGACCCCCCCCAGGACAAACCACCCCCCCACATTAGTATAGACCCCCCAGGACAACCCCCCAACATTAATATAGACCCCCCCCAGGACAAACCCCCCCTACATTAGTATAAACCCCCCCCAGGACAAACCAGCCCGCCACCCACATTAGTATAGACCCCCCAGGACAAACCACCCCCCCCCCCCACATTAGTATAGACCCCCCTCAGGACAAACCACCCCCCCACATTAGTATAGACCCCCCCAGGACAAACCACCCCCCCCCCACATTAGTATAGACCCCCCAGGCCGAACACCCCAAATTAGTATAGACCCCCCCAGGACGAACACCCCAAATTAGTATAGACCCCCCCAGGACAAACCACCCCCCCACATTAGTATAGACCCCCCAGGCCGAACCACCCCCCACATTAGTATAGACCCCCCAGGACAAACCACCCCCCATTAGTATAGACCCCCCAGGACAAACCACTCCCCACATTAGTATAGACCCCCCCAGGACAAACCAGCCCCCATACATTAGTATAGACCCCCCAGGACAACCCCCCCCCCCCACATTAATATAGACCCCCCAGGACAAACCACCCCCCACATTGGTATAGACCCCCCCCAGGACAAACCACCCCCCCACATTAGTATAGACCCCCCAGGACAAACCACCCCCCCCACATTAGTATAGACCCCCCCAGGACAAACCCCCCCACATTAGTATAGACCCCCCCAGGACAAACCCCCCCCCACATTAGTATAGACCCCCCAGGACAACCCCCCCCCCACATTAGTATAGACCCCCCAGGACAACCCCCCCCCCACATTAGTATAGAGCCCCCCCCCCCCCCCCCAGGACAACCCCCCCCCCCCCCACATTAGTATAGAGCCCCCAGGACAACCCCCCCCCCCACATTAGTATAGACCCCCAGGACAACCCCCCCCCCACATTAGTATAGAGCCCCCAGGACAACCCCCCCCCCCACATTAGTATAGACCCCCCCAGGACAAACCCCCCCACATTAGTATAGACCCCCCCCCAGGACAAACCCCCACATTAGTATAGACCCCCCAGGACAACCCCCCCCCCCACATTAGTATAGAGCCCCCAGGACAACCCCCCCACATTAGTATAGACCCCCCAGGACAACCCCCCCACATTAGTATAGAGCCCCCAGGACAACCCCCCCCCCACATTAGTATAGACCCCCCCAGGACAAACCCCCCCCCCCCTAGACAAACCCCCCCCCCCCCACATTGGTATAGACCCCCCAGGACAAACCACCCCCCCCCCCCCACATTAGTATAGACCCCCAGGACAAACACCCCCACCCCACATTGGTATAGACCCCCCAAGACAACCCCCCCCCACATTAGTATAGACCCCCCAGGGGCCAGGACAAACCCCCTCCAGATTAGTAGACCCCCTAGGACAAACCCCCCCACATTTGTATAGACCCCCCCCAGGACAACCCCTCCACATTAGTATGGACCCCCCAGGACAAACCCCCCCCCCCACATTGGTATAGACCCCCCCCTAGACAAACCACCCCCCCACCACTAGGCTAATTAAAACCACCCGGGCGGCAGCTGGAGAGGACAGTGTGCAGCCGCGCCGCCCGGGTGGAGAACAGAGCACGTGTGAGGCTTGTGCTGGTGGGCAGAAGGCGGAAGTTAAACACAGGACTCCTCCTGTGTTTAACTTCCGCCTCCCGCCCACCAGCACAAGCCTCACACGCGCTCTGTTCTAAACAAGTCGGGCTCGGGCTCGGCCACGGAGCGCCCCACCCCCCCCCCGTGGCGTCACTGCGCGGCCGCTCCCGCGGCCGCGGCCGCGACAGGCAGAGAGAGCCGCGCCGCCTACGGAGAGGAGAGGAGGAGGGAGCGGAGCACTCTGGCGCTCCAGCGCCCCCACCTCTGTGGCGCCTGGGTGCACTGCACCCCGTGCACCCCGGGACGGACCGGCCCTGGTGTGGAGGGTATGACAGTGGCACTATGTATAGGAGAGAAGTGTGGAGGGTATGACAGTAGGCACTATGTATAGGAGAGAAGTATGGAGGGTATGACAGTAGGCACTATGTACAGGAGAGGAGTATGGAGGGTATGACAGTGAGTAGTATGTACAGGAGAGGAGTGTTGGGGGGTATGACAGTGGGCACTATGTATAGGAGAGAAGTGTTGGGGGTATGACAGTGGGCACTATGTATAGGAGAGGAGTGTGGAGGGTATGACAGTAAGCAGTATGTACAGGAGAGGAGTGTGGATTGTATGACGGTGGGCACTATGTATAGGAGAGGAGTGTGGAGGCTATGACAGTGAGCAGTATGTACAGGAGAGAAGTGTGGAGAGTATGACAGTGGGCATTATGTATAGGAGAGGAGGATGAAGTAATCTGGGAAGGAAAAATGTAAATGTTTGTGGAAGGATGTTTAGGGACTGTGTAGTGGTTAAGCGGGCCATACATGGATTGAATCTTAAGCAGTGACCAGCCATAGTCGATCTATGTATGGGTTAGCTGGTTTTACACAAGTCAACCTATTAACCGACTTGAGTACAACCAGCCTGTCAGGTTTTCCCTAAAACAATCGGTGCTGCCAGCTATAACTAGCAACACTAATCATTGTATTCACTGGCAGAACACAATAACACTGCGGGAATGATTCCCCCATTCACAGGTCAGCAGGTGAGAGGGTGTGTGGGGACAGGCTGGGGAGAGATACTAGTCAGTGGCTGGGTAAGCACTGGCTAGTATCAGAGCCAGATACACACAGGTTACATATGCTGCGATTGTTAGAGCGAGAGCAATAATTCTAGCCTTAGACCTCCTCTGTAACTATAAACATGTAACCTGTAAAAAAAATTTAAAGCATCACTTGGTACACAAAAACAATCGTGTTAACTTTAGTGTTTTTTTTTTTTATGAATGAAACAGTTTTTTTCAAGAAAAAAACGTTTGAAAAATTGCTGCGCAAATATCGTGTAACATAAAAAGTTGCAAAGATCACCATTTTATTCCATAGGATGTCTGCTAAAACAATATATATATAATGCTTGAGGGTTCTGAGTAATTTTCTAGCAAAAAAAAAATGATGATTTTTACATGTAGGAGAGAAGTGTCAGAATTTGCCTGGGTGGCAAGGGGTTAATTATCATGAGTAATATACAAATAATTATTATAAGCACTGTGATCTCATCCTCTCAGTCTGCTGCAGAGTGTGCCAGCTTGTATTTATATGGCCGCTCTGTATGTAGCTTCTGACAGGCTGCGCAAGCAGCCCCGTATCTCCGGAACCATAGATGTAAGCAGCCCCATATTTCAACCAGTGCTGGAGTATGTCTTTAGCTACCTACCCCCCAAATGGGGTCTCTGTGACTCCTGATCGCCGAGCTACAACCCTCGAAGTCGATCTTTTTTTTTAATTTTTTTTTTTTTGGGCAAATGGGCCTATCTTGAGAAAGGGGCCTGGAGCTGCAGCTCCAATAGCCCCTATGTTAATCCGGCCCTGGATTTTGGTCTCATCTGACCACAGCACTTTCACTCAGTTCTCCTCTGAATCATTCAGAAGTTAATTAGCAAACTTCAGACGGGCCTGTACATGAGCTTTCTCAAGCAAATGCCATGGCAGGGGCCACAGGGGGTTGGGAGATCAGCAATTCCCATTCAATGATCCTAATGATCTGGAAGAGAAAGAGAACCTGTAACCAACTGCGCATTCGCGAGTCGCGCAGCGCTTTTTGAATGGCCGGCTGTGTTCTGGGACACACACAGTTCCCAGAACACAGCGCGCCCCATTCCCCAGAAGACAACGCGAGGAGAAGAAGAATGAAGATCACAGCGAGGTAGGAAGTGGCAGATTAGAACGATCTGCCTAGCCTTTCTGGTAAATAAAACAAATATTTTTTTTTCTATTTTTTTTTCCAGATTTTTAGGAGCATTTTTATGTCATTTTTTTTTTAGGGTGGACCTCCGCTTTAAGTTTAGTGAAAAAAAAATATTGAAAGTGTAAGAAATTAAAGTTACACCCAAACACCTAAACCCCACTCCCCAAAATTTTTGAGCCCTTCCCCCCTTATACACACGTGTAGCAGGGCTCAAGTCCTGCAGGAACGCATGGGAACGGAGTTCCTGTACTTTTTCCACAACAGGAACTCAGTTCCCGTTAGCAGCCATGTCCTGCAAGACTTTGAAGTATGCGAGCTGTGTGGCAGGTGCTACACCAGCAGCTGCCGACACAGCTCGCAATAGTAAGTGCCGCACACCTGACCATTCAGGCATTGCCAGTAGGGGGCCCCATGACAGCTTCTGCTTCGATCTACCTGTCAATCACAGCTTGCTGACAGGTAGATCAGGTCCCTGCTGCTAAGAGATTGTATTTAGTCAGACCTCTCGTGATGCGCTCCTCCCTGCCGGCCCCTCCTGATTTTATGTCTCCTCATCCCCCCCCCCAGTCTCCTGCATACTTGCTCTGTGTGTCGCGCTGAATCCCCCCTCCTCTATCTTCAGTGCCATATGATGAGAGAACCCAGAGGAGGAGCACAGCTATTCTGCTCACAGAACATGCAGGGAGAGAGGTGAGCTGAGGGAGGAACATCAGTTTGGGGTGGTAAGCTGAGCACAATACCTGGCAAAGTTTAATGCCAGGAGGGAAGTTTATGTGGAAATATGTGGAGGGTTGGAATAGCAATGAGTGTGTGTTGGAGCCCTGCAGAGTTTGCAGCCCCCCAAGATAACATACATCTCCTAAGCAGGAACACATCACTATCTCCCCAAGCATTCTGTCCAGATAATGTGCAGTTCATTTATCACCTTTCCGTTTAACCCTGTGTTATCCAAACTCTGTTCAATGAAAAGTGTAAACTTACCACATAAACACTCTATATACAAAATAAAATTCCCCAATAAAGATCAGAACATGATGCTCACATTTGCATGGAAGCACAATTGAATGAATGCTGATTATTCAGAGAATTACTGTATTTATGTTTATTGAGGATTGTTTTTTTTTTTATGTACTAACAGTTAAGCTTCATACACACAATACGAAAATTGGATGAAAAATACCACTTTTGAAGCGTTCGTGCATATGAGCGTATCATTTTTTTTTTTTTTGGGCAAGTTGATCTTGGGTGGGAGTTCCCACACTTTTTTCCCCAGGACTTGACCCCTGACGTGTAGGAATGTAAATGCATGTGTCAGGATTCCTATGCATGAACACGCCACTTGCTATACACATGTGACATATCACTGTGCACGCCGGAGTGAGAGCAATAGTTCTCGGGCCATTATTCTTGGTTGACTCTACAATGATGACCTGGGGGGCTTTAAAGGTCTCACCTATGGAAACTATAGGGTACCAAATGTTGTTGCCTTTTGGTGGAATTGCGCAATTTTAAGCCTTGACATGTTGTGTATTTATTTACTTGGCACAAGCTCCTCTTTTATATTTTACCAACAAATTGGGTAATAAATTGCGTTTGTGTGCCCTAAAATTAACGTAAGTGTGTTTTTTACTAAAATATTGCATTTTATCAACCATTGCACACATATAATGCAACATAAAATCTTGGAATCACCACCATTTTATTCTCTACGATGTCTGCTTTCAGAAATGCATAACGTTTTGGGGGTTTAAGCAATCTTCAGGCTTAAAATAATTTTTTAAGCATGTGTGCAAAAAACACAAATGTTGCTCTGGCAACAAAAGGGTTAAAGCAGTATTAAATGCCTAAAAAAAGAAAAAAAATAAGAATGGCTCCACCATTTAAGTTTATCTACCCTCTCTTTTAATTTTTGTGGACTATAGAACACCTTCCTCGATGGTACAGTGATGGGAAGAGAGGTTTTTTATTTTCCTGTTTTTCTTATTTACAATACATTTATATTTATGTTTTTTAATATGTGTATATAAAAGAAAAGCATATTATAGAAATAAATTAAGCTTTTTACGCTGTCACCCTGTAGGCATTTCATTGGTATAGATTAAAGCTCAGAGGGTGCAATCACACAAAGAAAGAGTACACAGAGAAATAATTCTCATTGGATCCTACAAATACAATGATAAAGCTGTAATCTGAGCTGTAGGCTTATAGTAGAGCTGGAAGCGGAAGGGGAAGCAGCTGACGAGGTGGCCGAGTGGTTAAGGCGATGGACTGCTAATCCATTGTGCTCTGCACGCATGGGTTCGAATCCCATCCTCGTCGGGTTGTCTTTTCCTACATCTCTTGACACTGATATTTTCTCCCGCCACTTAGTTGTTAAGAACCATTCATTTATTATATAGTTAAAACTACTCATGGATAGTATTAGGCAAGAATCTTTGTTGCATTGGTACTGATTTATAATAACTAGGATTCATCATTTCAGTTTGGCTGCTCTTATAAAATGACTCAATGTTGCAAATTGCAATTACAAAAACAAATAAAATAATGTAACATTATTTGTTTCATTTGCTGCATTGCCATCTCTGAGCCTTTTGTCAGTCAGCCTGTGCACTGAATGAGACGCTGTATGCAGAGCAGAGTGTTTTGTGAATGTGGATTTGCACAACAAAAAAATTTGTTTATTTTTGTTTTGTTTTTTTCGTTTCCGAAAAAAATTCGTTTTTTTTTCGTTTCGTTTTTTTCATTTCCGTTGATTCGTAACGATTTGTAAATTCGTAAGTTGTCGGTGTTCGTATTCGTAACGATTCGTAAGAGTTATTTTTTTTCGTTGATTCGTTTTTTCGTTTATTCGAAATTTGGACGCATTCGTATTTATTTGTACATTCGTAACATTCGTAATCGGAGCATAATTCATAATTTTATGTAATGTGTATGCTATTACATTTTAATAATTTACGAATCGAAAAAAAAAAAGTTACGAATCGAAAAAAAAGTTACGAATGTACGAATTTTTTCGTTCAATCCATTCGAAGCACGTTAAGCAACGCCATTGTAAGAGACGCAGAAAATTACGATTCGAAAAAAAAAAAAAAGTTACGAATGTACAAATTTTTTCGTTCATTTTCGTTGTTCCTGTTTTCGTTTTTCGGATTTTTTTCATTCGTACATTCGTTGTTTCTAATTTGGGTTTTTTATCTTTTATCTTTCAGCGCTGTCACATTTTAAATGACAATTGCGCGGTCATGCAGCGCTGTACCCATATGACATTTTTATAATTTTTTGGACACGAATAGAGCTTTCTTTCGGGGGTATGTAATCACCACTGTTTCTTTCATTTTTTTTTTTGCAAAATAAACAAAAAAAGACTGAAAATGTAAAAAAATAAATGTTTCTTTGTTTCTGTTATAAAATTTTGCAAATAATCTTTCTTCATAAATTTAGGCCAAAATGTATTCTGTTACATTTCTTTGGTGAAAACAACCCAAATCAGTGTATATTATTTAGTCAAAAGCCTCATACACACGATCGGACTTTGTACAAACTTTCCCATGGATTTTTGTACAAAGGGCGTTGGCCATAAACTTGTATTGCATACACACGATCTGACTTTTTAGGCAACAAACACGAACATAGTGACGTTTCAACGTATTGACGACACTTTAAAAGAGGACGTTCAATTACTCCAGCGCCACCCTTTGGTCAACTTCTGTATTGTTGTCTGATCTTTTTCATTGGTTCTGAGTATGCATGTTTGTACAAAAGTCTGATGGTTTTGTGTACACACGATCGTCACTTTGCTCCATTGATCTTTTGTTGCCAGAAAGTTTGTCCGTTCGCACAGCCAACGAAAGTCTGATGAAAACCGAAAAAGTTTGTCCGATGGAGCGTACACACGGTCGGATGTTGCCTTAAAACAGCTAATTTGCATGTTTGTTGTCAAAAAGTCTGATCGTGTGTACGGGCCTTAAAGGAAAGTTATAGAGTCCACAAACTATGGTATATATACAGTATCTCACAAAAGTGAGTACACCCCTCACATTTTTGTAAATATTTTATTATATCTTTTCATGTGACAACACTGAAGAAATTACACTTTGCTACAATGTAAAGTAGTGAGTGTACAGCTTGTATAACAGTGTAAATTTGCTGTCCCCTCAAAATAACTCAACACATAGCCATTATTGTCTAAACCGCTGGCAACAATAGTGAGTACACCCCTAAATGAAAATGTCCATATTGGGCCCAATTAGCAATTTTCCCTCCCCGATGTAATGTGACTCTTTAGTGTTACAAGGTCTCGGGTGTGAATGGGGAGCAGGTGTGTTCAATTTGGTGTTATCGCTCTCATACTGGTCACTGGAAGTTCAACATGGCACCTCATGACAAAGAGGATCTGAAATTTTTTATTGCTCTACATAAAGATGCCCTAGGCTATAAGAAGATTGCCAAGACCCTGAAACTGAGCTGCAGCGCGGTGGCCAAGACCATACAGCGGTTTTGACAGGACAGGTTCCACTCAGAACAGGCCTCGCCATGGTCGACCAAAGAAGTTGAGTGCATGTGCTCAGTGTCATATACAGAGGTTGTCTTTGGGAAATAGACGTATGAGTGCTGCCATCATTGCTGTAGAGGTTGAAGGGGTGGGGGGGTCAGCCTATCAGTGCTCAGACCATATGCTGCACACTGAATCAAATTGGTCTGCATGGCTGTCATCCCAGAAGGGGATCTTCTAAAAAATGATGCACAAGAAAGCCTGCAAACAGTTTGCTGAAGACAAGCAGACTAAGGACATGGATTAGTGGAACCATGTCTTGTGGTCTGATGAGACCAAGATAAACATATTTGGTTCAGATGGTGTCAAGCGTGTGTGGCGGTATCCAGCTGAGACAAGTGTGTCTGGCCTACAGTCTGGTCTGGGGCTGCATGGGTGCTGCCAGCACTGGGGAGCTACAGTTCATTGAGGGAACCATGAATGCCAACATGTACTGTCAGGGTTGGTGCAAGGATTTTTGACACCCTAGGCGAAACCTAATTTTGCCGCCCCCCCCCTCCATTGGCTGTCTCCGCCCCCTTTTCCCTGCCCATGTAAATCCCAGCTTTTTATTAAAGCGCCCATCAAATGTAGCCTCACCAGCGCCCATCAAATGTAGCCTCACCAGCGCCCATCAAATGTAGCCTCACCAGCGCCCATCAAATGCAGCCTCACCAGCGCCCATCAATTGTAGCCTCACCAGCGCCCATCAAATGCAGCCTCACCAGTGCCCATCAAATGCAGCCTCACCAGTGCCCATCAAATGCAGCCTCACCAGTGCCCATCAAATGTAGCCTCACCAGCGCCCATCAAATGTAGCCTCATCAGCGCCCATCAAATGAAGCCTCACCAGCACCCATCAAATGCAGGCTACCAGCGCCCTTCAATGCAGCCTAACAGTGCCCATCAATGAATGTTTGCTTGCTGCAGGAGTCGGGACACCACTGCTGCGCCTCTGACACTATGTGTGAACGGAGCTGCGGCTGCCTGCTGATGCTGGGACTTAGTTGCTTGCTGCAGAGAAGAGAGTAGGAAAACCAGTGGCCGGGCGCCCCAGTTTGCCTAGTGGTAGCACCGGCCCTGTGTACTGTGACACCCTGAAGCAGAGCATGGTCCCCTTCTGTCAGGGACATGGTCGTCACAGAACTGGTAATGTTGCCCAGAACCAACATGGACGCCCACAGAGAGTTCTGAGATGTGCAGGAACGTGTGCCGCGCATCAGCACGCACTGGCGCACATCAACGCACACGCAATGCGGCGGCATGCAAGCAGGCGCCAACGCCCCTATTTAAGCCAGCCATTGACAGCAGAACATTGCTGGATTATCTCAGCTTCCCTGTGTGCCTTGTGACTCTGTTTCCTGATCTGTGGATTACCCGTTGTTGACCCGGCCTGTTTTGACCTTGCTTCCTGATTTCCTGGTTTTGACCTTTGTATTGCCTCTGGACTCTGCTTCTGTTCCTGTCTTCCGTGTAGGACCTTCGCCCCTGTTTATGCTCTGGACTGACCTATCCTGTATGACCTCTGGCCTGGCTTCTGGTTCCTTCACTTACTAAGCACAGCAAGTTTAGCTCAGCCTGCTACAGTCATCTCTCAGTGGCCAGTTCAGCTGACTACAAGCTGGCACCTGGTGAACTGTGCTTCTTTGAGCACCGCGCTCCCTGTTCCCAACTCCAGGGGCGCGCTGCACTTAGCCGCAAGGGGAGCCTTCTAAGCATCTCGATCTCCTTACCCGCACCTGACACCTCCCTTTGGAGACTGGGCTGCAGGGCAGTATTCCAACATGATGACCCCAAACACAGCTCCAAGACAACCACTGCCTTGCTAAAAAAAAGGTTAGGATAAAGGTTATGGACTGGCCAAGCATGTCTCCAGACTTGAACCCTATTGAGCATCTGTGGGGCATCCTCAAACGGAAGGTGGAGAAGCGCAAGGTCTCTAACATCCACCATCTTTGTGATGTCGTCATGGAGGACTGGAAGAGGACTCCAGTGGCAACCTGTGAAGCTCTGGTGAACTCCATACCCAAGAGGGTTAAGGCAGTGCTGGAAAATATTGGTGGCCACACAAAATGTTGACACTTTGGGTCCAATATGGACATTTTCACTTAGGAGTGTACTCACTTTTGTTGCCAGCGGTTTAGACTATAATGGCTGTGTGTTGAGTTATTTTGAGGGGACAGTAAATTTACACTGTTATACAAGCTGTACACTGACTAATTTACATTGTAGCAAAGTGTAATTTCTTCAGTGTTGTCACATGAAAAGATATAATAAAATATTTACAAAAATGTCGGCCCTACCATCGGTCCCGGTGAGACTATAGGACCCGGGCAGCACTTTCAGAGGGGCGACAAACTCCCCGCCAGCCAGCCTGTTCCACCCGCTCTGCTGCTTATTTCATGGGGACTGATCAGGCCAGTAGATGCAGAGTACCATTGTGTACTCCTACTTCCTGGTGTTAGTGGAACACACGATAGGGGAGACGTGATGTCATCAGCCTGAAATGATGCAAGACATGGGAGGCAACGCGGCTACCCTGCTCCTCCATCTCGTCCAATCAGAGAACACTTTGCATTCATTAAAAAAATTCAAAGCACTCTCTAAATGGTGTTCAAGCTGAGCATCCAATATCCTGTGTTCATGATGCTGGCCAATCAGAACAGGACCCAGAAGCAGTGTTAATTTTAGTCTTGGGACTAAAATGGCATCTTAGTTTTAGTCCCATTTTAGTCTTCTGCAATTGTTTTAGTTTTAGTCGTATTTAGTCGACTAAATCTCCAGTACATTTTAGTCGACTAAAATGTCCTACGTTTTAGTAGACTAAAATCTCCAGTACATTTCAGTAATTGCAATTTAGTTTTAGTTATAGTCTTTTGACTAAAATGGCATTTTAGTTTTAGTCTCATTTTAGTCTTAGGACTAAAATGGCATTATAGTTTTATTTGTATTTTAGTCATCTCAATTGTTTTAGTCGACTAAAATAATATTAATTTAGTCGACTAAAATGTTTTAGTCGCCTAAATTTAACACTGCCCAGAAGCTAGTGGAGATCATTTGAGTAGTGGCATCTGCTTCAGTGATTTCCAGCTTTCAGGGACATCAGCCAGGTATGGTATATACAAGCTGGACCAATGTAACTATGTAAAAATATGCCATGCCTGGAATTCATCATCATTAGGAGAGTCATAGACAAGAGACCCCTGTCATTTAATTTTGGTTGTTTTTAATGGCATTGGGCAGAAAACCTCATGCCCTTCAGTGATAGACACCAATGGCTGCCAACTTTTCGGCAGATTAAAGTGTCTCTCATGGCACAATGACCAGTGCCTAACCAACTGAGTGGCAGATCTGCACATTGTCATGAAGGTGGGGGGGGGGGGGGGTAAACATATATAAACACCAACCATGAACTTAGGTTGATCCAGGAGGGCTGTCCTAAAGTGCATAGATGCCAACCATCCCAGATTTTCTGGGAGAGCCTGACATCCTGGTCCTCTTTCTTGCCAATGTGGTGTCCCGGAATGACTGCATCAACATTAACTGAGTTACTGCACATGCACAGTAACTCAGAAAGTTATTAACTGTGGGATTGGGGCCACATGTTGGTGGGGTCTGGGTGAGACCAAGCTGTACAATGGGTGTCATTAGGGCATGCCTACCCAGAAAGCAATATAGAGACCATAGTCATGGAAGTGGCATACTGTATTGAAATGACATACTGTATAGTAAAATAGTACAGCTGCTCATTCACTTGCTTCAGTTGAACCACAGGTTCACTTAACCCCCTTCACACCTTAGCATTAATTTACCGCAAACCGGTGCACATTACAATGTGATTTAACTTGTGTTCCAGTAAGGCAGGCCATCAATTATTCAGCAGTTACCATACCTTAAGGTAATTAGTAACGCAACATATGTGCATTGCGCAATGTAGAGTGGTGTGTGATGGGTTTATGCGAGATAAAACATACATTGCCCTAAACGCATGGTAAAAAGCATAAGTGTGAAAGGGGCCTCAAGGAAACCTGTACTGAGGACGCATGGATGATATAACTGCTCAATCCTCCAGAAAATACCACAACCCTGGCTTTCACACTCCAATGGTTTCAGTATTTTCTCAGTCACTGACCTGGAACTAATAAGCAGAGTAGGCAGTCTGTATGTTTGTTCTGGGTCAGTTATAAGTACAACGTATTAAAGCCAAAGGCGGCCAGGAAATTTTTATTTTTAGAAAGTCATCAGCAATGCTAGCATCTGTATTTCTCCGGGTACAGGTTTGTTGACCTAGCATCGAAAAAATAGGATTCGTGTACTCAGCATAGGTCCTTTCCTTTGGACCTCATTGAAGGACACAGGAAGCTTTGTACTGTCAGGTTATACTGTTGCCTACAGGAGGATTGGACAATGGCAAACAAAAACTGTAGGCCCGCCCAGGGTAACTCCTCCTGCTCCCACAATGCCACAGTTTTGTAGCAAAGTATTACCAAGAGCATGAGTATAAATAATTAGTGGCGCAACTTGTATCCCCACAATATTTACTACTGTCTGGGTGCCTAGGCACTAAATTAGAGCACAGTCACTACAACGCTCAGCTGTACTAACCTAAAATACAGCCATGTCTCAGCGATAACAATGTGAACCACTGAATCTCCAGAAGACCCTTGGAGCTACACCATACAATGTCAGTACAAAATTGTTAGCCATACCTAATGTATATGTTGGTAAAAAATTAAGCTGAAGCAGCTAACCACTGTGCTTACTACTATATACCTAGTATGGGTTCACCTCCCCATACACCTGGCATTTGTTTGTTTGGCATATTAGACCAACAGTACTGGCCCCATCACACTGGAAGATTTTTGAGAAACAGTTTTTGGCCCATAAAGCCCATCTTCACATGCCCACTCCAGCCAGTATAACGGCGTCTCAGAACATTCACATTGGTCAACATGGTCCCGTGGCCAGCACTGATTAATAAGCACTCACCATTGCAAGAAATATGCTGCTATGCAGCCTTCAGTGCTGGTTTCTGAAGTTCTAAAGAGCTGGACTGTTACACCTGCTGGAGAGAGTGATGGAAGCTTCCGATCATAAAAGATACATGTACTGAGGACCTGAGGGCTGGGGAGGGTGTTGTGAGTTTATTCACCTTTTTATTTTTTGTGAATTAACCTTTTAATAAACAGATCATATCCTATGAAGAGTGTTCCGTATGAAAACAGGAACTGTCCCCATATAATTTGGAACCTGTGGTATATTAATTCAACTCTAATGCCCCGTACACACGGTCGGAAATTCCGACCACAAAATCTGTCAGATTTTTTCCGACAGATTTAGTCTGACACTGGTGTTGCATACACACGGTCGGACAAAGTTGTCGGAAAATCCTATCATTCTGACCGCAGTGACGTTGTTGCATACGACGTAACTACGTAGAGGCTATTAGCCAATAGCTTTGGTCACGTAATTTGATCTGAGCATGCGTGGCACTTTGTCCGTTGGAATTCTCTACACACGATCGGAAAAAGTCCGATCGGATTTTGTTGTCGGAAAATTTGAGAGCAGGATCTCAAATTTTTTCCCTCGGAATTTCCGAAGGAAACAGTGCGATGGAGCCCACACAGGATTTTCCGACAACATGGTCCGATCGGACATTTTCCGTCGGAATTTCCGATCGTGTGTACTGGGCATTACCCTAAACTCAGAATGACCTAGCCTGATCCAAAATTCATAACTATTGCAACCGGCGTACATTTGCCTCTCTGTACTATGGTCAGATACTGCACGAGTGCAAGAAAAACTAAAAACATAAATCCAGATGATTTTGCATATTCATCATACCTGTACAATATTCATACAATTTAATACTTACAAACAACTGTTTGAGTTTAATAATCATTTTTTTAAAACAAGCTGCAATGAGGAAATACTGCATGAATTACACACCAACAACCAATCTGCATTACTATGAGTAGCTATTTAGCCATTCCACCTCTTACAATGGGACTGTTCCCAGCTGGACCAGTTCTACACAAAGACCCGCAATTCTGATGTACTGCTTATGTTTGAAAGATAATATAGTTCGCAGGTAAGTATTCATGCAGATAAATTCTCAGGAAGGAAGGCAGAGTGGAGACCTCCCGAAAACAGGCAGGACAAATTAAATTAAATAAAATAATCCCCAGATACAGGAAGAGGAAATTTCAATTACTGAGATGTTCAAGGGCTGATTGCGCATCTTCAGTTAAATAACAGCTTATTTAATTAAAGAAACTCTTCCACCTTCTCCATTGTTACTAGCCCTGTCCCTCATCCACTTATACTCACCTTTGCCATACCTCCCTGCCAATCTGTCAAATATCTGGTGGTTATGATCCTCTCAGGATGCAATGCTTGTCCCTGAACAGCCAATCAACAGGCCTGAAGACCTTCAACTGAAAAGTGGGACTGTGTTGTCAACCCTGCATAAGTTCTGACACTATCTGGATCTTACACAGGGTTTAACTGCAGTTCAGATTTAGAGAGCAGACAAGGTGAATGTGTGTGGGTCATGGAGTGAGCTAGTAAGAGCCTGGATGGACAAAATACAAAGTTTTTTAAGCTACTCTGTTTTATAAGACTTAATGTAGCACTAATCTTTCAGCAAAAATTAATGGATACTCCTGTTTCAAGACTGGTAGTGACTCCAGTACATTGAGTTCCTTGCCTATTAACCACGACTTCAACCTGCTGCTTTTCAGTTGTAGACCTGAGGAACCAAACATGGCTCCCAACATTCCTTTTTATTGGATTTTCCCTACCACTGTTCTCATCTATGGAGTGGACGGGAAGTCAGGGCAGGAAGCAGGAAATTGTTTTACCTTTACTGATAGAAGGAGGTGCCTAGAAAGATATAAGCACAACCTGTCTACCCTCACACCATTAAAGTAATAGAAAAAAAAAGAGGGGTGGAAGGGAAATTGTTGACTGCCACACTGTGCTGCCATCTTGCCTCATTGCAAGCATTCCTCTTGTTTCATTATACTTTGTTCATTCTTGTATATCTTTAGATAAATGTTACAGCCTTTAAAGTATACAGTATCCTTTGATAGTTGGTACACTCAGGTTGTCTACCAGACTTCATGAAGGTCCACCTCCAGCTTTCGTAGCCACCAACTTGAAGACCATCATCCCTTTCACATAAATTAATTTGTGACTGTAACTTAGTCTTGAGTTTGTGTGTGGGTTAAGATCCTCTGACTATTTCTCATTCAGACTAGCATTGGACTTGTGAGTCTCCGAGTCTAGATGATATTTGTCTTCTGCATCCAGTGACGTCTCCTGGCTTTGAATGGTCCCATATTCCATGCTCTGCATCTGTAAGTGATCCTTCTCTCTCCGGACATTTTTATCTCCCATTTCTTCAATATAAGTACCATCATCCTCTTCATCACTGTCCTGTATAACAAAAGGTATATTTAGAGGAAAAGTCATGAAAAAAATCATGCTTCTGAATAATTACCAGCTTGTTTTGGAAGTTTAAGCCTCTAATTAGCTTTTTAGGAATGACAAAAGTTGGCAATACATGGGGAGATGGGACTGAAATAATTTCTCCTTTGAGCCAACAGAAGGCCTAATCTGACATATCTGATGATCAGATTAAATAGAGATTGTTGGAAAGACTATGAGCCCAGCTTTAAGCAGCAATATGACCTTAGAGCAGCCATAATGCTGCTTTTAAAAAAAATAAATATATAAAATGCACAGGAATGTACTTTACAAATGTGCAATATCCTCAGTTTGCTTGGGTCTCCAATGCAAGTGGAATGCAATTCAAATAATTCAAGTTAAAAAAAAAAAATCAAAAAAAATCGGATGGAGAAGAACCCAGTCACGTGACCTGTCAAAGGTCTAGCATTTTGTAGTTTTCAGTAAACTATGATAGTTTTAAATCAATTCTATTTTACATTTTTTTTTTAAAGCAGACTTCCACCCACTTTTTCAACTTGTTCTTAAAAGGAATGACTACACTTCCACCACTCGTTTTTAGATAAAACATTTTTTTTTCCTTTCTTGCCTTAAATTAAGTACCTTGTGTACTTCCGTGCCAGCCTCGCTGCAGCCTCCTACTGCTCCCCTGCTGCCTTCTAAAAATGCAGCGTGATTTATGCATGCGCAGCAGGAAACTGGCGGTGAAGCCTGAAGGCTCCACTGCCAGTTTCCCTTAGTTAGAATGGCGGCTCCTGCACACGATCCAATGGATGGATCGGCCTCGGGGGGGCCAACATCACGGGCTACCTGGACAGGTAAGTGTCCTTATTAAAAGTCAGCAGCTACAGTGTTTGTAGCTGTTGACTTAAAAACATAATAATTTTGTGGCTGGAAAGCCGCTTTAATGTCTATAAGATGTTTTTTTATATGTTTTTAATTATTTAAATGTTTTTTTTCTCTTTGACAAATAAACATTTAATATAGGGTCCAATGGCAGGATTTCCCAAAACATTTAATCTTTTTAACTAAAACTGCAAACAGAGCTTGTCCTAATTGGGAAGGCAGGGGGGGATGAAGGAAGAAGGAATATTTGCTCAAAATTATTTAAAAGAATGTAAATTTTTTGAGCTCTAAAGGCTTTATTAAGCAATGCAGTTAAGGATAGACAGGTAAACAATTGAAAAATAATACAAAATATTTTTACTAACAATTCATATTTACCCTACTTTTAAAAAAAGGTTCTTAAAATTTGTATTTTAGCCCTGACCATAATGCATCATATAAAAGAAAATATACAGTGGTGTGAAAAAAGTGTTTGCCCCCTTCCTCATTTCCTGTTCCTTTGCATGTTTGTCACACTTAAGTGTTTCGGAACATCAAACCAATTTAAACAATAGTCAAGGACAACACAAGTAAACACAAAATGCAATTTGTAAATGAAGGTGTTTATTATTAAAGGTGAAAAAAAATCCAAACCATCATGGCCCTGTGTGAAAAAGTGATTGCCCCCTTGTTAAAACATACTATAACTGTGGTTGTCCACACCTGAGTTCAATTTCTCTAGCCACACCCAGGCCTGATTATTGCCACACCTGTTCACAATCAAGGCATCACTTAAATAGGAGCTGCTTGACACAGTAAGGTCCACCAAAAGATCCTTAAAAGCTACACATCATGCCGAGACCCAAAGAAATTCAGGAACAATTGAGAAAGAAAGTAATTGAGATCTATCAGTCTGGAAAGGGTTATAAAGCCATTTCCAAAGCTTTGGGAATCCAGCGAACCACAGTGAGAGCCATTATCCACAAATGGCGAAGACATGGAACAGTGGTGAACCTTCCCAGGAGTGGCCGGCCGCCCAAAATTACCCCAAGAGCGCAGCGACGACTCATCCAAGAGGTCACAAAAGACCCCACAACAACGTCCAAGGAACTGCAGGCCTCACTTGCCTCAGTTAAGGTCAGCGTTCATGCCTCCACCATCAGGAAAAGACTGGGCAAAAATGGCCTGCATGGCAGAGTTCCAAGGAGAAAACCACTGCTGAGCAAAAAGAACATCAAAGCTCGTCTCAATTTCTCCACAACACATCTTGATGATCCCCAAGACTTTTGGGACAACATTCTGTGGACCGATGAGACAAAAGTGGAACTCTTTGGAAGGTGTGTGTCCAAGTATATCTGGCGTAGAAGGAACACTGCATTTCAGAAAAAGAACATTATACCAACAGTAAAATATGGTGGTGGTAGTGTGATGGTCTGGGGCTGTTTTGCTGCTTCAGGACCTGGAAGACTTGCCATGATAAAAGGAACTATGAATTCTGCTGTCTACCAAGAGATCCTGAAGGAGAATGTCCGACCATCTGTTCGTGTACTCAAGCTGAAACGAACTTGGGTTCTGCAGCAGGACAATGATCCTAAACACACCAGCAAGTCCACCACCGAATGGCTGAAGAAAAACAAAATGAAGACCAGTTATTAGGTTTAGGGGGCAATCACTTTTTCACACAGGGCCATGATGGTTTGGATTTTTTTTCACCTTTAATAATAAACACCTTCATTTACAAATTGCATTTTGTGTTTACTTGTGTTGTCCTTGACTATTGTTTAAATTGGTTTGATGTTCCGAAACACTTAAGTGTGACAAACATGCAAAGGAACAGGAAATGAGGAAGGGGGCAAACACTTTTTCACACCACTGTATACAAAACCACTAAACATGATAAAAAACACATGTATATGATGCATATTTATGAAAACAAAGTTTTCACTAAGAAACATACAGCATAAGAATGTCTGCGATTGGGCAGTACAGCAAAAACCTAACACAATCTACATTGCTGACCCTTTGAACATTTTTGTTAATCCTGTGTCTATTGAGCCTTGCCATTGGCTTTCAATGTGAGGGGTAACTAAACTGGCCAACAATGAGACAAAGGAAGTTTAAATGAAGAGCCAATCTTCCTAATGCAGAGATTAGGGAATTCATCTAGGCAAATTTTGACCAATGTAACAGGTTGTTCATTAGGACAACTAGAATTGTGTGCAAATAGTCAGAGTAGCCTGCATTACAAACCACGGCCACTTTTCCCTAGCTTGGCACTCCAGATACATTTCAAGCTTCACCCCTACTAACCAGCTTGATCCCTGGCTTGACAAACAAGGCTGCTATACAAGCGTCACCTCCGCTGGCTGGGTCCCTGACTTGATCACCGCCTGAAGTTTCCCGATTCTCCACTTTGCCCGTTCGGTGAGAATACTGCTCCGGTACTTGTTTACTGTGCACTTAAACCCCCCTCCTGCCCAGACCAATTTTCAGCTTTCAGCGCTGACGCACTTTAAATGACAATTGCGCGGTCATACAACACTGTACCAAAATGACATTTTTATAATTTTTTCCCCACAAATAGAGCTTTCTTTTGGTGGTATTTAATCACAGCTGGAATTTTTATTTTTTGCTAAACAAACAAAAAAAGATGCAAAATTTTGAAAAAATAAATAAAAAAAATCATGTTTAATAGTTTGTTATAAAATTTTGAAAACAGGTCATTTTTCTCCTTC
Organism: Lithobates sylvaticus; assembly: GCA_028564925.1. NCBI lineage: Eukaryota > Metazoa > Chordata > Amphibia > Anura > Ranidae > Lithobates > Lithobates sylvaticus. The sequence goes on from CM053028.1 coordinate 72,466,978, forward strand.
ATGTATATGTGCTGATGAGGCGGCACTGGTGGGCACTGATAGGCACAGTTAAGGTGGCACTGATGGGGACAGATAAGGCAGTACTGATGGGCACAGATAAGGCGGCACTGATGGGCACGGATGGGTGGCACGGATGGCACTGATGGGTAGCACTGATGGGCACTGGTAGGTGACACTGATGGGCACTGATAGGTGGCACTGAGGTGCAGCACTGTTGAGGCACCGATTGTGGGCACTGATGGGTGGCACTGTGAGCACTGATGGGTGGCACTGTTGCCTATTGTTAGGTGGCACTGGCAGGGGGCACTGATGAGCTGGCACCAGCTCGCCGTGATCGGGACTGATGTCCCTCTCACGGCCGCCGGTGATCATTTTTTTTTGAGGAAAAATAGCCGATTGCCGACTCTGTTGTCATCACATGATCAGCTGTCATTGGCTGACAGCTGAGCAAGTGGTAAGGGGTCGGAATCGACATTCACGGACATTCACGGAGTTGTTTCGTGTCATCGAAAGGAATGGTTCCAGGGAAAGGGCGAAAAGAATAGGGGAAAGTGGGCAGCCCTGACGAGTGCCGTTGTGCAAGGTGAAGGGATCACTTAGAGTGCCGTTAATTTGTAGCTGAGCTGTGGGGGAGCTGTAAAGTGCTGAGATTCTTGTTAACATGGACGGACCAACGCCTAGGTGGGATAACAGAACCCTAGGAGAAGGGTGGGCTGGGAGAACCTACGCACGCAAGAAATCAGGGACAATGTTCTCAGAGAATTGTCCCAGGCCTCTCCCTTGATATCCATTGAGGAACCAGGGGAATGAGTCGGAGCACAATGGCTTTGGCATATAATTTGGCGTCCAAATTTAATAAGGAGATTGGTCGATAACTGCTACAAAGGCTGGGTTATTGCCTGGTATAGGGAGTACAGTGATGTGAGTGTGGAGAGTCTCTGGTCGGATCGCACTGCCTGTAGAGACCGAGTTGGCATAAGACGTTAGTTGGGGAAGTAATATGTCTGCGAAGGTGCATTAATAAGTTATCGTTAGACCATCAGGGCCCGGTGCTTTACCGTTGGCCATGGTCTTAAGTGCCACTGGTAATTCCGAGGCAGTGGGTTTCCCTTCCATTGCTTCCAGAGCAGGAGCAAGGAGTTTTTCAGAAGGTTAGCTTGTGAAAGGTACTCTTGAATGAGGGATTCCCTAGTCTCCCTATCCGCTGTATTTTTGCGAACGTGGTAGAGCTGCTGGTAGAAGGTTCGGAATTCTTTCACTATTTCTTCAGTTTGGAGTGGATTTACGTTCGGAGTGGAAAAGGGCTTTTAATTCTTCTCTTTTCAAAGTCAGAGAGTGGTAGAGTGACAGCGAGTTGAAAGTTTTGTGGTTCTTCTCTAGGGCTCCTATGTCCTTGACTAGCTGTGATTGTAGATGTGTTCCCTCTCTCTTTTTCCTAGAACCTAGTTCTATGAGCTTCCCATGTACATACGCATTATGATCTTCCCAGAGTACACCAGGTGACACATCTGGGGTCATATTGTTCTTAAAATAGAGAGAGAGTTTATCTCCAATCTGCTTTTTGTCAATGTCATCAGAGATAAGGGAATCATTCAACTTCCAACTTCCATTTTGTGGATTTTAAGGGTAGGGACTGGACTTTCAATTTGAGACTAATCGGGGCATGGTCGGAGATCGTCGAGGTTTCAATGTGGGAGTGTATTGGTAAAGCTAAGTGGTGATGGTCTATAAAGAAATAATCTATCCTTGAATAGGAGCAATGGAGGTGTGTAGTAGTAGTAGTGAGTGTAGTCTTTCTCTCGCAGATGCATCACCATACAAATATTCATGAGTTGAGCATCATGGAACCTTTTGCGGATAAAAGCTAGATCTACCCTGAGAGGTGTCCACGATGGGTTCCATGGGGGTATCAAAGTCCCCGGCCAAGAGAATGCATCCGCGAGCAAAGTTTTGCAATTGGTTATAGTGGTGGCTAAGAAACCTGCTTGATCATGGTTGGGGGCGTAAACATTTGCTAGAGTGCAGTGCATGTTACCCAGGCTGCCTTTCAAGAATAGGTATCTTCCAGAGGGATCACTCAAAGTGGTTTCTAATGTAAAGGAGGTTCCCCTCCAGAATCCAATGGCCACCCCCTTGGGTACAATTGTGAATATAGCTTGACTGAGGTAGTGTGAGTAAGATGAGTTTCTTGCATAAAAACGGATGTCTCCCTGCAAGCGATTAAAGTGGTTGTAAACCCACTTTTTGGACTTTTACCTATAGGTAAGCCTAGAATAAGGCTTACCTATAGGTAGTGGAAATATCTACTAAACGTGCATGCACGGGGAAGAAACTAAACTAAAGGCCGTTTCTTCCTTAGCATATGCCGCTAGTCGTGGCTCCCACCTTTTAAGTTCTCTATAAAGGTTATGTCTCTTACCAGGGGCATAAAGTCCCCTCATATTGAAGGAAATCAGGTTTGTCGTGGCCATTGGAACAATCGGGGAGACTCGTGGTAAATATATAACCGAGGTGTCTGAGGTAGAGGCAGGGAAGGAAAGAGGGTCGGGAAAGCGGGAAGAAGAAAAGGGCAGAAAAAGGAAACGAGAGAGCATAGAACAAGAGCAGAGAAGGTCGATTGAGAAACATTAACTGGCATACATACATGTCCATTGTATTCACGCAAAGCATATCACCCTAGTGAGGGCAACAACACAGGGGAATAGGGCCAAACGGATCCCCCTGTAAGGAGGGTAATGCAGCTCCGGGTCTCAGACCGCGCATGCCAAACTAGGTTGTTCCCCCCGCGCCGGCACTGAACATAAGACAATTCTGCAATATTAAAGTTAGTTGCAGGTAAAGACATGAAAGTGTGCATCTTACAATTAGCAGTAAAAAGGTACAATCAGGTCACTGACAAGCAGCGAGTAAATTGTCCAACTGAACAGAAATGACAGCAGAAGTAAACACAACAAATAGGGTGATGCTTGCGGTATTCAGAGGTGGAAACCCCCCTCGGGGATATCACATCTATGTTAAAGGGAGTTATCCCATTTGTGGTGTAGAGCCCAGTGTGGCAGAGCGGCATTTCCGCACCACTTTCTGCCAATGCACTTCAGATGTATTATGAAGTGTAGGGATGGCATCCTGCCAGCCAGGGAGTTCCGGAGGCTCAATGCTGAGATCCATGCAGAACTTGTATAAGTCCTCAGGGAAGCGTAGAAAAGCTGTTTTACCATCTCTGTTAGCTATGAGGGTGGCTGGGAACCCCCATCAGTAGTTTATAGAGCGCAGCTTATCTGTTAGGGGTTTCAGTGCCCTCCGGCATTCCAGGGTTTTCCTAGCCAGTTCAGGGAAGAAAGACAGGGTGACTTTTCTTCGAAATAATGGACCCTGCAGATGACATCCCTCGGGGTGGCCGAAGACAAGTTGCGGGGTCAGAGAGCCCAAGGAACTATGTCCAGCTTCAAAGGGTGATCTGCCGGATTGCCCAGTAAGCTGTTAAAGATGCCGCGTATCGAGGCGGGGAGGTCATCATCCCTTGTTGCCTCTGATCCGTATGTTGTTGCTCCTGTTGTTCTCCTGGTCTTTGATTTTGTAGAGAGCCATTCGGTGGGCTATGGCGAGATTGCGGGTAGTAGCCTGCAGGTCTCTAATGGCCGCCGCGTGTCTATCAATGCATTGTTCCGATTCCTCTACTCGTTCCAGCACTTGTGCTAGATCGGATTGGACCACTGAGACTTCCTTTTTAACGGCTCTTTCAAGGCCAAGAAGCATGGAGGCCAGGTCCGACTTGGTGGGGAGACCGCTCACTAGCTCTGCAACTCCAGAGTGTCTGGACGGGCTCCTATCACCACCCGAGCCAACAGAGGATACTGGAGAATGGCGCCTGAAATCAGGCCTATGACGGGAGGTGAAACCAGCGCCTGAACCACGCAGCTAGCGGCCTAGGCCGTCCGTCTCAGTGAAGTCCTCCAGGTCGGTGGCTAGGAAGCGCTTGATGGAGCCAGTGGAGGGGTTCTTTTTAGGCAGGGTCTTACCCGTTCTCTTTCCCATACAGGCCATACGAGGTAGGTTTGCGATTTATTGTGATAAAAGCTGTTATAACGAGTGCCAGCGTCGGAGCTCACAGGAGAAGCGTCCTCACTGCTTCATGTCCAAACCATGCCCCTGATGATTGGGGGATTTGTTTTAGGAGACATTTGGGGGGGGGGAATAAGTGCTAGGAAAGGGGATTTGTGCTGGGAGAGGGGAATTTGGGGGGGGGGGGGGGATTTGTGCTCAGAAGGAAAATTTGGATGGGGGGGTAGAGGATTTGAGCTGGGAGGGGGAATTTGGACTGGAACAGGGGCATTGGGGATTTGTTTGGGGGAGAATTTTGGCTTGCAAAGGGAATTTATGCTTAGGGGCGAAATGTGAAGATTAGTGCTTGCATTCTTTTAGTGCTTACATTCTTTTGGAGGGGGAGGGAGGCGATTTTTGCTGATACATAAAGCTCATACATTTTGAGGGGGGGCACCATTTGGCAACTTCGCCTGGGCACTAGATGACCTTGTCCCAGCACTGCTTTGTAGCCATATAACACAGCAGGGACATGTAGAGCATGACAATTCATTTACACAACTTTGGCACTGAAAACAGTTTGGCTGAAGAAGACTATCGTTTTACCTCTTCCAGTGCTCTGGTGTATTCATCAATAGCATACTGATATTTGGGAGAATTCAGACCAAACAGGTTTGCCAGTTTTCCTCCAAGGAAATCACATGCTGCAAGACATAATCACATGCTGCTATTAGCCACATACAAGCTTTTTTGCAGTTACAAACTCCATGTTGCTCAGGGTTAAAAAAAGGCAACCAATGGTGAGCTACTGCTAGAGTGTGATCAATGGATGATCAGCTGTTAAAATATACACCCTAACTCCCCCCAATTTCAGATTATTTTGAGGGGAGCAAGAATTAGAGGGATAATTTAACCAGTTGTGGACACAGACTTCAGTAGGCTGTTGAGAAGCATATGTTTGGGCTCTTCTTTGGGATTCATCATTACTGCTTCGCAAAATGTAAACAAGGAAATAATAGGACTTCTAATGAAAATTGTACAATCACAGCTTTTATTTTGCCCCTGCCCCTAGCATATCTTGTCAATATGAGCCTTATAAACCCCATCTATATCCTCACTGATGTCTATTCCTGCAATGTTGCCACCACCACCAGTAGACCTATTCGTATACAACATCTAATCCTCCTGTGGCCTTATCACACTTCAAAATCCTATAGCCTGTGAGAACTAAAATACGCAAGAACATCATTTACTTGCTTTTTATACATATACATCGCTTGTTGCAAAAAATGCTGCAGAATGTAAGTCGCCAACAAGAGGATGATACCTCGCTTATCCAGCTGGTCTGGGACAGAGGCTTTTGGAGGGGACTGCAGGCTAGCTTCTTGCCTACTGACTATGGGCCCTGGCTTTTAAGGGAACACTACTCGTTATGAGGTGTATGCCTCTGGGATCCGTGGAGTGGTCATGTTACTTTGGATTCAAATCCATGTCTCCCCAAGACACATAGACTCTGGGACTCTAGGCCCGGGGTCCCTGTATGGGGCCTAGCTGTCTCATTGCCGATAGTGACTGCTTCAGACTGTGAGACTCAAAACAGATGGTGATGTCATCAACTCAAGCCACCTGTCTGGAGTCGCCTGCTATAGTGTGTTTATTGTAAGTAGGTCTAGTGTGCCTCCTAAGGGTCTTTCACTCATTGTTAATTGTGCTAATTAACACACCTTTTGTCTGCTAGCAAGTACTGTAGGGGATGTGTTTATATTTGTAATAATGTGTATTGTACTTTGTGAGCTGGATGCTGGCAAGTCTGACCTGGAATGAGACCTCAGTGTTCAGGTGGCTAATTGTTTAATTTGTTTAATATTTATAGTACATGTTGGTTGTCGACTAGCTATGGTAATTATATTCCTGTGTGCAGCTTGTATTGTTAGGATAATATGATCAGGAGGGGGGGGGTGTCCTCCTGTGGGGTATATATTCTGTGTTAGTTTGTTTAACCGCTTCCCAACCGCTTCCCAAAATGTAAAAGAATACGTATCGGCCTAAACTGAGGAAAAAAAATGTTTTTTTATATATTTTTTTGGGATATGTATTATAGCAAAAAGCAAAAAATATTGAATTTTTTTCAAAATTGTCGCTCTATTTTTGTTTATAGCGCAAAAAATAAAAACCGCAGGGGCGATCAAATACCACCAAAAGAAAGCTCTATTTGTGGGAAAAAAAGGACGCCAATTTTGTTTGGGAGCCACGTCGCACGACCGCGCAATTGTCAGTTAAAGCGACACAGTGCCGAATCGCAAAGAGGGGCCTGGTCCTTTGGCTGCCAATTGGTCCGGGGCTGAAGTGGTTAATAAGAGTTAGAGTTTTGCAGCTAAACTAGTCCTGACCAGTTCTTGGTTGCAATGGGTGGCTATAATATCTGATATCCATGTTCAGACTGGAGGAAGCGGTATACTGACGGAAGCACTCAAGTGGAGTATGGGACGGTTCCATCACAGATGACACCTCGCTTATCCAGCTGGGAGAAACAGTTAATTATTTCATCTCCTTGCTGTGTCTTCTATGGAGTTCCTGCGGGTAGCATCCCAATTGGATGGCAGCCTTATTGGGATCTGGTCCTCATGTAGTGTCATATTTATGAAATTCCCAAAGTATGTGCAGCGTATACTGTTGTACAGGATGCCAGACTTTGTGTTTTTAGTGGTTTCTCCACCATGATCCCAATGACCTGGGCTATACTGCTGTTGAGGTTACCAGGAGTCAAGTCCATCAAGTTCAGCCAAAGAAAAAATAAATCAATTAAAAACCCTGCATTTTTTAGGCCCATATACACCTGTGATTTGAATAGTACACAATCCATATGTTGTTCTGTCTTGCTGCAATTCATTTTCATGGGCACCCTAACACACTAAGGCAGCACACCACAATGCACTACCGTGAATGCACACAATGCACCACTAGAATGAACAGATGTGAAAGGGCCCAATAGGCAATTATAAACCCGAAGAAAAAAAAATATCTTATTGCAGATTACCAATCCTTAAAACTTTCTTAGGCTTGTATGTGGGGTGTAGCATGGTGTGGCAGCAATACTTCACACAGTTAGGTGCAATAGAAAACTTGTATTGAAGTAATGCAGCAACAGTTCACAGCAAACCCGGTGGAAAGCTGCCCAACCAGGTGCACTCATGATTTCAAGGAAAACAGAGCAGGTTCCAGCCGGACTGACAGAGAGAAGGGCAGAATATGACCTGAATGTCTTGTGCCCAATCAGGAAGATGTCCAGAAGAGTTGCATCCCTACGCTTTCCCTCCCTCTCAGGAACTTTTCCCTAACAAACGGGGTACCTTTCCCTACATTACCCACTGGCATAAAGCACGCCAAACCCAGGGGACAGGGTCTTTAATAGACTCTGGCACATACACACACATATATATATATATATATATATTATATAAATAATGTATGTATATATATATATATATATATATATATATATATATATATTATATGTACACACACATGTACAATCCCATGTACACAATCCTATACCCACAGTTGATCCAGAGGAAGGCGAAAAACCCCAGCACAGCATGATCCAATTTGCTACAACAGGGAAAAAAAATCCTTCCTGATCCCCCAAGAGGCAATCAGATATTCCCTGGATCAACTTTACCTATAAATCTTAGTACCCAGTTATATTACGTACATTTAAGAAAGAATTTAGGACTTTCTGAAAGCAATCTACTGAGCTGGACAAAACCACCTGAGTCTATTCCACGTTTTCACAGCTCTTACTGTGAAGAAACCTTTCTGTATTTGGAGATTAAATCTCTTTTCCTCTAGGCATAAAGAGTGCCCCCTTGTCCTCTGTGATGACCTTAAAGTGAATATCTAAACACCAAATTCATTAAGTATTTGTACATGTTGATCATATCATCTCCCCTTAATCTCCTCTTCTCAAAGAGAATAAATCCAGTTCCTCTAAACTTTCCTCATAGCTGAGGTCCTCCATCCCCTTTATCAGTTTGGTTGCCCTTCTCTGCACTTTCTCCAGTTCCCCAATATCCATTTTGTGAACTGGTGCCCAAAACTGAACTGCACATTCCAGATGAGGTCTTACTAATGATCAGTACAGGGGCATAATGACATCTCTCTGTCTGAATTCCATACCTCTCTTAATACAAGAAAGAATTTTGCTTGCTTTGGAAACCGCAGCTTGGCATTGCATGCTATTATTAAGCTTATAATCTACCAAAACCCCCAGATCCTTCTCCGTTATGGATTCTCCCAGATATACTCCCCCTAGTATGTATGATGCATGCAAATTCTTAGTCCCCAAGTGCATAACTTTACATTTATCTACATAAAACCTCATCTGCCACATAGTCACCCAATTAAACAGTGCATTGAGGTCGGCTTGTAAGTTGGAGACATTCTGTGAGGACGTTATTCCACTGCATAGCTTGGTGTCATCAGCAAAGACTGAATATAAATATATTAAAAAGTAAGGGTCCCAACACTGAACCTTGGGGTACACCACTGATAACCTTAGACCATCCAGAGTATGAATAATTAACCACTGCTCTTTGAATTCTGTGATTTAGCCAGCTTTCTATCCATTTACAAACTGATCTTTCCAAACCTGTAAACTTTACCTTACACATTAGCCGTATGTGGAAACCTGTGTCAAACTCTTTTGCAAAATCCAAGTATACCACGTCCATAGCTACCCCACTGTCCAAGGTTTTACTTGCCTCCTCATAAAAAAAATCAGATTTGTTTGACAACTTCTGCCTTTCAAGAATCCCTGCTGTCTGTTGCTAAAAATATTTTTTCCAGCAAGAACTCATCTATGTGGTCTTTTATTAAACTCTCCAGTATCTTCCCAACTATAGAAGGTAAACTAACAGGTCTATAGTTACTTGGTAAAGACTTTGATCCCTTTTTAAATATGGACACCACATTGGCCCTACGCCAATTTAGGATTGGCAGGTGGATGCCATCTGGTCCAGGTGCTTTATCCACCTTTATTCTGTCTAAATACTTCCGGACTATATCACTTTTGAGCCATTGTGGATCATTTGGGGCTGTGTCAATACCATCCCCATTATGGACTTGAGCTACCCCATGCTCCTTTGTATACACAGAGCTAAAGAAAGTATTTAATACATTTGACTTCCCTTTGTCCCCATTCACACACTCTAGATTATTTTGTAAAGGGCCTACGTGCTCAGACCTGACCTATTTACTATTAATATATTTTAAGAATTTTTTGAGGTTTGTCCTACTATCTTTTGCAATCTGTTGTTTGTTTTGAATTTTTGCATCCTTGATTTCCTTGTTACATATTCTGTTACATTCTTCGTAACATTCAAACGATGATAGTGTTCCTAAATTTTTATATTTTTTAAAGGCCCTTTTCCTATTATTCATAGCTTTTTTAACTTTGGTTGTGAGCCACAAAGGTTCTATTTTTAACCCTTTAAACTTATTGTCCATGGGAATATACTTTGCAGTGTGTTCACATACAGTCGCTTTGAAGAGTTCCCATTTCTTTTCTGTGTTCATCGATGCCAATATTCCCTCCCAGTCAGGGGCGTAACTAGAAATCACAGGGCCCCATAGCAAAATGTTGTATGGGCCCTCTACAAATAGCCCCCCCACGAAAAAAAATGAACTAATGCCATTGAACAACAGATTTCCACACTCATGTGGTACAGTACCCAGTCAACAGCTTATATTAATTTTGAACAACAAAGTATGCAATATACTGTATGCAGTCCCCGAAGGACACACATTGCTGACCTCCATGCCTTCTAACCAATTTCTGTTCTGTTATATAAAATGAAATAGTTCAACTCACCATAATGCAGAATCAGTGGGAGCCCAGAGCATGTGACTTGCCACCATCGCCTGCCACCAGATGCAGATTGTCATTTGTCACACGTTGCAGAATGTCACCTGCCACACATTACGGATTGTCACTTGCCACATCACGATTTTTCACTTGCCATGTCACCTGCCACACATTATGGATTGTCACTTGCCATGTCACCTGCCACACATTATGGATTGTCACTTGCCACGTCCCGGGTTGTCACTTGCCACACATTATGGATTGTCACTTGCCACATCCCGGATTGTCACTTGCCACACATTACAGATTGTCACTTGCCACGTCACGGATTTTGATTTGCCACGTCACCTGCCACACATTACGGATTGTCACTTGCCATTTCCTGGGTTGTCCCTTGCCACGTCACCTGCCACACATTATGGATTGTCACTTGCCACGTCCTGGAATGTCACTTGCCACATCACCTGCCACACGTTGCGGATTGTCCACTTTCCATGTTGCCTGCCACCAGATGCATATTGTCACTTGTCACATGTTGCGGAATGTCACCTGCCACATGTTGCGGATTGTCCACTTACCACATCACGGATTGTCACTTGCCACGTCACCTGCCACACATTATGGATTGTCACGTGCCACGTCCTGGGTTGTCACTTGCCACGTCACCTGCCACACATTATGGATTGTCACTTGCCACGTCCCGGGTTGTCACTTGCCACGTCACCTGCCACATTACAGATTGTGACGTCACGGATTGTCACTTGCCACGTCGCCTGCCACACATTACGGGTTGTCACTTGCCACGTCGCCTGCCACACATTACGGGTTGTCACTTGCCACGTCGCCTGCCACACATTACAGGTTGTCACTTGCCTCGTCACCTGCCACAACGTTACGGATTGTCACTTGCTGTGTCACTGAGTCAGGACTCAGGCAGCAGATTATCAGTCAGGCAGCAGAGAGATGTCATCTCTCTGCATCCCGGCTGCCTGCACAGTGAAGGGAGGACTGCACTGCAGGAATGCAGGGCGGGTGCCAGGCGGCGAGAGATGATGTCATCTCTCTTCTCCCCCCGCCCCAGATCCCTGATTCGCCAGACCGCTCACGCCCATGGACCCGCCCGCTCCCACCCGCGGACCCGCCAGAGCCACCCGCGGAGCCGGCTGCGGACCAGCGGAGCCACCCGCGGCGCCTGTCCTCAACGGGCCCCACTGGGCTGCGGGCCCCATGCTCCCAGTCTAAGTCTTGAAGAGCAGCCCTCATCCTTGGAAAATTTGCTCTCTAAAAGTTAAGTCCATTGTTTTAAATATTTGTGACACCATTGCTCTTCTTAAAAATAAAAAGATGTCCATACACATGGCAACCACTTTCCATTCACCAAGAATCTCAATTACATTCGCCAACAATTGCCAAAAACAATGAAATCTACACCCCACAGGTTTGAACCATTAGCAGAAAACAGTAAAGCCTAGTACGCACTAGTAGTTTTCTTTTGTTCAACCCAGCGGGCTTGAGCTATTGTGTTCTGACAGGGGGACACCCTTCCCCACCAGAATACTCCGGTCAGCCATTGGCTGAGAGTGCTGATCGGTAGCCGATCGGCAGACTTTTTTCGGTCATACTCCTTGGAACTGGCTGCCGTATACACGGGCTATTGAACTAGCCGATGCCTTCCCATTTTTGGTTTGTACTAGGCTTTACTGTGAAGCTGAAATTGGACAATAAACTAACAGCTTGAATATAGTTTATTGAATGGGCAAACTCACTACAAAAAACATTTCAACATTTTAAAAAGCAATTCAATATTTTTGATGGGTTCAATTGTGGCAATTTAAATCCTCTCCTTTTACAGTCAATCAAAAAATTATTTTACATCTTTAATTTGACCAGAAATGGGTCCTTCAAGGGACAGAAACAGGAACCCAGGAAACTAAGCCTATCGTATGCTGCCAGTACCATTCCTCTTAGATCACAGTGAACTAATCACTTCAATAAGCGCCTTGTTTTTATTGAGATATGTGGTTCAGTATGCTGGCCTCTGGATTTATAGGCCGTTTTTGGTAATTACACCTACATTGGCATATAGAGTACTTTAAAATGTACGTTATGGAGAGAGTCTGCCCTCTAGGACTGCGGGGACACATTTTCCCTACCATCAAAGATCCCTCTGTGGATTTAAAAAATCATGGGAAAATATTCTCACTAATTGCAGTATAGATCTAATGAGATCACTAATTACTCAGTATTCAGACGATATGAATACATTAGATTTAGAAATTGAACGCCTCAATTCTACTTATTTACACTTGGTGGAGAGTCCCTCTTTTAACACCAAGTGGAAAGAATTGAGAGACCGTTTGGAAATTATGAACAAGGATATCATAGTCAAAAAACAGAATACATTTTGTAAAGATCAAGTTGCTTTCTCAGAGGGCTATGCTTATCGTTGGGCTGATCCTACTGTGGGCAGAAGGGGATCTACAAGATCCAATTTCCCTAGGCCCCCCAATATGGAGGGGGAATCGGATTCTTCCCTTTCGTCTACACTTTCACTCCAAACTAACGCACAACCTACACCTGGGAGAAACTCCACACGGAAACGGTTGAGATTTGGTGGAGGTACTCCTCCTACCAATCCCAAAAAGAACAAAAAAACATCGAGAAATACTAAATCTACCAATAAACCTATAGCTCCCACTGAACCTTCAACCGAAGGCCCAGGGGCTAACACGACCCTCCATAACATCATTCCCAAAGTACTCAATTCTAGCACCATGACCAATAAATACACCAAAGTAAACGAAGACTTAATTTTTTTAGACCTAAAAAAACAACAACAAGGGAACCTCGACACGTTCGTGGTCAAGTCCACACAAATATTACCCAATACACTGCCACCACCCAATATTCCCCCGATCACCCAGACTTAAATATTATTAATTTAACATCAATCCCCCTTACTGAAGATGAAATCTCAGTCCTACAGCTGGGACTAGGCTTCTGCACTTTTGATAATTTAAAAGTCAATGAGACCATCAAAGACTTATACCTTTTTGCACGTAATCTCACTTTCAAATTTATGTTCGACAAGGACCGTGCCAACATTAATTTGGAGCGGGAATTAGCCGAACGCACCAAGCACTTTACTATACAAGAAATTCGGGCACTACGCGATTTAATGCTCCTCTATGATGAAGGAGCTGTTGACGATCCCTCACCCACACAAACACATACCCTGGCACAGACGCAGATTCCTACAATCACCGTAGTTAATCCTGCACCTAAACGTAAACCGTTTCGGTTACGTTCACGTCGTTTTCCGGATTTGATGACTTGCCCCTCGATCTGGTCCTTTGTACAGGCCACTATTCGAGACCTCAAATTACAGCAATGGCATAAAATATCTCCCAATTTAGCTCCTAGACAGATGCAGGCTCTCAAGAACCTACAGGTTCGCCCTGATATTGTTATCAAACAGTCAGACAAGGGAGGCAACATCGTGATAATGACGCATTAACAATATCAGGCGATGTGCCAAAAAATTCTGGGCAATCGCAATTGGTATCGTCCTATCACTGCATCCCTAACCTCCTCTTTTGCTCAGGAACTAACTGCCCTTTGCGCTGAGGCCCTGCACTCGGGCCTCATCGACAAGGACACTTTTGAGTTCCTTGTTCCTAAATTCCCTCGCATTCCAACTTTTTATTCACTCCCTAAAACCCATAAAAACGTACGCAATCCCCCGGGAAGGCCAATCGTGTCAGGAATAGGTTCTCTGACAGACAATGCCAGTAAATTCATAGATGCATTTTTGATACCTCACGTTCGCAGCCTTCCATCTTACATTCAAGATACTGCTGACCTCTTGCAACAATTGGAGGGAATCCAGATCCCTCCGGACTCCCTGCTCGTGTCGATTGACGTCGAAGCTCTATATTCGAGCATTCCACACGAGCAGGGGGTCCTGACGGCTGGTTCCTTTCTCTTTGAACAGGACACCAATACTTGGCCCTTGAATGAATTTATCTTGACTCTTTTGAAATGCATTCTAACTAAAAATTTCTTTACTTTTAACGAACAATTATTTTTGCAGACCCAAGGAGTCGCCATGGGGACGTCTTGCGCCCCGGCGTATGCAAATTTGTACCTGGGAGGTTGGGAACGGTCAGTACAATCAGACGAAAGTTATGCGGAATACCTAGCGGAAGTACTATTATGGTATAGATACATTGATGACCTGTTCCTGGTCTGGACAGGTACTAAAGATAAACTAACGGAATTTATTGAAAGGTTGGGTCACAATACTTTCAATTTATGTTTTACTTTCAATGTTGATAATGATGAGATCCCCTTTTTGGATCTGACCATCATCAAACAACCAGATGGTTATCTGGGAACTAACCTTTACCGTAAGCCCACCGCTGGCAACACATTGTTATACGCCACCAGTGCTCACCCCAAACCACTGGTGCGAAGTATACCATTCGCACAGTATCTGCAATTACGCAGGAATTGCACCCATGAGGAAGATTTTAGAACACAGGCTAATGCACTACGTGAACGGTTGCTAGCTAGAGGATACTCCTCCTCTAATCTCAGGAAGGCCTTTAATAAGGCCTTACTGAGACCTAGAAGTTCCCTCCTAATGAGACGTCCTAAACCAGTCCCTACCATGGAACCTGTCAGATTCATTACCACATACTCCGCTCATTATCACATACTCAGAGACATTCTATTTAAAAATTGGCATCTCCTGACAGACCATCAGACCCTAAAGAGACACGTACGTTCTAACCCCGAATTGGTGTTCCGGAGAGCTTCTTCCCTTCGTGATCGCCTAACCAGCAGCCATTATGTGGAGGCAAAACCCCCCAAAAAGAGACCATTTGGTACGTTCAAATGTGGCCAATGCCCTCGCTGCCCATGGGTTAGGGAAACCAAACGTTTCACCTTACCTAATGGAGAGAGATTTATTCCCCACTGCCACGCGGACTGTGGCACTAGAGGAGTAATTTACCTCATGATGTGCAAATGCAATGCATTTTATGTGGGTAAAACCATTAGAGAATTTAGGCAAAGGATTGGGGACCACCTCTACTATTCCGGAAGTGGCAAGTTGACCACAATTGGACGTCACATCGGAATCTACCACTGCTATGATACGTCTGTGGTGGGCTTCCGGATTTTAGAGGTGATACCCCCAAACCCTAGAGGGGGTGATTGGGATCGGTCAATCCTACAAAGGGAGACCCTTTGGATTGAAAAATTAAATGCGACCCAACCCCCAGGGCTGAATGAAACGATATCATATAAGCCATTCCTGTAGTTGACCCACATACCACTTTTTATACCTCCCCTCTCCCCCCCCCTTCCCCCCCCCTTTTTCTTTTTCCCCCTTCCTTCCTTCCCCCTTCCTCCCCGCCCCCCCCTTTGGAACCATACCATCTACCGATTATTCTCTGGCCTTTTCCCTTGCCCTGGTGACCTCTGGCTCTGATCTGCCTACTTTGTTGTATAGAGGACAATTATGGACTTTTGTATATAAGTCCTTCTAATGTATCATTTTTTGTATTTTTTGTGATTTGTAATCCGTATGCTTTATTATTGTGCTTTTGTAATGTATTATTAATTTTTGCTGTATAGGCTGGTTTTTCTCATCCGTGCATAATGTTTGGGACCGACCATGGGAGCCTAGTTTTTCCCTTTAATTAGGGCTTTCCCGGCGGATATGTGCCCATCTTGGAGGGATTACCATGTCCCTCTTACCCTTAGTGCCCGAATCTGTTTAGGCCACATTGGGAGCGTGCTGGTCTCGGGGTCCGTTCCTCCGCGGCTGTGTGCCGCCGCCCTACTAGGCACACGCGCATACATGCCTAGTGTGTGTGTGCGGGTCTGCCTATCCACCTCCAGCCATGGACTCCATCCAGTACTCTGCCCTTTGGACGGCGTCTGGATGTGTGCCTGGTTGCTTTGTGTGCGTGGTCCTTGCGCATGCGCAACCTCGGCCTGCTCTGCGCATGCGCAGTTACGGGACTCGCGCGCCCATGTCATCACTATGCGCCCTGGCCCGGCACTGATGGCTGGCGCTCTCACGCAGCGGCGGATGTATTGGCCCCCTTCGTCCGCCACGCAGATGGGCTGATCGCTGACGCCGGTGCAGGCCACACCTGTGGCTTGTTACCGACGTCACCGATTGGGGTACTTATAATGACGGTGTATTCACACCGTCAGTAGGTGCATGGAAGGGCCCGGATGCGGAACCACTTGTGGACTCTCAGCAACACGGTATGTGCTTAAAACCCAGGCTATTTAGTTCTATCCTTCTTCCCTTCTTCAAATAACCATTAGACTGACTAATCATAGGCAATTCTCATTGCAGAACTTCATCTTGGGTTACTAATTACTTCGCTTGTCTTGGCCCATTGTTGGCTATAGACAATTATGATTATACCACCTCAATAAACCCAACAATGACCTCATACCCATTTGCTGATCTCCATGGTTCCTGCATCTAAGCCTGGCTTGACATAAATTTATGTAAGTTCTTATCCTAAAACTTTGTGAACTAGTAGCTATCCCACCCCTCCCGCCGCCTATCCCCACACCCCCTCACGGTCTCCCTTGTGGGGTTGTGTGTGGGATGTGATGTAGCGGTGTGTTGTAGTCGTGTGGGTGGGTTGGATGTATTGGCCCTTCGTCCCCCACGCTTGTTTCCCAGATGGGGTGTGTGGGTCTGATTTTGTTGGTATGTCTTTTTCTTTTATTCTTTTTTTTTTAGCTGGTGTTGGTGGTGGTGGGGGTGTGCCCTTTTTTTGGTTTTTTTCGCATGCCCCCCCCCGCCCAGAAAAAAAAAGGTAAGAAAAAAAGGATGGGGGGGGGGGGGGGGGGGGGGGGGGAAGAAAAGTAAGGGGGGAAAAACAAAATAGCTAAATTTTTTTCAATTAAACGGGTGGATTCTTGTTCCCCGTCAACTCCCTTCATTCTATCCCCCAAGGACCCCCCTTTTCCTTTACACCCCCCCCCGTACACCTACCCCCCACCCATATCCCCATTTTTCCTCCTCCCCCCCCCGGCCGGTTTTTGGTAATTACACCGCATGCTGCTTTTGAGGTCTGTGTGAAGTTGGCCTTACAGTCAACACCAAGAAGAGATTGCCATATCCATTTCGTAGCAGGAAATATAACGTACACCAAACATTAGAAATAAAGATTTTGGCATTCTACCAAATGGAAGGAGCAAAGTTCAGCAAGAGTTCCTCACTATAACAGGCAGCAGTTGAAAAAGTCAGATAACCTATTAGTGGAATGGGTCACATGGGCACTATGTATTTGCCAATTATAGTGAGTTTATGTGATCTCCTAAAGCTGAACTACTAAATGCTCAGAAGAAACGCCTATACGAGAGCTGTTTACCCAAAGTATTTGTGTTTTAGTTAACCCAGTACTGAGATTTACACAGCTATACCACACAGCACCCCCTCGTCTGGCAAGGCAGGAGACCTGTTTTTTTCCTTGCTGCAGTTCATAAACACTTACAGGTCTTGCTCCATCCCCCAACCTGTGATTGGACAGTAAAAAGAGAAGCAGAAGACTGTTTAACTCATCTTTCTGTCCTTTTACTCTCTCCTGTCAGCATGTTGCTTTTTATCACATGACCACTTCAGCGCACCCGACTTGACTTATTCTCCCTCTTCCAGTCTGATACAAAGTCAAAATCAGGTACTTACACTACATGCATTGAAAAAAAAATACATTTACACATGTTTTATTTAATACAGATCATGTATATTTGTCTGGAGTTCAGCTTTCATTTACACTCAAAAACTTGAAAAATGGTTCCAAAGGAGGCAAAACTTTACCAATTCATCGAATTACTCACTATAAAAGGTGGCGGTGGCAACCCGAATTATCCAGAACTGTACGTATGTGATCCAGCTCATCTGCGTCTGCCGAAAAACATAACAAGAAAATTGTTACTACGTGAAATAACAGTTCCCAGAATTCCATGCAGGTGGCGCATTGTCCATCTGTACTGCTGGGTCTAACCAGACGCCGGTGTAAACATTAGTCAGGGAAACTATAGTACATTTGAGGACACACATTAAACATTTGGTCCATGTGATATTTTGGTAGATGCTGGAAATCAAAGTACAGGGGGTCCCCGAGTTACGAACTTGTTAGGGACTGCCCGCCTGTACGGACGTCGGAAATGTTCGTAAGTCGGCCGCGCATGCGCAGACCGACAAATACGGACATTTCCGGACATTTCCGATGTTCCGTCTAATGCCGTTCTGCGCATGCGCGGCAAATTACGGACATTTTCGGCATTTTCCGAGGCTCCGTATGGGCGCGCATGTGCAGACCCAAAAATACAAATGTAATATATTGCAATTTACTAATCTTTAGATGTGGTGGCTGCGTTTCCTTTTTTTGCACCTGGTGATCTGGCCTGTAACACACTTCCTGTCATAGGGTAGCTACACTCACTCCTTCACTGTAATCCTGGAGGACAGCGTAGCAACCTTTGGACAGCAGCATTGTCAACCTGTGTAGAGGATGGTGTTAGATTGACATTTTTTTTACGTTTTACCTATATAAGCAAAAGCTGACAACTGTAAGCACACCTGTCGGTGGTAAATGGTTTGTTTCAACCTTCTAACCGCCACTTTTGCTGCACAGCTTGGTCTGTAAAGAAAGTTAAAAAATAAAAGACTTACTGGCTGATCACCAGGTAATAAAATGATGTTACGGGGGGCTCAGAAAAACAAAAACTGCTGTGGTAAAATAGAAGTATGACCAAAGCTTTTTTGGCCATACTTCTCTTGTGGGCTACAGGAGTACACCAACTTTTTCTCCTGTGACCAAGAGTCAGCTTATAGCGGGATGTTCCTCACTATTAGTAGAGCAATACCAGGTTCAGGAAGGATCCTGACAATATTGTTGGGCTCCACCCTGCTGCCTAATTGACAGCTGGCTCCACCTTTCAGCACATGACTGAGAGCGAAAGCCAGCTGTACCAACGTTCCCTCCCAGGCTGGTGCTGCAGTGTGCGCTGGAGGAGCAGAGTGGAGAGCGGTGACCGACAGTCACCACTCTCCACTTGGAGCAGGCTGAGAGCTGAGTGATCAGCGGTCATGTGATCACTCAGTTATCAATATTATAGTCAGCATGGGACAGATGCAGCAACACACAGATCCATTCTAGCTTGGTCAGTTTGCGTCTTCTGTCCATCAGACTTACAGGACAGCACTAAGCAGGCTGAGTCAGAATGATATCCATACCGTGTCCACATTCTGAAAGTCGATCCTCTGATCTTCCTCCTCCTCCTCCTCTTCTTCCTCTGTGCTGTACTCTTCTATCACCTCTCCACTGGCAAAATGGATTATCCTTCTGGGAAGTCTCTTCTTTTCCATGTCTGCTAGCTCAACTTCCTTCTGTCAGATAAATGCACACTGACAATGACATTGGAGGCCAATATATTTCAATATTATAGGTCACCAGATTCCTTTATCTAAAGCTCCTTTAGAGCTACCATTAATTATGTAGTGCAAGGGACTGCCCAGTGTGATACAAACTGAATAGATCGATTCATTTTGACTGCATACTATATAGTTTAGGTAAATTTAAAAGAAATTGCGCAGAGATTGTCCAATTAAATCATATAGTGTATGGCTAGCTCAGGGGGTTACCATACGCATCACAATCTGATTGTACAATCACATAGCAATCTGTGATCAATGTACAAATGAGTACTTGCAAACAATCGATTAATCACTGAATATCAAACGCGTCAACACACATGCTATTCTTCTGGACTGTGAGATAGATTATACTACAATATTTTCAGTCTATCAGTCATAGATCTTATGGATGGACATATATCGATCATTCAATGCAGCTAAACTGAAAACATTTAATTCAAATTATAAACCAAATGAGCATTATTTGATCACTTAGCTATCGACAGATTTTACCAAGTCTATTGGCTGTGGCAGACATTTCCTGATTGCTTCTGGACAGGCAAAAAAATATCTGTATGCAGGTAAAGAACCAATCGGAACACAGATTTATATGATCGATTGTACAGATTTCTGAGTTCTCAGTTCGCATTTTCAGAAAGTGATGGGAAGTGAAGTTGCTGTAGATCCGAGGGGGATATGCAAGGAAAATAAAAAAACAGCCTTTTAGCTTGCACATGATTAGATGATAAAATCAGCAGAGCTTCCCCTCATTTCAGATCTACCAATCAGATTTAAAGCGACTGCACTTCCAGTGAAAAGTGGATTTGCCTTTCATAAATAACCCCCATTGTGTGCTTTGATGAACCGCTTGTTTTGTGATTGCTGGCACCTAAATCGATCACCAATTGCTACATGTATGGCTGACTTACAGCTTTACCAAAACGATGTAATATGAGGATGGAAGGAAACAATCCATCCAATTTGAATCTAGGCCCTAATTCAGCTAAACACCACACAATGTTTTGAAACAATCCAGCTCTTCCTTCAGAATCGAGAGCATTGATGGCAAACTTACTAGATATAGGGGGCCTCAGCTATTGCCCCTGACATCCCTGGGGGGCCGCACATAATAGTCACTATAGGTAGTGCTACAGAGGATTGTCAGAGACTGCCGACACACTGCTGGCAATGTTCCTTTTGATTTTCTAATTGTTATTGGGATCAAATTCAAATTTTTTGACCACAGGGTTCAAAATCAAAACGATATTTCGCAGTACTTTCCAAAGACATTCGTCAACCTGTGACTGCAATGAGAATTTTCATTCAAAAATCTACTAGTGTATGGCTAGCTTTTGTAAATTTTGTTTGCAGTTCCCTTTCACTGTATAAGGCTGGATTCACACCTATGCATTTTTAGTGCTTTTTGCATTTTGCAGATTTGTACAGTCCATTTAACATGGTTTCCTACTGTAGTGCAAATCAGCAAAATGCAAAAAGCACTATGCATAGGTGTGACTCAGGCCTTAGTATGCCTGATGCTATTGGTTGCCTTGGCTCTGTTGCACAGGAAGGTTCATATAACAGCCTCCAGCCTACAACACACCTGAATACATTGAAGATCTTAGGAATTAAGACCCATTGATACTGAAAGCATTTTTTGGGCAATCCTGATTCATTGAATGTATTTCCTGTTTATAGAATAGGACAATTACAGGATAAGGAAAATAGTAATGGCCAAATTTGACATTATGAAGATATATTAGTACAGGGACTTCGTACGAACAGTCAAATAAAGTCATATAAAGATATGTGGATTTGGCCTCTCCTTTTAGCCCAGGTTCAGCTGAACTCGCACCATTTCATTCCTGCATGTCAGTCTAGACTTCGGGGGCGATTTCAGAGACATCTGTGTGGGTGTTTTTTTGCCAAAAGTAGTACAGAAACTACTTTTGGGAATCGGTGCAGTGCCGCAAATGCGACATCGCACCGATTCAGACGCTACCATTGCCGGCAATTGCAGCCGATTTGGCATGCGATATGACATGTCAAATCGCATGACAAATCGCATCAATGTGAACCAATGTTATTCTCCCATCACATCGGAGCAATCTGACATGTCAAATTGCATGCCAAATCGCAGTCTGTTGCTGGCAAAGGCACTGTCCCAATCGGTGAGACGCAGACTTTGCGGGATCGCACCAATTTCCAAAAGTAGTTCCTGCACTATTTTTGGTGACTTTGGGTGCAATTTAAATAGACATCTATGCATGAGAACCCGCACAGATATTTTATAAATCGCCCCGCACTCGCACTGAAATGCAGCTTTTAAAATGTGTGAGTTCAGCTGAACTCGTACGATTTCAAACCCCCCCTTCAATTTTAAATGAGGGCTGAAAGCTGATCTCCAGGTATGATTTTAAAGCAGAGTCCCTTCCACCCAAAAGTGTCTCTACCCCCCCCCCCCCCAGGGCCTTTTGGCGAGGGGGGGGGAGTAGGAGTAGGTATCTGCTCCCACTTCAATGTATGGGCGCCGCTGCGGCCCCTCTTCCTTCTCCCGCTGCCTTCTGGCAGACACACACAGGTCCTATAAGACAACGGGACCATTCAGAAAGCGCAGCACGAATTGCGCATGTGCAGTAGGAAACAAGCAGTGAAGCCGCAAGGCTTAACTTCCTGTTTCCCTTAGTAAGGATGCCGGCACCTGCACCCGGAGCCGATGGACGGCTCAGCTTCGGGTGCCGACATTGCGGGATCCCTGGACAGGTAAGTGTCCTTATATTAAAAGTCAGCAGCTACAGTATTTGTAGCTGCTGACTTTAAATGTTTTTTTCCCAGGCTGGAACTCTGCTTTAAGGCCTTGTTCGCACACGGCATACTACAGTGTACACCCGTGTGAGGGCTGTGTGTACCAGCATGGGAATGCACAGGTGTTCCATGCATCCCTGTGCAGGCAGTCCCATTGAGGTCAATTGAGATGCAGTGACTGCACGGACACAGCCGATGCTCCCAATCTGCATGTCTGTCAATATAGGTGTGTGTCCCTGATTGTAGACAGTACAAGAACGGGGACCCGAACCCACAAAGATTTGGGAGCATCGGCTGTATCCGTGCGGTCACTGTGTCCCGATTGACATCGGCCGTTGTCAGCTGGAGATGGGGAATACACTTTTGCAAACTCTCAACTTTTCAGATAACTGTCTCTGTGCAGATAAATGTACATCTAACTCCTTGCTGGGCCTACTGTCCAATGGGGTTCTTAGCTTGACTGCAAAAGAAAAGAAGCAAAGAGCAATTCATAAAAGGTAAACCTGCGACTAAAGGACGACTGTAACTCACCATTATGGCATTCCCGTCAGACATGTCTGCAGTCTAGTATTACTTTTTTCTTCCTAAAGTCAGGTGGAAAAACAAGAAAATCAAGATGTGGGAGGATAACTGGTAACAAAGTTCCTGGGGGAGGAGAGAGGACAATGTGAGGTTGACATACAATTTGTACAATATGATTATGCATACCAACAACTTAGACTGAACACGCAAAGTGTGACATGTTTGGCTGGCTTAAAGCTGAACTCCGGACACAAAAACTTTCAATTAAATATATTCCTCAAAACAAATGATATAAGTGAACAACCCTGTGTGCACCAAATCCAGATATTACCTGGTAATAGTAGTAGTGACATCATCACTGTGCTGTACATAGCCTGTTGTAGAGAGCAGAGCTGTGGGAGAGACCCAGCAGTTCCACCAACTATAGGCTGCTTGCAAAAACGACAGGAGGGGGGCAGGGACAAGACCAGTCACTCTGCACAAGGAGAGAGAGCAGCAGAGACCGGTCTTTATTACAGGAAGATCCTGCACAGAGGGAAAGTTTCACACTGGATTACTGCACAGATCTGGAAGAAATATACAAACACACCAAGAGTCAAGTAAGAATAGACGTGTCATTGACTTGATAAGTATAATAATATACTTAAATTATAATATAAATTATTATAATATAAACTAGGTTTAAAAAAAAAAAAGAATATATGTCTGAGGTATTTAGACAATGGGCTCTATTCACAAAGCACTATCTAATGCTTTAAGATCAGCGGTAAAATGCCTCATAGTGTTTTTCAAATTTTTTTTGTAACTGATTAAAAACCGCTACTAAAATAGTAGTGGAAACTTGCAGTATTTTAACGCCGGTAGCTACCGCATCCTTAACAACAACAACTCCTCTGCTGTCAGCAGGATTCCCCGCTGACAGCAGAATGTAAACAAAGAAAGAGCCAGAATAAATAAATTAAAAACAAAACAGCGTGGGGGTCCCACCCAATCCATACCAGGCCCTTTGGGTCTGGTATGAATTTGTAGGGGAACCCCATGCCAAAATGTAAAATAAAATTAAAAAATGGCATGGGTTCCCCACAAAATCCATACCAGACCCTTTTCCGAGCATGCAGCCCGGTAGGCCAGAAAAAAAGGGGGGAGCGAATGCCCACCCATAACCATACCAGGCCACATGTCCGCAACAAGGGGGGGGTGCTTTGAGGGGTACTACTCCCCTCAAGGCACCTTGTTCCCGTATTGATGAAGACAAGGGTCTCTTTGCCACAACCCTGGCCCAGCGGTTGTGGGTATGCAGGGGTGACTTATCAGTATCTGTAAGCCCCTTTACCAAGGAGGCCCCCAGATTCTGACCCCCCCCCCAAGTGAATGAGTATGGGGTATATATTTACATTGACATCTGTGCAGAAACCTGTCTCTGAAATCGCGGCCGAAATCGGGACTGATATGCGGGAGTGAAATTGTGCGAGTTCAGCTGAACTTGTACGGCTTCATTCCCACAGCTCAGTGTGAACCTGGGCTGAAGGTACATTAATAAAAGGCATTGGATTAAAGACAACTCACGGCTGCTGCTGCATCCATGAGCTAGGCACCAGCTTTAACAGCCGGCGAAGGGCGTTCAGATAAATTGATCCAGGTGGCTCTAGAGCTTTTAATGGGGCTCTCAAAGTGCCCCCCCTTCCCTGTTGGCAGGTTCACACTATATTCGGTGCAAATTCACAGAGAATTCACTGCGGATTCAGCACAGCATCTAAATCGCAACCTGTCCATGCGAACTGTTTGCAGAGTATACGTTAACGAGACCCCGCAATTGATTTTCAAAACGCAGCGTGATTTGCAAAATCAGATCGCATGAGTGCGATTTTAGCCATACAAATCCATGGCTCAAATCGCACCCCTGCATGTATTTTGCACAGGAATGTTACATGCAGTGTCTCGCACCGCAGCAATATGAACCCAGGTTCAGTGTATATGCAGTTTGATAACTTGCTGCTCAAATATTGTGAGGCATTAAAAATTACAACTACCACCATTTTATTCTCCAGAATCTCTACTTTCAGAAATTTATTTTGGGGAGGTCACAGTAATTTCTAGCAAAAAAAGACAGGATTTAACATATGTGCAAAAAAAAGAAAAAGTTGCCCCAGTAGGCAAGTGGTTAATCAACACACATGACTTTTCTTAAGGGGATAAATACCAAATATATGTATGACTGTAAGTACATAATTATTCTTGCTTTAAGGCTATGGATTCCATGTAGGTACCATTAATTGTTTTCCATATTTATGTGGTGCGTACATGGAATCCATAGCCTTAGAGCAAGAATAATTATGTACTTACATTTATACATATATTTGCTATGTGTCCCTTTAGGATAAAGTCATGTTTGTTGATTGAAGGCTGTTTTTAAAGGCATTATAAAAATTCCTACCTGCACCTTGTGTTTTTCACCTGCTTAACATGTGCATTTGTAATGTAGTTTAATGGTGTTATTTGTTGCTCTGTACACACACACACACACACACATTATAGTAGAGTAAATCTTTATATTTTGGTGTCAGAAGTTTCTGTTCGTGTTCAAACATGAGGCGTTTGGCATTTCACTGCACAAATTAATGCTTGTCTGTAGTCTAAGAACTGACACTTCCTGTGAAGAAACTTTATATCCCACAATTCCTGGGCAGGGCCTTCTTATCGCATGGGTGCCCCTGGGCCAGTTGTGTATTTTATTTTTATGCTTCCCTAGGCAAGACTAAAAACGGTCCCCATCTAAATATGTCCCACCCCAGCCGCTTTAAACTTGCGCACGCCTGTGCAAGGGTGACAAACAACGTAAATTTTACTATCCATAGGTGCCGCTTTAAAAGCCTTTACAGATTTACAGAGGAGGGCTAGTGCTAGAATTACTGCCCAGGATCTGACGTTCGCAGTGATACCTCACATGTGTGAGATAACCGCTGTTTGCATGCGTCCCTTACCGGCAGGCACGCACGTTTGCCTTTGCGTGTGAGCATGGGAGGATGGGGGCACTTTAGTTTTATTATTAATGTTGTTATTTTTTTCACACTGTTGCTTTAATTTTTAATTTTATCACTTTTATTGCTGTCACAAGGAATGTAAACATCCTTGTGGCAGCAATAGGCAGTGAAAGGTCCTCTTTATGCCGAGATCTGGGGTCTTTAAAACCCCAGATCCCTCCTCTGCACTTTAAAGCATTAAAAAACACCAAGATCGGTGATTTTGAAAGCTTTAGATTTTTCAAAACTGGCCTCGATGGTTCCCAAGAAAACCGAAAGTGATGTCATGTTATTGCTTCCGGTCTACTGTTACAAACAGCCAAGCAAAGCTGATCCTGGCTTTGCTTGGCTGTCCGGCCAGCCGGCGGCTCGGGTCTCCTGGTGGGATGGATTGGTTGTGGGGAAGTTGCAGCACGGACCCTTTTATTTGAATGGGTTGCGTTCTGTGAGCAGTGATGCTTGCCAAATGCAACTGAGGGTATAATTCTTGCCGCAGTCACAAAGCAAAGCATCATGGCTGCAGCATGTATACACCCCCTGCCACTGCCTTGTCATCTAAGGGTCCTTTCACACCAGCTGCTGCGTTACAACATGCTGTGCGGTATGCTGTGAATTACTTACCTTAGAGTGAAGCCCCCGCAGCGGTCCTTGTACCCCGCTCCGGCCGGCGACATCGTTCCCGGAGTTACTTCCAGGTATCAATGACGTCCCTCTCGTGACATGGGCACAGGACCTGCCGGTAACGGCACACTAACTGAAGCAATGGCACACTGTGCAGGTTTAGGAGATATCCGGGGTAGCTACAGGTAAGCCTTATTATAGGCTTACCTGTAGCAAAAAGGGTTTACAACCACTTTAACCCACCTAAGTGCAGAGAGTAGAAAAAAATTATGATTTTTAGGTAAGATGAGAGAAGTGATGAGGACGGACCAGTGTGTGATATCAGCAGTAAATTATATAAGCAGCAGTCTTGTGTGCCATTCTCGAATGATATATCAGCAGTAAATATAATATATACAAAAGCAGAAGTCTTGTGTGATCCCCAATATTATATATCAGCAGTAAATATAATATAATATTATATATAATATAATATTTTTATTATAATAAAAGACTGCTGCTTTTGTATATATCCACTTCGGGACCGCCCCACGCACATATACTGCAGCAGGGCGACCCTTCAGCACGGAATTACGCACCTGTATGTCTTTTTTTGGGTCTGGGGTGCGCATGCGCGCCGCTGGCGTTCCCGCTCCTGCTGGGGAGGGGGTGCAAGTAGCTGGTCTTGCCTAGAGCGCAAAATAGTCTAGCACCGGCCCTGTTTGTCATGCGGTGGGGCTAAACTGGAATAGCCGCCCAACACAAGTCATATGAATGTACAACTCCAATTCCAAAGAAGTTAGGACGTTCTGTAAAATCTACATGAAAACAGAATGCAATGATTTGCAAATCTCAAAAACTCATATTTTAAGTACAACTGAAAGTTCTAATAAATATATGTTTCAGTCTATTAACTATTTACACTTTCATTCTTCACAGTAGGTGCATAACTTAAGGCAGGCTGGTAGGGGCCCCAGTGCATTACTTTGCTGAGGGGCCCGTGATACTATTAACCACTTTATGACCGCCCTATTGTAGCTTTACTGCACTGTTTGTCTACCACAATATCGCAGTCCCGCCATAAGTCGCTGATCGCTGCCATTACTAGTAAAAAAATTAATAAATAAAATCCATAAAAATATCCTATAGTTTGTAGATGGTATAACTTTTGCGCAAACCAATCAATATACGCTTATTGGGATTTATTTTACCCAAAAAATGTAGCAGAATACATATTGGCCTAAATTTATGAAGAAATTCGATTTTTTTCATGGATATGTTTTTTTTTTTTTCAAAATTGTCTGTCTTTTTTTGTTTATAGAGGGGAAAAATGCAGAGGTGATCAAATACCACCAAAAGAAAGCTCAATTTGTAGGGGGAAAAAAAGACAAATTTGGTACAGTGTCGCACTTGTGTCGTGCAATTGTCAGTAAGGCCCCTTTCACAGAGGCGCTTTGCAGGCGCTAAAGTTCTAAAAATAGCGCCTGCAAAGCGCCTTCAAACTGCCGCTGCTGTGTCTCCAGTGTGAAAGCCCGAGGGCTTTCACACTGGAGCGGTGCGCTTGCAGGACGCTGAAAAATGTCCTGCAAGCCGCATCTTTGGAGCGCTGTAGGAGCGGTGTATTTACCGCTCCTAAAGCGCCCCTTCCCATTGAAAACAATGGGGCAGCTCTCCAAACCCGCCTGCAAAGCGCTGCTGCAGCGTCGCTTTGCGGGCAGTTTTACCCCCGCGAGCGGCCGAAAAAGGGTTAAAACCTGCCCCGCTAGCGGCCGAAAAAGCGCTGCTAAAACGACGCTAAATATAGAGCCGCTTTACCACCAGTGCGCCCAGCGCCTAAGTGTGCAAGTAGTAGCCTTAAAGTAACGCAGTGCCATATCGCAAAAAATGGCCTGGTCAGGAAGGGGATAAACCTTCCAGGGCTGAAGTGGTTAGGATGGCCCTGTACCTGGGTCTTGCTGTCTAGTGCTCTTCAGGTGAGAGCTAAATAATAATTAGATCTGAGACAGACACGGGCAGGCTAAGCAATCAACAGTGAAAAATAGAAGAACCTTGCGCTATGGAATAACTAAGTGAGCTAGTTCTAAGAAATTATAAATATATATGAGCTGCTCCCCTCAAAGTGCAATAGTGCTAGCCTTGTCTGGTTTGGGGTGTATAATAATAGGCGTCGCTGTGAACTTAATAGATTGTACTTAATTTTGTGCATATACAGATAAAGTGCATGGTGCTTAGCTAAATAGTAATTAGTGATTAATTAATAATTCAAAACCTTTGTGAAACAAAAAAATAAATAATAATTCAGTGCAGAAATAACAGTGATTTTAAATATTTAATGAAAATCAATATTTCATCAAAAAACAAAAGTCCATCAATCTTTTTGTTATGCAACTTCAATCTTTACACCTTCACCAATGGCAAACTTCATGAGAAAACACCCGGTGGTGGTGAGTGAAATTCCTACTCACCAGACCACCATGACCTCTTTAACTAAAAAATAAGGTAAGATGGGGCTTTTTTAAATGTGGATCTGTGATCTTTCTGGTATATCAGAGACGTTGTGAAGATGAAACTTACGTCGAGGCGCACCCCAGTCACGTTTCTTCTTCGCACAAGCGGGATGGCTATTCCTTCCATCTAACTGGTGACAGATACCTTCAGTGCCGAGGAAATGCACCTACCAATGTAAGTGCCCATTTGGCTAATTTTTTTTTTATTATAATTTTTTTAAATTAAACTGTTTCATACTATGGTCCTGTATTTTTCATTTTTTCTAATTGTTACTGCGGTCGAGCATTAGCAAGATTCCAGCCACATATCCTCTGATATACCAGCAAGATCATAGATCCACATTTCGAAAAGCCCCATCTGACCTTCTTTTTAGTTAAAGAGGTCATAGTGGTCTGGTGAGTAGGAATTTCACTCACATCCACCAGTGTTTTCTCATGAAGTTTGCCATTGGTGATGGTGTAAAGATTAAAGTTGCATCACAAAAGATTTATGGGCTTTTGTTTTTTGATGAAACATTTAAAATCACTGTTATTTCAGCACTGAATTATTAATTAATCATTAATTACTATTTAGCTAAGCACCATGCACTTTATCTGTATATGCACAAAATGTAGTATAATCTATTACGTTCACAGCGCCCCCTATTATTATACACCCCAAAGCAATTAACAGAGATCTCACCATGCAGTCTTTCATCACATTAGCACTCCACATTTGTGTTGTAACACAAAAGACAAGGCATGTATTGGACTCTGCGTGACCCAGAACAAAAAGATGTTTATTACTTTGGTAAATAGGGACAACCTAGGTGAATGAATACATGACATGGAGGGATCAATCAGCTATATTGCTAGAAACTCCAGCCACAACATGAGATACCTTAGTTAAAGACAAAAAAAAAAATGTAAACATTTTAATTTTTTTAAAGTGCCTTTAAATATCTCTCCCCAGAACAACTTCATCTCTAAGACTAAGCTTTTCAGGGTGAAATGTGTCAGTAAGGGACAGTTTACAAACAGGAACTGGCAGTAAGTAGTGTCCTTTCAATAAAGTTTGAAGGAAGGAGGTGATGTCATTGGTGGATGACTTTTCTGTTTCCTGCACAGCGCCTACACATAGTGAGGATGAGTTGGCACAGCCAGCACCCAGTGTATCCACAGCAGAGGGAAACATTGGCTTTTGGAGAAGTGGGTGTTTTTTTTTTTTTTTTTTTTTAAACGCAATGTGACTGCACCTTAACGTGTGTTGTATTAAAGTTTAACTAAAGGCAAAATTATTTTTTTTGTTTTGGATAGACTGGAGAGGGATTAGAACACCTGTCAGTATTTATTGTTGTCTTTGCCCCCGGGAGATTGACCCTCTATGAAAGTTAAAGAAAATCCCACATTTTGGGTTGTCCCCAGAAAAGTAATAGCAGGGAAATCTACCAAAGGGGACACTAGTTCCGGTGACCTGGAGATCCCCAAGTAATTCCCTTAATTTGCAAGGACTTCCTGTTTGGCTATGGGACAGGGAGTGAAGGAAAATATCCCCAATGGGACACAGCTGGTGAAAAAAATCTGACAAAAAAGTTTTGCCTATAGTTCTACTTTAAGGCAACCCATTTAAAATGAATGTGCTGCCAAGGCACCCTAATGTACTAAAAGGCGTACCTGACTCGTGTTTTTATTGCTGTCCCTGCTGGGGAAATCCACCCTCTCTACTTGTCCTAGTGAAGTGACCATTGTCCCAGGGACAGTAAGTGAGCAGAAATCCAAAAATGTTGACTTGCAATTAGAACAAGTTCTGGTGACAACTATCTAAGATGGGAGTTTCCCCTCACTTTGGGGAGATTTTCTCTCCTGTTACACCTCTGGGACAGGAACTGAAGGGAAATGTCCACAATAGGTCACAGAAATCATAAACCCTGACAGGGAATTTGTCCAAAACGTAAGACAATGTTTTGGTTATAGGTTCATTGAACCCATCAAAACCTGAAATATGAGTTTTGGCGGACTGTCCCTCGAAGACATGTGAAGACAAATTACCTGTATAGTCTATGGTCTGATCTCAGCAGCTTATCCTCCAAGTTATTACACGTAGATGGTGTATAAGTATGTTAGCAGTGTTGTCCTCTCCTGACGGTGCTCAGTGCAGTATGATCCTGGGCTGGACTCTTGTTTAGTTTTAGGGCAGATCTACATTTCCTGTACATACTCCTTATTAGAACCTAGTCCTGGCACACGGGAGAAAGGGAGTTACATGTAAACTGTTTGCAGAGCTTAAATAATGTGATTAGAGAGATAATGTCAGAGCTGGACTGGGCTTAAAGGGAAACATAGTCATTTTTGAAGTATGACACTATGTTTTATTATTTTAAAAGCCTTCCTTTAAAGTATAGCATATATATATATATATATATATATATATATATATATATATATATATACATACAGGTGATACTCAAAAAATTAGAATATCATGCAAAAGTTAATTTATTACACTAATGAAACTTAAAAGGTGAAACTAATATATGAGATAGACTCATTACATGCAAAGCACGAAAGTTCAAGCCGTGATTTGTCATAATTGTAATGATTATGGCTTACAGCTCATGAAAACCCCAAATCCACAATCTCAGAAAATTTGAATATTGTGAAAAGGTACAATATTCTAGGCTCAAAGTGTCCCACTCTAATCAGCTAATTAAGCCATAACACGTGCAAAGGGTTCCTGAGCCTTTAAATGGTCTCACAGTCTGGTTCAGTCTGGTTCAGTAGGAATCACAATTGTGGGAAAGACTGCTGACCTGACAGTTGTGCAGAAAATCATCATTGACACCCCCCATAAGGAGGGAAAGCCTCAAAGGGCAATTGCAAAAGAAGTTGGATGTTCCATTTGTAGTACTGGAAACGGATGAGAGGGCCAGAGCAATAGGATTGGAGATGGTCCCTGAGTTGGTTCCCACCCGGGACCTGCGCAGAGTAGGGAAGAGAGTGCCCATCCAATTGAAGAATGTGACTGACCAACCAATAACGTTGGGGGCTCGGATGCTAGTGGGGCAGGTGAGCGCTGTCACTCCTGTACTTCCAGAGGAAGTGAAGAGAGAGGAGAATAGCCAGAGCCTACAGAAAGAGCTACATCCACTACCTACAGCCCTGTACCCACATACAAATCTTCAGTGGCTAAAACCAAAAAGAAGCAGAAGTTTTTCCCAACCCTTACCATCATGCCAGTATCCAATCCTGCCTCCACACCAGCTGATCTGCTCCAGCCTGAAGTTCTGGTGCCCGTATCCCAGCCTGAAGTTCCGGTGCCCGTTACCCAGCCTGTGGAGCCGGTGCCCATTACCCAGCCTGTGGAGCTGGTGCCTGCTGAACTGGTGCCCGTTGCCCAGCCTACTGGGCCGGTAACCATTACCCAGCCTGCTGATACAGTGCTCGCTGCCCAGCCTGATGTGTCTGCTGCCCAGCCAGATGACCCGGAGCCTGCTAACCAGCCAAATGACAAGTCTCTGGTCTGAGGCCGGGTTACTGAGAGGGCGTCCCTTGTGGCTGAGTGCAGCGCTTCCCTGGGAGTGATACAGGGAACGTGGTGCCCAAAGGTGCACAGGTTGCCAGAGATGCTGCAGGCTGGCTGATTGGCTGTAGATAGCTGGAGCATGCTGAGTAGCAATATGGCAGCCGTGCAGAGAGAAGTCTTGAGCCGGAAGCAGCAGGGTAAACCGGGAGCAGGGTCCGCAGCCAGGCCAGGGGTCAGGTACCAGAAGACAGTCCGAGCGGAGTACAGGAACAAGCCGGGTCGTACACAGGAGACAGAGGATCAAAAAATAGTCAACAAGCCGGGGTAAGAGCGAGGAGATAAACAGGATCACAGGTCAGGTCAAGCAGAGGTCAAGCAAGGGGTCTTCAGAGTATACAGGCACAGGAACGCAGGAAGCTGTTGATAATCCAGCAAACTACAAGTGTCACTGATCGGTTTAAATAGGCCGGGGGGGGTGTGCCTACAATCGTGCGCGCTTGTGTGTGCGCGCTCATGTGGCCGTGTGTGCGCACAGAAACACATCTGGCCCCACCATGACAGTTACTGGCGGAGTTGCCCACAACACGGCCATTTCCCTGACAGTGCCCCTCCCCCCAAGGGGCAGCCTCCGGATGCCCAACTGTGCCCCCCCCTTCGGGGTAACGGACTCGGAATCTCTGAAGAAGTCTAGGAGCATGTATATGGGCTGCAGGTTCCCAAGAACTTTCTTCTGCCGGGTAGCCCTTCCACTTTATAAGAAATTGAACAGTCCGACCTCTCCTGCGGCAGTCCAGGATGGCTTCAACCTTGAACTCTGTCTCTTCTCCCACGGAAACTGGAGGCGGAGGATCCTCTTCTCTTTCTGGAAAAGGACTAGAGATAAAAGTTTTAAGCAGGGAAACATGAAGCACGGGATGAATTTTGTAGGAACTTGGAAGTGATAGTTTGAAGGCTACTGGGTTAATCTCCATTCTGATCTTGAATGGGTCGATAAATCTCGGTCCCAATTTCCGAGAGGGGCAAGGAAGTTTAAGGTTGGCAGAAGGGAGCCGAACCTCATCTCCAACTTTGAAACTAGGGCTCTCTTTCCTCTTTTTGTCGTATTGTTCCTTGTAGTCTTCTTGAGCTTTTTGCATGGCTAGCTGGAGGGTTTGATAATTGGCCTGAATGGAACTTATCCTGTCCTGGACTGCTGGGACTGAGGTCTCAGGGATGACGTTGGTTAAAAATGAAGGGTGGAAACCATAGTTGGCCCAAAATAGTGATTGGTTGGTGGTTGAGTGTACTGAATTATTGTATGCAAATTCCGCACAGGGGAGTAACGGGGACCAGCCATCCTGGGAGATGGAACAGAAGCAGCGTAGGTATTGCTCTAAGGTCTGATTAGTCCGTTCCGTCTGACCATTACTTTAGGGGTGATAGGCTGAGGATAGGCATACTTCAATAGACAAGACCTTGCAGAGCTCTTTCCAAAATCGGGACATAAATTGCACCCCTCTATCAGATATAATGCTGTCAGGAAGACCGTGGAGTCTGACTATCTCCCTTATGAAAATTTTTGCTGTGTCTGCAGCAGAATGAGTACCTGTCATCGGCAAGAAGTGCGCCATCTTGGACAGGCGGCCCACAACTACTAGGATCGTTGTAAATCATTCGGAGGGAGGCAGTTCTACTATGAAGTCCATATTTATGTTTTTCCACAGTTGTTCTGGTACTGGTAAGGGACGTAGTAGACCCCAAGATTTAACGTTGGACCCCTTGCTTCAAGGCAGGTGGTGCAGGAGCTAACATACTGTAACGCCGAGCGCTCCGGGTGTCCCGTCCATCCCGGAGCGCTCACGGCGTCTCTCCCCCTGCAGCGCCCCGGCCAGCTTCCCTGGCCGTAGGCGCTGTTCTGACTCGGGGATGCGATCCACGCGGCGTCCCCGGTCTGCCCGTGGATCGCATCCCGCTCTGCCTACCCGTCCCCGCCGGCTCTGTCCTCTGCCTCCTCCTGCGCGCTCGTCCCTCTCTCTCCAGGCGCGCGCGCGCGTGCAGCTCTTCTTTCTCTTAAAGGGCCAGCGCACATTAAGTGGTGCCTGGTCCAATCATGATCCACCGTTACCTTCATAAACCCACTTCCCCTTCCTGCCCCTGCCGGATCTTGTGTTGCCCTAGTGCCCTGTGAAAGCGTTTGTGTGTTTTGCTCCTTCTGTGTATCCAGACCTTTGCTGTTGCCCCCGACTACGAACCTTTGCCACCTGCCTTGACCCTTTGCTACATTTGACCTTGCCTCTGCCTAATCCTTGTGTACCGCGCCTGTCTCAGCTGTCAGTGGGGTCGAGTTGCTATTGGAAGACACGACCTGGTTGCTACCGCCGCTACAAGTCCATCCCGCCTTGCGGCGGGCTCTGGTGAAAACCAGTAGCAACATTAGAACCGGTCCTCCAATACAACCCGTGCTATCGCCCCATTGGCATAGGGGATCCACCTCCTGTTCCCCGCCGTACCCGGTATGTGACACATACTTCCTGCAATCCGATTTCAAGGTAGGCCACCAGAAAGATCGTTGAACAAGATCCATGGTTTTCCGTACTCCGAAGTGGCCGGCAAGTTGGTGGTCATGTAATGTCTGCAAGACCTGGATTCTGGTTTGTTGCGGGACAAAGATCTTGTTCTGGTACCAGAGATACCCCCCCTGATTTCTTAAAGAGGAAGTCTCTGGTTCCTGACATTGAAGGGAAGCTTTTTCAAGAGAAGACCTCAGATCAGGTTGAATCAAAAGAAAATTCTATGGAGACAAGATTGTGCTGGGTGTTGTTTTCTTCCGGAGTGTCCGGGAACATGCGGGATAAAGCATCAGCCTTTCCGTTCTTGGAGCCAGGGCGGTAGGTTACGTGGAAATTGAATCGTGAGAAGAACAGAGCCCAGCGAGCCTGACGGGGTCTCAGGCGTTTGGCAGTGCGGAGGTACTCAAGATTTCGGTGATCAGTGAATATCATTATAGGGTGCGTGGCCCCCTCATGAAGATATCTCCACTCTTCTAAGGCGCTCTTAATGGCCAGAAGTTCACGATCACCTACATCGTAATTTCTCTTGGGCTGGCTCATCTTTCGGGAGGAGAAGGCCACGGGAGGAAGCAGAGACTTGGGTCCCTGGCGCTGTGAAAGTACTGCTCCAGTGGCTACCTCCGAGGAATTGACCTCCAAAAGGTAGGGCAGGGCAGGATCAGGATGTAGAAGAATTGGTGCAGAGGTAAACAAGGACTTCGGTTTCTCAAAAGCAGATTGGGCTTCGGAGGACCATAGGAAGCGAACATGTAGGCGGGTTACTTGGGTTATGGGAGAAATGATAGAGGAAAAGTTCTTTATAAATCTTCTATAGAAATTCGCAAAGCCTACAAACCTTTATACCCCCTTTTTGTCTGATGGAGTTGGCCAATCCAGGATTGCCTGCACTTTCTGTGGCTCCATAGCTACCCCGCCGGTAGAGATGATCAGCCCTAGGAATTGTATTGATTCCTTTTTGAAATCACATTTTTCTGCTTTTGCTAAAGTCCATGTTTCCTTAATGTAAGTAATACAGTCTTTACATGAGTACAGTAAAGCTCCAAGGTGTCAGAGAATATAAGGATGTCATCCAGATAGATGATGACGAAGTAGTCAAGGTATTCCCGGAAGATGTTATTTACAAAATGCTGGAATGTTGCCAGAACGTTACAAAGCCCAAAGGGCATCACCAAATATTCAAAGTGCCCGAACCTCTTTCTGAATGCTGTTTTCCATTCATTTTTCTCCCGGATGCGAACAAGGTTGTAGGCACCCCGGAGGTCGAGCTTGGTGAATACTCGGGCAGAACGAAACCTCTGAAAGGGTTCTGGGACCAATGGCAGCGGATCACATTTTTTTATGGTGATTTTATTCAGTTCTCTATAGTCCACACATGGTCTTAAAGTCTTATCCTTCTTCTCAACAAAGAAAATACCGGCACCGGCCAGGGAGGAGGACGGACAGATGAAGCCCTTTGCCAGGTTTTCATCTATGTATTGTCGTAGTGCCCCTAATTCAAGTTCGGAGAGGGGGAATATAAGTCCAAAGGAATATCGGCTCCTGGGAGCAATTCAATAGGACAATCGTATGGCCGATGTGGAGGTAAGACATCGGCTTTCTTTTTGTCGAAGACATCCAGGAATTCATGGTACGCCTGGGGTACATTCTGGTTGGTGGTGGATACGGGCTGGACCGTCAGACAACTAGTGGTATCTCTTGATTCAGGAATGAGACAATGTTATTGGCAGTAGGGAGAGGTGAACAGAACTTTCTTCTTGGTCCAGTCGATCTGGGGATTATGGGCTTGGAGCCAAGGGATGCCCAGGATGACCGGAGACATAGGTGAATTCAAAGCGTCAAAACGCACGAACTCCCGATGGCCATCAGGAGAGGTAATAAGGAGAGGAGCAGTCTCCTGGGTAACAAGGCCGGAATTATTTAATGAGCCATCTGCTAAGCGCACTTCCAGACCCCGTTTCTTGTGGAGAAGGGGCAACTTATGGCATCTCGCCAGGTTCAAGTCCACAAAGCAACTGCATGCTCCAGAGTCGATTATGGCCTGGAGCCGGAATTCTTCTTCCCCCAACTGTAGCGTGATGGGGAGAATAAGGTGTGAGGGAGAAGTTCCGGAGACCTGGAAATATGCTGGAGAGTAGGTGGGTGGCTTCTTGGGCCTTCTGGGGCAATCACATAAGAAATGTCCACTTCCCCTACAATATAGACAAAGATTGGCTAAGTTACGATGACGTCTTTCTTTAGGGGTTAATGCAGAACGTAACAGTCCAACTTGTTTAGGAGCTGATCCATAGGTGGATGTACTGGTGGGTCTGGGGGTCTGTGATCGTTCGGACTGTCTCTCCCGTAAACGTTGATCAAGTTGGATGGATAACTGGATGAGACCTTCAAGTGTAGTGGGAACCCCCGATCCTGGCTAACTCATCTTTGAGAGATTCCGAGAGACCTAGGCGGAACTGGTGTAGTAGAGCTGCCTCGTTCCAGCCTGTATCTGCAGACCACCATCGGAAGTCCACGGTATAGTCCTCTACTGGTCGCCTACCCTGCTGTAGAGAATGCAGGGTGGCTTCAGCGGTGGCTGTACGCTGGGGATCTTCGTAGAGGAATGCGTCCACTGTGCCAATGACTGGGCTTTTTTGTGCCCATAAACTGTGGGCCCAGGCCTGGGGTTCATCGGACAGCAAAGAGATGAGGAACCCAACCTTAACAGTCTCTAATGCAAAAGTCCGGGGTTGCAAGGCTAGGAATAGTAGACAGGCAGTCCTGAATGATCTGAACTTTTTCCGGTCTCTGGAGTATCGTTCCAGAATGAGAACTCGGGGTCCTGGCGGAGGGAACATCATCATAGAAGCTGGAACTGATCCTACAAGAACAGATGACTCTGGCAAGTGTTGTAGCTTGTCCCTCAATTGAAGGTAGCCTTCCTGTAGTTTCTAAATTGCTTGGGTCAGAGTAGCGGCTTGTTGACACAAGGCCTCTAATGGGGACGCACCTCTGCCGCCCTCAGTCATGGCTGGATTATACTGTCAAGTCTCTGGTGTGAGGCCGGGTTGCTGAGAGAGTGTCCCTTGCGGCTGAGTGCAGTGCTTCCCTGGGAGTGATACAGGAAATGCGGTGCCCAAAGGTGCACGGGTTGCCAGAGATGCTGCAGGCTGACTGATTGGCTGTAGATAGCTGGAGCATGCTGAGTAGCAATATGGCAGCCGTGCGGAAAGAAGTCTTGAGCCGGAAGCAGCAGGGTAAACCGGGAGCAGGGTCCGCAGCCAGGCCAGGGGGTCAGGTACTAGAAGACAGTCCGAGCGGAGTACAGAAACAAGCCAGGTCGTACACAGGGGACAGAGGATCGAAGAATAGTCAACAAACCGGGGTCAGAGCAAGGAGATAAACAGGATCACAGGTCAGGTCAAGCAGAGGTCAAGCCAGGGGTCTTCAGAGTATACAGGCACAGGAACACAGGAAGCTGTTGATAATCCAGCAAACTATAAGTGTTACTGATCGGTTTAAATAGGCTGGGGGGGTGTGCCTACAATCATGCACGCTCGTGTGTGCGCGCTCATGTGCGCGCGCATGCGCATCGGCGAGCACAGACTGCTGTGTCCTGGCTGTCATGCTGCTCTGTGTGCGTGCGCGCACAGAAACACGTCTGGCGCCACCATGACGGTTACTGGAAGAGTTGCCCACAACACGGCAATTTCCCTGACAATGACCCGGAGCCTGCTACCCAGCCAGATGACCCAGAGCCTGCTACCCAGCCTGATGTGCCCGCTGCCCAGCTTGATGTGCCTCTGCCCGCTGCCCAGCTTGATGTGCCTCTGCCCGCTGCCCAGCTTGATGTGCCTCAGCCCATTGCCCAGCTTGATGTGCCTCTGCCCGCTGCCCAGCTTGATGTGCCTCTGCCCGCTGCCCACCTTGTGCCACTGCCCAACTTGATGTGCCTGTTGCCCAGCTTGATGTGCCTGTGCCTGATGCCCAGCTTGAAGTGCCTCTGCCTGCTGCCCAGCTAGAAGTGCCTCTGTCTGCTGTGCAGCTTGATGTGCATCTGCTTGCTGCCCAGCCTGACGACCCGAAGCCTGCTACCCAGCCAGATGACCCAGAGTCCACTGCCCAGCCTGATGTGCCTCTGTCCGCTGCCCAGCCTTATGTGCCTCTGTCCATTGCCCAGCTTGATGTGCCTGTGCCCATTGCCCAGCTTGATGTACATGTGCCGTTGCCCAGCTTGATGTGCCTGTGCCCGTTGCCCAGCTTGATGTGCCTGTGGCGGTTGCCCAGCTTGATGTGCCTGTGCCCGTTGCCCAGCTTGATGTGCTTGCTGCCCATCTAGAAGTGCCTCTGCCTGCTGCCCAGTGCC
Organism: Lithobates sylvaticus; assembly: GCA_028564925.1. NCBI lineage: Eukaryota > Metazoa > Chordata > Amphibia > Anura > Ranidae > Lithobates > Lithobates sylvaticus. The sequence goes on from CM053028.1 coordinate 72,506,189, forward strand.
CCTGCCTGCTGCCCATCTAGAAGTGCCTATGCCTGCTGCTTGATCTTGGTACCCCACCACCAGGGTCAGAAAGTAAAGGGAGCGTGTCCTTGTTTCAGACTCTAGTGGCACATCCCCCAGTGAACTAAAGGACTCTGGCCTTGGAAGTGCGAAGAAGTCTGCAGACTCAGTAGGGAAACTTTTTAGGGTGTTTCTGCACCCACTTGGACTGTGGAACCTAGGGCTGAATGGAGCGTCCGGAGGCCACTCTAAGGAGGGGGAACTGTCAGGAACAATGTCATTACTGGTTTCACCTGCTGGTGGTACTGTTACGCTCAGCACCAAAGGGTGTCATTTTGGTGGCCACTAGCGGGTGTCTCCCTGCCTGGACTACAGACCAGCTATCAGGCACACCTGTTATGGGTCTGCTGGTCTATATAAACCAACCCTAAACCAAAGCTCAAACGCTTCAGAATTCCCTCTGCTAGCCTTGTCCCTGTCTTACCTGCTTTTGTTCCTGCTTGTCTTGGACCCCGTACCGTCTATCCTGTCCTTGAGACCTGCTCCCTTTACGATCTGCTTCCTTATACCTGGCTTCTGTTCTCCTGTTTCTTTTGTCCCTGCCTTGTTTATTTCATGTTTGTTTCCTTTGCTTGTGTGTGTATATATATATATATATATATATATATATATATATATATATATATATTAGTTAGTTAGGTGGTTTTGGGGTTTGCTGTGTCTTGCACTTATTTACTTGTTTGTGGTTTGCTGTTTTGGTTTGCACATGTGTCCTTATCCTAAATAAATATACTTTTTAATTTACTCGTTTGTCCCTGATTCCTTGGTGCAGCCCAATGATCTGATCACCTGTATTGGATGTTTGTGTATAGCATCCCTGACAAACTATGTGATGCTATCATGTCAATATGGACCAAAATCTCAGAGGAACCTCTTGTAAGTATAATAATTTTGTTTTTGTTTTTATAGCATTGTAGTTTGGAGGATGTACATTATTAAAACATTTGTCAATGTTTTTCAGTTACATAATATGGCCTGTAGGAGTCAGTGTTGCTTTACTAAAAAGCTTTTTAGCCATTGCCTGCTGTAGAAGGTAGGTGGGGAGGAGACATCTGATGGCTAGAAGATGCATTTCATTTATGGGATATCAATTTTTATTTAGAGACTGAACCGATCCTGGGAAGCTGTAAAATGTGGAACAACTATTTAAAGTCTTTCATGGCTACACAGGGAGATATCAGAATCGTAACAAAAAACGTCAACTGACTTCTTCAAGATTATCCAGCAGATTCTGAAAGCAAAATTTCTGCATTGTTGCTTCAACAGTGTCACATCTCAATCCTGGAGTTTTATTAAAAGTTTGAAAGTTGATTTTCCCACTGTTAAAATTTTTATTTTAGGATTAATATGTTTTGATTCTAACGATTATTTAGAGCACTCACTTCTCTGTGCTCAATCTGCGCTCGATTACCGAATATATCTTATGTTCCTCGTTGCTGGCAGTTTCCATAGTGCTTGTGGGTATGTGAAACCCACAAGCACTATCTTCCAGGTTCTTGTGCAGCTAAGTGACCAGCATGCACCTTTCGTTCCCGTGAATTCGCCATATGTACGGCGCACGCCGTACACTTCTGACATTGCCATCACAATGGGCGGCATTTTCGGAAGTGCCCACCCCCGTTGTGATGGCAACGAAGCCCTCGGCGCTCCCCAGTGACTCCTGGGAAATGATGACAAGCATCTCCCAGGAGCACTAGCGAGCACGGGCACCGAGGGAAATGACGTCAGGCGCCAGGGAGAGGAAGAAGCAGATTACGAGGGACCCCCTAGCAACAGTCGTGAAAAGGTGGGTAAAAAAAAAAATTCCCAAATGTTATTAATTCTTTTTAATGCAGCTGAATAATGCTAAAATTGTTTTAGGAGTGGAACTCCACTTTAAAGCTGGCTATAGATGGGTAGAAATTTTAATGAAAATTCTTAGGAAAAGTTTTAAGAAAGTTTGTTTTTGTAAACATTAGTGGGTCAAATCAACGTTCATTTTAGTGCCAGGATGGAAAATTTTACATGAACAAACAAATTTCTAACAGAATGTTCATACAAGTTTTTCTAAGCCTTTTCTTAAGAATTTTCATATGAAATTCTATCAATCTATGACTAGCTTTAGTTTTTCTGCCCCCTTTACCCCTTTAAATACATATTTACCTCTTCGCACATGCCCCCTCGCTATTGTTCTTTCTCCCTCCTGCTTCCCCTTCTCTACAGCTACCACCCTGTAATGCTTCTCCCTTTCACCCTCTCACCTTTTGCAACCCCTATACCATGTTCACCACTTCTTCCTCTAAATAACCCCCCCCCCCCCCCCCCCCACAAAAAAAAGAAAAAGGAAACATGTATTCAATACTAACACCATGGCAGGAGAGGAGGAATTTTATTTTTTTAAAGATAATATTCTTATTGAGTTTATAAAGTTGTAAAAGAATCCAACAAAACACTACATTTTGTGCAGAAAAAAAAAAGTGTACAAAAACCAAATAATAACATTGCTTAAATCAACTCACATGTCTCATAGTGTTATTAACTGGAACTAGGTCACACATATGATACAATAAAAGCAGACATACCATTTGTCGGAACAAAGTGCATAGCAATCGTGAATATACAGTTAGGTCCATATATATTTGGACACAGGCACGATTTTAGTTTTTTCAGGTATTTACCAAAACTTATTCAAGCTATAGTTATATAATGGATATGGGCTGAAAGTGCACACTGTCAGGTTTAATTTGAGGGTATGTACATTCAAATCAGAGGAAGGGTTTAGGAATTACAGCTCTTAAGAATAGCCACCCCCCCCCTTTTTTTTTTCAAGGTTCCAAAAGTAATTGGACAATTGAATCAAAAGCTTTTTCATGGCCAGGTGTGGGCTACTCCTTTGTTATTTCTTTATCAATTAAAGAGGAAGTAAACCCTGATGGGTTTATTTCCTCTTTGTTTCCCTGCAAAGGTAAAGCATAGTGGGCTACTATGCATAATAGCCCATTATGTGTCACTTACCTGACACAGGAGCCTGCGATGTCACCGCTGTCCCCTCTTCCACGAAGTGTCCATCTTCCTTCCGGGTATCGATGCTCCGGCGCTGTGAGTGGCCGGAGCAGCGATGACATCACTCTGGCGCATGCATGCGCGCGGGAGCCGTCAGTGTCGGCATGTTAGCCTTCACTAATGGCATGCTCTTTAAGCAGGTAAAAGTTCTGGAGTTGATTCTAAAGCCCCATACACACGCGCGGATTATCCGAGGACCAGGTCCGTCAGACCATGTCCGTCATACTTTGTCTGATGTTGGTTTTGCGTACACACGGTCGGACAAAGTTGTCGGAAAATCCGATCATTCTGAACGTGGTGACGTTTGTTGCGTACGACGGGACTACGTAGAGGCTAGTAGCCAATAGCTTTGGTCTTGTAATGTGATCTGAGCATGCGTAGTACTTTGTCCGTCGGACAACGATACACACGATCGGATTTGGTGTGATCGGACCGTGTTGTCAAAAAATCTATCCAGCAGGAGATAGGACTTTGTCCGTCGGACAATCCGACGTACACTGTCCGATGGTGCATACACACGGTCGGATTTTTCAACAACATTGTCCGATCGGACAGAATCCATGCGAAAATCCTACCGTGTGTATGGGGCTTTAGTGTGGTATTTGCATTTGGAATCTTTTGCTGTGAACCTACATCATGCGTTTAAAGGAGCATGCCCATGAAAGTGAAACAGGCCATTGTAAGGCTTCAAAAATGAAACTAATTCATCAGAGAGATAGCAGCAACATTAGGAGTGGCCAAATCAACAGTTTGGTACATTCTGAGGAAAGAAGAACACACAGCAACATAAAAAGGCCTGGAAGTCCACGGAAGTCAGCAGTGGGGGGTAATTGCAGGATCCTCTCTATGGTAAAGAAAAACCCATTCACAACATCCAGACAAGTGGACGCTATCCAGGAGGTGGACGTATCATTGTCAAAGTCTACAATCAAGAGAAGACATCACAAGAGCAAATACAGAGGGTTTACCACAAGGTGCAAACCATTCATAAGCATGAAGAATAGGAAAACCAGATTAGACTTTGCCAAAAAACATCTAAAAAAGCCAAACCAGTTCTGGAAAAAGCATTCTTTGGACGGATGAAACTAATGCCGTGTACACACGGTCGGAATTCTCGTCGGAAAAAGCTCTGATGGTTTTACCGTCAGAATTCCAGCGGAATTTCGCTCAAACTGTCTTGCCTACACACGGTCACACCAAATTCCGACGGTCTGCAACACAGCAGCATAAAACACGTTCGACAGCACTATAAAAGGGAAGTTCAATGCTTCCGAGCATGCGTTGAATTTTGCGTGTCGGAATTGCATACACACGATCGGAAAATCCGATAGAAAGGTTTTCCGTCGGAAAAATTGAGAACAGGTTCTCAATCCAAAGTCTGTCGGAAATTCCGACAGAAAAAGACCGATGGGCATACACACAGTCGGAAAATCCGTTAAAAAGCTCCCATTGGACTGTTTCCATCGGAAATTCCGACCGTGTGTACGCGGCATAAGATTAATCTGTACCAGAATGATGGGAAGAAAAAAAGTATAGAGAAGGCTTGGAACAGCTCATGATCCAAAGCACACAACACCATCTGTAAAACATGGTGGAGGCAGTGTGATAGCATGGGCATGCATGGCTTCCAGTGGCACTGGGTCATTTGGTGTTTATTGATGATGTCACAGAAGGCAGAAGCAGCCGGATGAATTCTGCAGTGTTTAGAGATGCAGTACACTGTGAGCCCACATTCAGTCAAATGCAGCAAAGTTGATTGGACGGCGCTTCACAGTACAGATGGACAATGATCCAAAAAACAATGTAAAAGCAACCAAGGACTTTTTGAAGGTAAATAAGTAGAATATTCTGCAATGGCCGAGTCAATCACTTGATCTCAAACCAATTGAGCATGCATTTTACTTGCTGAAGGCAAAACTAAAAGCAGAAAGACCCACAAATAAAGAACAACTGAAGACAGCTGGGAAGAAAGCCAGTCTTTGGCAATGTCCATGGGTTCCATACAGGAGGAAAAACAGTCTTTGGCAATGTCCATGGGTTCCGGACTTCAGGCAGTCATTACCAGTAAAGGATTCCCAACAAAATATTAAAAATTAACATTTTATTTGTGATTATAATAATTTGTCCAATTACACTTGAGCCCCTTAAAATGGGGGACTGTGTATAAAAATGGTTGCAGTTCCTAAAGTTTGTACTATTTATGTTCAACCCCTTGAATTAAAGCTGAAAGTCTTCACTTCAAATTAATTTGGATTGTTTCGTTTTAAATTTTATTCTGGTGGCATACAGAGCCAAAAGTATGAAAATTGTGCCTAAATGTGTCTAAATATATATGGACATAATTGTAGATGGATTGGATGAAGCTTTAAAGCCTTGCCTTGTTGGTGTAACATACCAGGTTTTTTATATATATATATATGGGTGTATAGGTGACATACAGTAAGTATTAAACCCCTTTAGAGTACCACCTTTGTGGGTCGGGCAGGGAATACAGTTTGTGAAGGGTAGGGTTAAACCACAGAGGGTTATTAGGGGAAAATGATGAAGATTCTTTGGATATTCGGGAGAGGAGATGTATCTTCATATGTGAAAGCACTACTTGGAAAAAGGACATATACTATAACATGCTTTTTTTTATAGTGGCAAATGCATATTATATATAGTCAGCCTTGATGTTCTTTTTTTTTAAGATACGATTTTATTGCTTTTTTATACAGTACAATATTAACAACAGACACAATTAACCTTGTGCAAAACCCCTCTCTGTGTCTGTGATGGCTGTGGGTTCAAATAAACAGGTTAATGCCATTGTATGTACGAAGGAAAAATCGTACATATAGCAAACACAATAAATGTAAGTATTTACTAAAGGATTATATTACACCAGATTCATGTGAAGAGTGTGTGTGAGTGGAATGAATCCAGAATCCCAAAATGTTCTCATATTTTGGAGCCTATTCCAAAGCTCATAAGTAAGTATATACAGCAGCAGCGGCCCGTCCATATGGGCCGCAGGGACGCCGCCTCCCTAATCCATATACCCGGCCCCTAATTTTCATGCAGGACATATGGATTCCAATGGGAGTTTTTTTATTTTTTTGTTTTTTTAGAAGCACGTGATTAGAGCTTGAGGTGCCCCAAGCCCACCCACTTGTTTGACAATAGCAAATTAATATTCGCTATGGTCTTCCTGCTTCTCCTCCCGGCCAATCCTGGCTCAGGAAGCGTGTCCTGAGACCCGATTGGCTGACAGGAGAAGTGATCTTATTATCCGCCGAGGGAGGAGACGAAGGGGAAACTGCACCGCCGTGAAGCAGAGGAAGGAGGAGACGCAGAGGCCCGCTGCCCGGAGGAAGCCTGCGACCTAAATGGGGTAAGTGTGAAGACTGATCGATTGACCGGGGGTTAGCGGCTGACGGATTGCCACCCCCCCAAAAAAATATACCACCAGCCATCACTGATGTATAGTGTAAAATGAATTGCTTTTATTCAGCTAAAGAAGAAGAATGTGGTATGTTAATAGTATGACCTTGTTAGCATTAAAATATAAGATGCATATGTAGTACTACCTCCGAAGGAGCCGCTCAGTAGATTGCCCAGAAAGGACTCCCCAATAGTTGTTCTACAGCCAGGCACACAGTCACAGTCACTCTTTGGCTCAAAGAACAGTCCAGGGGTTTTCTTTTTGGTGTTTTTATTACATTTTTGGGTAACTTGAATGGGAATTGAGAGGGATAGTGCAAAACTATGTACAAGAGGAAAAATAAAAATAAGTGCAGCGCATCTAAAAAATACAAAAATAATACAATAATAATTGAATATCATAAAATTATGATATGAATGTGAAACACAATACAGGGGGTCCCCGACTTACGAACACCCGACCTACGAACAACCCCTACTTACGAACGGGGTGCTGCGGGGACCCTCCGCCATTTTTCGCTGGTTTTCGGCGTCTTTCGGCCGTTCTGCGCATGCGCGGCCATACGGAGCGTCGAAAAATGCCGGAAATGTCCGTAATTTGCCGCGCATGCGCAGAACGGCAACAGACGGAACATCGGAAATGTCCGGAAATCTCCGTATTTGTCGGTCTGCGCATGCGCGCTGACTTACGAACATTTCCGACTTCCGTACACGGGGCCAGTCCCTAACGAGTTCGTAACTCGGGGACCCCCTGTACACATAATGGAAAATAATCAAATATAGTGACAAAAGTTCATGTCTTGTGAGTCCAAGATGAAACTCTCACTGTTTCATCTTGGACTCACAAGACATGAACTTTTGTCACTATATTTGATTATTTTCCATTATGTGTATTGTGTTTCACATTCATATCATAATTTTATGATATTCAATTATTATTGTATTATTTTTGTATTTTTTAGATGCGCTGCACTTATTTTTATTTTTCACATTGTTATTTGAAGGATTCGTGATTGGCCTTTTTGGTGTTCAGCTTGCACTTTCACTTATTTTATTTATTTGTTTTTTGTTTGGTTTGCGCTGATTGTTTCATTTTATGTACAAGAGGACACTTGTAATTTTCTATAGAACTATTAGCCAGTAGCAAACCTGAGGAAAGTAATTTTCCTCCAGTGGAAAGTCCAAGCAAAGTTCTTTCACTGGCAATTAAATAGACTAAGCTCTTCAGGACACTGGACACTATGTGCCATTTACACACACAGATGACTCTAACACATGAGGGGTGGCCTCAGCCCACAGTCTCTAGGATCTCTCTCTCCAGTCTGTAAATGCCCTTGGAAAGTTGGTTGCCTCCTTCCAATATCCTTTGCGACAGGAAATTGGATGACAGTCCCAACGTTAGCTCTCTACAGCTCTCTTCCAGAGATCCTTCCAAAGCACGCCTCCAGGTAGCCCACCTGAGGCCTCAACATCCCGCAGGCACAAGGCAGAATGACCCCCTTAGGCTGTGATCTCCTTCTAAGGAAAAATACCCTACTGCTCTGTGTTTCAGAGTTATTATACAGGCTCCCAGCTACCATCCAGGCGACCCTCCCCAGGGATTGGCCAGGGTAGTATGAATATTTAGCTGCTGATTAAACTCTTCCTGTCCACTAATTTCCAGAGCCTTCTAAACTAATCAGGGCGAAGCAGTCAATCCTGCAACTACTGAAACACAGAACAAACCAAAACAAACTGCAGTCCCACTGGATACAGTGAGCCAGGACAAAATTTACCTAGAGCATATCTAGGAGGGTGCTACACATAAGTAAGCTTTAGCATATTTACATTTTTGTAAATCTTCCAATATACCAAGGAGGCAGGTTTTGGGCCTCGGAAGCATAGGAAGGAGGCGCATGGGCCTAGTTTATGTTGTTTGGCTGGGGTATAATGGATCTGATTAACTAATTTCCAGAGAATTACTTTGTCTTTGGATACAATTATTGAGCCCTAATAGATGTCCTCAAACTCCTGACAGCCCTCATATGTGGGTAGTAAAGGTTGGTTTTGTCATCTATCTTTGCCTTTCTGATATCAAGAGAAGGTGACACTATCGATTGCCATGTATTATGTAGAAATCAATTTAGTCCTGTCTGGTGTTATCTAATTAGTCGTTCTAGTTGTGGATGGGAGAGGCATACAATATGTGAAGCAAACAGCATCCGAGCAGCATTGCTTAGTTGTAGAGAGTTGAATACAAATTTGGATAGGACTTGAAATGACTTGAGCTTATCTGAGGTATACAGCTGATGAATGTCTTTATACCTCAGGAAAAGCAGTATTGTGCTCTAGGGACAGTGAGGAATTTAAAGAGTAGGTTTAGACCAAATGTGGTTGTTAGGAAAATCTAGTCCAGTCATTCTTAAACAAAAAAGCAAGGAAGGTGAGGAGAAAGTCAGTGCCCTGGTTGAAGGCAATGAAGCATCTAATATATAATATTGAGAAAATTCAAATGAGAGAGCAATGGTGGCCTCAGTGGCAGAGCAGACGTTATCTGATTTTGGCAGGAGCCAGTCATTTATATCAACATACTGAGCTGCTAAATAATAGTAGTTGGGAGATGCCAGGCCTGCCATCTGTTGTGGGAGACATAGCATGCCCAGTGAGATCCTGACATTTTACAGATGCAATATATTTTTCAGAAATGTGCATTTACCAAAACAAAGAATCTTAGGGGGCAAATCACTTTGTTAGTATATTTGCTCTACTCATTGGATCCAAAGGCAGATCCATCCATTGTCTATTTTTACATTAAAGGTTTGTATGATAAAATGGAGGTTGTTAGAAACATAATTTTTTTCTAATTGATTAATTACTTTTTCCTAATTCACACGGAATTCTAAATACACACTAATCACCTCCACTAGCTCATGTAACTGAGAAAGAAATTTACTAGGATCCGTGAAATAGACGAAAGTATCATCCTCATACATTGAACGACATTTTTATTGACTCAACAGAGTTAATAGTAAGACCTTTGATGTTAGTAGAAGACAGGACTAGAAAATTAAATGCTTCCATGGCTAGGGCTAAAAGTATAGGGGACAGGGGACATCCCTGTCTAGTTCCCCTGTAAATAGGGAAGAGTGTAAAAATGTTGCTGTTAACTCGGAGTCTTGCTAGCAGTTTCAAATGAAGGAGTTTGAACCATTTAATTAATTTTGGTCCAACGCCTTGTCAGGGTTTCTCCCATTTTAAATGATAAAAAATGGATTCGTAAAGAAATATTTCTGGATTTCAGATGAACATAGTAAGCATGTTTACAAGTCTCAGAGCTAAAGGGACCTTGAGGGAATATTTGTCAAGACAGAGAGGTGTACCTGGACTACAAAAAAACAAGACAATGAGTTGCATTTAAAAACTATATAAATAAACTCCCTCATGCTCACCTGTTTGAAAAATATAAACACTGGAAACTTCTATCGACCTGAGGAATGGCGCAAGGCCTGGTCTGCCATAGCTAAATGTTCTTTCAACACAATGACATTGAAGGCAGCCTACAAGGTTCTTTTGAGTTGGTACTGGGTACCGGCCCATACTGCAGGTTTGAACCCATCATGAAGTGATCGGTGCTTCAGGGGCTGTGGACAACGCAGTGATGCACTTCATATCTGGTGGTCCTGCCCACGTCTAATGGGATTTTGGTCCAGAGTCTTTGGGCTCCTGTACACCCTATTCCATGTGCCAAAAGACGCTAAACTTGTCCTACTGCATTGGGCCTATTCTCGTATGAGCAGCCTGCAACTTACCTATCCATTGCTGCCAAATGTGTTATCGCTAAGGCCTGAAAGACACCTTCTGTATTGCTTGCAGTGGCAAAGAACAGTCTGACCAACATGATGATTAACGAAAAAATGTCCAGTATTCTACATGATTCCCATGCTAAATTTAAAAAAAGCGTGGGCTCCCTGGTGGCTCTATACTCTCCCCACCCTGCATCCAACCAGTCTGGGGATCTTATATTGGGAGATATTACCACCCAAACCTGCAGGACCCCTTTTCCCTATCCTTCCCTCTACTTTCCAACCTTACCCTTTGGGAACCACTCCCGCCTTTCCCCCCCTCAGTTGTTTTATTTCCTTTTTCCCTTTTTATTTATTTTTTGCTTTTTAGTTTTTTCTTCTTCTTTTTGTTTTCTCTCCTTTCCCCCCTCTTCTTCCTTAGTGACCGGCTGGCCTGTTTGCCCCTCTTGCTTCCTCATGGTATGCCCCTAGGCCTTCAGGGTTAGGCAACTTATGTGGACCTACGGCTCCATCCGCGAGGTCGGTTAGTTGATGTTGTGATTACTAAAATGTTTATTTGCACAAGATATTACTCATGCCTATAGGTCTTGTTTCCTGTTCATTGTTGCATAACCCCTGCATGGGTAATCGGCTGTCTTGTTATTTACACGTGCAACAATAAAAATGATTGCACCAGAAAAATATAAACAAACACAAAAAATATCAGAAAGCCGCAGCACACAAATCTACTACCTTTATAGGATAGCAATACCAAAAAAGGGACGCTATAAATAGTGTTAAATACAAATTAAATTACCAACACTGCAATAATATATGCATACATGGATTATAAAAGCATATATTCAATATGAATCCAATGTGCAAAGCAAATAAATAATAATGTGATAAACACATGCAGCTCATAGAAATATAAAAATAAGACCAAATAGTGCTCTCTGTCTTAAAATTCAAGGTCTCTTCTATTAAAAACATAGAATCGCACTCAATAAAATGTATTGTGGTATTTTAAATCACAGAGCGGGGCTTACTGCCCAATGCATCGTCCAGATGACAGCTCCAGTATCACACAGGTTGGGCTGCTGCTGTTGGAAGAAGAACCACCTCTCTGGACAAAGTGCCTGAAAATAGCTCCGTCCAGCAGAGAACACTATTTGGCCTTATTTTATATTCCTATGAACCTCATGTGTTTATGGTGGAGCTGATTACATTGGAAGACAAGGGTTACAGCTAGGAACTCATTATCTTATGCTGATCCCGATTGTTAAAGGGGAACATGCATTTAATCTTTAAGGGTCTATCATTTAAGGTGAGTAGCCATCTTTTCCTTTGGTGGTGGATATATTACACTAGCATGGTGAATTTCAGGTGGTGTTCATATGAAGAATCACCTTTTTTGTTATTTTCTTCATTGGAGCACATTGTAGACACATTAGCAGTTGATGGGCTGACATTTTATGGACTTTATTATTAGTTTGCATATATATTATTATTTATTTGTTGTGCACTTTTGATACAAATTGGATATATTATGTATACATATAGTATTATTGCAGTGTTGTTAACTGAATTAGCATTTTACACTATTAATAGTGTGGTCCTTTTTGGTATTGCAATGAGTTGGATTTACACCTGGAAAGGGACAATACAGGTTACACTGAAATGGCATGATCAGACATTTGAATATTGACATTCTTCTTATCGGATAACCCAAGAAAAGTAAATAAAACTTTGGTAAGTTTGCTATTCAAATAAGCTCAAGACTGTTTATTGCACAAGTTCTGTCTCCTTGTTTGCCACAAGAAACCAGGAATAACAGTTTTTGTGGCTCAGGTGGTTCTTTGCTAACTACTGTATATTGACACTAGTCAAATCATTTAGGGCCTGAAGGTCTGTTGGTAACATCTGTTTAGGGCACAAATGTTAAACACAAGGCCTGCAGGCCGAATCCAGCCCTCCAGGTCACTTCATGTGGCCCTTGCACCTCTCCTGCAGCTGTGGCACCTCCTTCATCTCCACATCAATTCTCAATTTATGGGATACTTTTGAGTGGAACTGAGTTTCCTTTTGATCCTTAACTACCAGCACACTCCCAATTTCGTGCTGTGCCCACCTATTCTGCATTGCTAATACTAGAGACCCATGTTGGTGTAGAGACCCATGTTGGTGAACCTCTAGATGTTCAGACTATTTACTCTTCCTAATGTTTTATGTAATACCCTTCTGTGTGCTTCGTCTGCAAAATGTCTGTTACGTATACAGTGGCTGTATCCTCTTTTCGAAAATGTTTAATAAAAAATGTTAATGATAAAAAAAATCTGCCCCCTTGGCATCCCCAACAAGATCCACAATAAGAAAACAAAACACATGAAGCATACAAGAATTTAACAACATGATGTGCAAATATATATATTAACAATACATTCCATAAACAACAAACATCAATAAACACAAGATATGTAGACAAAAAAGAAAAAATACATACATTATAAATAATAACAACCAACAATAGAGTCTCAAGAATAGCAGAGGAATCTTGGCTCAAAGCTCTAGGTTTTTTGGTTAAAATAAAATATATAGTGAGCACTCTAAATAAGTGAGTAATAAATCTGCTAGCACCAAAGCACCGGGTGGGTGGGACTTCCGGGACATGACACTTCCGCCATCTTGGAGCGCAGCTGGAACACAAACTGGTGTATCCACGTTGATTTTAAAGCTGGAACTGCTTTATCCTAGTGTAAGTGCAATTTTACTTTGTTCTTAATAAATAATTTACACATCACCCTCTTCTCTTCTCCTTTATGCTGAGTATATAAAGTATATTGCTGGTTTGGTTCTGGATGTCCTCTCTACATTCAAGTCTTTGGCCAGATGCAAGTGGATAGAAGAAGAGTGTTTTGAACCCAGAACTTGCCAACTAAAGATCACCAAACGCTGTTCTTGACTTCATGTTATAGGGGCCAAGAGGTTCTAGTGAGTAAGCTGTATTTACACATGTTGGTAAAAAGGAAGCACAATCATTCACTCTAGTGTTCAAGTATGATGTTTTTGCCTGGATTTACTTTGGATATTTTTGTTTCTTTTTGGAATTAATGGATAATGGATCCGAATTAATGGAATGAATAATGGATAATGTTCACTGTTTATGTTAGATGGTGATAGAATTGGCACATTCACATTTTTTGGTGTAAGCACTTACCTGTTTAGTGGCAAAAATTTTTTATTTATGTGACAGACTTAGCCAGGACACAGGCTTTTGGAGAGGACTAAATGCGAGCCTCTTGCCAACCGATTATGGACCCTGGATTTTAAGGGGCACAGGGTGAATGCTTGGGAGCGGTTGGAATTTCTGAGATCTATATTCAGACTGGGGGAAGTGGTATATGACGAAAGCACTCAAGAGGAGTGTAGGGACGTTCCGTCACAATTTATTCTGTATTACTATTTTTATAGATGTTCTATATTATTTCATTTTGCTAGCCAACATAATTTTATGGTAAATTGGGAGCGCAGTTATCAACTATTTTCTTTCTGTTATCTCTGGGGACAAAAGCCATGGAGAAATGGTTGAAAATGAATGGCCCTTATTCAATCAGGGGATAAAATTTACCAATTCTCAGGGCTTAAACATGTTAACAAATACATTGCCACAATTGGCATTTAGTTTTCCCAACATAGAAGCAGCCCCAGCCGCATGTGAACAGATAAATGACTCCTTCAATGAGTCAAAAATGTTGTCTGTGTTTTTCACATTGAGTCATCTAAGCTCTCTACCAGTGTTAATGAACTCAAAAAAATTACAACTACTGATTCTAAAAGTGACTAAAGTTCTGCATGGTTCATGTGGGTTCACACCTTGGTATTGACTATGTACCAACTTGTCCCTTATGGAGGGGGCCCAGGGAAAAGTGATCGCCAGTTTAATGGGAATTAATTTCTCAACAATCGGTCTGTGGTTTGCAAAAGCCAATGTTTGGAAATGATGTGTCTGACTTTATAATGTTGTTTGGAGACTGTAATTGTGGTCTGTTCTGTTTTCTGAACCTTATTTTTATAAAGTAATTCCTTGAGTGACTGTATCTTTGCTCTATTAACCACTTTTAGACCGGACCATTTTGCTGGCTTAAGACCAGACCACTTTTTGCGATTCGGCACTGCGTCGCGGTCGTGCGACGTGGCTCCCAAACAAAATTGACGTCCTTCTTTTCCCATAAATAGAGCTTTCTTTTGGTGGTATTTGATTGCCCCTGCGGTTTTTTTTGCGCTATAAACAAGAAAAGAGCGACAATTTTGAAAAAAACACATTATTTTTTACTTTTTGCTATAATAAATATCCCCCAAAAATATATAAAAATACATATTTTTTCCTCAGTTTAGGCCGATACGTGTTCTTCTACATATTTTTGGTAAAAAAAAAATCGCAATAAGCGATTGATTGGTTTGCACAAAAGTTATAGCGTTTACAAGATAGGGGATAGTTTTATAGCATTTTTATTAATAATTTTTTTTTTTTTTACTAGTAATGGCAGTGATTTGCGATTTTTATTGTGACTGCGACATTATGGTGGACACATCGGACATTTTTGACACATTTTTGAAACCATTGTCATTTATACAGCAATCAGTGCTATTTAAATGCACTGATTCCTGTGTAAATGACACTGGCAGTGAAGAGGTTAACCAGGGGGTGGCAGTGTAGGGGTTAAGTGTTCCTAGGGTCGTGTTACTAACTGTGGGGGGCCTGGCTGTGATTTAGTGAACACTGATCTCTGCTCCAATCAAAGGGAGCAGAGATCAGTGTCACTAGTTGCTAGGCAGAACGGAGGGAGATGCTGTTTACTTCCGCATCTCCCCGTTCAGCCTTCCCGTGAGACGATCGCGGGTATCCCTGCGGCAATCGAGTCCGCGGGACCCACGACCGGAGTGCCTAGGAATACACTTCAGCTCTCATTGACCGAGGGGGGACTTTAAGAAGTACTATTGGGCAGTAGTGCTGGTTACTGTGTGGTGGTGGTTCACCCAAGATATATCTAACTCGGCAGTTAATTTAGAGGCGGCACTCTTGGGCTCCTACTCAGAACTTAGCAACCTAGTGTACAAAGGCCCAGGATATAGCTCCCAAGTTGCTAAACCCATAAAAGCGACGGTTGTGGCATGGAAACAGGTTTCCTTACACCTCAACGACCCGGCCACTGTCTCTCCGCACACTTTGCTATGGGGTAATCTCTCCCTACCGCATCTCCAATCTGTCCTGAATCCACAGATCTGGGCTAGATATGAGATCCGGAGCTGCACCATATGTTCAGCTCGCGGCTCACCATCTCCTTCTTTCGCCAGCTTGTGACGTCATCCCTGGGCAACAGGAGTGGCTTCCTCTGTGGAGCGGCTGTTGATCTCTGGCACCCCGGCCGTGTCCACCTGCCCTGTTGGTTCTGGCCGGCTCCCTCACTGATCGCAGCACCTCCACCCCATTTTCCTGGATCCATTCTATGGGATTATGACCTCCCTTGGAGTCCTGCAGTGTGTTATTCCATCAGCCCAGCCAGTGTTCCTGTGGTTCCTCTGGATTCCTCTTGTCACTCATATAGTCTCCCTCCCAAGGTAATTCTCTTGAGCCAGCTTTGCTTTTGCTTTTTAAGGGACATTCCTGGACATCTGTATGCCTTGGATTCTTTTATAATAAACAGACATTTTTTATACATTGGAGAATTATGTTATGCCTCTGCCAGGATTCAGCGCTCTCCTTTTTTTGTGTTTTTTACTCTGTACGTAGCATCCTCCTGAGCCCTGCACTCTGTACGTATAATCCTCCTGAGCCCTGCACTCTGTACATATCATCCTCCTGAGCCCTGCACTCTGTATGTAGCATCCTCCTGAGCCTTGCACTCTGTACGTAACATCCTCCTCAACCCTGCCCCCTGCACGTAGCATCCTCCTGAACCCTGCACATAGAATCCCCCTGAACCATGTGGAGCTGCTTTTGTTTGTTCAATCCATTACTCTGCCTCTCAACCCCAAAGAACTGTCCCAGCCCCTCTGGTGCAAATAGCAATGTGATTAGTGGAATAACACAGTAATAGCACACAGACACAGTTCTGCTCTCTCATGTTTTCTTGGACCAGAGAAAGGTTTAAAGTGATATTAGTCAGTCAAGTCCTGTATAAGTAGCCAGGACTTGGTTGAAACTATTTCTGTTTAAGCAATAAATGGCAATTAGCCACAACAAAAGTAACACCAGTGAGTACAGTGTTAAACAGTAATAAGCAAATCTATAAGCAAGCTAAGGATAATTATAGATATTAATATCACTAAAGGGGAACCCCCGGGCCAACCTATAATACCTCAAAGTCTATTGGGAATAATACACTATAGGTATACGTGGCGTCTCCCCTTTAAGAGCAGAAAATAACAGTGTCCTAAAAGTGAGGCCTCACACTATCTTCACCGGCAAGTTAGAGCTTTAAGAACAATAAGATAAGGAACAGGGTAAGATAGCTGTCTTGTGATATAACACTCCTCTACACAATCCGGTTAACAGATGTCTGTGCACAGTGTTCAAATGTGTAATTTATAAAAGGCAATGAGATTCCTGGGCAAGAACCAACTCACCAATCCTGTACATGTTCAGCGATCCTCTGAAGAGCGATCAAATGATTCTCCTAATCACAGATGTGTTGCAATGGCGTTCAGTCTGCTGACCTGCCGATTCCGTGGCATAATAATAATAATATAGATGAAACTCAACCAGTGTACTAGAACGTAGTAGTGATGGTTTCATCCTCTCTGCAAAAGGTAAGAAATATTGCAGAGCTGCAATGTGCAAATAGTGGTGAACCCCCCTATATATAATAATAGTAATAAAATATAAAATATGTACATCAATTGTACATTTTATTATGATTATATATATATATATATATATATATATATATATATATATATATATATATATATATATATATATATATATATATATATGGGGTTTCACCACTATTTGCACATTGTAGCCCTGCAATATTTCTTACCTTTTGCAGAGAGGGTAACATCATCACTATTATGTTCTAATACACTGGTTGATTTGCATCTCTGTTATTATTATTGTATGTAGGGGGTTTCACCATTCTTTTTTCACACTGAAGCTCTGCAATTTCTCAAAATATTTTTGCAGAGGGGGGTGACACCATTACTACTATCGTTCAATATATTAGTTGATTTGCACTTGATATTCATTTATAGGTTTTACCATTGCACTTATAAGTCCATTTGTAGAATTGTATAAAGGAACTGTAGGGTTGTGCTTCATTTTTGGGCTTTTTATTGGTATACAGATGCCAGGACCTACTGATCACCATTGTATGCCATAAAGAAAGCTCCACTTGCTGACCACGCCCACTTTCTGGCCACATCCACTTTTTGGCCACACCTACATGTGTATGGTAGCACGCTGCATTAGCCCTGCCACTTTTACCTCAAGCACCACCATAGCACCCCCAAAAAAAATTTAGCCGCCCCCGAGTGGATTTGAATTTTGCAGCCCCATCCCTCCCTCCAAGTTTTTTCTCTATATTATTTTCTTAATATTTGGTAGTCATATCCCAAAAATTCTAAGAAGTATCTTTTTGGTTTATCTCATGGACAAAATGTGAGAAACAACGTATATATCATAAAATAATTCCATAAACACATGCCACATACACTGCATATATAATTTGAGGAAAATAGGCTTATAAAATAGTATACCATTTGCCAATTAAAGAAAAATATGTCCCCGGTTTTCATTAAAAAAATCTGGTCACCTTACGCTAGTTGGCCACTAATTTGCAGCCAGCCCATAGTACAGACATTTGTCACATCGGCCTACAGTTGGGGTTTCCAGCAGATGGAACAAAAGTGATCTGGCTGTAAGTGTGATGCTTTGGTTTGAGGTAGTTCCCATGCTGTACAGGCGTGGAGGTTTTATTAAAGGACCCCCCGATATCCTTGTTCTGCATATTAGGGGAAAGGGCCTGTGCATCACCCCCATGAGGAAGTTGAGGAGACTCGCCAAAATGGGAATGTAATCTGGTCAAAATTTATCCTGCGCTTCATTATGGGGGTAGGCAAGAGATGATAAGGTGTAAGGCTGGCGATACATGGTCGAATTTGAAAATAATTTTCTTTTGAAAATTTGTGCGTTTTGTGATCACCAAATTCGAGCAAAAAGCCTTCAATTTCACCTCATGTTGCTACAGAAAATAATTTTCGTGGCTGGGAATCTTCTTTTCTTGCACATGCGGATTTCTTGCTCGATTATATTTCTTGCACGATTCTCCCATCATTGATTAGAAAATCGTTCGTTTTAAAAAAAAAAATTCTAACATGTCCGATTATTCAAATTCGATGGCCGCACGAAAATTGGCTGTTGCTGCAGCCCACTAATGGTGCGAAATACGAACGAAAATTCTTAGATAAGATTTTCAAAAGAAAATTCTTTCGAAATTCGACCCATGTATGTGGAAAAAGTCAACCATGTGATTTCCAAACTGCTTATATTGAACAATGGTTTAGTTGTGCATCTCATAGATCTGGAAAATGTTTCTTTTTCCAGTTGGATGGCATTTGTCTCAATGAGGTGGAACTAGATATATTTAAATTGGAATTCCGGGATAACCCTAACTACTCTTAAAACTGTCCCCTCACCCTTACTAACACCTGTGCTTACTAACCTGTGTAAGAAAGATGAGTATACTTACCTATTTTAAGGCCACTCTGGTCTGGTCACGTGATCTCCCCTGTGTTAGCCAGTGGCAGCTGCAGGAGAGAAGAGAGAGCGCTCTGACAATGGCTAGTAATGCCTGAAACAGTGACAATACCCATAGGCTTCAATGGCCCATATATGTCGGTGCTCCATCCTCTTCCCTGCAGAAGTGCTATCTGGCACAGGGAAGCCGGATCGCGTGCTCGAACAGTAAAGGACTGAAAACAGGTAAGTATATAAGTACATCTTTCTTCCACAGGTTAGTAAGTATAGGTGTTGGAAGGGAGGGGGCAGTTTTAAAGTGTTACTAAACCCACAACAGTAAAATCAGTCTGTATATGCAGTAAAGCATGCTTGTTATACGAGGAAATTTTTCGTGCTTGTCCGATTTAATAATATTGGATAAACTGTCGTGATCTCAAAAGCTAACGATCCGATTACCGTACAATCGCGTCAAAAGCGGTATTTTTCGTTTGATTTTCAGATCCTGTGTACGAGCCATTATGGTGTTCTGAAGTGGCCAGTGTTCAATAGAGGGGCATCATTTTTAAGCTATTGCTGAATTATCAGGAAGTTATTGGTCAGCACAATTTTTACTAGTGTTCACCTAGTGTCATTTAATTCAATTCTTAGGTCATCTGCAACAGGATTTAAGTATTGTGCAATGTTTTTGTTGTTGGTCATTATGAAGTTTTTATATTGTCATCTATTTTTAAATGTTACAATGGCATGCTAAGCTGTGGCCAATATACATTAAACTGTTAATCCACTTGAAAAACAAACATGAGTGAGCAGTCTGGTAATTTGTAAGAAGGAAGTGGAATGTTTTTTTGAGTGGGAGAGGTAAATATTACATCAGTCTAGGGATGCTCTGTGTTGAGATACATAAGGCTGCATGACTGGAGCCTAGTTCTTTTGGGAACTGGGATATAATTTACGCCCCTTTCACACGATAAGCCTGCTAGGATCTGCCTTTTTTCAGGTGGATCAGAGTGGGCCACCCATTGATTCCTATGGGCAGGCAGATGTCAGCGGAGATGTGTCTGCTGACACCTGTCTGCCAACCGATCCGCTCAAAACAGACGTCTGCCATCCAATCCGTCTGGCGTCTTATAGGACAATAGGCAGTGTTGGTCATCTTACTTTAAAAAAGTAATTAGTTAAGTTACAAATTACTTCTCCCAAAAAGTAATTGCGTTAGTAACTCAGTTACTACATTGGAAAAGTAATTAGTTACGCAGCAAAGTAACTGACTTTTTTTTTTAAATATTCTATACGTGTAACTAAGGGGCGGGTCTAGTATTACTGTAACCAAGGGGCGCATTTATTATTATTGTTATATATCGTGTAACCAAGGGGCTGCTCTATTATTTCTCTAACCAAGGGGCAGATCAACATAGATTGCCTCTTCATCACGGAAAGCTGGCTAACTCCCGACTGCAACACCATCCTTACCGAATTGGTGCTGGAGAACTACAGGATCCTAACTGAGCATCGGATAGGAAAAAAAGGAGGAGGCCTAGCAGCGATTTTTAAATCGCACCTGGCGCTCACCAAACCGATTTTGCAGAACTCAGTGCCTTTTATGGAGACACTGACGCTACAGCTTCAATCAACACCCCATGACACCACTCACATTCTACTCTGCTATAGACCACCAGGACCAAAGACCAATCTTCTTACTCCCCTCACGGAATTCATTTCAACACACACCCTGAAATCCAAAAACCTCCTGGTACTTGGAGACTTTAACCTCTGGGCAAATTCTACCCAAGACCCTATCGCGACCACCTGCATCAACCAACTGGAAGAACTGGGTCTCCAGCAACTGATAAAGACTCCAACACATGGCTCAGGACACACCCTGGACCTTATCTTCAAACAAAATTTGAGCATCAACATACTCGACAACCTACCACTACCATGGACGGACCACCACGCCATCAAATTTAAAATCACCACTAATACAACCCAGCAAAAACAGAAACCGGCAACAACAACTCATTGGACCAGATCGCAGAAGAAACTACACTCCGAAACCTTCAAAATCACGTTGGCAAACAAAATAGCAACGCTGAATTTAACCCACTCAACGGAACAAACACTCAGCTCCCTAAACAAGGTATTACTACAATCAGCAGACTCAGTGGCTCCAAAACGCAGAACACTTATCCGGAGGAAAAACTCAGGAGGGTTTAACAGCTCTCTCATGCTACTCAAGCAAGAACGCAGAAGAGCCGAAAGAGCATGGAGAAGAAATCCTACCAAGGAAAATCAGACAAACTACAAAGGACTCACAGAGAATTATCACAAAGCAATCTTTAAAGCTAAAAAAGATTTTTTTGCAAATACCATTTCATCGGCACTAAACCGCCCTCGGGAACTTTTTAAAATAGTCGCTCAGTCGATGAACCCGACATTCTTAGAGCCCCCAGCAAACGAAACCCAAGATTTCTGCAATGAGTTATCAGATTTTTTCATTGACAAAATCGACAACATCAGGAAAATAATTCAACTGAAAAAAACTTCCAACCTCAGTCATCCAGAGCAAAAAGAAGATATCGTCACAAATATCCCACATCCACCAAAGTTTTCTTTGATCCCAATCTCCACGGACACCACTAAGAACATCATCAAAAACCTCAGAGACAGCACATCTCCGATTGACATCATCCCCACAAAACTTCTGAAAGAATGCTCTGACATCTTGGCTCCCGCTCTAACTCACCTCATAAATCAATCTTTCAAAGAAGGGATTGTTCCAGGCGCCCTCAAACAAGGCATCATCAAACCCCTGCTAAAGAAACCCAACCTCGACCCTCAGGACCCTAACCACCGCAGACCGATAACAAGCCTCAACACCATCTCCAAGATTATGGAGAAAGCGGTAGTACAACAGCTACACCGCCACCTAGACACACACAAACTCCTGGACCCTCTACAATCAGGCTTCCGCCCAGGCCATGGCACAGAAACAGCACTCCTGAAGATTTGGGACGACGCCCTCGGAGCAGCAGATGACGGAGAATCATGTCTCCTGGTGCTGTTGGACCTCAGCGCAGCGTTTGATACTGTGGACCACAACACTCTACTCATCCGTCTTACAGAAGTAGCAGGAGTCGCAGACGCAGACCTACAATGGTTCGCATCCTTCTTAGGAAATCGCTCTCAGACAGTGAAACTAGGAGCTTTCACCTCTGAAACACGGGCAATCTCCTGTGGAGTCCCTCAAGGATCACCCTTGTCGCCAGTGCTCTTCAACATCTACATCCGCCCACTCCTCAAAATCATCAGAAGATCAGATCTCTGCTTCCACTCATACGCTGATGACACCCAATTATATTTTCGGATCACCGGACAAAAAGACCAGCATCAGCAATTAGAAAGCTGCCTTACTCTGATAGACGACTGGATGACTGCCAGCTCTCTTAAACTCAACGAAGCAAAAACAGAACTTCTTATTCTACATGCAAACCAAAACTCCCGAACCAAGATCCCTTGGACACCGCCTACCATCTTTGGACAGACCATTTCCCCAAGGACCAAGGTCAAGAGCCTCGGAGTCATTTTTGACTCAGAAATGTCAATGGATGCACAAATAGGATCGGTAGTTAGTGGATCTCACCATCTCCTTCGCCTGCTACGCAGACTCATCCCCTTCATTCCAAAGGAGGACAAAGCAGTGGTAGTTGGAACAGTCATTAATTCACGACTTGACTATGCAAACTCCCTCTACATAGGGTTACCCCAATATCAACTTGCGCGCTTACAACTTATCCAAAACACGGCGGCAAGGCTGATAAAAGGAAAAAAAAACGTGGGAATCCATCTCCCCTTCCCTGAGGAGCCTACATTGACTAACCGTAAAGAATCGGGTCATTTTCAAGACCCTCTGCCTCACCCACAAATGCACCCACGGAGACGCTCCTCAATACCTTCTCGAGAAAATAAAACGCTACACACCCAATCGCAGTCTTCGATCGTCCGACCAAAACCTCCTCCTCATCCCCAAGTCCCGCTACAAATCAAAAGGGGAACGAAGATTCGCTGTCCAAGGACCACGGCTATGGAATGCACTACCAACCCACATCCGCATGGAAGAAAACCATCAGGTCTTCAGGAAAAAACTCAAGACCCACCTCTTCTAAGAAGCTTGACAACAAAGCACTAATCACAGCGCCTTGAGGCGATTCGGTTCGCATTGTAGCGCTATACAAATTATTCATTCATTCATTCATTCAGATCTGTTATAGCGTGTGAGCAAGTGGCGGGTCTATTATTATTATATCGTGTAAGGGGCGGATGGCTACAGAAAAGGGCGAATGTTAAATTAATGGGCAGCGCTCGATATATAACAAAAATAATAAATGCGCCCCTTGGTTACAGTAATACTAGACCCGCCCCTTACTTACGCGATAGACGCCCCTTGCAGAGTAGCACAAGCATCAGGAGCGTGCGGCATCGCCTCGTGGAATTACATGTTAACTGCACCTGCGTGGTGTAGAGTTCACTCAGAACTGTTTAGGTTCGGCAATTTTCGGAAGCTCCGTAGTGCTTCGTACTGCACAAGCCCTGCGCCTGGGGTTATCCAGCGGGGGAACTTTTTCGGCAGGACACCGGAATTACACTACTGCCATCTAGTGGCGGTAGATGTAATTGGGGTAACTAAGCCAAAGTAATGGGAACTGAGTTACCATGAGGGGAAAAGTAATCAGTTAGATTACTCGTTACCCTCTAAAGTAACTGCGTTAGGTAACTCAGTTTATTTTAACTCAGTTACTTACATCACTGACAATAGGACAGAGTGTCCCAGTCCTATTGTGACCATACAATACTAGTACTGTCTGTCTCCTATTGTGCCCACACTGCCCAGTGACACTGACCTGCTCTCTTTTTGGTGGTGCGGTACAGCGTGACTCTCTCTCTGGTGGTGCGGGTACAGCGTGGCGACCTCTCTGGTGGTGCGGGTACAGCGTGGCTCTCTCTCTGGTGGTGCGGGTACAGCGTGGCTCTCTCTCTGGTGGTGCGGGTACAGCGTCGCTCTCTCTGGTGGTGTGGGTGCAGCGTGGCTCTCTCTCTGGTGGTGCGGGTGCAGCATTTCTGATTACTCAAATTTGATTGCCCACGAAAACCGGCTGTTGCTACATCCCACTAATGGTGCGAAATACGAATGAAAATTCTTAGATAAGATTTTCGAAAGAAAATTCTTTCGAAATTCGACCCATGTATGGCCTGCCTAATGCAGCGTACACACGGTCAGATTTTCCAATGGGAAATGTTGGATGTGAGCTTGTTGTCGGAAAGTCAGACCATGTGTATGCTCCATCGAACGTTTGCTGTCGGACT
Source organism: Lithobates sylvaticus (assembly GCA_028564925.1). NCBI lineage: Eukaryota > Metazoa > Chordata > Amphibia > Anura > Ranidae > Lithobates > Lithobates sylvaticus. Next base: position 72,530,576 of record CM053028.1, read on the forward strand.
TTCCGCCAACAAATGTTTGATAGCAGGTTCTCAAATTTTCTGCCAACAAAACGTTGTTGTCGGAAAGTCCGATCGTGTGTACACAAGTCCGTCGGACAAAAGTTCACGCATGCTCGGAATCAAGCAGAAGGAGCCACACTGGCTATTGAACTTCCTTTTTCTCGGCTCGTCGTACGTGTTGTACTTCACCACATTCCCACGTTCCTGGCCAACATTTGTGTGACCATGTGTATGCAAGACAAGTTTGAGCCAACAACCTTCGAACAAAAATCCACGGTTTTGTTGGCGGAAAGTCCGATCGTGTGTACGCAGCATAAGAGACATTGGGTTTCTGTTAGGCTGGCTGGACTGTTTATTGAATATTACACCTATGCGCCAGTTTCTTCCCCCTTGTTTATGTTTCCCCACAGACATGCTGGGAAAGAGCTTAGTCATGTGACAGCTGTATATCCAATAGAAAATAGGTACTCAGTTTTTTTATTAAAATAATTACAGATCCATCATCCATATACAGAAATAGAAGAGACAATGTAAATTAAAGCCAAAAGTGGAACTTCTGCTCGTTGACAGATTTGGCACCTTTTGAGGGGGAGGGGGGACAGGATCCCACTTCCGGGAGCCTCAACCGTGGGTATTGACGTCACTGCCTGGGCTCCCTCCTCATTCCCCGGCTGCCGGGCCAGTAGGAGAGAGGAGCGGAACCTCGCACATGTGTAGTAGGGTTCCTGGCATGAAGCCGTAAGGCTACACTGCCGGGTTCCCTTACAATGGAGGAGGCATGCACCGGACAGATGATGGAAACACCAGCTACAGTGCCGACATCGCTGGACTGCAGGACAGGTAAGTGTCTGATTATTAAAAGTCAGCGGCTGCAGTATGTGTAGCTGCTGGCTTTTCATTTTTACAGCGGTGAACGGACCTCCGATTTAAATAGTGTGTGTTTAGGATGTCTGTTATTTTAGACAGCTGTTTTGGCAACTGTAATGCTCTTGTATGGCCCTGCGTAGCCTTAATTTCATGGTGGTAGTCTATGTTGTGCTACAATATTTGTTAGGTCCCACGCTTAGGTGTAGGCTGGGCTGCTGCCTCCCCCAAGGAGCTCCAACCGGAGTACAAATAGTAGAAGTTATATGAGTATAAAGGTGGGTGGCGCTGCCCGTCACCTGAAGAGGGTTCCTCCGCAATGGATCACTTTTTCCAGGTGAATGTAAAATAGGTGAAAAAAACACTGCCGTCAGTAAGGGTAATCCTCCACAGTGAATCACTCTTTAAAGAATAAGTAGTGAGTGCTAAACTCAAAATAAAAAAGATATCCTGATGGGTGTTTAAGGCAAGTTTATACAGATAAAGCCCTAATAATAGTGCTGATTACAAAGTGGTGTATCAGCTTGCAATGTGAAAGTGAATGTGCTTAGTGCAATAATGAGTGTTCTCACCCAGTCAGCAATTATAACCAAATTTTTAGAGTTAAAAAAAAGAGTTAATTATATTCAAATCATTAGTAAACAAAACTAAGTGCATTAACATAAAAATTGATTATAATTTCAGTCTTTTAGTAGTGCAAAAAATAGCAGATTTGTGCTAGTTCAAAAGTGACTTGTGCCTATATAGCAATTTAGGTGACTTCCGTGCTCCCCTTACGTTCTCCACTCACCAGATCCCTGCACCCCTGCAGGGGTAAATCGCATGCAGTGAGAGGGCAATCACCTCCTCCTTAGCTCAGCACGTACCCGGGTATGCAGATCCTTGAGCCTCTCTGGGGGTAAGCCATTCCCAATAGATTTGAGTGAGTACACCCCTCACTTTTTTGTAAATATTTTATTATATCTTTTCATGTGACAACACTGAAGAAATTACACTTTTCTACAATGTAAAGTAGTGAGTGCACAGCTTGTATAAAAGTGTAAATTTGCTGTCCCCTCAAAATACAGCCATTAATGTCTAAACCGCTGGCAAAAAAAGTGTGTACACCCCTAAGTGAAAATGTCCAAATTGGGCCCAAAGTGTCAATATTTTGTGTGGCCACCAATATTTTCAAGCACTGCCCTTACCCTCTTGGTTATGAAGTTCACCAGAGCTTCACAGGTTGCCACCGGAGTCCTCTTCCACTCCTCCAAGCCTCAGACGATGTCCTATGACGAAACACGTAAGACGGAGTTTGGTGCGTACTCACGTCATTTCCGGTTGCGGGGCTCCGGTCAGTGGAATGCATGCCGGTTTGAAGCTCCTGTACTGCAACCAAGCTATGCTAGCTTACACACTTGAATATGCTATGTGGTGTTTTTAAACTTAAAATTTTAATAAAATCATCCGGTTTTACACTACGAGTACTTATCTCTTTTGTCCATGAGGGTAACCTGTGGTTTACCACGGTGGAGGTAACTACTAAAATCAAATCTATTGGCAACGGCTTACCCCCAGAAAGGCTCAAGGATCTGCATACCCCGGTACGTGCTGTGCTAAGGAAGAGGTGATTGCCCTGAGGACTGCTACCACGCTCACTGCATGCGATTTTCCCCTGCAGGGGTGCAGGGATCTGGTGAGTGGAGAACTGAAGGGGAGCTCAGAAGTCACCTAAATTGCTTTATAGGCACAAGTCACTTTTGAACAAGCACAAAGTCACTTGAAACCCTGCTATTTTTTGCACTACTAAAAGACTGAACTTATAAATATTTTTTTCACCGAAAAATTATTTTCAACAGAATATATTAATGCACTTATTTTTGTTTACTTATGATTTGGATACAATTACCTCATTCTGTACGTTTATGATATAGTTGCTGAGATGAACTGTTTAGAGTCCATTCACACAGGGGCAACACGACTTCCAGCACGACTTTGGGAGGCAACTTGGACACGACTTGAGTATGAATCACAGCGCGACTTGGGGCGACTTCAACACGACTTGGGGCAACTTACAACACAACTTCAAGTCGCCCCCAGGCCAGGCTACTTTGGCTGTGGCCAATCGCAGAATAATCAGCTCTCGAGGGGGAACTCCACGCCAAATTTTAAATAAAAAAACGGCATGGGTTCCCCTCCAAGAGCATACCCCCTTAGGTCTAGTATGGATTTTAAGGGGAACCCCCTATGCCGGAGAAAACGGCGTGGGGGTCCCCCCAAAATCCATACCAGACCCTTATCTGAACACGCAGCCCGGCCGGTCAGGAAAGGGGATAGGGAAGAGCGAGCACCCCCCCTCCTGAACCGTACCAGGCCGCATGCCCTCAACATAAGGGGGTGGGTGCTTTGGGGAAGGGGGGCACCCTTCAGCCCCCCACCCCAAAGCACCTTGTCCCCATGTTGATGAGGACAAGGGCCTCTTCCCAACAACCCTGGCCGTTGGTTGTCGGGGTCTGCAGGCGGGGGGCTTATCGGAATCCGGGAGCCCCTTTTAACAAGGGGCCCCCAGATCCCGGCCCCCCATCCTATGTGAATGAGTATGGGGTACATCGTACCCATTCACCTGAGGGGAAAAAAGTGTCAATAAAAAAACACACTAGACAGGTTTTTAAAGTAATTTATTAGGCAACTCCGGGGTCTTCTTCCAACTTCGGGGGTCTCTTCCGACTTCTCAATTCAATGGCACAGTTCTCAGCAGATGCCCATTGAATTAAATCTTCTTAGATGATCATTCAGCAGTGGTGTACCATTGTGTGCCCAGTAAGAGGGGTGCCCATCACTGGGGTATTAAAGAATTGGGTTTTTTAGGCCATGTCTCTCTCCATGCCTACTCTCCCCACTGCCCAGGCTGGTCTCTGGACCCATTAACTAGGCTATACCCCATTTTTATGATCCTGCCAGGAGGAAATTAAATCATTCTCCTTACTGGAAGTATTTTAAAAGAGCATTACTCTTAGGCCACGTTCACACCATGGTGCAGAGACATCAGTTCTTCTGCACGCATTCTGCAAGGGCACAAAACAACAATGGTTCTCTATGGGCCCTGTTCATACCACAACGTGCAGATTTTTTCTGCACAGGAATCTGCAATGTGGAGCTTTCTGCTCAGGAAAAAAAACTGACATGACATCAACACTGGTGTGAGAAGGTCACATAACTGACGCGCATGAAAACTGATGTCTCTGCGAGTGAAATCTGTGAGTTTTTTCCATCAGTTTTCATGCAGGTATGGTGTGAACGAGTCCTTTAAGGGGCAACATAGTGACGCCTGCCTACAATCATACTGATCCAGTGACTTCAGCATTCTCTGAGTCACTGCCCCAGAACATGTTTTCTGTTTAAGAGTTCCAATTTATTCTGACTTCACTGGCTGCAGACTTTTCCTGGATCAATAACTCAAAAAGTATAAAAGCCACAGGCAGACAGTCAACTGTAATTTTTTTTTAGAAGGAGGGAAGCCATTACAGACTATATCTATCTTTTACTAGTCTTGTCCTAAAATGCCGGTTCACACTTCTGCGATTACAGAGATCGCATGTGATTCGCACCGCACTGCTGTGAGGATCACATGCAATGTGAATTCAGCCATACGGATTGTATGGCTGAATTTGCATCGCATTAGGACCAAAATCATGCAGGACCCTTTTTTTGTCCGCACCAAAATCAGATCGCATAGGTGTTCGGATGGCGCTCGCAGGTCACTCAGCTGTGTGTTAGAAAAGGGAATGAATATTCGCTTTCCTAACACTAAACCGCCTCTCCGCCAATCAGGTGCTCGGGTCTGTTACCTGTCACGTAATTGGCTGAAATGACAGGCACCGCTATTGGACGCCTAGCAGGAGGAGAGGACAGGAGATGAGGACGTGAGATGAGGATAAGACAGGGTAAGTGCCGGGCACACGGCAAGTGGGCGTGGGTCACACTGGGGGCATTCAAGGGCACACTGGCAGCATTTAATGGGCACACTGACAGCATATGATGGGCACACTGGCAGCATTTGATAGGCACACTGGCAGCATATGATGGGCACACTGACAGCGTATGATGGGCACAGTGGCAGCGTATGATGGGCACAGTGGCAGCGTTTGATGGCACAGTGGCAGCGTTTGATGGGCACAGTGAGAGCGTTTGATGGGCACAGTGGCAGCGTTTAATGGGCACAGTGGCTGCAATTGATAGCACAGTGTCAGCGTTTGAGGGCACAGTGGCAGCGTTTGATGGCACAGTGGCAGCATTTGATGGGCACAGTGGCAGCATTTAATGGCACAGTGGCAGCATTTGATGGCACAGTGGCAGCGTTTGATGGCACAGTGGCAGCGTTTGATGGCACAGTGGCTGCAATTGATGGCACAGTGGCAGCATTTGAGGGCACAGTGGCAGCATTTGATGGCACAGTAGCAGCATTTGATGGCACAGTAGCAGCATTTGATGGGCACAGTGGCAGTGTTGCGTTTGATGGCACAGTGGCTGCAATTGATGATTTTTTTTTCAAATTTTTGAGCACCATCCGCCACTGCTCTATCTCCTCCTTCTGTCATCTCTTTTCTCTTTCTCTCTTCCTTTTGTCTGAATTTGCCTCTTGCTAGGCCCCCAGGCCACTTGTGGTCTTTGGGACTACACAGGAGTTAAGTTTGAATGTTGCATCAAGCAGATGTAGTAAAGGGGGAAGGGGGTTCACCTCTCAATGTTTCCCCTGTTATGCACAGCAATACATCCTCAAATTACCGAGAGTGAGAAAGGTTATTCCGGAATTAAGTCTACATTATGTATGCATTTCCCCACCCAAGTTTTGTATATTTCTAATGCGATAAGCGAGAAGGGAACAGAATATTGTGTAATCTCATCGCTTGATGCTTCTTATATATGTTAAACAGTGTTTCTTCATTGTTAATTTACACACATAAGTCTAATATATGGATGATGATATAATAAGTTTAATATCAACATATACTCTTCTGTGACGTAAACAAATAATATTCGGGTTTTATTATGAGCAACTATTCTTTGTTACAATGACAAATGCTGATTTTGTACTTTTTCTAAATTTTCTGAATAAAAATATTGAAAAGAAAAAACAATTCTCATCTGGGGTATGTATCTTTTTTTATATGGACTAATAAAAATGAAATCTAAAAAAATTGTCCCCCTTTTTTATTTTTTTTCAACAGTTCATATGGAAGAGATAAATAAATACTCAAACTCTAGCATTATTTGTATGTATTGTTTTTGTCGTTTGTTTATATATTAAAGCTACGATTCCCGCACTCGCAACCACCTGCAGTGAAAATGCGCTGCTCTGAGAAAACGTGTGCATGTAAAAAAACAGCAGCGCATTTGCAGGTGCAGAAACCGCAAGGAAATCACATGGTCAAAATGAGCATGCGATTCCCCTGCGGGTTGCAATTTGTAAATAGGTGCATGCACCTTTTTCTGTGGAAAATGCAGGCACGGCATCCCATTCATTTGAATAGGCTGCCATCCCCGCGCAAACGCGGGTCGCAAAAGTGATAACGCTTTTGCCTCTCCACAACCCGAGATGAACTGAACATTCTTCTTTTGGGTCTTTTTGATTGCTTTTGTAAGTATATAATTTTATTTAAAAAGAAAAATATGTTGTGGTGTCACCGGCTTGATAGTGGTACTTTTTTCAAAAGTTGTAAAATGTATATTGATATATGCTTTGTTTGTTCGATGTATTGCACTGAACAGTAATTCTTCCTCTTTTTTGTACAGTTTCAGATCCTATTATCCTATTATATGTTTTTAGAACCTTTGTACAATAAGAAGTTGCACATTTTTATATAAAAGTTTTTTGAGTAATTGGATAATCTTTAATAATTTAATTTAATTTAAATACCAGCAGGTCACCCTTATAACACCTGCTCTTGTTTCTCTTCATATTATTTTCTGTAACCTAGCATAAAGGCAGACCTAAAAGACACACAACACTGCAGTTCCATAATAATTAATATATCATTAAATGTATTTTTAAATGCAAGTAGTGTACCTGAACTTTTTGAAGTCCCTGTACAGCAAGGCTGGAGTCTAATGCCCCGTACACACGGTTGGAAATTCCGACGGAAAATGTCCTATAGGACCATGTTGTCAGAAAATCCGGCCGTGTGTGGGCTTCATCTGACTTTTTCCGTCGGAATTTGCGACAGAAAAAATTTGAGATCCTGCTCTCAAATTTTCCGACAACAAAGTCCGATCAGACTTTTTCCGATCGTGTATAGAGAATTCCGACGGACAAAGTGCCACGCATGCTCAGATCAGTATTAGCAAAGGGCCCAATAAGAGTCCTACGGACGGACAAAGTGCCACGCATGCTCAGATCAAATTACGAGACCAAAGCTATTGGCTACTAGCCTCTACGTAGTTCCGTCGTACGCAACGAACGTCACCACGTTCAGAATGAACGGATTTTCCGACAAATCAGACGGATTTTATGGTCGGAATTTCCGACCGTGTGTACGGGGCATAAGAGGAGGAAGCAGCAGGGCCGGGACAAGGGGTGGGCAGGAGGGGCGGCTGCCCCTGGCGCAATGGTTTATTGCAGGGTTGGGGGGGGCACCCTGACCCTAACCTTTAGGGAAAGGGGGGCGCAGTTTTGCATCTTTGCCCTGGGCGCTGGGTGACCTTGTCCCGTCACTGGGAAGCAGCATAAGGTGCCTATTAGTTAATGTACTGACAAGAAACATGCTGATAGGAAAGGAAAGCAGGGTGCTAGAGAGATGAGCTCAGAGTTGTGCTACTTCTCCTTTCACTGTCCAGTCACAGGCTGAGTGCGGGTTCGGGGTGGCCTGCGCTCAGAGGAAGTAAGTTGAGAGAGCCCTTTGCTAATACTGGTTTGTACATTGGATATATGTACTATATCTTTTCTTATATAAAGCTTGCATTACCTCTACACTGGTGTGCATCTATACACTTATGGTTAATGCTTTATGCTGGTTGCAGTAGTTTCTCTGCTCCCAATTACTTTAATTAGAAAAACTGGTTAATTCCCTAGGAAGGGAATCCCTCTGTTCACAGAGGCCCTGTCCTGGGTGGAGGCACTGCCAACTTTACTATCAAACCCACTCTTCCACTTAGCGAAGGTTCTGGTTTTCCTATTTACCTACAGGTTTAGCGGGCCACTTCCCACAAGTGGGGTCACACTTTTGTGGGTGATGTTGGAATCTCGATGACTTTAAAAGATGGCAAATCTCCAGGAAACAGAAGTTAGATCCATTCACTCAGGATGGCACCGAGCTTTCTCTGCTGTGTTAGAACCTATCTCATGCTCTTTACTGAGATCAAGGTGATGTCTGTTTTCCATCACCGCAATTACGTCTTCACAGCCAATGACTTTCTCTCCAGGGAGGGAAGTGGAACACACCAGCCATCTCTGATGACAAGCCAGCTTATAACAATTGCTTCAGTTCATGAAACTTGCTCTTGTTACTGCGTAGCACTGCCGAAATCACAATACCTGTTTGTATAAAGACTGCAAAAACAATTCAGGTTCTTTGCGTTTTTTCTGTGGTTTTCCGGAAGCTGAGGGTCAAATTCCAGCTTAACCCAATAACATAATAAAATATTGCCGTAAACCTGTAGTAAACTCTATAAAATTGTTAAAAAGGGGGGGGGGGCCTGCAGGTTTGTGCCATAATGTGCTAGTTTCAGTAAGATTGTGCCCTCTGCCCATTTGAATGGCTGGGCCACTATAAAGTCACTATCGTGGCACTGCGATCTCTGCATTCACTGCACACTCAACATACACAGAGCCGCAGCTCGACCCCGCCTTCTCTCTCCTCGTTGGCTCACTGGCTTTGATTGAGCCAATGGCGCCTGCTGCTGTCTCAGCCAATAAGGGAGAGTCCCCGGGCTGCTGCACACAGAAGTTTTTTTTATCTTATTGCATAGAATGCATTTTAAGGTCATTGTTCATGATTCAACAACAAGAAAGAGACTGGGCAGAGAATGGCATCCATGGGAGAGTTCCAAGGCGAAAGCCACTGCTGACGAAAAAGAACACAAAGGCTCGTCTCTCATTTGCCAAAAAAATCTTGATTATCCCAAAGACTTTTGGGCAAATATTCTGTGGACTGACGAGACAAAAGTTGAACTTTTTGGAAGGTGTGCGTCCCACTACATCTGGTATAAAACTAACATAGAATTTCGTAAGAAGAACATCATACCAACAGTTAGACATGGTGGTGGTTGTGTGATGGTCTGGGGCTGCTTTGGAGCTCCGGGACTTGGACCTGGACGACTTGCAAATAATTTATGGAACCATGAATTCTGCACTCTACCAGAAAATCCTGAAGAAGAATGTCTGGACGTCAGTTTGTGACCTCAAGCTCAAGCGCACTTGGGTTATCCAACAGGACAATGATCTGAAACACACCAGCAAGTCATCCTCTGAATGGTTCAAAAAAAACAAAACAAAAATAAGGCTTTGGAGTGGCCAAATTCCAGACTAAAATCAGATTGAGATGTTGTCGCATGACCTTAAACAGACTGTTCATGCTCTCAAACCTTCCAGTGTGGCTGAATTAAAACAATCCTGCAATGAAGAGTGGGCCAAAATGTTAGTGATATCATCGGATGGAACTGATGTGAGTATCTCCTAAATGGTGCACATTTAGGAGATATTAACGGTACCTAGCCGTATGCAGTAAGGCTGGGTTCACACTGCTGTATGGAGTGGCTCACAGCAGGGGTCCGGTGCGTCCCTGTTCACCGTTTCAGGTCCGATTTCTGTATGAATTTTTGGCTGAATTCAGACCTGAAACGGACCAGAAGACGAACAGGACTCCTGTTCAATTCGCTCCAGAGCCCCTCCAGAGATGTGTGAACCGACTCCATTTAGAGCCGGTCACAACCTCCTGACATTGCGAATTGGATGCAGGGAAACCTGCATCCAATTCGCAATAGTGTAAACCCAGCCTAAAGAATGCTTGTTTTACTCACTGTGGAACCTAAGGGGTTAATCCTCTGCATTTTATCAAAAGGCTGTTTGATCCTGTCTTCTCTGATCCTCCCCTCCTTCCACAGTCCCCAATCCATCTGCTGATAGAGCAGAGGCTAGTGGACAAGCCACACATGCTCAGTTTGGTGTATAGTGCTAGAGTTTTTTTTTTCTTGAGAGCGAATGTGATCAGCACAGGGTCAATCAGCACTGTCCAGACAGAGGGTCAGGGGTCCTGCAGCTTTATAAGATAGTCAGAGCAGAATGAAAACCCCTCCTACAAACTTTAACCAAGCATTTAAGGGGTTGTAAACCCTCACCGTTTTTCACCTTAATGCATTATATGCATTAAGGTGAAAAAACCTTTTGTGGTGCAGCACCCCCCAGACCCCCCCCCCTTTTTCTTACCTGAACCCGATCGTTCTAGAGACAGAAACGAGCACAGCAGCTCCAGCCGCTGTCTCAGGTCCTCATTGGATAAATTGTTAGCACGAGGAGCCATTGGACACAGCAGCAGGACTCGGGAGCGCGCCCGCACGAGTGCCCCCATGGAATGCAGCTCTTTGTAGGGGCACTCAAGAAGAGGAGGAGCCAGGAGCGCTGCGGGGGGACCCCAAAAAAGGAGGATTGGGACCGCTCTGTGTAAAACTCTTGCACAGAGGAGGTAAGTATAACATTTGTTATTTAAAAAAAACAAAAAAAAACGAAGCTTTACAATCACTTAATAGAAATCACAAGACTGCTCTAACTGCTGATGAAAAAGGGTATTTAACAGTTTATATTTACTTAAAGCGGAAGTAAGCCCATCCATAAAACAGTTTAATTTCTGGCATGTGTCAGAAATGTAACACTCCCATTGGTTGTGCTTTCAACCAAACTGTTAAACCATTCAATGTCTGGTGTCATAACTGATCACATGTGCAGCATCATGGCAGTTGTAGATTAAACAGAGGCAAAGATGGCAGCTTCCTTGGCTGAAAATGATAGGGGAGTTTATTACACTTTAAACTATTGCATTTCCATGTACTCTGGGAGACCAGATATAGTGAATGCAGGGTCCTGAGTTTAGTAACATTTTAAGTTAGAGTTTACTACAACTTTAACTAGTTCATTGATGTGGTGGCTGCATTCATTTTTATTTTGCATTTTTTTACCCTGTTTTTCACCTGGTGATACTGCAACTAACACACTTCTTGCCCCTATGTAGGTATGAAGTATATTGGTGATCTTCATGACACACACAATCCCCCAGTCCCAGTGGCTCATCCCTTTCTCAGGAAATTGCGTCACCAATATACTTTGTAGCGCCCTAGGATTTAGTCAGGGAGCTCCTCGCCAAATTCCTTGTCAGAAGTAGCTACTGTAGTTAATTATTATGGATCCATTGACTTCTCCCTAAGTTTGGCCTGGTTGTACTTTCCTTTCTACCACCAGGTGGCTGGGCACTTGGAGGTATTAGATTGAGAAAGACAACTCAAGGTCAGGTTATGGGTATATGGGGTATCTCAGCCAATGAGCAGGGATTTTGTTAAATCCCTTGGCCTGCTGGGAGAGCCTATATATTCAGGTGAGGTCAGGTGATCCAGGTTCTTGTGTGCTGCTGCTGTGCCGAAGATTGGGCATATTCTGGGGGCATCAGGCTGCCAGGCTGTGTGAGGGCCTATCCAGTGTAAGAGGGCAGCGCAGGGTTGGGACTGCGGCTTGTAGTCCAACCAAAAGTGACGGTTCTGCTGGCCGGAGAACCTGTCGTGGTCGGAGGTTGAATGGAACATGTCACCACTAAGGGACCAATCGCCTTTACCAGGGACCACAGTGAGTAATTGAAGCAAGTACCGGAGCAGTATTCTCATCCAAATGGGCACGGTGGAGAATCGGGAAACTTCAGCCAGTGATCAAGTCAGGGACCCAACCAGTGGAGGCGACGCTTGCAGAGCAGCCTTGTGTGCCAAGCTAGGGACTGAGCCGGTCAGCAGGGGTGAAGCTTGAAGGTATCTAAAGTGCCAAGTTAGGGACCCAGCAGGGAAGCGTGGGTAACGCTTGAGGGAGATACCACCGCAAAGGCCTTGAGGAGCTCACAGGATTCAGAGTCAGTGAATCAGAGGGTCTAGTGAGAGACCGGGAGCTCAAGGAGCTGAAGAACTACAAGTAGAAGTTGTAGTACAGCTGAGAGGGCAGCGCAATTATTCTCCTTTCTAATACGTTTGTGCTATATCTATCTTTTAATTGCTGCTTTTGGGACTGGTCCATCCAATTATATTATTGTTTTTTTGTGTTTTTTATTCTTAGCACAGTTTTTTTCCCCTTTTAGTACAGCTGAGAGAACTGATACTTTGAATTAGGAACTGTTTAAATACTGTTACCATAGGAGACAGCAATCCTGCATGTGCAGATATGGCATCTTGCTGGGGCCTTTCCCTGTACGGCTGTCCTCCTGTTGAAGTCTTGGTGTCTGCCAATTGAAATTGCAATTATTTAAGGGGGTCCTGGCCCTAACCCTCTTTCCCTTGCAAAATATAAAAAGGATTGTCAAAGAAATAAAACCTCTGTTACATCTAAGAAGTGTCTGGAGCCCAATGACTTTTACCACCTTTGCACCCACTGTGCCTCACAACCCATCACATATTGAAGGATGTCAGCTATCTTTGTCTTTGACGGTTCTCATTAGACTGGAAGAGGTTAGAGATTCTGCTACAACTTCATCCCTACGTAGTTTGGTTACTGGCATGTATGTGATTTATGCAAATATCCTGGGACTGTAATAGGCTTGATCCACCTGTGCATACCTTTATGATCCTGGACTGTACCAATTGACCCGTGGAATACCACATTGATCCCCTTACTGAGCAATTTTTGCTCCTTTGGTTCTGTGACTACCTTCCTCATAGTGTTTTTTTTGCTGCCCATATACGACTATACATCAGTATGCAAGTGGATGGATGAGTGTCCATGGTAGCTACCTGTGTCCTTTGAAAACGTTGTCATATTTTAATTGAATATATGGTGGAGGTGTAGTTCCCATATTAATCAATATTTGTGTTTTTTTTCAATAAAGCCTTTTTTATTTTTGTAATACTGGTTGTTCCTCGTTAACTAATTCTTGTGGCATCCTTGTCCATTTATGCATATGCTGGCATTAATCTAGAGCAGGGATATGCAAATAGTGGACGTCCAGCTGTTGCAAAACTACAAGTCCCATCATGCCTCTGGTTGTCATACTTGTGGCTGTCAGAGTTTTGCTATGCCTCATGGGACTTGTAGTTCTGCAACAGCTGGAGGCCTGCTAATTGCATATGCCTGATCTAGATGAACACACTCCTCTTCCCTCTGTAGATGATTCAGAGAGACGGTCCGTACTGATCCAAGGTTTCTGGGCCCTGGATCCAGTATATGGAGGTCCAGCTTAGTTAACTATTTTATTTTTTGTTTACACCAGAACTCACACTGTTTGCATTTGGGAAAACGCACCTGCACCCACATGGATGTCATATTGGGACACAGCAGGTGTGTTCATGCAGCTGCTGTGGCCCAAAAGACATCAATGAGACCGCCTGCATGGGGATGCAAAGGACACTTATGCATCCCCATGCAGGTAAACACAGCCTTTGCACTGTGTATTGGGCACGGGGAGGCTGCATTGGGCACGGGTGAGGCTGCATTGGGCACAGGTGTATGGTATAATACACGCAACCCATGTGAACGAGACCTTAGGGATACAGGCAGGGTGATGTGGGGATTAGTGTATGTCAGAAAGGGTAATGTGCTGGTTACATAGTGGGTTAAGGTTACTGATAAAGTTACAGGAAGGTAGTGTAAGGGTATATGCACACAAACCTTTGCAGGCGCAAGGGTGCTTTAGTGTATAATTCCTTGCATTTTTCTGCACCTGGGGAGCCACAAATGGTGCCTGCAGCCAGCCATATAAGTGCATATGACGTTACGTTCTTGTACTCATGTAAACTTGCGTGTTTTTTTTTACATTGGTAAAGGTAAATTGATAAAGCTGATTTGCTATCCAATGAGTAGCCAGATGACACAGCTAGCTGTTTCCAGCAAGAGGAATGGGGAAATCAATGGGCCTGTCCTAGTTAAATTGTTGGCAGAGTAAAAATGTGGTTTGTCTGCCTTGACAATTACTTTGAATAGAAAGAATGTGATATATTTCCTTTTTTATTATTATTACATAAGCATTCATTTACTGCAAAGTAATTATGTATTTATTTAATTCACCTAACCCTGGGTAAGTGATGTTATTGCAATAAAATTAAACTCTCCATTGCAATCTCATGATCTACAGCACAGGCAATAACTTTCACACCATTGCTAATGACATAGGTGACAGGAGTGTGGGAGTGAACAGGTAAGGAATGTAGCAATGTAATATTTTATTATTCTAATGTAATATATATATGGTACACCCTCTACCAGCTGGCCCTTATGGGGAGGAACAGAGATCAGACATGGTAGAAATATTTTTCCGGTTGTGGTTCTCGTCTCCCTGACAAAACATTGGCAGTCACAAGTGCACTCAACCTGTCTCTATAGGCACCTCCCCATCCCTACTCCATAGGCACACCTTCCCTCCCCGGTTTAAAGGGACCTTTACAACCATACCCCTTAGGCACCTCTCCTGTTCTGCTTAATAGGCACCTTTACTGCCCTGCTTCATAAACACCTCCCCTGCTCGCTCCATAGGCATCTTTACTGCCCGGCTCCATAGGAACTTCCACTACCCTGCTTCATAGGCATCTTTACTGCCCTGCTTCATAAACACCTCCACTGCTCTGCTCCATAGGCGTCTTTACTGCCCTGCTCCATAGGCATCTTTACTGCCCTGCTCCATAGGAACCTCCACTACCCTGCTCCATAGGCACCTTTACTGCCCTGCATCATAAACACCTCCACTGCTCTACTCCATAGGCATCTTTCCTGCACTGCTCCATAGGCACCTCCACTGCTCCATAGGCATCTTTCCTGCCCTGCTCCATAGGCACCTCCACTGCTCCATAGGCATCTTTCCTGCACTGCTCCATAGGCACCTCCACTGCTCCATAGGCATCTTTCCTGCCCTGCTCCATAGGCACCTCCACTGCTCCATAGGCATCTTTCCTGCCCTGCTCCATAGGAACCTCCACTACCCTGCTTCATAGGCACCTCCACTGCTCCATAGGCATCTTTACTGCCCTGCTCCATAAACACCTCCCTTGCCCTGCTACATAGGAACTCTACTGCCCTGCCCATTAGACACCTGACACCTTGACCATCCTGTTGATTTTTAAGAAAAATGTCAGGGTTTTCCTTTTTTCCTATTTGTAATACAGTGTTTTTACTTCTATTAGCATTTATTTTAGCTCATAATATACCCCCTAACATACCCCTCTAGCCATGTTTGGTGCATTTCTTCTTTTTGGCCATCTGCTGTGTGGACTTTTCATTCGCTGAGTGATTATCGGGTTTTGCTATGCTCATGGCTTCTATCTACCAGTTGACAATCAGAAGGGTTCCTTGGTCTACACCCGCCAGCTGTCATTATATATTTCCAGCAACACCTTCTTATTCCTGTTTAACAAGTTGAGCTTTTCTCTTTATTTACATTATGCCTGTACAGTATATGCTGATATAATTATCAGTGTTTGGCAGGATCACAATATAAGTACACCTGGCCTTTGTATTTTTACATACTGTACATGTTCTCAATTTTCTTTGCTAGAATCAGTATCGATAGTCTACTGCAGGGGTCGCCGAACTTTCTAAACAAAGGGCCTGTTTACTGTCCTTCAAACTTTAGGGGGGCCAGACTGTGGCCATCGGGAGTAGAAAACGTCCAGCATCAGTGGGAGTAAAAAATCCCCCATCAGTGGTGTTATTGAGAGGAATTGTGCCTAATCCTTGGTGTCAGTGGGAGGAATTGTGCCCCATCCTTGGTGTCATTGGGGGGAACTATGCCCCATCCTTGGTGTCTTTCGGGGGAACTGTGCCCCATTGTTTGTGTCATTGGGAGGAACTGTGCCCCATCGTTTGTGTCATTGGGAGGAACTGTGCCACATCATTGGTGTCATTGGTAGAAACTGTGCATTATCGCTAGTGTCATTGGGAGGAATTGTGCACCATCGCTGGTATCAGGGAATTAAATAGTGCTCCAAGGGCCAGATTAACCTAAGCATCCGACCCCCAGGCCACAGTTTGGATACCAAAACTTAGATTTTCTAAGGGTCACTGAAATTGGCACTGGGCACGCTGATTCCGGTTTGGCAGCACTCCACAAAACAGGGACTACCTTCAGGAAAAAGGGAAAGGACACAGAATTGAGAATCCACACACGCATACAATCCAATGAGTGAGCCGAACAAACATCCCAGAGCCCAAAGTTAATTAATAATAAAATTGATTCATAGCAGCATTTAACCAATGCGTTTCGGGGGCCAATCACACTCCCTCTTCATCAGCGCTTATGAATTCTGACTATGCTTTACCCCTTACCAACTGGGCGCTTTCACCCCCTTTCTGACCAGGCCAATTTTCAGCTTTCGGTGCTGCCGCACTTTGAATGACAATTGTGCACTCATGCAACACTGTACCCAAACAAAATTTTTATAATTTTTTGGACACAGAGACAGAGCTTTCTTTTGGTGGTATTTAATCACCACTAGGGTTTTTATTTTTTGCTAAACAAACGAAAAAAGTCCAATAATTAAAAACAAAAAAAAGTTTCTGTTATAACATTTTGTAAATAAGTAATTTTTCTCCTTCACTGATGTGTGCTGATGAGGCTGCACTGATGGGGAGGCACTGATAGGCTGCACTGACAGGCAGCATTGATGGGCACTGACCGACAGCACTGAATATCAGGGCACTGATGATCAGTGCCCCCATTATCATTGTAGATGTCCCCTATGTGGATTGCCACTTACCAGCTCTCCTCTCCTCACGCTGACAGAGCGCCGATGACCGGCAAATCCTGTTTACACTGTGATCAGCTGCGATTGGACACAGCTAACCACATGGTATTAAGGTGAAAAACCTTCTGTGCTTCAGCAGCCCCCCAGAGCCCCTCTGTTTCTTACCTGAACCCAATTGTTCCAGTGTCGAGGATGAGCCCAGCAGCTCCAGCCGCTGTCTCGGGTTCTCATTGGATAGATTGATAGCAGCAAGAGCCACTGGCACCCGCTGCTGTCAATCAAATCCAGTGACACGGGGGACGGGGTGGGGCCGAGTCCTGCTGTCTGTGTCATTGGACGTAGCAGCAGGACTCGGGAGCATGTCCGCACGAGTGCCCCCATGGAAAGCGGCTCTCTCAATGAAGAGGAGGGGCCAGGAGCGCAACCGGGGTACCCCAGAAAAGGAGAATCGGGCCGCTCTGTGCAAACCCTTGCACAGAGCAGGTGAGTATAACACAAAATAACAAAAATTAACCTTTACAATCACTTTAAATCTTTTTTACTGCTTGGTAACATTATGTAAATACTTTAATGTCCATTGTCTGGACACAGGTACACTTTAGTTTAGAATCTCATCCACATTTTTTATCTTGCTGGAGAGCGCCATATTATCCAATTACATAATAGTTTTTCCAGATTAGGTTTGTGCAGGTTCTAGGAAAGTACCGGTAATATCAACAAATCCACCAAAGGTCATAGCTGACACATTTTTTCTCCTTTAAAATAAACATGTAATGAAATAAACGGACGCTTTAAAAATGTTTTATTTTTTTTCAATATTAAAATCAGCTATGTTATAATAAATACAGTATATTTCAAAAATGTAATGTCCATAAAACTATATACAAGGGTTGCTTTCTTCAATGTACATTAGACAAATACACAAACATATCATATATGAAGCTGGGGAAGACTTTTAAAGGACAAATGCTGCAAATGTTATAATTTGTTTCTTTATAAAAGATAACACCCATCAACAACTGTGTGTCTACAGTTTTGGGTGGAACCTAACACGATGAAACCCCAGCAGATGCTTAAAGTGGTTGTAAACCCTTACAAACCACTTTGACCTACAGGTAAGCCTAGATTAACCACTTTCAGACCGGACCAATTTGCAGCCAAAGGACCAGGCCCCTTTTTGCGATTCGGCACTGCGTCGCTTTAACTGACAATTGCGTGGTCGTGCGACGTGGCTCCCAAACAAAATTGACGTCCTTTTTTTCCCACAAATAGAGCTTTCTTTTGGTGGTATTTGATCGCCCCTGCGGTTTTTATTTTTTGCGCTATAAACAAAAAAGAGCGACAATTTTGAAAAAAAACGCATTCTTTTTTATTTTTTGGAAATAAAAAAGGAAGAACTCCGGACAGCCGCACACCGAGAAAATAAAATCCAAAGGGTTTATTTAAAAGCAAAAAACACTATCATCCAAACATGGCAAAAAAGGGGGGTACAGAGCTGACGCGTTTCGCACTACAACCAGTGCTTACTCATAGCTGTGAGCTAAGAGTAAGCACTGGTTGTAGTGCGAAACGCGTCAGCTCTGTACCCCCCTTTTTTGCCGTGTTTGGATTGTAGCGTTTTTTGCTTTTAAATACACCCTTTGGATTTTATTTTCTCGGTGTGCGGCTGTCCGGAGTTCTTCCTTTTTGATTTCTAATCATTGTGCTATTAGCCAGCACCTGGGGCTCCCACACAGGAGCAGGAGCATTCGCTTGGGAAGGAGAGTCTTGGAGCGGTGGTTGTTTGTTTCTTATCTGCACAAAAATCTCTGGACTTTGCTTTTTTATTTTTTGCTATAATAAAAATCTCCTAAAAATATATAAAAAAACATTTTTTTTCCTCAGTTTAGGCCGATACGCAATAAGCGATTATTGATTGGTTTGTGCAGAAGTTATAGCGTTTACAAGATAGGGGATAGTTTTATAGCATTTTTATTAATAATTTTTTTTTATTAGTAATGGCGGCGATCAGCGATTTTTTTTATTGTGACTGCGACATTATGGCGGACACATCGGAAATTTTTGACACATTTTTGAGACCATTGTCATTTATACAGCAATCAATGCTATTTAAATGCATTGATTCCTGTATAAATGACACTGGCATTGAAGGGGTTAACCAGGGGGTGGCAGTGTAGGGGTTAAGTATGCCTAGGGGTGTGTTTCTTACTGTGGGGGGCGTGGCTGTCAGCTAGTGAATTCTGATCTCTGCTCCAATCACAGGGAGCAGAGATCGGCGTCACTAGTTGCTAGGCAGAACGGGGAGATGCTGTTTATTTCCGCATCTCCCCGTTCAGCCTTCCCCTGAGACGATCGCGGGTGTCCGGACCGGCCTCACGGGGTCCTGACCGGCGCTCCCGGCGCGCTCCCGATGGCACGGACGACATTAAGGAGGGACTTATATATACGCCCTCCTGCCTGTCCGTGCCATTCTGCCGACGTATATCGTTGTGCGCCGTTCGGGAATCGGTTAAGGCTTACCTGTAGGTCCAAGAAATATCTCCTAAACCTACACGGTTTAGGAGATAGTTGCAAAAAGACAGGCACCGTAGACAGCGAGGCGCAGGCACACTGAGCGCGCCGCTGCTAACGGCTAATGGCTATATGCCGCGAGTGGCGGCTCCCTTGCGCATGCGCGGGAGTGATGTCACCGTGGCTCCAGCAAATCACAGCGCCGGAGCCGCGATACCCACAAAGAAGATGGAGGCTCCGTACACAAGGGAACAGCGGTGACATCGCAGGCTCCTGTGTCAGGTAAGTGACACATAATGGGCTACTATGCGATGCATAGTAGTCCATTATGCTTTACCTTTGCAGGGAAACCTCTTTAAATCGACTGGTGACCTCTGCAGAAGCATCTCTTTGGTGGAATTTCCTGTTCTATTTGACTTGGTTTTGTGGGCTGAAGATGAAGATCTCCACACTGCAAAGCTACATGTCAATCTAGGATTGCCTTTCCGATAGGGTGACAATACTGCTCTACGATTTGACTATGGAATGAACAGTGCTGTCACCCTATTACGAAATTGAAAAATACTCGCCCTACTAGCAGGATCAACATAAAACTATATTGCAGGAAGGACTCAGGAAAAATAAATGGTTGTGATAAAGCCTAATTTAAATTTTAGTTTAAATAAGCTGAATACATTTCAGGTGCATCAAAACAAAAAGGTATGCAGTCTAACAGTTTATTATCTTTTTTTTTTAATTGGAAAAAGACAACTTTATTTGGATAAAAGTTTTTTTTTTTTTACAAAGTAGTTGCTTATGTGGAATAATAAACAGTACATTATAACAGTCATTTTGTGTGAGATTCTTTGTACATACATGTTAAGGCACAAGTTTATGAGGGTATAGGCATCCAGTATTTAAGAGACTTCATGCCATTCTGCTACCAATACTGTTCTAATTAAGATTTTCATGGTTTACACCTTCATAGAACAGTCACTTTCTACTTTCATCTAAGTAGGCCTGTTTGCAGGGCTTGGAGTATTTTAGGCACATGTTTCTTCATCCTCTAACCATCTATCCCACACCTCTTAGTACTTATGCACGCACTTTCTATGGGGATAGACTAATTTTTTTAAGTGGCAGTGCATCATTACTGTCCCTCTTCCATCGGCATTTGGAGGGAGGCTGAGCCTGCATCCATACCTTGGCTATAACAGTTTATTATCTTTAGAAAGCAGCCACAGTCTGAGTAAAGAAACCTGTCCCCTGCCAGCAAAGAATGCAAAGTCTTACTTTGTTTTCTCTAGTAATCAGCAACAGCCTGAGTAGAAAAGCGTATCCCCTGCCAGCATGCTGTAGAGAAGGACCCCTACTTTTTGTAAGGAAGCAGTGACCTCTCTGCAGCTATCCAATACGTCCCCTGCTGAGTCAAAGCTACAGTTTTCCAATCAGCAGAATATAGTGTCCTACTGATTGGAGAGCAGTAGCTTTGACACAGCGGGAGGCATATCAGACCTCTGCAAAGAGGTCACTGCTTCTATACAGAGAGCAGGGGTCCTTCTATTACTTGCACTCTGCATCCTGACAAAGCATCGTCCTGCCACTTAGCACCCCTACAACTTCACCCCCGACTCTGAACCTCTCTGCCTATCAGCACCTCTACCACTGCACCCCTTACTCTAAACCTTCCTGCCTCCCAGCACCCTTACCCACTAAACCCTCTACACCCTTGAATCTGAACCTTCCAGACTCCCAGGACTATTACCCACTGCACCCATGATTCTAAAACATCTATCCTGCTTGCACCCCTGACACTGCACTCCAACGTCCCAGACAGTTCACCTTTTTTCCAGCTAGCAAGTCTGCCAATGCATACTCCATCACTGCTTCCACTTTGGACCCCCTTGCCACCTTTGCAGGGACATGCAGAGAGAAGAAGCAGAACCAGGAATTTCTGGGTTCTCTGCCTGTTTCCATCTCTCTCTGGTTGCACCACCAACTATGCAGTGCAGCACGTGAAGGTCAGTTAGTCCTCCGCTCCCTGGGGGCGCTGTGCACAATATGTGTGTTTTTGGGAAAGGGAAAGAAGGGGCACACTAATGGGCTAAAGGGTAGAGGGAAGCCGAAAACTGAGACGCCCATCACCTCCATTACTGCAAACCCTTCCAATGTTACAGGGATATTTCTTTTACTTTCAAGGTAAGCTTTTTCATTGAAAAACACCACTATTTACCACTCCTCCTTCCTAAACTGTTAAATCCTCTATTATTTCAAATTTGCAATCTGTATATCATGCTAAAACTAAGGGAGAAGCTAAAACCTAATTTCCATTTCTATCATTGCAAACTGGACATATCATGAGCTAAAAGAAGCAGGAACTTCATGATATCCTGTTTTCACTGAAGGTCAACTCTACTAATATTTCTTTCCCTTATGTGTTTTGGTTTGATTTGGATGGTCCAGGTTAGTGACAAGTCTGTTTTAACCACCTCCCTACTGACTTCTTGTAAAGAAAAAACTGCAGGGAAGTAGAGGTCTATCTCTAGAGTGTATGTTGCCTGTATATTAACCCCTTCAACTCCCTTATCCTCCACATTTGCACATAACACCTTTATCTCCATCCTCCCATCGTGTATGACCTGTATCATTTCATTTATTAATTTTGGCACTATAATTTATTAATTCCCACGTGTATAACTTCAAAAATGTCTAGCCTACCCCTGTTACTCCGAATCTTGAAACTTGTAAACTTACTTTCTGAATTCTCTGGCACATAACTATTTTGTCCTGTGAGTAGGTAGACCTTGCTTTGTGCACTGGTGTGCAGTCATCTTGATATGCTGACGCCTTAAGAGTTCACTTCACTGGAACTAAGGGGCCAAGCCCAACCCCTAAGGGGCAAAACAACCCAGCACCATAATCCTCCCTCCAGCAAATGATTTGGACCAGTGCACAAGGAAAGGTCCATAAAGACATGGATGGGCGAGTTTGGGGTGGAGGAACTTGACTGGCCTGCACAGAATTCTGAGCTAAACCCGATAGAACACCTTTTTGGATGAATTAGAGCGGAGGCTGCGAGCTAGGCCTTCTTGTCCACATCAGTGCCTGACCTCACAAATGCGCTTCTGGAAGAATGGTCAAACATTCCCATAGACACACTCCTAAACCTTGTGTACAGCCTTCCCAAAAGAGTTGAAGTTGTTATAGTTGCAAAGGGTGGCCAACTCAATATTGAACCCTACGGACTAAGACTGGGATGCCATTAAAGTTCATGTAAAGGCAGGTGACCCAATACTTTTGGTAATATAGGTGTATATAAATATATATATATAATAAAAATATATATAAAAATAAAAAAAGTATATATACATATATATATATATATATATATATATTAGATATGATTTAACAAACTGTAATGGATAGAAGATATTTTAAGACCGTAAACTGTGTGCATGGTTCAACAAGCTAGATTGATTATATTTATTTTTTCACATGTATATCATGAGAGTACAATTTTTCTTTAATAAAAAAAATAATAATAGCTTTTGAACTGAGGATAATGTCAAGGTAAACTATAAAGTGAATAGAGGGTAAGTGACCCTCTGAGTACCTACAGGAAGTGACAGTTTATTTGAGTGTCTTCTTAATGGGTTGGTAAAGCTAAAACACATTGCAAATATTTAAAAATGAACTAGTACCATTTATTAATGTTTATGTAACATGTACAAGACAGATGCAGTACTGGACACATATGCTTTTGTATTTATATGTAATGGTGTACAATCCTTCCAGAAAAACAACCATTTTAGGTTAAACTTGGGTGGTCTGCTGTGTCCTTCAGTAGCATCTGTAACATTTGTGTAAAAAGTTAGGACTTCCCCCATTTTTTTTTTTAAAGGCCCTGTTCCTAAATAATTGTAACAGTTATTTTCTATACTGTAAAGTGCTCATGGATTTTAGTCATTTGACAGGCAGGTCTTCTGAATTATGCTGCTGATGAGAACTAACACTATCATATTTATTTTGTATTGCTTTTTACCTTACTATACTTTTACAAGCTTTTTAACTTACAGATGTATTACACTTTTCATTTACACAAATCAGCCTAGCAAAAGTCGTCCCTTAAGTCCACTTAAGCTACTACTTGATTTTAAGGTATGCCACTTTTACCTTCCTTTTACCAGTTTTAAAGTCACTTTTTATTTCACTTATTTATTTTTATGCTAATACAATGGGTTCAAACATATTTGCTTTTCCTGGCACTCCTCATGTCAGCATACCCATGGCGTGAAGTACGCCCCTTGATCCACTAGGCAAACTCCTCAAAAATTTACTCCAATTGCTCACTCAGGCAGTCATCACCCAAAAGACCATCAGTGGGCTTCTGCTGAACATGTAGTGCTGAGGCCCTTCCTACCATGCTATTGTGTCAAATTTGCCTGAAGGAGGCAGCAGGGAATTGAGACGCTAAACGTCAGGGGGTTAGGTTGTTTATTAAGCAGGCGATTGAGGAGAATATGGAGGACTGTGTCCTCAAGGAATCAGTGACAAAGGAAAAGGATCCACGCAGGTGGCAGGAGACATTTAAAGATTTCTTCAGATCATGACCAGAGCATGGAAGAGGAGGAACTGGAGTCTTTGATTTTGGTTTTATTCTTTATATGTGACAGCAAACAAAGAGGCTGTCAGTTGGTAATAAGATACTGTAGATCCACCTTTAAAGTAGAGGAAGTATTTCCCTTCCCTCAAAAAGGAGTTACCCACCATTCAATTTAGATCAAGGAATTATTGGAGGAGTGGGCAAAGCCTAATAGGAAGCCCAGCTGAGCTAACAGGTTCTCCAAGCTGGACCTCTTTTATGCTTGGGATTTAGAATATTAAGATTTGGCTCTGAAGGTTGATGTGGCTTTGCAAACACTAGACACACGTTACATCACCGTTACACGATCTAGGCTCTCTGTACTGATCCCGTGACTGGAGGAACTAAAGGACTGCTGCCTGCAGGAAGAGGCTCAAATTGCCCTCAGTGCCCCTCAATTCATCCAATGTTTGCCCAAACAGAACCTTGCTGGAAAAAGGAACTGCACATTTGGAGGCAATGTCTGCCAAACAATGCTGGAGACACACAACTCAACAGCCCCTAACTGAATAGGCCAGAATTCTCTCTGAGAGACGGACTAAATGCAAAGATGCTTCTGCCATGAAATCAGAAATTCTCTTTAATTCTTCCAAATACTCGATAATAGGGTCCCTAGGAATACTCAAATCCAGGGAAGCCTCTATGTTTGAGGTGCACAACTTGAGTGCTCTGGAAAGAGAGACCAGGGCTAAGCCCAGTTTGCCCTCCCTGGTGTCTGCTTCAAATGTACTTATGGAAAACTGGAGGATGGGGGATTTGAAGCAAAAATGTATGCTATTCTGAGGGGTATCAAAAAAAGAAAAAATTGTCTCTTAGAGTAGGGAACCAAGTAGGCTGAAATAGTGACAAAGAGTGTGGACAGCTGTAATGCGAAAAAGTACAAATCATTTATTGATTATCAAAAAATGTACCACCTAAAAACATAGGTCTTAGTATACATTAACACCCAGGTAGGGTGCACCTAAACCACTTGTGCAAGCATGCTGGCATAGAACAAAACCATAGACACATACAAGAAACATGAAACAAAATCGTCCGGACGGCAAGTTTACTGGCACACTGGGCACCACCATGGCGGATGCCGTATCACAGATTAGCCAAGTCTGTCAAGGTTGTGCTGCCGTGTGTCCACCGCTTGGAGGCTCAAGCATGAGGGAGCGGGAAACAGGCAACCAGCTGGGGGATGGATATTATTCCTGCTGTGCTTGAACCGATCCTGTTGTCCTAGACAGTCGAGCAAGCGGGTGGGGCATTAGTCCATCACAGATGAAAAGTTTCTGTGTACTCGGGAGAGTATGTGGTCATGGGCTATCGGGGATGGACAGGGCTCAAGATTTTCTATTCTGAGGGGTTGTCCTAGCGTGTTAAGTGATGGAATTGACCCTCCGGGATTGCCGACATGAGGAGAGAAAATGAAAATTAGGACAGCCAGAGAAAAAAGATGTAAGTAATCACTTAAAACAGTAGTAAACCCCAAAATGAAACGTTTATATACTGTAATTTACCAATCCTTAGATGTGGTAGTTGCCTCCGGTTTCTATTTTATTTATTTTTTTTTACTTTTCTTTCTTTAGTTTCACCTAGTGATCTGGACAGTAATATAATTTTTCTCTTATGCCCCGTACACACGGTCGAAAATCGGACTATGTTGTCAGAAAATCCGGCCGTGTGTGGGCTCCATCTGACTTTTTCCGTCAGAATTTTCGACGGAAAAAATTTAAGATCCTGCTCTCAAATTTTCCGACAACAAAGTCCGATCAGACTTTTTCTGATCGTGTGTAGAGAATTCCGACGGACAAAGTGCCACGCATGCTCAGATCAAATTACGAGACCAAAGCTATTGGCTACTAGCCTCTACGTAGTTCCGTTGTACGCAACGAACGTCACCACGTTCAGAATGATCGGATATTCCGACAACTTTGTCCGACCGTGTGTATGCAACACCACTGTCAGACAAAATCCGTC
Source organism: Lithobates sylvaticus (assembly GCA_028564925.1). Taxonomy (NCBI): domain Eukaryota; kingdom Metazoa; phylum Chordata; class Amphibia; order Anura; family Ranidae; genus Lithobates; species Lithobates sylvaticus. Next base: position 72,556,425 of record CM053028.1, read on the forward strand.
TGAAAAAATCCAACGGATTTTGTGGTCGGAATTTCCGACCCTGTGTACGGGGGCTTAGAGTGGCTCCCCTAGCTGGCTGCTGAGGAGCATTGGGGTCACCCTTGGACATCAGCACTAGCTGGAGAAGGTAGTGTTTGATGAACTAATGCCGCGTACACACGGTCAGAATTCTCGTCGGAAAAAGCTCTGATGGTTTTCCCGTCGGAAATTCCGACGGAATTTCGCACAAACTGTCTTGCCTACACACGGTCACACCAAATTCCGATGGTCAGTAACACAGTGGCATAAAACACGTTCGACAGCACTATAAAAGGGAAGTTTAATGCTTCCGAGCATGCGTCGAATTGTTTCCGAGCATGCGTCGGAATTTTGCGTGTCGGAATTGCATACACACGATCGGAAAATCCGATAGAAAGGTTTTCCGTCTGAAAAATTGAGAACAGGTTCTCAATCCAAAGTCCGTCGGAAATTCCGACAGAAAAGAAAACGATGGGCATACACACGGTCGGAAAATCCATTGAAAAGCTCCCATCGGACTGTTTCCATCGAAAATTCCGACCGTGTGTACGCGGCATTAGATGGACTAGTATGTTTAGATGGACTTTCCATAAGTGACTACCATAATTAAATCCTAACTACAGCTAACACTATTTAAGCAGTTACAGGCATTTTATTTGCTTTGGTATAAAGGTTTTAAATAAATGAATAAAAGCTGACCATTATAAGCACCCCTGTCAGTGTTAAATGGTTTGTCTGAACTCTCTTCCATTTTTGCAGGTAAAAAATCTATGTTACAGGGGGGACTGCTTTGTTAATGTTATTGATAGACTGCATCGTAGATGTCATTTTTGATTTTGCTTTTAGCACCACTTTAAACACTGGGAGAAATCTGGCCATTAAGTTCTGCAAATATGTATGTATATGTAAATATGCATAAGTACAGAATTTTTTTTTATATTATCAGTTTGATCAAAATATGTTTTTATCATTAGGTCATAACAGTGTCAGACTTCTACTTTTTCATTATCATCCATTATTTATCCAAGTATTTCTTCAAATTCAATTTCAGATTTCTTATGCATTTAAATTAATAATATTAACTATTTTTGTATATATTCATACTTTGATGTAGCTGTGAAGGGGGAGTTGTTTGGCCACCAAAACACATTACATTTTAAATCGCTTTACTGTCACTGCCACTAGTACTGGTGCATCACCTCACTTACTTTCCGGATCTGTCAAAAATTAGACCTTTATAGAATCATCTAGCAAACATTTTCCCATGTGCTACTATTTGATTTTAGGCCCTGATGAAGGAGGACCCACAAATGCATTGGCTGTTTTAGTTGACTCATTATGAACCATTAAATCAATTTTTTTACCAATTGATTGGACATGCTTCCTGTTTAACTATGTTTTAAGAACAGCAGCAGGGTCACTATGGAGAACACAGTAGGGAGATGAAATGAACACCTGCTTGCATGTGCCACTTTCACGCTGGCTGGATGAGTAAGGTGTCACTGTTTCACCAGTGACTTTCATTCTGCAATTTTAGATGGGAGGCAGTTGATGCCTTGCTCATCCAGCTGGCGAGGCAGTGACACATACAAGCAAGTTTTCTCTCTGCACATTTTAGAAAACCTTTGAGTTGTAAGTGTGATATGGGCCTTAGGGGTAAAGCAAAGCTCTTGAGCTCTTGGGAAATAAATTCTGTTGTTGTTTTCACTCCGTAATATCAGATTGTTGAACAACTGAGTCACAATGTTTCATATCCTGCATCATTTTTGCCGGAATGATAGGTTTCAGTACTCATGCACATGGGTGAACATGTAGATCTTCAGACATTTGATGCCTGGTACTCTTCAGTACATTTAAGTGACTGCTCAGTGGTACACCTTTGTGTCAACTAAAATACAGTAGAGTACTGAGTAGGCTGGGGTTGGGGCATTTAATTTGCAGTGGTAAAAATTGATGCACAGATTCAAAAGTATTTTAACCACCAGCTGATTTTCTTGGTTTACCTTGCTATGGTAACATTTGGGGCCTGCATCCTGTAAGCTTTTAAGCCTACCTTCCCTTAGATGCTACAGTTCCATGAGTTAGTCAGCAACATGGGTTCATAATGGAGCAACTCAGGAAACTGCTACTATTTGTTGTAGCTCTATCGTAGATGTCACTGATGCAACTTTGACCTCTTTGTTGTCTACTTTTTCATCCTTCAATATTTTGTAAGAAAGTCTACTCAGAAACCAGTCTATGTCCTGGTAGTCCTCTGGCCATTTCAAATACTGACACCTTTGTATGTAAGTCTGTATTGGTTTGAATTTTCTTAGTTGGTAGTCTGAGAGTGACCCAACCACCACCATGATAAGTACATCCTTCAGATCAGTAAAATAGCGACTTTGAGCATAATTAAATGCTTCCACACACCACCCATCCTTTAAAAATTGCTTTGTCACAATGCAAATGGTCTTCTTGCTGCTCCAGATAGCATCGCGAATATTTACAATATGATCTTCCCCGGGAATAAAGTTCCTTTCCTCAAAACACAGATTGAATCGGTTCCTTTCACAGTACTCAGAATCCAGGTTTTTTAGAAAGACATTTTCCACCCAGTTGAAATCCTTTTGAGTGTAACACAAATAGGCATCGTATTTGTGTATTTTTTCTTCTTGGATTTTTTCTTCAAGCAGAGAGAATACCATGTTCCTATAGAGACCAAAGAAAACCCCTCGAAAGTGTTTGTACGTAATCACAGAGATCAAAAAGATTGCAAGGGCAATAGAGGTAAAAACAAACAAGGAAAACCTAAGATGCCTTAACAATATTTCTTCATCACAGTCTTCATATGTCATACTATAAAGAGATACGTACATAAAAGGTTCAGGATAGGCACAAAAAATATCAGGAGAATCTTTCACGGTAGTATTAGTTTGGTTTAACCATATTAAAAAAGTTACAAGGGTGCAGTCACACACAAATTGGTTAAAGCCAATAGTAAGATTCTTCAAAGTGAAAAAAATCTCTGGGTTTGGTGAAAGTAGCTGGTTCTTTGAAATATCTAAAGTTATCAGGCCCTCAGGGAAAACGCCAGGTGTTAGATGTCTTAGAAAATTAGATGACAAGTTAAGGAATTCGAGAGAGGTCAGTTCCATAAAAAGGCCATCTGGAAGAAACTGGAGATGGTTGTTCGAGAGATACAAATGCTGAAGAGCAGAAAGATTATGAAACATGTCAAGGCACTGCCCATTTATCCAAATTAATTGTATCATATTGTTAGAAAGATCCAGATATGAGAGGGAATTGTTTGGTGGGATCTTGTAGAAAGGATAACAGTTAGACAATCGATTTTGTTTTAAGGAGATGCCACTAAGCTTGGTGTTCTGTAGAATCTTGTACAATACTCCAAGGTCTACCAATTGATTCTCTGATAAGTCAATTACTTGAGCTCTTAATTCATTGGTGTCGATTCCTTTTAGCTTGTTCTCTTTCAGATTTAGAAAATATAGGAACTTTATTCTTTCGCAAAATATTATGGACAGAATGGCATTGCCTCGCAGGTCTACATAGTTTAAATCTAGAAGGTTCTTAAAAGCGTCTTTTTGGATTGGTCCTATATGATTATCATTTAAGTGGATTTCAAGTACGCCTGTGAGGCCATCAAACGTATGATCATATATTTCGCCCAATAAATTACTGGAAAGATATAGAAAAAGAAGTTGGTACAGTCCTTGAAAGGCATTTTGTTCAATACGATTTATTTTATTTTTTGAGAGGTCCAGACTTAGCAAGGTGGACAGTTTTGCAAACAAAAGGGGCTTCAGAGAAAAGATTGATCCTCTTGATATGTTCAGAGCCTGAATGTCACTGTTGACCAAACCTGCAAAAGTTGAGTTATCTGGATCCCTGAGGTTCCGGAAGCCAAATCCAGGACCCATTGTGTGAGAACTAAGTTGTAACTGTTGCATTTTGGTTCCATTTATAGCATTGATCAGTGATTTCAATACTTGATCATTGAAACCATTTTCAGATATGGCCAATAAGTTAAAATTAATTTTCCGGAAAGGATTTCCACACTTGCTCCAGTCACTGATTTCTGCCCAACCTAGCCTATTTTGGGAAAGATCAAGGAGAGTGAAAGTCTTCAGCTCAAAGCTGTGAAGATCTCCCTCACAAATTCTGGATATTTCGTTGTCTCTTAAGCTTAGTATATTGAAGTTGTGCAAACGATAAAACAAGGGGTTGGGTTTGAGATATGTTATCTGATTGGAGGACAGCTGCAATGTTTCCAAATAAAGTAGGTCCTTAAAATAGTCATTTTCCAGAATGGAGCTGTTTAAATTGTTATATTTTAACATAAGACTGTTAAGTTGTGACAAGCCAGCAAATGCATCTTGATCCAATACCAGCATTACATTATAGGACAAATCTAAAGTATGGAGGTTTGGCAAATTTCTGAAGCTGTTCTTCTGTATTGTAAGCTTTTTAGTTTCCTGGCCGATAAGAAGCAGGAAATACATTTCCTCCAGAAGTGGAAATGACAGGGAATTTAATTCCTGGATGTAATTGTAACCTAAATGAGCATATCTTGTGTAGTTTGCCAGGTAGGGAATTTCAGTGAAATTACAGTTACTAAGAAAGACATTAAATCCAACAGTCTTGCAGCGTTTCTCATGGCTGGAGACAAGGAGAGGTGCACCAAGTAGAAGGGCTATGTGGTAGAACACAACGTACCTATACAACAGAAAAAGATAGTTAAAACACTTCACAATGACAATAACTATGATAAATGATAATAAAATCATTTTGGGACGTGATTTAGTAATAGAGTACTTTTTTATTTAACCCATTGAGCATAATTTCACTGAAAACATAAGTCTCCTTTTTTATTTAATCTTTTAAAAAGGCTATTAAATGTTTTGGACGGAAGCTGCTTTAAAACAATCTCCCATGTGCAGAGGATTTGTAACATCACAGGGCCAACTGAAATGCCGCGTACACACGGTCGGAATTCTCGACGGAAAAAGCTCCGATTGTTTTTCCCGTCGGAACTCCGACGGAATTTCGCTCAAACTGTCTTGCCTACACACGGTCACACCAAATTCCGACGGTCAATAACACAGCGGCATAAAACACGTTCGACAGCACTATAAAAGGGAAGTTTAATGCTTCCGAGCATGCGCCGAATTGTTTCCGAGCATGCGTCGGAATTTTGCGTGTCGGAATTGCATACACACGATCGGAAAATCCGATAGAAAGATTTTCCGTCGGAAAAATTAAGAACAGGTTCTCAATCCAAAGTCCGTCGGAAATTCAGACAGAAAAAGACCGTTGGGCATAGACACGGTCGGAAAATCCGATGAAAAGCTCCCATCGGACTGTTTCCATGTACACAGAAGGACAAAGAGAATACTGCATTAATTAAAAATGTCTGGCAGTGTTAAAACTTTATTTTTTAAGTATTTTTAAGGGTACACTAGGCAGCAGAAAAAAATGCAGGAACTGCTGGCAGGAAAAAAACACTCATATGGAGCATATTGTACACGCGTTTGGGTGCGTTTCTGTTTATAAGCATTTTTCCCCAAAACACTAGAAAAAATGTACACTTAACCGATCCTGACCGCTGCTCGATGATGTACGTTGACAGAATGTCACGGACAGGCAAATTGGCGTATATGTACGTCCCTTTTAATTTGCCGCCGTGCCATCGCGGGCGTGCCCGCCACAAGCTCCATGAGTAGGATCGCGGATCCCACGGACTCGATGTCCACGGGGATACCCGCGATCGTCTCACAGAGACTAATACAGCAATGGTTAACCAGACATTCTTCTCATTATTCCATCAAGAACCTTAATTTTGTTAATCTGCCAAGAAAAATGTATATGTATATATATATATATATATATATATATATATATATATATATATATATATATATATATATAATATAAAAAATATTTATATGTATATTAATATATTCATATTTTTGTTTAGCGCAACACTTTTGCTATACATTCATTATTTATGTGATCATGTCTCACGTCAGTGGAGCTGCTAAACACAAGTTTAATACGTTTACACAAGTGCAGTTTACTTTTGTTTTCATATATAATATATCACCATTTAAACATCCAGATATACAGTGCCTTGTAAAGGTATTCACCCCCTTGGCATTTTTCATGTTTTGTTGCCTCACAACATGGAATTAACATGGATTGTCTGAGGATTTGCATCATTTAACTTACAGAGCATGCCCACAACTTTGAAGATGATTTTTTTTTTTATTGTGAAGCAAACAACAAATAGGACAACATAACTGAAAAAGTCAATGTGCATAACTATTCACCCCCCTAAAGTCAATACTTTGTAGAGCCACCTTTTGCGGCTATCGCAGCTCCAAGTCGCTTTGGATAAGTCTCTATGAGCTTGCCACATCTTACCACTGGGATTTTTGCCCATTCCTCATTGCAAAACTGCTCCAGCCCCTTCAAGTTGGATGGTTTGCACTTGTGAACAGCAATCTTTAAGTCTGACCACAGATGTTCTATTGGATTGAGGTCTGGGCTTTGACTAGGCTATTCCAACACATTAACATGTTCCCCCTTAAACCACTCAAGTGTTGCTTTAGCAGTGTGTGTCCTGCTGGAAGGTGAACCCTGTCCTAGCTTTAAATCACACACAGAGTGGTACAGGTTTTGCTCAAGAATATCCCTATATTTAGCACCATCCATCTTTCCCTCAACTCTGACCAGTTTCCCAGTCCCAGTGGGGATGGTGCTCTTTGGGTGATGTGATGTGTTGGGTTTGCGCCAGACATAGCATTTTCTTTGATGGCCAAAAAGTCCAGAGCACCTTGCTCCATACATTTTGGGAGTCTCCCACGTGCCTTTTCGCAAACTCAAAATGTGCCATTTTGTTTTTTGCTGAAAGTAATGGCTTTCTTCTGGCCACTCTGCCTTAAAGCCCAACTCTATGGAGCGTACGGCTTATTGCCGTCCTATGTACAGATACTCCAGTCTCTGCTGTGGAACTCTGCAGCTCCTCCAAGGTTACCTTAGATCTCTGTGCTGCCTCTCTGATTAATGCCCTCCTTGCCCGGTCCATGAGTTTTCGTGTGCGGCTGTCTCTTGGCAGGTTTGCTGTTGTGCCATGTTCTTTCCATTTGGTTATGATAGATTTAATGGTGCTCCTAGGGATCATCAAAGATTTGGATATTTTTTTATAACCTACCCCTGACATTGTCCCTTACTTGTTTGGAGAGTTCCTTGGCCGAGAAATGGTTAAAACCCCCGGCAATACGCCGCAATAGCGGAGTTTTGGCGGCGGTATTACAGTGCTGCCCTATTGATTTCAATGGGGAGCAGCCTACAAAACGCCCTCGGTGTGAAAGGGGTGTAAGCGTTGGAGATTCTTAATGTTGGAAATTGGTTTGTGACTTACTGAGAAAAACACAGGGGAATGGTTATGTGTTGGGGGGAAAAAACAAGGTATAGAACAGGGGTACTCAACCCGTGGCCTGTCCGTGGAGCCCTCGGATGTGGCCCGCGACCTCAAACCAGGGAAGCGCATGCCCATGCTCTGGGATGGTGGGTCGGCCAGCCCAGATCGTGATCAATGGGTTGATCCCAGAGCATCAAAGTGCATGGAGCCAGCATCGGTAGCGGAGGAAGTAGGTGGCTACAGAGGTAGCAGGAGCCGCAAAAGCTGACGATTCCTCTGTAGCGCCACCTCCTGTCCCAGGTGGAGGGATGCCAAGAGCACTTTGCCTGGGACCTTTCTAGAAGCCTGGACAGTGATGCCAGCAGAAGCTGGAAGATAAAAAGGTCAGTGTATTAACATCACATAACCTGGTTTGGTGCACTTTTTCTCCTGATGTGAGATCCGAAGCACATAATTATCTCATCCCTCCCCCACAATGCTAGGAGGACAAGGCATTATGTATCACCCTCTGCCAAATTACAAGGATCAGCTTACCAATGGAACCCTTTATATTTTATTGGGACTGTGAATTATTTATTTTATCAAGTTATAATAAAAATAGGTTTACAATTAAAGTGGTTAATTTTTTTTCTAAAATAATAAACATGTTATATGTATCTGCTCTGTGCAGTGGTATTGCACAGAGCAGCCCAAACCTCCTCTTCTGGGGTCCCCTGCCACACACAGCGTGGTCCATCCCAGCCCCCTGCTCCCAGGATTTGATTGACAGCAGCTTCTGCTGCCTCTGTGTACTGTGAGAGTGGGGAGAGCACCGCTGCTGACAGGCACAGCACTGGATCTAGATATTTACAGAGGTAGGTGGGGCACGGGGGGCACAATACAACTACCGGGTCTGACTTTAGACTTTACTGTCTTGACTTTAGAACCACTTTAAGGACTCATTCACATTATGCATTTTGCAACAAGCAGATTTCTGTGCATTAGGGCACACTGCATTGAGGCAGCTCATTTGTTTTGGGTGGGCTGGAAGCCCACCTTAACCACTTCAGCCCCGGACCAATTGTCAGCTTAAGGACCAGAGGTCTTTTTTCAATTTCGCACTGCACTACTTTAACTGGTAATTGCGCGGTCATGCAATTTTGTAACGAAACGAAATTTGCGTCCTTTTCTTCCCACAAATAGAGCTTTCTTTTGATGGTATTTGATTGCCTCTGTGATTTTTATTTTTTGCGATATAAACTGAAAAAGAGCGAAAATTTTGAAAAAAAAAAGAGATTTTCTACTTTTTGTTATAAAAAAAAATCTAATAAACTCAATTTTAGTCAAACATTTGGGCCAAAATGTATTCAGCCACATGTCTTTAGTAAAAAAAATGCCAATAAGCGTTTATTTATTGGTTTGCGCAAAAGTTATAGCGTCTACAAACTAGAGTACATTTTCTGGAATTTACACCGCTTTTAATTTATGACTGCCTATTTCATTTCTTGAGGTGCTAAAATGGCAGAGAAGTACAAAACCCCCCCAAATGACCCCATTTTGGAAAGTAGACACCCCAAGCTATTTGCTGAGAGGCATGTTGAGCCCATTGAATATTTTTTTTTTTAGTCCCAAGTGATTGAATAAAGACAAAAATAAAAAATAATTTTTTTTTTTTCTTCAAAAAGTTGTCACTAAATGATATATTGCTCACACATGCCATAGTTATATGTGGAATTGCACCCCAAAATACATTTTGCTGCTTCTCCTGAGTATGGGGATACCACATGTGTGGGACTTTTTGGGAGCCTAGCCGCGTACGGGGCCCCGAAACCCAAGCACCGCCTTCAGGATTTCTAAGGGTGCAAATTTTTGATTTCACTCCTCACTACCTATCACAGTTTCGAAGGCCATAAAATGCCAAAATAGCACAAAACCCCCCCAAATGACCCCATTTTGGAAAGTAGACACCCCAAGCTATTTGTTGAGAGGCATGGTGAGTATTTTACAGCTCTCATTTGTTTTTGAAAATGAAGAAAGTAAAGAAAAAAAATTTTTTTTTTTCTTTTTTCAATTTTCAAAACTTTGTGACAAAAAGCGACATCTGCAAAATACTCACAATACCTCTCAGCAAATAGCTTGGGGTGTCTACTTTCCAAAATGGGGTCATTTTGGGGGGTTTTATGCCATCTGGGCATTCCATGGCCTCCGAAACTGTGATTGGCAGTGAGAAGTGAAATAAAAAAATTACTCCCTTAGAAAGCCTGAAGGCGGTGCTTGGTTTTTGGGGTTCCGTACGCAGCTAGGCTCCCAAAAAGTCCCACACATGTGGTATCCCCGTACTCAGGAGAAGCAACAGAATGTATTTTGGGGTGTATTTCCACATATGCCCATGACATGTTTGAGCAATATATCATTTAGTGACAACTTTTTGTAAAAAAAATATATATATTTTTTTTTTTTCATTATTCAATCTCTTGGGACAAAAAAAAAAAATATTTAATGGGCTCAACATTGCTCTCAGCAAATAGCTTGGGGTGTCTACTTTCCAAAATGGGGTCATTTGGGGGGGGTTTGAACTGTCCTGGCATTTTATGCACAACATTTAGAAGCCTATGTCACACGTCACCCACTCTTCTAACCACTTGAAGACAAAGCCCTTTCTGACACTTTTTGTTTACATGAAAACATATTTTTTTTTTTGCAAGAAAATTACGTTGAACCCCCAAACACTATATATATTGTTAAAGCAAAGGCCCTACAGATTAAAATGGTGGGTGTTGCATTTTTTTTTTCCACACAGTATTTGCGCAGCGATTTTTCAAACGCATTTTTTGTGGAAAAAATACACTTTTTTTTATTTTAATGCACTAAAACACACTATATTGCTCAAATTTTTGATGAAATAAAAAATATGATCTTAGGCCGAGTACATGGATACCAAACACGACATGCTTTAAAATTGCGCACAAACACGCAGTGGCGACAAACTACATACATTTTTAAAAGCCTTTAAAAGCCTTTACATGATACCACATTAGATTCACGGAGGAGGTCTACTGCTAAAATTACTGCCCTCGATCTGACCTTCGCGGTGATACCTCACATGCATGCTGCAATTGCTGTTTACATATGACGCCAGACCAACGCTTGTGTACGCCTTTGCGCAAGAGAAGGGGGGGCAGGGGTGCTTTTTTTTTTTTTTTTTTGTTTTTTTTTTATTTTTTTATTTAGCTTTTTTATTCTATTTTTAAACTGTTCCTTCCATTTTTTTTCTTTGTTATGATTTTTATTGTTATCTCAGGGAATGTAAATATCCCCTATGATAGCAATAGGCAGTGACAGGTACTCTTTTTTTGAAAAAATTGGGGTCTATTAGACCCTAGATCTTTCCTCTGCCCTCAAAGCATCTGACCACACCAAGATTGGTGTGATAAAATGCTTTCCCAATTTCCCAATGGCGCGGTTTATATCCGGGAGGGGGGACATTCCCTCCTACTGCTTGTAAAAGCAGTCTAGAGGCTAATTACCCGCTAGAATTGCTTTTACATGAAAGCCGATCACTGGCTGAAAAGAATGATACCAAGATGATACCTAAACCTGTAGGCATCATTCTGGTATAACCATTCAAAGTCCAGCAACATACTGGACATATATTGTAATCTTTTTTTTTTTCATGCAGCCTCTTGGCTGAACGAAAAAAAGAGATTGATTGGTGGGTATGCCCACCATTAGAATACCTCCCTTCATCCACCCACTTCTAATGATGGGCATACATGCACCATTTATATATGCCGATGCATGGGGGCATCCTCCCGCAAAAGTTATGCCGTGTACACACGGTCGGAATTTCGACCGTATGTACGTGGCATTAGGAGCCAATCGCTCCTCCGCCCCCCCTGCTGCCCCCATGCTTCGGCACATATGCTCTTTTTTTTAACTGTGGTGGTGAAATCACCTCCTACAGCGTTGGAGTCGCGGCTTTATGTATCGTGGGAGCAAACGCTGTTGCTGTCAAGATAAATAAATCCGCGCTGCAACTGAATGGCGCACCTGAAAACAAAAAAATGCTCAACACTAAAACACAGTAAACAAAATTACATACCTGAAAAGCAAGCATGATAAAACATGATAAAACATAATAAAACATTGCAGAATAGAATGGAGTAAAAAAAGAGCAACAATAGAGAGAGAGAGAGAACAATAAAACGACAACTATTTTTGTTTTTTTTATTTTTTTGAGATTCACAGGTAAAAAAGCTCCTGACTGTTAGCGACTGAATCAAAACGCTACCACAAAAAAAATGTTAGCGATCGCAGGGATCAGGCCTGACTCTGCGAACACTGCAGTTATGTGTGCTTAGTGTTTTGTAAGTGACAGTGATCGATCGATACTGCACTTGGGTGGGCTGGGCTGGGCGGAGGGGGAAAACGCAGGTGCTAGCAGGTATCTGGGCTGATCCCGCTAACAATGCGTTTTTTTGGAACCCTAAACTGCTGGGACGCTAGTATAGATCTGATCAGATCAGATATTGATCTGTTCAGATACTATACCACTAAGGGAGGTGTATGCTTTGCGCGTGGGTGTTTGCGGTACTGGCACTAACCTGGGGCGACGCAGACCTTATTTGACCCTAAAACCTAATTGATATCACCCGCCGGGCGATCAGGGGGTTAAACCGTTATTGGGTAATAAATGGCGGGTGCCCTGACAGTATAAAAAACAAGCTAACTAACCAGCGTCACCCGTAACAGTAATACAAAAAAAAACTGGTTACCTAGCGACACTAATGCAGGGATCAGAAAAACGATCGCTTAGTGACACTGGCAAAAGGGGGTGAAAGGGTTAACTAGGGGCAATCAGGGGGTTAAACCTTTATTAGGTAATATATGGGGGTACCTGACGCTATATAAAAACCTGACGGGGAACCTAAATAACGAAATAACTAACTGACTAACCAGCGTCACCAGTGACAGTTATACAGTGATCACTGGTGAAAGGGTTAACTCTAGGGGCAATCAGGGGGTTAAAACCTTTATTTAGGTTGTAATATGGGGGTACCTGACCTATAAACCTATTTATGAACCTATATAAACATGGCGGTTAACCTAAAAAAAAAACTGGTTACCTAGCGACACTAATGCAGCGATCAGAAAAACGATCGCTTAGTGACACTGGCAAAAGGGGGTGAAAGGGTTAACTAGGGGCAATCAGGGGGTTAAACCTTTATTAGGTAATATATGGGGGTACCTGACGCTATATAAAAACCTGACGGGGAACCTAAATAACGAAATAACTAACTGGCTAACCAGCGTCACCAGTGACAGTTATACGGTGATTACTGGTGAAAGGGTTAACTCTAGGGGCAATCAGGGGGTTAAAACCTTTATTTAGGTTGTAATATGGGGGTACCTGACCTATAAAACTATTTATGAACCTATATAAAACATGGCGGTTAAAATAAAAAAAAAATGGTTACCTAGCGACACAATGCAGCGATCAGAAAAACGATCGCTTAGTGACACTGGCAAAAGGGGGTGAAGGGGTTAACTAGGGGCAATCAGGGGGTTAAACCTTTATTAGGGGGGGTAGGGGGCTACCTAGGACCTAAAACTAACTGCCCTGACAGTTATTACAGTCACACTGACACTAAATGCAGTGATCAGTAAATAAATGATCACTGCAATTAGTGACACTGTGACTGGGGGGGGGAGGGGGTGATCTGGGGGGTGATCAGGGGGTGACAGGGGGGTGTTTTGTGTGCCTAACTGTACTGGTGTCAGTGTACTGTTGTGCACTAACCTTAACATGTTCGCCGCTCGGCGTCTCCGGTCACATAGACCGGCGCACCGAGCGTGACATCACTTCCGCCTTCCTGTCTATACAATAGACAGGAAGGGGAAGCTTTTCATTCGCCAGGAGCGATCGCGAGGGGGTGGCCAGAAACCACTGGCCGTCCCCTCGTCCCGGATCGCTCCTGAAGCGATGCCGACCGTCCCCGCCGGCGGAGGGGGGTCCGATCGGACCCCCCAACCGCCTAAAGAATGGCACGTACAGGTACGTGGTTCTGCCTGTACGTGCCATTCTGCCGACGTATATCTACATGGGGCGGTCGGCAAGTGGTTAACCACTTGACCTCCGGAAGATTTACGCCCCTTCCTGACCAGGCCATTTTTTATGATACCGCACTGCGTTGCTTTAATTGACAATTATGCAGTCGTGAGACGCTGTACCCAAATAACATTTATGTCCTTTTTTTTTTCTCCATAAATAGAGCTTTCTTTTGGTGGTATTTGGTCACCTCTGCAGGTTTTATTTTTTGCACTATAAACAAAAACCATTGACGACAATATAAAAAAAAAAATATATATATATATATATATATATATATATATATATATATATATATATATATATATATATATATATATATATATATATTATTTTACTTTCTGCTCTAAAACACATCCAATAAAAAAATGTAAAAAATTTAATTTCTTCACTAATTTAGGGCAATATGTATTCTGCTACATTTTTTTTGGTAAGAAAAATCTCAATAAGCGTATGTTGATTGGTTTGCGCAAAAGTTACAGCATCTACAAACTATGGGATATATTTATGGAATTTTTTATTTACTAGTAATGGCAGGGATCAGCGACTTATAGCGGGACTGCGATATTGCGGACAAATCAGATAATAACTGACACTTTTGACACTTTGTGGAAGCCAGTGACATTATTACAGTGATCAGTAATAAAAAATATGCACTGTCACTGTACTAATGACACTGGCAGAGAAGGGGTTAACATCAGAGGCGATCAGAGGGTTAAATGTGTTCCTGAATATACATAACGACAAAATGGAAATGTCTATATATAGAAATGGAGTTCGGTTTAATAGCATGTTGTTAAAAAGGTGGTCTTTATTGTTATTATACAACATTTAAAGAGGAACTGTAGTCTGTTTACATAATTTGTAATAAAAACATCTTTGCCATTCTGAAGCTTCCCTCCAACAACTTTGCATATTATTTTATTAATACTGTGATTCTGTACTTGCCAAATATGCTGCAGAAATTTCCCTCCACTGAGTCTGGCTGCATTCATTTTAACTGTGGGCAGCTGAAGCTGCTGCCTGTTCACTTCCTGGATTTACATAGACACACAGAGTCACACCTCCAGCTCTGCAGCTCTCATTGGCCCTCTTATGACTCATCCCCCTTCCTTCCTGGCAAACTTTCATGAGAGTGGGAGAGAGAGAGCTGTGCATGATATCATAAGCCTAGGATAATGGCCAGACAAGAAACAGGAAGTGGGCTGTATAAGGTATTTATAGGTAGAAAAAAAAAATTACTATCTAAGGTCAAAACAACAAGGGCAGAAGATTTAATAGATGAAAAAACAACTGAAGTTCCGCTGAAAATTTTATTTTTACAAATACTACAGCTGCTGACTTTTAAAATACGGACACTTACCTGTCCAGGGGGGCCACGATGTCCTCACCCGAAGCCGATCTGTCCCTCAGCTCTCGGGTGGAGGCGCTGCCATCTTCGGTAAGGGAATCAGGAAGAGAAGCCTTGCGGTGTCACAGCCAAGTTTTCTACTGCGCATGCGCGAGTCACGCTGCGCGATCCTACTAGTCCCTGCTGTCTTCTGGGACCTGTGTGTTTCCCAGAAGGCAGCGGGGGGATGGAGGAGGGGCCAGACATGGCGTAGATCGCAGCGGAGCCTGCAGTGAAAGGTACCAAATGCAACACCGGAGGGGGGAGGAATCCGATCAGCGGAAGTTCCATTTTGGTGGAACTCCGCTTTAAGTTCAGTTTATGTTAGGGTGACCAGACATCCCCGGTTTCCGGGGACAGTCCCCGGATTGAGGACACTGTCCCTGGACCAAGTCTGTCCCCGGTTTTGTCCCCGGATTGTATGTGAACAGGGGCTGGGGCAATTTCAAAGACAGTCAGTGCAGAATTTAAGAAAATAAAATTCTGAATTACACACCCCCGCTCCATCGCTCATACTAGCTTAGAGGGGGGTGTATTTCTTTCCATTATCTGTGCCCCTTTCTGATGATCATATGCTGGTCGGAGCGGAGGGAATATTTCTTCAGTTTCAGGTGCATGCCCATCCAGCTCCGCTCGCATGTTCTTCTACCTTGGCTCAAGTCCCGGCCAGCCGCCTGCCTGCTTATCTCCTTGCCTTCCCTGGCGGAGTGACCTTCCTCCGCTCCCCACTCAGTAGTACCCGGGGCTCGAAGAGTAAGACTTGACAGGCTGTGAGGCAGGCGGCAAGCGGCGATGGGCAGAGAGTCGCTGATTGCCGCCATTGCTAGTAAAAAAAAAATATGTCCCTGGATTTCATTAAAAAAATCTTAGTTTATGTGCTCTTTTTCCTGGGCTACTTGTTACTTCTTTACGGGTAATCTCACGAAAATACAAGAAATTGGTGTCATGTATACCGGTTTAAACAGGCTGCTTGTAGTATTTGTAATGTTGCATAATAATTGCATAACTCCTATGTAATCTGTATGTGAAAGTTACATTTTCTCATGACTGTCATCCTTTGTAACAGACATGTTTTGGATGTTTTGTAACTTTCTTTATTTGAAACCTGAATAAATTTACCCTTTAAAAAAAAAAAAAAAAAAAAAAAAAGGTTAAATGTGTTTTCTAACTGCCCCCCGCCCCCCCCCCCCCCCCCCAGTTAGAAAACACATTTAACCTTTTTTTTTTTTTTTTTTTAAAGGGTAAATTTATTCACCCTTTTACTAGGGAAAGGCATGGACTCCCGTTCTGTCTGTGTACACTTCTGTCTGGGTATCACTTCCCGAACTAATGTCCTTACTCGATCATTTCTCCCTAATTTCCATTCTGACCCTAAACTCGCAAAAAAAACACAGCACTTAATATATCGTTATCCCTCGCTGAAGTACAGCTTCTTCAAAACACATAACTTCAAGTGGGCCTCTCATTCTCTCCCATACTTAGGTGTCCAGCTGACCCCTTCTATTGACACTTTATACAAAGCAAATTATCCCCCTTATTCAAAAAACTTAAAGAAGATCTTCGTTTCTGGGCAGAATACTCTCTTTCATGGTTTGGCAGAATCAATTCCATAAAAATGACTTTTTTGCCCAGACTCCTGAATTATTTCCAGACACTACCGGTGGCGATTCCGAGAGGAGATATGCAACATCTACAAGCTGCAGTCCTACGTTTCATATGGGGTAATAAAAGCCCACGGATACAAAAGAGAACACTCTACACACCTAAATCCATGGGAGGACTTGGTCTTCCCAACCTACAGGCTTACTATTACTCAGCCCAGATAGCCCATCTGACTTACACTACAGCTAAAGGCTCAGTCCCCCTTTGGGTTTACATAGAGGCACTTGCATGCCACCCATTGGCAATAGGAACCCTGATGTGGCTTCCCAATCGCAAACGCCCGTCTATCCTATGCCCTAGCGGTATGGGACAAAACACGTAACCGTACGCCACTATCATCCCCGCACACACCATTAGCGCCCATTCTCTGCAACCCAGAGTTTCCACCTGGCCTTGCTCCGCAACTGTTACAATGGTGGCTCAATAAAGGATTACTGAGAATTGGAGATCTCCTCAATGGGAACCAAATGTATACAATACGATATCTCAAAGATAACTTTTCAATGCCTCCTACTGAGGTATTTCGATACAATCAAATCTCATCATTCATTAACTCCAAGCTTAAACAGGTGAGGGGTCCCGTTACACTTACCACATTTAAACTAACTTGTCAAAATAGAGGAACACAGAGAGGCCGGATTTCTGCAATATATTCCTCCATAACTGAACCAGGTACTAAGCTTGCCTATATGGCCCAATGGGAAAGAGATCTGAACCTCACCTTTGAACTACCAGATTGGCAGGATATTGCTTATCAGCTATCCAAAATTTCCATTAATACTACCCTTATTGAGGCCAATTACAAAACACTCTTACGCTCTTATGCATCCCTCTTCCTCGTCTGATTGTTTCCGACGTTGCGGACAGATGGGGACCATGTATCATATCTGGTGGCAATGTCCACTCGTAACCAGGTTTTGGATAAGAATCTTTAATCTAATTAATTCAGTGACAGGAGTCTCCGGAAAGCGCGCTCTTCCATAAACTACCTGATGGAACACCCAAAAAATCAACAAACTTAATTAACTATATTTTTCTGGCGGCGAGAATTACGATTGCAAGAAACTGGAGACAGTCTAGAATTCCCTTAGACCAGGTTAAAAATAAACTTAATTGGATTATGGTCAATGATAAGCTCACTCATATTCTATATAAAACAAAGATGTTCAACAAGGTGTGGGACCCGTGGATTGATTATATCTCAATCCAGTAAGGAACTCCAGGATGACCCTCTCTCTCTTCTCCCTCTCCTTTTTCTCTTCTCTTCTTCCTGCTCCCTTTCCTCTCTCCCTTTTCTTTTGTTTTTGTGATATGTTTTTCATACAACCTAGTTATTGATATGTTTATGTAAAACACAACTGACATAGTAGGAGGCCCTATGACATCACGGGTCCAGGGTAGACTCTGAAAATTGAGGTCGGGGTCACCTGAAGCCCGGGGTCCCCTCTACCCCCCCTTTTTTTTAGTGTATTTTAATTTTACCTGTTTGTATACTCATACACCTAAGATGTTCTGCTCAATGGCTCTAGCAGCTGCTATAGAGGTATTATGGTGATATTGCTTACCTCCTGAAAGGTTTTATGATGTTCAGAAAAACATGGTCAGGATATCTATATGTCTGGTTGTATGGAACTTGGTTATTTGTCCTTTTGTTACCAATAAAAATATTGAAATATAAAATGGATGCAGCCAGACTCAGTGGAGGGAGATTTCTGCAGCATATTTGGCAAGTACAGAATCACAGTATATATAAAATAATATGCAAAGTGGTTGGAGGGAAGCTTCAGAATTGCAAAGATGTTTTTATTACAAATTACGTGAGCAGACTGCAGTTCCTCTTTAACCACTAGCCGCCCGCCCACTGTCATATGACGGCGGGACGAGGCAGCTCTCGTTCAGGGCCGCCATCATATGACGTGATTGTTTCCCGGGCCACTAGGGGGCGCACGCGATGCGTCACTGGGGACTCGATGCGCGTGCCTGGCGGCCGCGATGTCCCTTGGGCACCCGCGATTGCCCAGTAACTGAGCAGGACTGTGGATCTGTGTGTGTAAACACACAGATCCACGTCCTGTCAGAGGAGAGGAGACCGATAGTGTGTCCCTTGTACATAGGAACACCAATAGGTCACCTCCCCCAGTCAGTCCCCTCCCCCCACAGTTAGAATCACTCCCAGGACACACATTTAACCCCTCGATCACCCTCTAGTGTTAACCCCTTCCCTGCCAGTCACATTTACACAGTAATCAATGCTTTTTTATAGCACAGATCACTGTATAAATGTGAATGGTCCCAAAAATGTGTCAAAGGTGTCCGATATGTCTGCCGCAATATCACAGTCACGATAAAAATTGCAGATCGCCGCCATTACTAGTAAAAAAAAAAATAATAATAATAAAAATGCTATAAATCTATCCCCTATTTTCTAGACGCTATAACTTTTGCGCAAACCAATCAATATACGCTTATTGCGATTTTTTTTTACCAAGAATATGCAGGAGAATATATATCGGCCTAAACGAAGGAAAAAAAAATTTGGATATATGTTATAGCAAAAAGTAAACAATATTGTGTTTTTTTAAACTTGTCCCTCTTCTTTTGTTTATAGCCCAAGAAATAAAAACTGCAGAGGTGATCAAATACCACCAAAAGAAAGCTCTATTTATGGGGAAAAAATTATAAAAATGTAATTTGGGTACAGCGTTGCATGACTGCGCTATTGTCATTCAAAATGCGACAGCGCTGAAAGCTGAAAAATGGCTTGGGCAGGAAGGGGGTGAAAGTGCCCTGTATTGAGGTGGTTAAACTAAAAAGTACAAGGAATCTCTTGTCTGACCACTTGAACATGTTTGTGGATCAGTTGGCATCACGCTGGCTCTGGATCGGTTGGCGTTGTATGGCGGCGTAATGTTGCTATACATGTTTTCTCTCTTTCATCAGGATTCCGCACTGCCTCACCACCTGCTTTCTGAAGAGATTTCTGTTGTGCTGGCCCTTGTCTCACTTACTTATTACTTAAACTTCCTGCCAATTTACTTTGTCAAACATCCAGAGCGGCAGAGTATCACTGCGCCCATTGTGTGCTCTGCACTGGCAGCTGTATAACAGGGAAGCAGTCATGCCGTTGGCAGTGCCCCGTCATTATCCATTCCTCATCCATCCAGTTGTGGTTTATATGCGGAGGGCACAATTCAGCTGCAGATATCAGTGTATTGTTACAAATCCTTTCATTTCAGGTAGCTCATTCCTGACCCAATTGCTTATCACATTCGTTTAGTGTGAAGGTTAATCATTAATATTACAAGTGAGTGTTATGATAAAAAGAGCCGCATGTGGGAAAGTGTGTGATGCTAGCAGCTGTTCTCTTGTTACAATGGTCTTTCAGAGACTTCCAGCATGTTACAGGAAACATTAACACACTGTTCCCATAATAAACAAGACTGTTTGAATGCATTCAGGTTACAAGAGACTGTTAAAGACTGCGTGCATGTGTCAGGAGACTGTTATGGTAGAACAGGGGTCTCCAAATGTTATAAACAAAAGGCCAGCTTACTGTCCTTCAAACTTTAGGGGGGCTGGACTGTGGCAAGTGGGAGAAGAAAATGTCCTGGCGTAAGTGGGAGTAAACAATGCCCCATCATTGGTATTAGGGCAGCACCGTGGTTAAGTGGTTAGCACTTCCACCTAGCAGCACTAGGGTCCTCAGGTCAAATCCCAACCATGGCACTACCTGCCTGGAGCTTGCATGTTTTCCCTGTGCCTGTGTGGGTGTTTTCCAGGTACTTCGGTTTCCTCCCACACTCCAAAGACATGCTGGTAGGTAAATTGTCTCCTGTCTAAATTGGCACTAGTATGTGTATGTATGGATGTGAGTCAGAGACCTTAGATTATAAGCTCCTTTAGGGCAGGGACTGATGTGAATGTACAATATATGTGAAGTGCTGTGTAAATTGATGACACTATATAAGTACCTGTAATAAATAAATTTGAGGGAGTAATAGTGCCCCATCGTTGGTATCAGTAATAGTGTCCCATCAATGGTATCAGTGGGAGGAACAGTTTCCGATCATTGGTGCCCCATTGTTGGTATTAGTAATCGTGCCTCATCGTTGGTATCAGAGGGAAGAACAGTTTCCCATCATTGGTGTCAGTAAAAGTGTCCCATAGTTGGCATCATTGGGAGGAATAGTGCCCCATCATTGGTGTTCATGGATGGGAATAGTGCCTCATTGTTGGGGTCAGTGGGAAGAATAGTGCCTCATCGTTGCCATCAGTTGGAGGAATAGTGCCCCATCATTGGTGTCAGTGGGAGGATTAGTGCCCCATCATTGGTGTCAGTGGAAGGAATGGTGCCCCATTTTCGGTGTCAGTGGGAGGAATAGTGCCCCATTGTCAGGGTCAGTGGAAGGAATTATGTCCAACTGTTGCTGATGGTGGAGGGAATAGTGCAGGGGCCGGATAAAAGCAAACAAAGGGCCACAGTTTGGAGACCACTGTGGTAAAAGGAGCTGCATTTGGAAGAAAGTCTCTCCTACATTACCTAACTACATTATACTACATTAGTGTGCTGATCAATTTGTGGTTTCAAGCTTGGCAACATTACAGTGATTGTAACGTCTAGTTTTTTCTTTCAATAAAAATAACAAACATGTTATACTTACCTGCCCTGTGCAGTTGGTTTTGCACAGAGCAGCTCTGATCTGCCTCTTCTTGGGTCCCTCCCTCCTGTCGAGTGCCCCCACAGCAAGCAGCTTGCTATGGGAGCACCCAAGCCGAGTCACAGCTCCATGTGTCCATTCAGACACAGAGCTCTGGCCAGGCCCGCACCCTCTCTCTCCTAATTGGCTGGCTGACTTTGATGAACAACAGCGGGAGCCAATGGCGCCGCTGCTGTGTCTCAGCCAATCAGGAAGCAGAGTCTCGAACAGCAGAGACATTCATGATCACTAGACAGAGATGGGGCTCAAGTAAGTATTAGGGGGTGGTGGGGTAGCTGCATTAAGATAAAAAACGTTTGCCTTTACAACTCCTTTAGGGGAACATTAAGGCCCCTTTCAAATGGGCGATCCAATCCAGTCCGCCTGTCAGTTTTTCAGGCAGACCTGATCAGACCCTCCAGTCTCTTCTATAGAGCTGCAGATGTCAGCGGACACATGCCAGGGAAGGAGGAAAGGGGAAAACTATAAAGCAGTCACCCCTTGTAACCTCCACGAGCAGGGACCTCCTATTCCTTCTGTATTGAACTGTACTGTAATTGTACTGTCCCCCTTTTTATTGTAAAGTGCTGCATAAACTGTTAGCGTTAGATAAATCCTGTATAATACTAATCTGGAACACTTATGCCGCGTACACACGGTCGGACTTTCCGACGGCAAATGTGCGATCGGAGCCTGTTGTCGGAAATTCCGACCGTGTGTAGGCGCCATCGGACAGTTTCCATCTGGATTTCTGTTGCACAAAATTTGAGCTCTGGTTCTCAAATTTTCCGACAACAAAATCTGTTTGCGTAAATTCCGATCGTGTGTAGACAATTTCCGATGCACAAAGTGCCACACATGCTCAGAATCAAGCAGACGGGTAGCACTGGCAATTTGACTTAATTTTTCTCTGCTCATCGTACGTGTTGTACGCCACCGCGTTCTTGACGTTCGGAATTTCCAACCAACTTTGTGCGACCGTTTGTATGCAAGACAAGTTTGAGCCAACATCCGTCGGGAAAAAAAAATGGGATTTTGTTGTCGGAATGTCCGATCGTGTGTACGCGACATAATTGTTTATCCATTACTAGCATTGGATTTCATTAGATTTGCATTAATGTTTTGATGTTGACATCTAGTGGCAATTCAGTGTAATTACAACTTGTTATTTCTATATTTGTAAATGGTATAATCCAGCTGCCCTGTATGTTGAGGCTAGTTATTCAATCCATAGATAGACCCCCTCCCTTCTGTGTATGTTCCCTCAGTAAACTGTCAGACTTCATAAGGCTGAGAAGATTTTTTTTTTCAAAGAATAACATTTTATTAAAGGTTTTGGCACATTAACAATCAGAAGGAAAATGACTGAACTGTGACACGTTCAGTAATGTATAACATCATCCATAAACAGCAACAAATAATGCTTATGAGGCATGTGGGCAACAACAAAATTCCAGCAGATGCGAGCTCTGGCGTCCACTTGGGCAGCCTCACTATATTATGTTATATGGAAGAGCAAAGAAAAACAAATGAATCAAGTGCCCCAGTGGACTCAACCTGGCGTGCATAAGGGAATTCCTGGACATGAGGAAGGTGCTTACTGAGCAGATTACCATACTGGTTGGATAGACCAAGGTCTAAAGCAGTTCTGTCAATGCATAAAGTGGTGCTTTAAACAGAACAAACAGGTTTTCTCAACCAAAGTTTCTGCACAGGTTGCTAGGGGTTCTTTGGGCAGATTGATCTCCAACAATAATGATCACTAATGCAAGGCGGAAATTCCCCACTTCTATACTGATCACTTGCCGACTGCAATTTGTATACAGTGAGGGAAAAAAAGTATTTGATCCCCTACTGATTTTGTATGTTTGCCCACTGACAAAGAAATGATCAGTCTATAATGTAATGGTAGGTTATTTTAACAGTGAGAGACAGAAAAACAACAAAAATATCCAGAAAAATGCGTTTCAAAAAAGTTATATATTGATTTGCATTTTAACTGCTTGCCGACCAGCCGCTGTTATTATACTGTGGCAGGTTGGCACAATCCTGCGAGCCGTCGTAGCAATACGTTGGCTCCTTTAAGCGGGATAGCAGGTGTGTGCCCGCTGCACTGCAGAGGTGCCGATGCTCGTGGACGATGGTCGCGATGACTGCCGGCCATGAAAAATTAAAGGGACAGTGTAAAAATAAAAATTAAAATAAAGACGAAAGTGTCCCATCCCTCCATGCTCGCGCGCAGAAACGAACGCATACGTAAGTCATGCTTGCATATGTAAATGGTGTTCACACCACACGTGAGGTATCGTCACAAATGTTAGAGTGAGAGCAATAATTCTAGCACTAGACCTTCTCTGTAACTCTAAACAGGTGACCCGGAAACATTTTTAAAGCATTGCCTATGGAGATTTTTAAAGAGGAAGTAAACCCTCTGGGACCACTTTGACCTACAGGTAAGCCTAGATTAAGGCTTACCTGTAGGTCCAATAAATATCTCCTAAACCTACATGGTTTAGGAGATATTTAGAAAAGAAAGGGCACCGCTATCTACGGCGCATGCGCTGTAGACAGCGGCGCGCAGGCGCACTGCGCATGCCGAGTTCACGGCGATATGCTGCTTTACTGCGCATGCGCGGGAGTGACGTCATCGCCGCTCCAGCGAATGACATCGCTGGAGCGGCGAGACCCGGAAGTCACTCCGGGTTTGATGGCGACGCAGAAGATCGTGGATGAGGACCGCTTCGGGGGCTTTGTTCTCAGGTAAGTCATTCATAATGAGCTGGTATGCTATGCATACTAGATCATTATGCCTTTGCCTTGCAGGTTCCGTTTTTTTTTTTAAAAATAGGCTTTACTTCCTCTTTAAGCCATTCCACGAGCGTGTGCAATTTTAAAACGTGACATATTAGGTATTTATTTACTTGGAGTAACATCATATTTCATATTTTACAAAAAAAAAATATTTATTTTTTAAAACTCATTAACGTGTATTTTTTCCAAAACAATTGCATTTGAGAAACTGCTACACAAATGTGATATAAACAATTGCAGAGATCGCCATTTTATTCCCTAGGGTCTCCGATAAAAAAAAATATAAATAATGTTTGGGGGTTGTAAGTAATTTTCTAGCAAAAAATACTGATTTAAACTTGTAAACAAAAAGCTCCAGAAAAAGCTTGGTCTTCAAGTAGTTAATGTAAAAGGATTTTTTTCTTCACTGACCACCATCCAAGATGGTGGTGACCAGCAGCAGACTCAGGGCTTTTGGATGTCTACAAGGGTGGCTTTTACAGGTAAATATCACGCATAAAATACATTAAATGCACATAGAATCTTAGAGGAAGGGAAGATTTTTCTTGAAATGAATGGTCAGATGACAGGGTCTCTCATAGTACCCAACTGTCCCTGATTCCAAGGGACTGTCCCTCTGTCCCTCTTCCCCCTAATTTGTCCCTCATTTTGGTCTGATCCATATAGTTGTATACAAAATGCACTTTTTATCTTTCAAAAAGTGTTTCCCAGTGCTAAACCTTTCATCCAATTTCTAAATTGCTGCATTTGTACATTTTAAAAGCTAATATAAAGGAATAGTAGTGGTAAAAAAAAAGTCCTTGTGGATTTAATTAACCTTTTTTTTTATTATTTCACCTTTAAGGGGGTGTGGCAGGGGGAGTGTCATATGCCTACATACGTTTGTTAGTAGGTGTCCCTCATTCCCATCTCAAAATGTATGGTCTCTTTACCCTTAAAACTTGATATGGTAATTTCACATACAAAGAGTGGAGTTCTTTTGTTTGCTATTCTATTTCTATATATAATATAATAGAATATATAATAATAATATATAATATAAAAAAAAAGTTCCAATTTAATGGAAAAAATTATCAAAATTGTACATTCAGCACATCAAAATACTGCACGTGACTAATAAAGGAAACGTGCTGATCTTGCAGAATATCGAACTGTTCCAAATCTATACTTAAGAACTGTCACTGTACAATGCCCTTTCTATTTATTACAAATTGCGTGTATTTGGATTGCACAATTGTACTTGTCTGTATTAAGCAATACACCCTGCGCTCACACACAATCAGGGCATTGTTCCAGGAGGCGAGCAGGTATGAAACCCACCTGATGACAACTCGCTGCCCTTTCCAATGTTCTTGTCTTACAATCACAAGGGTGAACAGACATTCCTAGCTGCCCTGAAAGTCATGCAGCTCTCCTGTAAACATTGACAGGATGTCGCAGCACGAGAAGCTTGCTACATCAGGGATTCCATTGAGAAATTATTTTAAGGGGGGTGTACAATTTATTTGAGATTTAGATGGCTTAAATTAAATTTCCCGGGGCCCCATAACTTCAACAGAGGGGCCAAGGGAGCGGGACTTTTTTTCATTTCTGGGGCGTAGAGGGGTTAAGTCAGTGTCGCAGTTTCACTATACGGCACTGCGTTACTCTAACTGATAATTGCGCGGTCGTGCGACGCTGTACTCAAATAAAAATGATGTCCCTTTTTTACCACAAATAGAGCTTTCTTTTGGTGGTATTTAATCACCTCCACGTTTTTAACTTTTTGCACTATAAACAATTTTGAAAAAAAACTATATTTTTTACTTTCTGCTATAATACATATCCAATACAAATCCCCCCCCCCCCACCGTTGGTCAGGGGCATCTCAGCGCACCCCCCCCCTGCACCAAGCAGGCCCCGGCAGGCAGGTTGCAGACTCTGGCGGCAGCGGTGGGCTGCGTCGGGTTGCGGGCTTCGGCAGACTGCGATGGGCTTCGGTGGGTTGCAGGCTCTGGCGGCAGTAGGCTTCTATGGACGGTGGGCGGGCTTCTGTGTCTTCTGTGCGACTCCTCCCTTCTTATCCCAGGTGTCCAAATAGGATCGCCTGTCCTTTCAGCTAAATCGGGTGACAGGTATCAGACCCGCTTCCCGATTGGCTCTATTCACCCCACTTACAGAGCATATTCCTTTACCTCTATTCACCCCACTTACAGACCATCCCTCTCTACAGCCTCTTTGCACCCCACTTACAGCGCATCACTCCCTACCTCTATTCACCCCACTTACAGCGCATCCCTCCTTACCTCTATTCACCCCACTTACAGAGCATATCCCTTTACCTCTATTCACCCCACTTACAGCGCATCCCTCCTTACCTCTATTCACCCCACTTACAGCGCATCCCTCCCTACCTCTATTCACCCCACTTACAGCGCATCCCTCCCTACCTCTATTCACCCCACTTACAGCGCATCCCTCCCTACCTCTATTCACCCCACTTACAGCGCATCCCTCCCTACCTCTATTCACCCCACTTACAGCGCATCCCTCCCTACCTCTATTCACCCCACTTACAGCGCATCCCT
Source organism: Lithobates sylvaticus (assembly GCA_028564925.1). NCBI lineage: Eukaryota > Metazoa > Chordata > Amphibia > Anura > Ranidae > Lithobates > Lithobates sylvaticus. The sequence continues at coordinate 72,583,081 of CM053028.1, forward strand.
CCCTACCTCTATTCACCCCACTTACAGCGCATCCCTCCCTACCTCTATTCACCCCACTTACAGCGCATCCCTCCCTACCTCTATTCACCCCATTTACAGCACATCCCTCCCTACCCCTATTCACCCCACTTACAGCGCATCCCTCCCTACCTCTATTCACCCCACTTACAGCGCATCCCTCCCTACCTCTATTCACCCCACTTACAGCGCATCCCTCCCTACCTCTATTCACCCCACTTACAGCGCATCCCTCCCTACCTCTATTCACCCCACTTACAGCGCATCCCTCCCTACCTCTATTCACCCCACTTACAGCGCATCCCTCCCTACCTCTATTCACCCCACTTACAGCGCATCCCTCCCTACCTCTATTCACCCCACTTACAGCGCATCCCTCCCTACCTCTATTCACCCCACTTACAGCGCATCCCTCCCTACCTCTATTCACCCCACTTACAGCGCATCCCTCCCTACCTCTATTCACCCCACTTACAGCGCATCCCTCCCTACCTCTATTCACCCTACTTACAGCGCATCCCTCCTTACCTCTATTTACTCCACTTACAGCGCATCCCTCCCTACCTCTATTCACCCCACTTACAGCGCATCACTCCCTACCCCTATTCACCCCACTTACAGCGCATCCCTCCCTACCCCTATTCACCCCACTTACAGCGCATTCCTCCTTACCTCTATTCACCCCACTTACAGCGCATCCCTCCCTACCTCTATTCACCCCACTTACAGCGCATCCCTCCTTACCTCTATTTACTCCACTTACAGCGCATTCCTCCTTACCTCTATTTACTCCACTTACAGGGCATCGCTTCCTACAGCCTCTATTCTCCCCCCACTTACAGCGCATCCCTCCCTACCTCTATTCACCCCACTTACAGCGCATCCCTCCCTACCTCTATTCACCCCACTTACAGCGCATCCCTCCCTACCCCTATTCACCCCACTTACAGCGCGTTCCTCCTTACCTCTATTCACCCCACTTACAGCGCATCCCTCCCTACCTCTATTCACCCCACTTACAGCGCGTTCCTCCTTACCTCTATTCACCCCACTTACAGCGCATCCCTCCCTACCCCTATTCACCCCACTTACAGCGCGTTCCTCCTTACCTCTATTCACCCCACTTACAGCGCATCCCTCCTTACCTCTATTCACCCCACTTACAGCGCATCCCTCCCTACCTCTATTCACCCCACTTACAGCGCATCCCTCCCTACCTCTATTCACCCCACTTACAGCGCATCCCTCCCTACCTCTATTCACCCTACTTACAGCGCATCCCTCCTTACCTCTATTTACTCCACTTACAGCGCATCCCTCCCTACCTCTATTCACCCCACTTACAGCGCATCACTCCCTACCCCTATTCACCCCACTTACAGCGCATCCCTCCCTACCCCTATTCACCCCACTTACAGCGCATTCCTCCTTACCTCTATTCACCCCACTTACAGCGCATCCCTCCCTACCTCTATTCACCCCACTTACAGCGCATCCCTCCTTACCTCTATTTACTCCACTTACAGCGCATTCCTCCTTACCTCTATTTACTCCACTTACAGGGCATCGCTTCCTACAGCCTCTATTCTCCCCCCACTTACAGCGCATCCCTCCCTACCTCTATTCACCCCACTTACAGCGCATCCCTCCCTACCTCTATTCACCCCACTTACAGCGCATCCCTCCCTACCCCTATTCACCCCACTTACAGCGCGTTCCTCCTTACCTCTATTCACCCCACTTACAGCGCATCCCTCCCTACCTCTATTCACCCCACTTACAGCGCGTTCCTCCTTACCTCTATTCACCCCACTTACAGCGCATCCCTCCCTACCCCTATTCACCCCACTTACAGCGCATCCCTCCCTACCTCTATTCACCCCACTTACAGCGCATCCCTCCCTACCTCTATTCACCCCACTTACAGCGCATCCCTCCTTACCTGTATTTACTCCACTTACAGCGCATCCCTCCCTACCCCTATTCACCCCACTTACAGCGCGTTCCTCCTTACCTCTATTCACCCCACTTACAGCGCATCCCTCCCTACCTCTATTCACCCCACTTACAGCGCATCCCTCCTTACCTCTATTTACTCCACTTACAGCGCATTCCTCCTTACCTCTATTTACTCCACTTACAGGGCATCGCTTCCTACAGCCTCTATTCGCCCCCCACTTACAGTGCATCCCTCCCTACCTCTATTCACCCCACTTACAGCGCATCCCTCCCTACCTCTATTCACCCCACTTACAGCGCATCCCTCCCTACCTCTATTCACCCCACTTACAGCGCATCCCTCCCTACCTCTATTCACCCCACTTACAGCTCATCCCTCCCTGCAACAACTATTCACCACTCCCATCACAGAGCATACCTCACTGAAATCACTATTCACTCCACCCCCTATCACAATGCATACCTCTCTGGAATCTGTATCCAGCACATCCTCTCACAGCAACACTCCCCACAACCTGATATTATAAATTGTCTTTTGTTTTCTTTCCTAAATTTTACACACTTGTAAAAACCTAGTCATTTTCAGCAAACTTTCCCTTTTTGGACCAGGCACACTGTTATTTGTAAAACAAAGGTTTCATATTATAGTCAAAGTGTAACTTGAGGCGAGCATTTTTTCTTTTAATTTTGGATAAAGGGAGGCCATGAAACGCGTTGACAGCGTTTTATACTTTTCTGTGAGCAATAAATATTAAATTAATGAAGAATCCACTTCTTAGCTTCTCCTTCACATTCGGGCACCTCTGCGGACACCACTTTCCCATTTTTGGGGCACATAGACCTCTTACAAGGGAGGGTTATAACCCCTGTCAGGTTTTTTGCCATATGATCCAATAGGGAAAATTTCCCTTCACTTCCTGTTCCATAGACAAAACAGGAGGTGAGAGAAAATCACTCCAAAATGTGAGAATCCCAGGATGTCACAAGAAGTAGTGTCCCCATTGGAAGATTTCCCCTCTATTACTGTTCTGATGTCAGACCCAAATTTGGAATTTTCTTTTACTTTCACTTTCAATGATAATAGGAAACAGGAAAAATAGAGTGAATATCCCCAACAGGGGCACAGACAGCAATACAAACTGACAGGTGTTATGATCCCTCTCCACTCCAATCCAAAACTAAACTAAAAAAAAAACATTTTGCCTTTAGTTATACTTAAAAAATAAATAAATAAAATATATGCATATACACTATATTGTCAAAAGTATAGGGACGCCTGCCTTTACACGCATATGAAATTGAATGGCATCCCAGTCTTAGTCTGTAGGGTTCAATATTGAGTTGGCCCACCCTTTGCAGCTATACCAGCTTCAACTCTTCTGGGAGGGCTGTCCACAAGGTTTAGGAGTGTGTCTATGGGAATGTTTGAATTCTTCCAGAAGCACATTGGTGAGATCAGGCACTGATGCCATTAAAGTGCGTGTAAAGGCAGGTGTCCCAATACTTTTGACAACGTAGGGCATGTGTGTATATATTAGAGCTGCATGATTAATCATTAAGAAAAATCAAGATCTCGATTCAACCCCCCTCTTCATCCAGCATTTCCCCGATTCTATGTAGACATTGCAGAGCCGATCTCTGCTCAGAGATGTCAAAAAAAAAAAAAAAAAAGGCAAATGTTTATCAACATTCCTCAGCACTGAGAGATAGAGAAGAGATACAATGTATCATTTGGTTCTTTTAGATCAAAGGAATTAACTACGGTCTGTAAATGAGGTCAGTTTAACCACTTAAAGACTAAGCCTTTTTCTGACACTTGTTGCTTACAAGTTAAACGGGGGGTTTCAGCAAAAAAAAAAAAAGTACCCTCCCAGGGCGCCCGCAAGGTCGGTCGTGGAGGCCGCGATGTCCCTCAGTGCTCTGGTCCCAGCGCCGCCATCCTCAGTAATGGAAACGGGCAGCGAAGACTACGGCTTCACTGCCTGTTTCCTACTGCGCATGCGCGAGTCGTCGCGCGGCGTTTTGTGAAAGGGGAACGCAATGTGTTGTGGGACACAGTTCCCATAACACACCGCGCCCCATTCACTAGAAGACGGCATAGGAGCAGAAGACAGAACAGCGCTGCGGAACAGGAAGAGGCAGATTAGGACGATCTGCCTAGCAACAGCCATTTCTGGTAAGTAATTTTACATTTTACATTTTTATTAACCTTTTTATCAAGTTTTTTAACGCGCACTTTTTCCCCCTTAAAATCGGGGGGAAAGTCGTGGGTGCATGTTATACGCCGATCCCCCAAAAAAAAGTGACAATAAAAAATCAAACGCGCCGGAAAATAGCGACCGCCGTCAAAAAAAAAAACGAGCGCCGCCGAAAAAAAACGTGCTGCGCCGAAAAAGACCGATCTGACTGTTCGGTTCCCCTCGCAGTCACGCCTCCCTGCTCTCGCTTCCGAAACAGCTCGGGCTTTTCCGGAAGCGCTCGGTTTTTTTTAATGGCGGCGCCCGCTCGTTCTTCTCCGGCGGGAAATTTAAACATGCCACAGACGCTGACAAGCTGCAAAAGACACTGACAAGCTGCAAATCACACTGGGCAAGGCTGAAAATCACACTGGGCAAGGCTGCAAGACACACTGGGCAAGGCTGCAAGACACACTGGGCAAGGCTGCAAGACACACTGGGCAAGGCTGCAAATCACACTGGGCAAGGCTGCAAATGACGCTGGGCAAGGCTGCAAATGACGCTGGGCAAGGCTGCAAATGACGCTGGGCAAGCTGCAAATGACGCTGGGCAAGCTGCAAATGACACTTAAATGTAAGTTTCTTTTTTTCCCTAAACTTCCCTCCTAAAACTTTTTTTCCTTAAAATGCCCTCCTAAACTTGGGGTGCGTGTTATACGCCGATAAATACGGTACTTAGAACCCACAAACATGATATTTTTTTTTTTTTTACAGAGACCCTAGAGAATAAAATAGTGGTTGTTCCAATATTTTCTGTCACACTGTATTTGCGCAGTTAGTTAGCCCAATTTTTTGGTATAATGTGAAAGATGATGTTACACCGCGAGAATCGTGATCTTTATTCTAAGCAAAAAAATTGTGTTTCTCATTTCATCCAGAATTGGGCAGCTCTAGTATATATATATATAAACTTAAGAAAAAAATATTTAAATTAGAGTGATTAAAAACTGATGTAATTTTCCTTCAATAGAAACTTACCTGACGCCCATCTTTTCAGCAGCATGGACAAGTAATCTTCATTATTCAGAAATGCCTGGAATTGAGAGGCAATAAAACATTACCATAGTTACACATGGACAACAAACTAGTTTATCTCCATGGTGTCAGTATTTCACAATATAACACATGCATCATTTTACCATTGTGCATCATTTTGTAGAATATTTAAATCAGAAATTATATTTTTAATTCACAAAGGTCTTCTTGCACAGGTTAGGTTAGCCCATGATGCATCATTCTTCTTTTACGATTGCTAGCTTCAGGTAAGTATAAGCTGCTCAGGCATTAAATAGACCCTGTCAGGCTGTCACCAACATAAAAATTGCACAGAAAATTGAGTATTTTAAATGCCTCCTTGCCATTTTTCCTGTACATAAAATATATTTTATTCACTTGCAATATGCCTTTAAACGTGCTATAAAATATGACTACTCCAGGAGATTCAATTGTCATCAGGAAATAAATATAAGCAGTTGGAGCTCGTCTCACATAGCTTTGGTTACCTTCTACCACAGTCATGCTTAAACATATTTCACCAAGGCCTCATGACCCCCGGGCTTTACCAACTGGTTACAGGTGACACCTGGACCGTACAAACTGGTCACAGATAACCCCTGGGTAGGGTGCCCACGTGTCCCGGATTGCCCGGGAAAGTCCCGCAATTAGCAGGTCTGTCCCGGGTCCCAGGCACCTTCATTCTGGGACAATACAATGTCCCAGAATGAAACTGACAGAGGAGCAAAATCCTGCTATCGCCATGGCGCTGCCTCCCCACCTCCACCGAAGACTCTTCTCTACTTCTGCTGGCTAGGCCACTGGTTGCTAGAGCCAACTGGCGTTTATCAACCAGTGATGTCACAACTGTGACTGCCAGCTTTCAAAGCGGAGGAGGAGTTAACTTCCTCCTCCTCCGCGCCCAGTGCTCTCAACGGGCTAGCTCCACCTCCACCACGGACGGCGGCAGGTGACACGCTGCATCTGGTGGCAGGCTGTGTCTGGTGGCAAGTGACAATCTCAGGGTTCCCACTGATTCTGCATTAAGGTGAGTTGAACAATTTCATTATATATTACAATGTAGTCTTTTAGTCTTGTAGTGATTTCATCATCCTGACACCATATCAAGCATGGTGTCGGGATTATTTAATTGCTAACACCAGCAATTCGCACAACAAATCATCCACACCCGAATTCCCTATCAACCCCAAGACTACATTAGCCCCAGAACCCCCAACCCCCGGGGCTTGTCAAAATTTTCTTCCACAAAACCGGTCCCCCATGCTAAAGTGACATCACTTCCTCCTAGCGCTCTATGATAGAGATAGTCGCACAGAAGGGAAAGGAGTGACCGATTCCATCGTCTGCGAGGGTTTTGAAATCAGCTTTTTTTAGGAAAAGGGTGGGTGTGTGCCTGAATGGCATTCTGGAAATGTGGTCACCTTACCCCTGGGCCTTACCAACCGGTCTGAGATGACCCTTGAGCCTCACCTACATGTCACAGATGACCCCTGGGCCTTACAAACTGGTCAGATATGACACCTAGGCCTTACCAACTGGTCAGAGGTGACACCTGGGTCTTACCAACTGGTCAGAGGTGACACCTGGGCCTTACCAACTGGTCAGAGATGACACCTGGGTCTTACCAACTGGTCAGAGATGACATCTGGGCCTCATCTACTTGTCAAAGATGACTTATGAACCTCACCTACTTGCCACAAACAATCCTAAGGCTTTACTTACATGTTCCAGATCACCACTGAACCTTGCTTACTTGTCGTCGATGACTCCTGGAAACTCACCTACTTGTCACAGGTGACCTTTGGGCCTCATGTATTTGTCACAGTTGACACCTGGTCTTCTCCTACTTGTCACAGGTGATCCTTGTGCCTCAATTACTTGTATACATGAGCTTCATATACTTCTCACAGATGACTCATTAGCCTCACCTTCATGTCACAGGCAAACAATTGGGTCTCTCCTACTTGTCATAGCTGACTTCTGGGCTTCACCTACCTGACACAGCCAATCCCTAGTCCTCTCCTGTGTATGTGTATATATATATATATATATATATATATATATATATATATATATATATATATATATAATATATATATATATATATGAATTTGGACCTACTGCCTCACAGGAAGTGTAACGAAAGGGTCACAGCAGATCTTGCTTTCTTCATTTCTATGTTTGGCCTGGCCTATGTGGCAATAAAGTGAAATTTGTCTTAGTCAGCTTTGTGGTGTCATTACACAAGACTAAAACGTTTTGACATAGTCTGGACACGATGTTCTACGATTTTTCACTAGGAAATAACTAACAAACAATCTTAAATACCACGAAGACAGGACATCAGAAAAGCCAAAAAATGGGTAGTTTTTATAGGTGACACAAAATGTTTTCTCTCCTTCAGTTTTATGTATAAATCCTAAAGTGAAGAACATGATCTATAACACCCGTCAGTTATGAAGACCTTTTCCCCCTAAAGATCTACCCATATTATGCTTTGTTGGGAAATGTCAGAACCTCCGTCTTTTTTTTGTATTCCGAAGGAGAAGATTCATCCATGGTCACGAGGACAGTAAGTGATGGAAAATCCAAAATGTTATAGCCCTTTCACACCGAGGGCGTTTTGCAGGCGCTATAGCGTTAGAAATAGCGCCTGAAATCCGCCCTCAAACTGCTGCACCATTGTCTGCAGTGTGAAAGCCCAAGGGCTTTCACACTGCAGCAGTGCGCTGGCAGGGCGTCATAAAAAGTCCTGCCAGCAGCTTCTTTGGAGCGGTGAAGGAGCAGTGAACTCACCGCTCCTCCACCGCCTCCCCCCCCATTGAAATCAATGGGGCAGTGCTGTAATACCGCCGGCAAAACGCCGCTATTGCGGCGTTTTGCTGGGGGTTTTAACCCGTTCTCAGCCGATAGCGGGGGTAAAAGTGCCCCGCTAGCGGACGAAATGCGCCGCAAATCCGACGGTAAAACGCCGCTAAAAAGCGTTTTACCGCTGACGCTATGGGCGGTGTGGTGTGAAAGGGGTCTTACAGTTGTCACTGGAACAGGAGGACACCTATTCTGATAATTGACACTTTGCAGAGATTTCTCACTTCCTGTTGTGTCTCTGGGTCAGGAAATGAAATTAAATCTATCCAATAAAACACAGACTGGAAAAAAAATAAACTGACAGGGCTTCTAACAAAAATGAAACAAATTCTCAGTTGAAATTTTTTGACTATTAATTGCTTTCTTGAAAGAGTGGTGATGTTGGTTTTCCAGCACATACAAGCCACATGGAAAAAACATATTTTTGCCAACATCCTGTTGCATTCCACTAGCTATGGTGAGCTTCATAGCAATGCTCATTCTCTCTGATTAAATTGTTCCTAAACCCAGGACCCTGTATTCACTATATCTGATCTCCCACAGTACACAGAACATGGAAATGCAACTATTTTCATAAATATAAACGGCTAAATACCTTTTCTCATCGGCAGTATATAGCAGTCTCGTGACTTCTATCAGTGTCCGACCAAGCACTGGTTAAAGCTTATAGAAGGAGTTTTCATTCTCCACTGACTGTCCTATGAGGCTGCATAACCCCTGACCCTCTTTCTGGACAGTGCTTATTGGCCCCGTGCCAATCACATGCACCCTCCCAAAAAAAACTATCATTACACGCCATACTGATGTGCATGTGCAGAGTAGAGTGTCCCTTATGCCCAAAATCCATGTTTTTTTTTCTGACGGATGTTGGCTCAAACTTGTCTTGCATCCACACGGTCACACAAAGTTGGTCGGAAATTCCGAATGTCAAGAACGCGGTGACAAACAACACATACGACGAGCCAAGATAAAGTGCTGCTCTTCTGCTTTATTCCGAACATACGTGGCACTTTATGTGTCGGAATTGTGTACACACGATCGGAATTTCCGACAACGGATTTTGTTGTCGGAAAATTTGAGAACCAGCTCTCAAATTTTGTGTGACGGAAATTCTGAAGGAAAATGTCCGTTGGAGCCTACACACGGTCGGAATTTCCGACAAGAAGCTCCTATCAAACATTTTCCGTCGGTAAATCCTATCGTGTGTACGGGGCATTAGGGCTCTGTGGTATCAGCAGATGGATCGGGGACAGTAAAAGAAGGGGAGGATCAGAGAAGACGAGATCAAACAGCCTTTTTACACAATGCGCACGATTAACCCCTTAGGTTCCACAGTGAGTATAACACAACAACCCTCCATGATACAGAGGGAGACACCACACTGGTCTCCAAATTGGGCAGACATATGTTTGGTTCCTTGGGTGACTCTTTCCACCATTTATCAGTTCTCTTGGATACAAATGCTGTATCCCTTGGTCACTTTTTAACATACATGCGGTCCTGTTTCGTGAGTGTCTCATGTTCTCATCTGAGGAGGATATTCTTGGACAGATTCTTAAGCATTGGCACATCTTGTTTGTATGGTGGCGATACATATCCCTGATGAAGATATTTTCAAAACACGTTGGATTTCCTTCTCAATACATTAACTGGTACTGAATCCTATGTAATGTACAGTGTTATATGGTATTGGGTATCACCACCGCTAAAGCAATCGTGCAATATAGTAGAATGTCCTAATGCCTTTTAATATGTTTGAGCCTCATGGAGGTCTTTTTTGATTGTGAATAATAAAATTAATATTTTTTATACATGAACCATCTAGTGGTATATGTTGGTTGCCATGTAAAAGTCCTAATAAGAGAAACTATTTGATGTTTGGATACTATTACAAGGATGATGGCAACATCTGCCCAAAGCTGAGTGAACTTATTTTTGAACAAGAATGCTTTACTTCATATACAGACTAATTTTAAAGGTCTTGTCCCTCCTCTAGTGACTGGACAGTGAAAATAGAAGCAGCAGATTGATTAACTAATTTTTGCATGCTTTACTTCATATACAGACTGTTGTGGGTTTAGTAACACTTTAGGGGCCAACCCTTAGGCCGGTTTCACACTGGGGCAGTGCGGGCGCCTGCGGTAAAATGGCGCTATTTTTAGCGCCACTTTACCGTTGTTTTAGCGGCACTATTCGGCCACACCGCTCCTTCACCGCTCCAAAGATGCTGCTTGCAGGAGTTTCTTTAACGTCCTGCAAGCCCTCTGGGCTTTCACATTGGCGAGACAGCAGCGGCTGTTTCGGGGTGCTTTGCAGGCGCTATTTTTAGCGCTGTAGCGCCTGCAAAGCGCACCAGTGTGAAAGGGGCCTTAAAAACACTAATGGCCATAGAAGAGAATCTCACTATGGAGTGAGGAGAGAGCATGACCTCAAAGCCAATAGGGACAAAAACATGGTAGTCTGGCCAGACATTGTACACATAAGCACCATTATACTTTGAATACAATAGACTTCTGACACTGGTTTGCAATTACTGGTATTTAGAAATGCCATCATCAGTGACACTGTTGCCTTGTGAGTACAGCCACAATAGCTTTTCACAGTGGTAAAACCCGCCAGTATGCCACCCTTTTCAGGGCATATTTCATGTATACATTTATCAGCTCGAAGCTTCATTTCACATGTCGAACCTTAAAGTTGAACTTTAGGCAAACAGCTAAACACAGGTAAAATACATATGTGAGCACTGTTTTGGCTGCCAATGGATCTGCATTCCTGTCAATTCAGTCCTGAGATTGACGCAGCTTTGCCACACAGCACAACCCATGGGCAGGACAAAAAAACCCGATTCTGTCAACACTTAAAGGTCTTGTCCCTCCTCTAGTGACTGGACAGTGAAAATAGAAGCAGCAGATTGATTAAGGGCTCTTTCACACGGACGGACCGTATGTCCGTTTTTCATCCTTCCGTTTTTTTTATCACTCTGCTCTCTCCTCCTATCAGCATGTTCATTGATAGCACACGAGCACTACAGCATAACTGAATGGCCCCTTGTGTTGCTTCTTCTCCCAGCCCAAGCTCTGCTGCACACAGGACTACCGGAGGCTGACACAGCAGGTCATATTCGGGTACCTACTGTTTGCAGGAAGGCAGAGGATTAATTACTACTCCAGGTGAGCCGAGGCTATCACACAGCAGGTAACCCTATAGGTGCTGGCCTGGCTCGCCACCACGACAAACAAGGAAAACTTGGAATAGGCAGCCACACACCCCAAAGGGATACCAATCAAACTTCTTTATTGTAATGCACACAGATGAAGTCACATGAAAGAACGGAAGGTGAACATGTTTCACACATATTGTGCTTAGTCGTAACCCATGACTTAGGATATGACTAAGCACAATACATGTGAAACACGTTCACCTTCCTTTCTTTCCTGTTACAGCATCTGTCTGCATTACAATAAAGAAGTTTGGTATCCCGGTGTGGTGTGCAGCTGCCTATTCCAACTTTCCTTACTTACACTTTTTGCCTTTAAAAAAAAAAAAATACATTTAAAGCGGAGCGCCACCCGTTTTTAAAACCTATAAAAAAAAAATACTCACCTTCCTCGATCCGAAACGGTCGTTTTTTTTTTTTTTTTTTTAACTTACCTTTGGTGTTTTTCTTCGCTTCCTGGTTCTCCTTCCCTCGGATATGGGTGGGGATATTACGGCTATTACGTAATATCCCCTAGCCCACACTGTCTCCTGGGAGCTTGTGCGGCGGCCTGGCCCGAGATAGCGCAAGACTTCAAACCGAACGTGACGTCATCACGACAGTCACGTTCAGTCTCTGCTATCACAACAGGGCGGGCATTTTCGACGCCGCCGCCGTTGTGATGGCAACAGGAGCTGCTGACGGCGCTCCTATAAACTTTGTACTGCGCATGCGCGAGATTAGAAAGAGAGGCGTCAATGAAATCCAGGAAAAGAATGCCTTGGAGTATTCAAATGCCCACAGGCAAGATGGAGAACAAACCGGAAATTAATATAAAGTCTTTTTAGGACATAAAAAAAACGAACGGCACAAGTGATACAAACAGGACAGGTGAGTAAAAAAAAAAAAAAACGTCAGGGGCAGTGTAGCTCTGCTTTAACCACTTCAGCCCCGGACCAATTTGCAGCTAAAGGACCAGGCCCCTTTTTGCGATTCGGCACTGCGTCGCTTTAACTAACAATTGCGCGGTCATGCGACGTGGCTCCAAAACAAAATTGGCGTCCTTTTTTTCCCACAAATAGAGCTTTCTTTTGGTGGTATTTGATCGCCCCTGCGGTTTTTATTTTTTGCGCTATAAACAAAAATAGAGCGACAATTTTGAAAAAAATGCAATATTTTTTACTTTTTGCTATAATAAATATCCCCAAAAATATATAAAAAAACATTTTTTTTCCTCAGTTTAGGCCGATACGTATTCTTCTACATATTTTTGGTAAAAAAAATCGCAATTAGCGATTATTGATTAGTTTGCGCAAAAGTTATAGCGTTTACAAAATAGGGGATAGTTTTATAGCATTTTTATTAATATTTTTTTTTTATTAGTAATGGCGGCGATCAGCGATTTTTATTGTGACTGCGACATTTTGGCGGACACATCGGACATTTTTGACACATTTTTGGGACATTTGTCATTTATACAGCAATCAGTGCTATTTAAATAGCACTGATTCCTATGTAAATGACAGTTGTAGTTAGGGGGTTAACCACTAGGGGCGGGGAGGAGTCAGTGTGACGTGTTGTGTTTTTTTTACAGTAGGGGGGCGTGGCTGTACGTCTGACGTCATTGATCGGCGTTCCCGATGACAGGGAACCGCCGATCACTGACAGTCAGTGTAGGAAGCGCGGGGAGAGGTTTGTTTACATAGACCTCTCCCCGTTCTTCCGCTCCGTAACCCGATCGCGGGATACCAGCGGCGATCGGGTCCGCTGGTCCCGCGGCCGGGGTCACGGAGCTCCCGACCGGGTCGCGAGCGCGCCGCTAGCGGCGCGCGCGCGACCCACGGGCAGGCACATGCACGATCACGTACAGGTACGTGATTCTGCCTGCCCGAGCCATTCTGCTGACGTATATATGCAGTGGCCGGTCGGGAAGCGGTTAATGATGAATTCATGAATACAGGGCTGCATTTGTGTCATTTATCAATTCCAGATCTTTTTCTATAGTAGCAGGTTAGCACTGAGTTTCATTTCCCCCCTTGCGTTTCCTCTCGTGTGACTATTTGTACATCGTTTGAAAAACCTTGTTTCTTAGTTACTCCAAGACACTCATGGAAGCTGTCTTACTGCATTATTATGTTCACAAAGTATCAATATACAGCGCCTTGAAAAAGTATTCATACCCCTTGACATTTTCCACATTATGTCATGTTACAACCAAAAACAAATGCATTTTATTGGGATTTTATGTGATAGACCAACACAAAGTGGTACATAATTGTGAAGAGGAAGGAAAATGATAAATGGTTTTCAAAATGTTTTACAAATAAATATGTGAAAGGTGTGGGGTGCATTTGTATTCAGCCCCCCGGAGTCAATACTTTGTAAAACCACCTTTCGCTGCAATTACAGCTGCAAGTCTTTTTGGGGATGTCTCTACCAGCTTTGCACATCTAGAGAGTGACATTTTTGCCCATTCTTCTTTGCAAAATAGCTCAACCTCTGTCAGATTGGATGGAGAGTGTCTGTGAACAGCAATTTTCAAGTCTTGCCACAGAGTCTCAATTGGATTTAGGTCTGGACTTTGACTGGGCCATTCTAACACATGAATCTGCTTTGATCTAAACCAGTGGTTCTTAACATCAGTCCTCATTACCCCCCACCAGGCCATGTTTGCAGGCTTTCCTTTTCCCTTGCACAGGTGTTTTAAATCTAAGTCAATGGCTTGGTATTTTGGACAGCTATTTTATCTAAGGGAAATTCCCAAAACATGGCCTGGTGGGGGGTAATGAGGACTGAGGTTAAGAACCACTGATCTAAATCATTTCATTGTAGGTCTGGCTGTATGTTTAGGGTTGTTGTCCTGCTGTAAGGTGAACCTCCGCCCCAGTCTCAAGTCTTTTGCAGACTCCAATGCCGTGTACACACGATCAGATTTTCCGACAGCAAATGTTGGCTGTGAGCTTGTTGGCGGAAAGTTCGACCGTGTGTATGCTCCATCGAACATTTTGTTGTCGGACTTTCCGCCAACAAATGTTGGCTAGCAGGTTCTCAAATTTTTTTTGTCGAACTTTCCAATCGCGTGTACACAAGTCCGTCACACAAAAGTCCACCTATGCTCGGAATCAATGCTCACCAAACACAACATTAGCAGAAGGAGCCCAAAGGCTGGCGCATGACTATTGAACTTCCTTTTTATCGACTCGCTGTAGGTCTTGTATGTCACTACATTCGTAATTGTTGGCCAACATTTGTGTGACCGTGTATGCAAGACAAGTTGGAGCCAACAACCTTCCAACAAAATTCCACGGTTTTGTTATCGGAAAGTCCGATCATGTGTACAGGGCATTACAGGTTTTCTTCTAATGCGGCGTACACACGGTCGGAATTTCCGATGGAAACAGTCCGATGGGAGCCTTTCATCGGATTTTCCGACCGTGTGTATGGTCAACGGTCTTTTTCTGTCGGAATGTCCGACGGACTTTGAATTGAGAACCTGTTCTCAATTTTTCAGACGGAAAACCTTTCTATCGGATTTTCCGATCGTGTGTAGGCAATTCCAACACGCAAAATTCCGACGCATGCTCGGAAACAATTCGACGCATGCTCAGACGCATTAAACTTCCCTTTTATAGTGCTGTCGAACGCGTGTTATGCCGCTGTGTTATTGACCGTCGGAATTTGGTGTGATCGTGTGTAGGCAACACAGCTTGAGCGGAATTCCGTTGGAAAAACCGAGTTTTTTCTGACGAGAATTCCGATCGTGTGTACGCGGCATAAGACATCCCCACAACATGATGCTGCCACCACCATGTTTCATGGTGGGGATGGTTTTCTCAGGGTGATGTGCAGTTTTCTGCCACACATAGTGTTTTGCTTTTAGGCCAAAAAGTTAAATTTTGGTCTCACCTGACCAGAGCACCTTCTTCCACATGTTTGCTGTGTCCCCCACATGGCTTCTCACAAGCTGCAAACGTGACTTCTTATGGCTTTCTTTCAACAATGGCTTTCTTCTTGCCACTCTTCCATAAAGGCCAGATTTGTGGAGAGCTAGACTAATGGACAGATTCTTCCACCTGAGCTGTGGATTTCTGCAACTCCTCCAGAGTTACCATGGGCTCTTGGCCTCCTTAACTTTGCTTCTTGGTAGGTTTGCAGTTATGCCATACTCTTTCCATTTTCAGATGATGGATTGAACAGTGCTCCGTGAGATGTTCAAAGCTTGGGATATTTTTTTTTATAACCTAACCCTGCTTTAAACTTCTCCACAACTTTATCCCTGACCTGTCTGGTGTGTTCCTTGGCTGTTTGTTCACCAAGGTTCTCTAACAAACCTCTGAGGGCTTTACAGAACAGCTGTATTTATACTGAGATTAAATTACACACAGGTGGACTCTATGTACTAATTAGGTGACTTCTGAAGGCAATTGGTTCCACTAGATTTTAGTTATGGGGTATCAGAGTAAAGGGGGCTGAATACAAATGCACACCACACTTTTCAGATATTGATTTGTAAAAAAATTTGAAAACCATTTATCATTTTCCTTCCACTGCACAATTATGTACCACTTTGTGTTGGTCTATCACATAAAATACATTTACGTTTTTGGTTGTAACATGACAAAAATGTGGAGGCACTGTACTTGGACTTTTAAAATACTTGTAAAAGCTGGGCTTTCTATGCTCAGCAGGTTAACCTGAGAACATTGCATGATTATTGTTTGTTCTTATATTCATGGACCATGTTTAAACAAAAACTTACAAGACCTATGTATTTGTATATTAGTCACTAACTCCTGTGTCACTGGATTTAATTGACAGCAGTGGAAGCCAATGGCTCCCGCTGCTAACAATCTGTCCAATGAGGACCAGAGACAGTGGCTGGAGCTGCTGGGCTTGTCCCCATTGCTGGAACGATCAGGTTCAGATAAGTAAAAGGGGGGGCTCTAGGGGGCTGATGCACTTAGGGTTGCCACCTGTCCAGGATTCACCCGGACAGTCCGGGTTTTAAATCATGTGTCCAGGTTTCAGTCCACCTGAAACCCAGACACATTATTCAGACAGTAATGTGGCTCGGAACAGGGCTTGACAGGAGGGTGAGGGGGCACTATGTACGCCGCATTACTATTCTCTTTGGAATGCCCAAAGGTGTCCCAGGTCTCTTACAGTCCTATAGTGTATACTAAAACAAGAACAAAAAGACTGTAAGCCGCTAAAGTGTTCGGGTTTGGCTGGAAGGAAAAGTGGCAACCCTAGCTGCACTTCAGAAGCTTTTTCACCTTAAAGTGGAAGTAAACCCCCCTATCGTTTTCAGCCAAGGAAGCTGCCATCTTTGCCTCTGTTTAATCTTCAACTGCCACAGTGCTGCACATGTGATCCGTTATGACACCAGCCATTGGATGGTTTGACTGTTTGGTTGAGAGCACAGCCAATGTGCAGTTAGCATTCACGGCATGCCTTTTTTTTTTAGACTGTTAAATCGATGGGTTTACTTCCGCTTTAATGCATAGAAAAACCTGGAGGGTTTACAACCCCTTTAAATGTATGTCCTGCCTTATCCTTAGGCCAGCCATAGAAGGTTTGAATCTCATATGGACAGGCTGAATGTACCAAGTTGATCGATAAACTTGCTGGATTTTACATGCGATTATCGCTAGTGGCTGGTGAAGCCACTAGCAAAAATCACTGTTGGGGAAGCCGTTCCCGTTGGGGGAATATAATGGCCAATGGTTGCAGGAAAGAAAATCATTCAATCTACGGCCAACCTTATTCTGCTCCAACAGTCTCCCTCCAGTGGTGTGACCGATCCCCCACAGCCTCCACTCTAAGGCGCTCATGGCCACAGTCTCATACATGCCCCCACCTCCTACAAAACAGGGCTAATAGCTTTGCATTTTACATGATGATGCTGATGGACTGCCCATAGTAAAGCCCCGTACACACGGGCCGAATGTCAGGAAACAGTCGGTTAAAAAAAAATGGCCAATGGCAGAGAGCGCTGATCGGAGTGTTCTGGCTGGGGGGGACGCCCCCTGTCAGAATACAAAAGCTAAGAGGTGGAGATTGCTATACTAACTTTGCATCGTTAGTACAGCAGCTCCGGCCGGAGCTGACATTTTTTCTTTCGGGTTGAACGATAAAAAACTGGTCTCAAACTGGTGGCCCTCCAGCTGTTGGGAAACTGCAAGTCCCATGAGGCATTGCAAGGCTGACAGTTAAGAGCATGACTCCCACAGGCAGAGGCATGATGGGACTTGTAGTTTTACAACAGCTGGAGGGCGGCCAGTTTGAGACCCCTGCTTTAGGGTAAGTACAATGCCCTTCAAGTTCCCCCTAGACCAGGAGTCTCAGACTGGCGGCCCTCCAGCTGTTGCAAAACTACAAGTCCCCTGAGGCATTGCAAGGCTGACAGTTGTAAGCATGACTCCCACAGGCAAGGCATGATGGGACTTGTAGTTTTGCAACAGCTGGAGGGCCCCCAGTTTGAGACCCCTGCCCTAGACTAATGAGCATGTAATCCTTACATTGCAGTAACAAGGAATATGCTGATAATAGAAGAGAGCCAAGTGATAGAGAGATGAGCTCATTAGTCTGCTGCTTCTCTTTTCACTGTCCAGACAGGGCTGTGCTGTGTGGCACAGCTTTATAAATCTCAGGACTGAATGGACAAATATAGAAATCCTTGGGTAGGTGCCCATATACTGTGGGTATTGCATTTGTGTGTTTAGATGTTTGCCATGTTTAGCTCTAATCCCTGCTGAAATCCCAGATTACACAACCATCTTCAGCCATAGGTGGGGCATTGTTAGAGGGCTGACTAATCAGTTATCCATCTATTTTTGAATCCGTTCTTTTCAGACTCTGTCTCTTGAATTAAAGTGGTTGTAAACCCTTACAAACCACTTTGACCTACAGGTAAACCTAGATTAACTACCTGAAACCCGCGCTATAGTCAAATGACGGCTACAGCGCGGATCTGATGTGCCGGGACGAAGTCTATTGACGTCGTCCCGGCCACGAGCTGCCTGCGCACCCCCTGAAGGGCGCGTGCGGCGCGCTCTGTGATCAGCGAGTCTGTGAGACTCGCTGGATCACAGATCTGAGTAAGGGGTCGATCCCGACCCCCTACCACGTGATCAGCTGTCAGCCAATGACAGCTGATCATGTGATAATAACAGAGCCGGTAATCGGCTTTTTTTCCTCCTCACGCCGACAGCGCGAGGAGAAAAAAAAAAAAGCCGATCACCGGCGGCAGTGAGAGGGACATCAGTCCCTCTCACTACAATGTGCCCAATCCATGGTGCCCACCTTTGCCCCATTAAAGTGCCGCCTACCAGTGCCCACACTGCCATCTCTCAGTGCCCACAGTGCCATCTCTCAGTGCCCACAGTGCCAGTGCTGCACATCAGTGTCACCTGCCAGTGCTCATCTGTGTCACCCACCAGTACCCATCAGTGCCACCTATCAGTGCCCATCAGTGCCCATCGGTGGCACCCATCCGTGCCATCTTTGCTGTCCCCATCAGTACCGACTTATCTGTCCCCACCAGTGCAGCCTATCAGTGCCCACCAGTGCAGTCTATCAGTGCCCACCAGTGCAGTCTATCAGTGCCAACCAGTGCAGCCTATCAGTGCCAACCAGTGCAGCCTATCAGTGCCAACCAGTGCAGCCTATCAGTGCCAACCAGTGCAGCCTATCAGTGCCAACCAGTGCAGCCTATCAGTGCCCACCTGTGCCGCCTCATCAGCGCATATCAATGAAGCAGAAAAATTACCTGTTTGCAAAATTTTATAACAAACTATTAAACATGATTTTTTTTTTTTTTAATTTTCCATTTTTTTGTTTGTTTAGCAAAAAATAAAAAACCCCAGCTGTGATTAAATACCACCAAAAGAAAGCTCTATTTGTGGGAAAAAAATTATAAAAATTTCATTTGGGTACAGTGTTGTATGACCGCGCAATTGTCATTCAAAGTGTGTCAGCGCCAAAAGCTGATAATTGGTCTGGTCACGAGGGGGGTTTAAGTGCAAAGTAATCAGGTGGTTAAGGTTTAGGAGATATTTGCAAAAAAACGATGCATAGTAGCCCATTATGCTTTACCTTTGCAGGAAAACAAAGAGGAAGTAAACCCATCAGGGTTTACTTCCTCTTTAAGAGGTGTGAATATGGTTGGTCTCCATTCTAGAAGCAATTCAAAGATAACAATCCAATATAAATTTTGCAGAATTATGAATAGTAAATGACGTATCAAGTGCAACAACTCTTAAAGTGACAGTGCAATAAAAACATGTAGTGAATAATTGATAGGATGTATCTTCAAACACAATATAGAGGGCAGTAGCTTATAAAGTGACAATATATATAAATGATGGGAAGTAAGCATGATAAATCCAAAATTCATCCAATATAAAGTGCTTGTGCAAAAATAGATGAAAAATAAGTGGCAAAACTACAGTTCATAAAAATGCTTCCACCATCCGCAGTGCGCCAATGATGTGCCCCAGCTGCTTGCCTCAAATAAAGACCACAAAGGGTCTAGTCGCGCCTTTGTTATTGAATAACTCAGATATCCAAAGTAGCAGACTCCTTCCCTTGGAATATCCAGCCAGATCAAATATGCTTCAATATTGGAAAGGAACTCCACTATTAGTGATATCTTTTTTAGTAACCTTCACTTACCTCCATACAACGCTCACATGCAATATAAAGAAGTCTTCATGGTGCAAAAATCCAATAAAAGTATTTAATAAACAGCAGAAAACTGGCATTTAAAATTGCACATGAAACAAGGACTTCCAGTCTTGGCCGCGATGTCACCCAGCTCCTCCCGACGCGTTGCGTCACAGATCATGTGATCTGTGACGCAACATGTCGGGAGGAGCTGGGTGACGTCACTTCTGGTCGCGGCCGAGACTAGAAGTCCTTGTTTTATGTGAAGCAGATTACTGCAATTTTAAATGTAAGTGTGCTGCTGTTTATTGAAGACTTTTACTGGATTACTTCTTTATATTGCATGTGAGCGTTGTATGGAAGGAAGTGAAGGTTACTAAAGAAGATATCACTAAGGCCCCTTTCACACTGGGGCGGTTTTCAGGCGGTACAGCGCTAAAAATAGCGCCTGTACACCGCCTGAAAAAACCGGCCCCATTCACTCCAGTGTGAAAGCCGGCGGGCTTTCACACTGGAGCGGTGCGCTAGCAGGACCGCAACAAAAGTCCTGCTAGCTGCATCTTTGGAGCGGTGAAGGAGCGGTGTATTTACCGCTCCTATACCGCTCCTTCCCATTGAAATCAATGGGAAACCGCTGCAGCGGCGCTTTGCGGAGGTTTTTAACCCTTTTGCGGCCGCTAGCGGGGGTTAAAACCACCCCGCTAGCGGCCGCATACCGCGGGTAAAACGATGGTAAAGCAGCGCTAAATATAGCGCTGCTGTACCGTCGCCGCCCCGCACCGCCCCCAGTGTGAAACCAGCCTAATAGTGGAGTTCCTTTCCAATACTGAAGCATATTCGACCTGGCTGAATATTCCAAGGGAAGGAGTCTGTTACTTTGGATATCGGTGTTATTCAATAACAAAGGCACAACTATTTGAGGTGAGCGGCTGGGGCACATCATTGGTGCACTGCGGATGGTGGAAGCATTTTATGTACAGGATTTTTTGGCACTTATTTTTCATCTATTTTTGCACAAGCACTTTATTTATAATGGATGAATTTTGGACTTATCACGCTTATTTCTCATCATTTACATATATTGTCACTTTATAAGCTCTTGCACTTAATATTGTGTTTGAAGATACATCCTATCAATTATTCACTACATGTTTTTTTTGCACTTAATACGTCATTTATTATTCATAATTCCTGCGCAATTTATATTGGATTGTTATCTTTGAATTGGTCATTGAGTAAGCGCTACATTTATTTATTAGTAATTTATTACTGTGTGTGAACACTTTTTCATGTTGGCAGCTATTCACTCTTAATTTAGTGCTTGTGGTTTGCGCATTAGTATTTCTACTTTATCTCCATTCTAGAAGGCTGTCAGAAAGACTTTCCAAGGCGCGTCCCTGCACTAAATCTCACCCCACACCTAAATGCTGTGTTCATATACCACCCTAAGGCCAGATTCACAGTGGACTAACATGCTTTGGGTTTCAGTGTATGTATAGTAAAACAGTTAGGGTTTAGAGCCCCTGTCAAGTTTTTATTGCTGTCTGTGTCCTCGCTAGGAAAATTGACCTGCGCTGTTGGTCCTAGTGACCGCCAGAGCCGTGGATAAGGGGGTACCACCAGTCCTCCTGTACAGGGCCCAGGCCAGCATAGTGAATCGGATGTGGGCAGGGAGAGTGATTGGCACAGCCGGGGGGGGGGGGGACAATTACTGCAGCCAATACCCTGTATAGATTCCTCTGCAACAGCTGACAGCCGGCATCTTCTCCTCTCCCTCCTGCCAACTTGCACCTGCTGCAGAAAGAGCCATACAGGGGATCGGTTCCAGTAACTGCCCCCGCCACACTGAACACTCTCCCTGTGCACCATACATTTTCCCCTGTTGCCCAGGCCCCCCTTTGGGCACCACCCATGCAGTGCTGCTGGCTTCCCTCCTCTCCTTCCCACTGGAAGCTGCAAGCACACAATAATATTTTTCATAATGGAGAATGGGGGAAGGATACGATAAATACACAATGTCATATTTACCAGGCCCTTCCTTCCCTAATTAACACAAAGAGTCATTGATACCGATCACTCACTGTGTTAATTCATAACTGAAGCATAGTAAACTGTGTTTATTTGGGGGGAGGGCCCCATGGTTTCTAACAGCAGCCCTGGTGACCATCATCATGAGATGTTAAGTAATAGGTAATCAAAACGTCTACAGATGACAGAAAAGAAGTGAGAAAACTGTTCCGAGGAGGACAGCTATTCCCATGACAACTGTCTAAGGCTGGTCATAGATGGATCGTCTTTTTCTTGATCAGCCAGCGGGCTTATCCCCCATGCACACAATTGAGGTGGATGGGGGAGTCCTCCCCGCTGTAGTCTTGTATTCTGACAGCGGGGAATACTCCACTGTCAGAATACACTGATCAGTGTTGCAGCTGATCCTTAAGATTGACTTCTCTCAAGTGGAAAGAGCCATAGCTGGATCCAAACTCAGCTGGTTCTTGCTGAACTGACTGATTTTTGATCCATCTATGGCCAGCTTAAAGCTGAGTTCCACCCAAAAGTGGAACTTCCGCTCATCTGATTACAGGTATCTGCACCCACCTCCGGGAATAGACTTTCGCGGGAGTCACGCCCCTTCCCGCACCCCCCTCTCCGCTGTCTCCTGGGAAATACACAGGTCCCAGGATATAGCGGGGACCATTTAGGATGCGCAGCGCGAATGGCGCATGCGCAGTAGGGAACCGGGAAGTGAAGCCGTAATGCTCCACTTCCTGATTCCCTCACAGAGAATGGCAGCGGCAGCAGCCGAGAGCCGATCGATTGATTTCGGCTGCCGACATCGCTGGACTCCAGGAAAGGTAAGTGTCCATTTATTAAAAGTCAGCAGCTGCAGTATTTGTAGCTTCTGGCTTTTAATAATTTTTTTTAGGTGCACTTCCGCTTTAGGAGGGAATTTCCCTTCATTTTGCAGGAGATTTCCTCTCACTTCCTGTTTCGCTTCTGGAACAGGAGGTGAATGGTAATTCCCCTAAAATGATTGTAAACCATCACCTTGAAAAAACAAACTATTTAGTTTAAAATAAAAATTAAAGGAAAAACATTTGTGTATATATATAAAAAATAAAAAGAAAACATTTTATATACCTTTTCTCCCTTTTTTATAAGTGATCACATTCCCTCTGTTCTCAGCTGCATAAGAGCTGGGGGAGGAGAAGCAGCATACTGAGCTTCCCAATTAATGTATTTGCAGGGAGGACGTGTCAGGATGAATCTGATCATTGACAGGGGAGAGTACACTGAGTTCTTAGTATAGCTAGATAATTGACATTGGTGTGTTCTCTTGCTTAGTGTGATCAGTTTTTAATAGGAAAGCAGAGGGACTGATAAGAACACCAGGGAACCAATACAAAGAGAACAGGGTAGTTTTTCAAACAAGTACATGGCACAGCAGACACATATCAGGAATATGAAATGTTGGGGTAATAAACACTAAAACAAAAATGAAAAGGGCTTAATGGATAAGATTTACTTAAAAAAAAAAAATGCACATTTTTTTTTGCAGGTAAGCCATATTTTGCAGGCAGTGGCTGGTGTTGGCGCTTCAATCATCATGGCACCGAGGTTGATATGGTGTCAGGGTGATTGAGGTGCATTGTTTCTATTGTTACATTCTAATATATAATGAAGTGGTTCAACTCACCATAATGCAGAATCAGTGGGAGCCCCGGGCGTGTCATTTGCCCTATCTCCTGCCACCAGATGCAGCGTGTTACTTGCCACGTCACCTGTCCCCAGATGTGGATTGTCGCTTGCCACTTTCACCTGGCAGCAGATGTGGATTGTCACTTGTCACGTCCCCTGCCACCATTTGCAGATTGTCACTTGCCAGGTAACATGCCACCATTTGCAGATTGTCACTTGCCACGTCACCTGCCACCATTTGCAGATTGTCACATCTCCTCCCAC
This sequence comes from Lithobates sylvaticus, assembly GCA_028564925.1. Lineage (NCBI taxonomy): Eukaryota > Metazoa > Chordata > Amphibia > Anura > Ranidae > Lithobates > Lithobates sylvaticus. The sequence continues at coordinate 72,607,005 of CM053028.1, forward strand.
CATTTGCAGATTGTCACTTGCCACGTCACCGGTCACCAGATGTGTCATCTCGCTGCTCCCCGCCGCACCTCTGACATTAAAGCAAGGGGGTCTGGCAGCAAAGTGGAGCTCCACCGATGACAGGGAGCACGTGACCTCTACTGCACCGCGCTGTGAGTGCGGAAGAGCGCTGATGTGTGGCGGGCAGTGAGAGATGATGTTATCTCTCTGCTCCTGCCGCACTCCCACATTGAAGAGGCCCGGCTGTGAAGAGTGCTGATGTGGAGCGGACGGCAAGAGATGCCATCTCTGCTTGTCTGCCCGCTCACTTCTCTCCTCCGCCTGTCTCATATAGCCAGCCCGCCACAGCAGCCACGGCCGTGACCCGCTGGTTAGGCAGGGACCTTGTAGCAAGAGACTCGGGGCTATGGGCCCCAGATTTGGGGCTATAGCCCTAATAGCCACCCCCTAGCAACGCCCCTGCCTGTCAGTGTATCCGTACATCCCGTATGGGCACACAGATACACTGACAGGAAGACTCAATGAACTACCACAGCGCTCCATAGCACTGTGGTAGTTCATTGAGAACTACAAGCTGACATCTGAAAAGGATGTTGGGACTTGTAGTTCATTAGTTCACATAATTCTGTGAATGAATAACATGGCCGTGTGGGCGCAGCTCCGCCCGGCCGCACTGATTTCTAAAACTGACAGCTAGTGCCAGGAGTTTCTCCCCGTACTGCTGTCACAGTGTTGGGGGGGGGGGGGGGAGATTGGCAGCATGTTACACGTTCCACGCTAAAAACGGGTAGAACATGTAACATGGCCCCAAAGGTGAACTTATCTTTTGAGTCTTTCCTACTATTAAAAAAAAAGGTTTTGCCTATACTTCCAGCTGATTTATTCTAAACACAATAATCTATGGCTATAGTCGCTGAAAATAATTACATCCTAAAAATCTGGCATGCTGCTTGTACCCAAGAAGATCGATGGATCCACTTGGGTACAATCAGCCTGTCCATAGATGGTTCGCACTGTCTATGGCCGGCTTTACATTCAAATGAATGGCCTTTCCTAAATGAAAACCACATTCACGGTTAGAAATTGCTTAGTTTGAAAAAAAATTAGCATCGTGCTCCTTCGGATATTCTCATCACTGTGGTTAAAAACAAACATTATTTTGACCCCACTAACAATTATTAAATTGAACAAACGTTCTCAAAGCAAAAACATTTGAATGAATTTCTACTAGTGTATGGCCAGCTTTAGTGATATTCACAGATGTGAATCTGATCTCAGAATGATGCCAGAAGGGAGATTCTACCGCCGAAAAGGTTTGGCAATCACTTCCTCCACTCAATCGGCTCCTTTGCTGGTCCGTTAGTAACGCAAGGGGCCTATTAGACATCCTGTCACTGGTGGGTTGTCACACAAGTTCACTTATCTGTCATCACTCTAAAGGTGGCAATAGGCAGAAGATGTCACCCACTCCAGAGGCTTCAATCAACTAACATCTGTTGGGACCTGCTGGGTATTGGTGGCCATACACACTATGATAAATTATCGATTTTATTTTCTGATCGATCCCTTCCAATAGGAATACTCAAATTATAGACAACAACCCAGTTGATCGATATGCCACACACAGAGATTTTATCCAAGAATTAAGCATCTAAAGGCTAAAAATTAATTAAAAACAATCAATACATTTCCATCCTTGGCAAACGACTCAGTTTGATGGAAACTGATCTAAATTGAGTCTAAATCAATTAGAAGGGAAGTTATCACTATTGGCACATCGTTCATATGAAAAAAATCAAGGCACGTGTGGCCACCATAGGAGGTCTCACTGGAGTTATTGGAAAACGTCATTGAATCACTACGGTTTCCAGCAGGAAAATCTGGAGCTGTTTACACACCATGCATGTGAACACTCATACAACCTGAATATTAATGCTTATGTCTGAATCTAAAAAATAGAGTACAGTATATAGAAACATTAAACAATTAACTTCCCTTATTTGCTCCTGTTTGGAATAATATATATATATATATATATATATATATATAAATAAAAAATAAGTTTTAATCCTACCGGAAATCCAGAGCTGTCCTATGCATTTAGTATCTCAAGCATTGTTTAGTATCCTACCCAGCTCAGCTCTCTGGACTACAGAACACCTTCCCCCTAAATCATGTAGATGAGGAGAGTTGTCCTATAGTGTTAACATGCTTCCTATTCTAGAGTAACAATGTTATTGCTCCACAGATACAGCACAGTGAGTGAGTGTTGTCACCCTAAAGCCTAGTACACACCGCAATTTTTTTTCATTCAACCCAGCAGGTTGAACAAAAAAAAAAAACTGACAGCTCCAGTCGTAGCCGATGTACTAACAATCCAATGTTAGTACAGCGATTTACCCTGCTGTGCTTTTGTGTCACGCCCCCCCCCCCCGCCCCGCCAGAACACCCCAGTGTTTTTCATGCCTGACATTTGGCACATGTGTACTAGGCTTAAGACGGCAAGTGTGGTATTGGCAGGATCACCAGGCAAAAAGTAAGGGGGGAAAGCCTGAAGTTAGCCATAGAGGAATTGCAATTTTAAGCAGGGACCAGCCACATTTTGATCCATGATTGGCCGCTCCTGCTCAACAGAAATCAATAAAATAATCAACTTCTGATGGACAAGCTTGTAAAAAAAAAAAATTCTCAATCAGTAGCTGCAGGGCTGCAGCCGCTGATCAGTGTATTCTGACAGCGGAGAATCCCAGCTACCAGAATACAGTCTCTTCCCCCCCCTCCTCTCTGCCAATCCCTGCACTGGTTTCCACTCACCCAACGAATAAAATTCAAAGTACTAACAATAATTTACAAAGCCATCCACTTCTCTGCCCCCAGCTACATCACTAGCCTAGTCCCAAAATAACAACCAAGCTGCTCTCTTCGGTCCTCCAAAGACCTCCTGCTCTCTAGCTCCCTTGTCACCTCCTCCCATGCTCGCCTCCAGGATTTCTCCAGAGCTTCTCCCATCCTTTGGAACTCCCTATCCCATTCTGTCCAAATGTTCCCTAATCTATTCATCTTTAGATGATCCCTGAAAACCCTTCTCTTTAAAGAAGCCTATCCTACTTCTAACACTGTTTTACTTCCTCCATCACCTCATCCACCACAGCTATTACCTTTTGTATCAATTGACCCTTTCTTTTTAGATTGTAAGCTCTAATGAGCAGGGCCCCCTGATTCCTCTTGTACCAAATTGTATTGTAACTGTAATGCATGCCTCTATTTTGTTAAGCGCTGTGCAAACTGTTGGAGCTATATAAATCCTGTATAATAATAATAATAATAATCCATCTTTGGGCAGCCTTATGCAGCCACCACGTCCTAACAGCAGAAAGTAAGGAAATCTCTCAAAGTGAGGGGGATATCCTTTTTAGAAAGCTGTCCCCAAAACAGGTTTACCATTAGTACATTTCTCCTTGCCTCATTTCAATATTGGAGAAATTGCCCCAGCCCCTGTTCAAATACAATCCGGGGACAAACTTGGTCCAGGGACAGTGTCCTCAATCCGGGGACTGTCCCGGACAGGAGGGAGGTGTTTTGTAGTCCTGTTCTTCTAGTATGGCAACACTGTTATACAGCACAGCAAGTAAGCGTTGTCACCCTAGGAGAAGAAGTGCCTTACTGGTAGGATCACCAGAAGAACACTTTAAGTAATTTCCAGGCAGATTGTTCCTGGACCCCCTCTTTTCCAGTCATCTTAAGCCCCTCAAATCTGCACACGTGTATGACGGAGGACTCTCACGTACTTACGTAATGGTTGCTGAGGACCCAGCTTGGCCCAGAGTCTGCGGTGTCCCAGCTGAGGACATTTCTGAGTCCGTATCACAGACCTGCCTGCTTTACTCTGACACTCATGTTTTGCCTAATCTCACATGTAAGAGGAGGTGGAATGTGAGACATCCTCCTCCCTTCCCTTCCTCTTCCCTCCCCCCAACCTGATTGCAAACAGAACGTAGGAGACTCTCAGGGGGGTTAGGAAACTTTCTATAAGAGATGGAGAGTTGCACATAAGTAGCCAGAGAATCGCCATTCTGCAAGGGTGACTTACCTCCCAGGGAACAACCTTCAGCAGTGGAAATGAAATTTAGCAGGGAATTGTCACATAAAGGGAATGGCATCCCTATTACTCCTACACGCTGCCCCTGGGGTGGGATGGAATTACTCCCAACACAAGGTCTCACCTCCGAAAACCGCATTCATTAACTTTTTCTGCAAAGACGGCGCAAAGTCTGAGCGTTCCCTGTCGTCAAACCTGGAGCTATTCCTAAAAATCGGAAAAAAAATTCTGAGTGTATCCAGGTCATCGCGAGAGGAAAGGCGGGGTAAAAAACTAATACAAGAAGAAAAAAAAAACTATAACTGCAAAAGGCAACTTGGGTTTTGCCAATTTGTCTGGAATTTTTTTGTTTTTATTGTTTAATGGCAAAGCCATAAAGCCCTGCCAATTTTAACCACTTGACCTCCGGAAGATTTACCCCCCTTTACGACCAGGCTATTTTTTTGCAATATGGCACTGCGTTACTTTAAGTGACAATTGCGTAGTTGCGTAGCGATGTACACAAATAAATATTATGACGTTTTTTTTTTCCCCACAAAAAGAGCTGGTGTATGATAAACCAGTAGATTTTCAAACAAATGTCCGTACAAAAATTCTCAGTACATTTGATGACTTGCAGAAGACTGAGCAGGCAGATAGAAGAGAGTTTGTATGTCTTGCTCTCTCTCTGCTCACAGTCTTATATAGAATGTACACTGCATTCCAGCACTGTGCCTGTGTGCCAGGATGACTGCACTCCAGCGCGCATGTGCAACAGTCCCGCCATCTCGCGCCAGCCAATCAAGGTAGCCAAAGAGCAGCACCTGGAAGAAGTTGGGGAGAAGATGCTGGCGCTCACAGGGAACCTCGCTAGCTTTGCATAGTTGCCAACAGTCCCAATTTTCCTGGGACATTGACGATATTCAAACCCTTGTCCCGGTCTATCCGTGTCCTGGGAAATTGGCTTTGTCCCGGTGTTTTGTAGGCGAGCCTTCACCGGCGAACCACAGCTTCCGGCTGTGAAAACATGCCCGCGGGTTCTCCCTCCGGTTAGCAGGTCTCTCCTCTGTGTACAGTGAAGAGGGGAGGTGCCTCCGACCCAGGCAGCTAATCGGCTTCTCTCTTCAGTGAACGAGCAAAGCAGTTCACTTGTACACTGAAGCCGATTAGCTACCTGGGACGGAGGTCCCTCCCCTCTCCACTGTACCCAGAGGAGAGACCTGCTAGCCAGGGGGAGATTCCGCGGGCACCACAGAGCTGCCATCCAGCTCTCTGACCGTCTCCTGTATCATGTCCGCATCCTCTCTGAGACCATCTCCTGTACCATGTCCGCACACTCTCTGACCGTCTTTCATACCATGTCCGCACACTCTCTGACCGTCTTTTATACCATGTCCGCACACTCTCTGACCGTCTTTTGTACCATGTCCGCACACTCTGACCATCTCCTGTACCATCTTCTGTACCATATCTGCACCCTATCTGACCATCTTCTGTACAACGTCCGCACCCTTTCTGACCGTCTTCTGTACCATGCCTGCACACTCTCTGACCATCTCCTGAACTATTTGCGCACCCTCTCTGACCATCTCCTTTATCATGTCCGCACCCTCTCTGACCGTCTCCTGTAGCATGTCCGCACCCTCTCTGACCATCTCCTTTACCATGTCCGCACCCTCTCTGACCGTCTCCTGTAGCATGTCTGCACCCTCTCTGACCGTCTCCTGTAGCATGTCCACACCCTCTCTGACTGTCTCCTGTAGCATGTCCGCACACTCTCTGACCGTCTTCTGTACCATGCCTGCACACTCTTTGACCATCTCCTGTACCATTTCCGCATCCTCTCTGACTATTCCCTTTACCATGTCTGCACCCTCTCTGACTGTCTTTTGTATCATGTCTGCACCCTCTCTGACCATCTTTTTATACCATGTCCACACACTCTCTGACTGTCTTCGGTACCATGTCTGCACACTCTCTGACCATCTCCTGTACCATGTCCTCACCCTCTCTGACTGTCTCTTGTATCATGTCGGCACACTCTCTGACCCTCTCTTTTATCATATCTGCAGTCTCTGACCATCTCTTGTATCCGTTTGATGGGATCTGCCTGGGGGGATGGTGTTTGGAGTATCTTTATCTGCCGATTGTTAAACTTTCTTGAATACACATATTGCTGTTGTGGTGTAGGATCTGGGCCTTCTGTCCCTCCATCCCTCTTTCTTTCCTCCCTTCTCTTGCCTTCCCTCCCTATTGCTTTTTCCCTTTATTTATACTCTCTCCCCCTTGCTCCCTTTCTTTATTCCTCCATCCCTCTTTAATTTCAGACTCCAACCACACCCCCTTTAAGCCACACCCAATATTTAGTTTAAACTACAGCCATTTTTTTGCCGTTACACGCACCACATTTTTTCTCTGTGCTAAACTACACATAGAAATTAATACTCCGCCTACAGACAAAAAAGTCGGTAATGTAGGTAATTTCAGGAATCCTCATGCTCCTGCAGTGCATTTACGTCCTAGAGACTTCCCTGCCGGCAAAACACAATGATTTCTGCTAGCAGCTCTAGCTGCCGGCAGTAATCGTATGTAAAAATTCTGATAGGCTGTTTGTGCCCAAGGTGATCGATGGATCAACTTGGGGACAACCAGCCTGACCATAGATGGGTCAAATCTCAGCCCTGCTGAACCGGACAAGATTCAATCCATCTATGGCCGGCTTTACTCTCCTTTTCTCCATGCCATAGGGGGAGATGTCCTGTAGTCCACAGAGAGAACCGTAATTAATAAGAGTACAGCAGAGGCAGAATTTACAGAAGTTATCGGCTCACTGATTTTGCAATTATCAAACAGAAACAACAAAACGCTTTCAATAGTATTTTTAACAGACGAAAAGATAGCAAACAATAAAAGTTAATTGTTGGGGATTATACACACACTCATACACTTTACCAGTTTCTGAGATATCAGCCACACAGGGGTGCATTGTTCTCATTGTGTTGCCTGACTTCCATGTTACACATAGAAGCAAAGATAAACATTTTAAATACAATAATACTCATTGATAACATTCTTCACATTAGGATGATCTCTTTTATAGGATTTTGTAAAAAAAAAAAAACAATTGAAAGACTGTACACTCCCTTTGTTATCATCCCCTAAAGGGGGTGGAATTAATAAAAACATATGGCTGAGCCATGTTTTTAACCACTTGCTTTCCGGGCACTTTCACCCCCTTCCTGCCCAGGCCAATTTTTAGCTTTCAGCACTGTCACACTTTGAATGACAATTGCGCGGTCATACAACACTGTACCCATATGAATTTTTTTTCACACAAATAGAGTTTTTTGGTGGTATTTAATCACCACTGGGTTTTTTATTTTCTGCTAAATAAACGAAAAACGATCATTTAGAAAAATAAAAACTTTTTGCATAGATTGTTATAAAATTTTGCAAACAAGTAATTTTTCTCTTTTACTGATGAGGCAGCACTGATGGGGACAGATAGACTGCACTGATGAGGCGGCACTGATGGGCACGGATAGACTGCACTGATGAGGCTGCACAGGTAGGTGGCACTGATGGGCACAGATAGACTGCACTGATAGGTGACACTGATAAGAAGGCACCGATAGGCACTTACTGGCAGCACGGATGGGCACCTATTGGCAGCACTGTTGGGCACAGGTTGGCAGCTGTTGGGACCCCACTGTTAATCAGTGCCCTGATTATCAGTGTACATGTCACTTTTAGAGAAGCCGGTTTTCGGTTCTCTTCTGCTCATGCTGTCAGCAATAACCGGCTTCTGTTTACATTCATGTTCAGCTGTGGATTGGACACAGCTAATCACGTGGTAAAGAGCCGCTGATTGGCTCTTTACCTCAATCTGTCATCACAGAGTGTGCCACCTGCACCCAGCAGAGGGCACCCGTTGGGTGCCATCACGGCCGCGCTGTAGCCATCATTCGGCTATAGCGCGGTCGGCAAGTGGTTAAGCTGGAAAGGCATCGGACAGGGGTGTACATATGCCATGGGTGTGAAGTTTTGCTTCATGGTTATGGCAGGAATTAAACACCCTGCCACATTTGGCGAGCATCACTGCCCACTGAAAACAACCAATTCAAGTGGAGGCGTGCTGCAACCATCTGCACAGTAGTGCTGCATTTAGAGGGTTAAAACAGAAGGATATCACCTCCTTATCATCTGTCAATCACCATTAAAGAGCACTCCAAATGCAGATTGATTTTCAGAGGATCGTCAGTCCTTTCCACATGTGTCAACAAGCCCTAAAAGTTTTAAACATTAGATTCTTAAAGCGGATCTTCACTGCATCTGAGCACCACAAACAAAAAACACTATTTAACCACGTAAAGACCGCCCACCGCATATACTGTATGTAGTTTCATACAATAGATAGCACGCATGCCCACTGCACCCCAATCATGGTTCACAGAGACAGAATGGGGATCTGCCTATGTAAACAAGGCAGAACCCCCGTTCAGACAGGGGACAACATGGAGATCTGCTGTTCCTAGGGATCAGGAACAGCAATCTCTGTGTTGTTCCTGTCAGCACTTCCCCCACACAGATTTACCAAAAACATGTAGTGCAAGGGCCTGCCTGATTGCATGCAAATTGAAACGCGTAAGGTTTGACCTCATATTATATGGTTTTGATAAATCTGAAGACAAAAATCTGCAGAAAATCGAATAGTGTGTATGAGGTCTTAGGGTCAGATTTGCCTGCCACAATGTCGCAGTCGCGCTAAAAATCACAGGTCGCCGCCATGACCAGTAAAAATGAAAGAAATTAAAAGTCCATAAATCTATCCCCTATGTTGTAGACACTATAAGGCCCCTTTCACACTGGGGCGTATTTCAGGCGTTTTTCAGGCGCTTTAGCATTAAAAAAAGCGCCTGTAAAGCGCCTGAAAGAAGCCGCAACTGCAATCCCAATGTGAAAGCCCGAGTGCTTTCACACTGAGACCCCTTTCTCACTATGGCATTTTTCAGCCACTTTAGCGTTAAAATAAGCGCCTGTAGGCCTAAACTCCAATAAAAAAAGACACCTGGCGCTCCGAGAGTTCAGGCAATCTGGTGCAGACATTATAATGAAACAGGAAACACATTTTGGCAAGGGCGATTCCTTCACATTTGCCTCCAAGTTCTACCCCTTATCATTCCAGGCCTTTAACCCACGTAAGAAAGCTGGGGTTGCCATACTCCTCAAAAAAGGGTCCCCATTTTCCTGCACTGGGACATACATAGATCCGCTAGGCCACTATGTTATTGTACAGGGCACGTGGCAATCCCAAGCCATAACCCTGTGCACCTTATATGCCCCGAACGTACACCAACACCGGTTCCTGAACAAGGTCTTTACCCGCCTGTTCAAAACACCCCATAACATGCTAGTAGTGGGAGGGGACTATAACCTAGCACACTCCACCCAACATGACCGCCTTGTGATTAACCCCCAAGCCTCTCAGACAAGAGCCCTCAGGGACTCTAAACAATTCCGGCAGATCACCAGGAGATATGCTCTATTTGATGCATGGCGGGCCCTGCACCCAAAAGACAGGCAATATACCTTCTATTCTGCCCCGCACCACACCCACTCAAGACTGGACTACATCTTCGTCAACAACGCCACACTTAAAACCATCAAATCTGCGCAAATTCTATCTTGGTCAGATCATGCCCCGGTTACAATTTCCCTAGACCTGGGCACCCCCACACGCAGGCCCTACAACTGGAGGCTTAACAATCTCCTCCTACAATACCTTCCATCTAAGACGGAACTAGACACCACGCTACAACACTACTTTGCAGAAAACAACACCCCAGACATAACCCAATCCACCCTCTGGACCGCACACAAAGCGGTAATCAGAGGTAGGTGCATTGCACTCTCCTCCAAAATGAAAAAAGACGCTCAGACTGCCAGAACTCTAGGGGAAAAACGCCTCCGACACCTTGAAAACAAACTGCTGACTTCCCCCTCCCTAACTCTGATTAAGCAGATAGTCCAAGTCAGAACAACGCTCCGGGACTTGGCGCTAGGGGCAGTAGAAAAATCAATAATAAGATTGAGACAGCTATACTATGATAAAGGCAACAAGGCGCAATCACTCCTAGCCAGAAAACTCGCGGACCAAGCACATATATCCACGCCCGACCAGATTAAAGACAAGAAAGGTGACCTAGTGACCCACCCCCAGGACATCGCGAAAACATTTGCGGAGTTCTACACAGACCTCTACAACAAACGCGAAATACCCCACAACCCCCCGACAGCAGATCTAACCGACCGCATAACCCAATATCTTGAACAAGCCAGATTACCACAACTAAAAGAGGCTGACCTCTTAGAACTAAACACCCCCATTACCACAGAGGAACTGACGACGACCATCAAGGCCTTACCGGCACACAAATCCCCGGGACCAGACGGACTCCCATACGAGTACTACAAGACCTACTTACACATCTTAGGTCCGTACATGACCAGACTATTTAATGCCTTCCTCCGACAGACCCCCATCCCGAACGAGATGCTAGGCTCATACCTAACTCTGATCCCCAAGCCCGATAAAGACCCGACAGTATGCGCCAGCTACAGACCCATAGCCCTTTTGAATTCGGACCTTAAGATATTTACAAAAATTCTCTCCACCCGCCTTAACGCAATCCTCCCAACCTTGATACACAAAGACCAAGTGGGATTCGTCCCCATGCGACAGGCGGGGGACAACACCAGAAAAGTCATAGACCTGATAGACGTAGCGAACAGAGAATCTACACAATCCCTGGTCCTTAGTCTAGATGCAGAGAAGGCGTTTGACCGCCTAAGCTGGCCCTTTATGACGGCCACACTACAACACATGGGATTCAAGGGCCCCTTTCTGAACGCGGTCCAGAACCTTTATACACACCCCTCATCGCAAGTTAAGACACCCTTTGCCACATCCCCCATCTTCCCGATTACGAATGGTACCCGCCAGGGATGCCCGCTCTCCCCCTTGCTGTTTGCACTGTGTGTAGAACCCCTGGCGGCCACCATTAGGAACAGCCCTGACATTAGGGGCATTCCGGTTAGGGGCAAGGAATTCAAGATATCATTGTTCGCGGACGACATCATCCTCACCCTGACCAACCCCCGGACCTCCCTACCCAACCTCCACGCCATATTAGATCACTACGGCACGTTGTCGGGCTACAAGACCAATACCTCTAAGTCAGTCGCACTTCCACTCAATATCCCGACAGACGAAACGACCCACCTGAAGTCTACCTTTCCCTATAAATGGGCGAATACCTCACTTAAATACCTAGGGGTATCCATTACCCCATCCTTCCACACCCTGTATCAGGCAAACTTCCCACCAATATTTAGATCAATCCGGGAACTGATCCAAAAATGGAAAACACACCACATCTCCCTGATAGGCCGGATCACCTCCGTCAAAATGGTCATCCTCCCAAAACTGTTATACCTATTCCAAACTCTGCCTATACCCGTTCCCTACATACAACTGCGTAAACTACAAAAAGATCTCCTGAAATATGTCTGGAACTTTAAAAAACACAGAGTGCCCAGCTCAGTCCTGACGGCCTCACGGACGGATGGGGGCCTGGCATTTCCTGACCTGGTCAGGTACTATCAGGCGACCCAACTCCGCGCACTGACTTCATGGTTCACCCAGAGGTCCTATAGCAAGTGGTCAGAACTGGAAAAAATCTGGCTAGCCCCAGTACATCCAAACAGTATAATATGGAGTGCAAATGTGGAGGTTGACCCCAGACGCATGCTAGGCTCAATGTCACAACTTCACCTACTATGGCGCAAGGTCTCTCGTGAATATAACCTTAAATCCAAAAACTCCCTGATGAACTCGTTCTTATGCAATCCTAAACTACCAACCAGCCTAACACATCAGATGTCGTGGCCTTGGGCCACACGGAACCTGTTCCATTTTGGTCACATTGTGAATCCCAGATCTCGCAGGTTGCTCACATTCTCGGAGCTCCAGTCTAAATATGACCTTCCAAAACAAGCGTTCTACAGTTATCTGCAGATCAGACACTTTGCCCAAACGATAGCTCCGCAACTCCTCTTTTCCCCACCTTCTCCATTTGAACAGGTTATATTAGAAGGACGCAACCGCAGGGGTCTGATATCGGACATCTACAAAATTATAAACAAATACCAATTCCTAACTAAAGGCAAACACTCATATATGTGCAGGTGGGAGAAGGAGTTGGGCGAAGAGCTCCCAATGGAGGCATGGCAGGCGGTCTGGAGGCAAGCAACCAAAACCTCTATATGCACTCTATATAAGGAAAACTCCTACAAAATTCTCTTCTGTTGGTACCAGACCCCTGCCATACTCCATAAAATATACCCCTCCACCCCGGACAGGTGTTGGCGCTGCCAACGACAGAAAGGGACACTTTTCCACATATATTGGGCATGCCCACTCATAACCCCTTTCTGGGAATCCACCCGACAGCTCCTGATACGGCTATTTGAGATGCCCATAATGTTCACTCCTAAACTCTTCCTGCTAGGCCTGTCCCAACCAAAATTATCCAAGCCTAGCAAGAAACTGCTCAGGCACATATTGACGGCCGCGAGGTGCCTAATAGCCCTTAACTGGAAATCCCCCATCCCACCCTCTCAAGAGGCCCTATACTCCAGGGTTAAAGACGTTGAACTCATGGAAAAAATGACGGCCAGGATCCGACAAAAACTGGACGAACACAACGAAGTCTGGGAGAGGTGGCATCTGCGGGAGGACTAAGGCAAGCCATCGTGGCAGTTGAGGTGAGAACGTATCTACACCCCCTCTCTTATTATCCCCCCCCCCCATCTTTTCCCAACCTTTTCTTCACCCTCTCTTCTCATTTTCTTTCCCCCCCCCTTTTCTTTTCCTACCATCTGTAAAGCAGACCAAACCTGCATGTTTTACATAAACGTCACCATAGGTGCTATATGCTAAAGATCTAACCCCCTGCATCTTTGTAGTGGGAATGCTGTTTTAGAAAATAATGTTGCACCTACGGGCACACCCATGGACTGATTACAACGCGCGTGAAGCATATATCTTGACTATGGGAGCTCTTTTCTGCTAAAATGTATGTAAAGTTACATAACCTGTTTGAATATGTTGATAAATAAAAACGTTAATTGGAAAAAAAATAAGCGCCTGTAAAGCGCCTGAAACAAGCTGCAACTGCAATCCCAATGTGAAAGCCCGAGTGCTTTCACACTGAGGCGCTGCGCTGGCAGGCCGTCAGAAAAAGTCCTGCAACTTTTGCACAAACCAATCAATATACGCTTATTGTGATTTTTTTTTTTACCAAAAATAAGTAGAAGAATACATATCGGCCTAAATTGATGAAGTAATTTGTTTTTTTATATATATTTTTTGGATATGTATTATAGCAGAAAGTAAAAAATATATATTTTTTCAAAATTGTCAGACTCATTTGTTTATAGCGCAAAAAATAAAAAACCGCAGAGGCGATCAAGGACCACCAAAAGAAAGCTCTATATGTGGGGGAAAAAAGGACATCAATTTTATTTGGGTATAGCAGCAAAGTAACGCAGTGTGGTGTCGCAAAAATGGCCTGGTAATTAAGGGGGTAAATCCTTCCAGGGCTGAAGTGGATAAATCATTTTTGACATTCAAAGCAAACTATCCCCATCCATCCAAGTCTCTATGCTTTATTTGTTGAGAAATAACTTTAAAAAACACCCCCCTATCATTTCTGTCTGTGGCCATCTTAAGTAAGGGCAAATGATTCATGTAGCATTTATGGAATCCATCTGCCCTTAGCTCAAGCATACATGCAGGAGAGAGTGCTTAGCTGAGAAAACCCCCCTCCTCTCCTAAAGACTTCTGGGATGTATGACATCATTTGCCTAGGCAAGAAACCAGAAAGTAACTGAAGAAATACCATTTTTTTTTTTTTAAACAAGTAAATATGATATACCTTAATTTCGATGTACTAATGCCAACAGCACGAGGATTAAAAATAAAAAAATGTTGATTGGGAGAGTGAAGCTTCACTTTAACTTAGTCCTGAAACCTAAAGTATACCTAAATCTACAACTTTCCATGGTTAAAGCTACTGTCAGTTTTTTGTTGTTTTCCTTTGTTTTCTATCAAAGAGAGAAAACAGGAAGTGAAAAGAGATCGCTTCAAAGTCAGGATAATCACACATTATGGTGACTACACAAGTTATCGATATGATCATGCAATCGATCGATCAATGCGACTAAACTGATCGAATTGAATAAAAACATAAAGACCCTCCATTTGATTGATTTTGGGAGATCTCAATCAATTTTGATGCTGCCAAATTGATCAGCTGTGGCCAAAAAGTAAAGAACAATTACAGAACAATACCAAGTACAGAACAATACCCCACGTTTTCTGCATTATTTAATATTTCAATTGATGATGATCAGTGATGCAAGTAACTGAGTTAAAATAAACAGAGTTACGTAACGCAGTTACTTTAGAGGGTAACGAGTAATCTAACTGATTACTTTTCCCCTCATGGTAATGCAGTTCCCATTACTTGGGCGGAGTTACCTCAATTACATGGCAGTAGTGTAATTCCGGTGTCCTGCCGAAAAAGTTCCCCCGCCGGACAAGGACCCCCCTGTACTGCACAGGTGCAGGGCTTGCGCAGTGTGAAGGACTACGGAGCTCACGAAAATTGCCGAACCTAAACAGCTCTGAGTGAACTCTACACAGCGCAGGTGCAGTTAACATGTAATTGTACGAGGCAATGCCGCACGCTCCCAATGTTCGTGCTACTCTGCAAGGGGCATGTAACTAAGGGGCGGGTCTAGTATTACTGTAACCAAGGGGTGCATTTATTATTATATATCAAGCTCTTCTGTAGCCATCCGCCCCTTACACGATATAATAATAGACCCGCCCCTTGCTTACACGCTATAACAGATCTGCCCCTTGGTTAGAGTATTAACAGAGCAGCCCCTTGGTTACACAATGTATAACAATAATAATAAATGCGCCCCTTGCTTACAGTAATACTAGACCCGCCCCTTAGTTACACGTATAGAATATTAAAAAAAAAAAGTCACAGTTACTTTGCTGAGTAACTAATTACTTTTCCAATGTAGTAACTGAGTTCCTAACGCAATTACTTTTTGGGAGAAGTAATTTGTAACTTAACTAATTACTTTTTTAAAGTAAGATGACCAACACTGGTGATGATTTACTTGTTTGTTTGATCACTCGTGCCTAAATCAATCACAAATCACTAAGTGCATACCTCCCAACATTTTGAGATGGGAATGAGGGACACCTACCAGCAAAAGTATGCAGGCATAGGACACACCCCTTGCCACGCCCCCTTAAAGGAGAATTGTACAAAAAAAAAAACAAGATTGGTTGAAACCACAAGTCCTTTATATTGGCTTTTGGAATTTACAAATGCAGCAATTTTGAAATCAGATGAAAGGTTTAGTGCTGAAAAACACTTTTTGATATAAAATGCACTTTTTATCTATACAACTATATAGATCAGACCAAAATTAGGGACAAATAAGGAGGAATGAAGAACATTGCTCCAAATCAGGGACAGTCCCTTGAAATCAATGACAGTTGGGAGCTATGCAAGTGTATTGCCACATTTAGACAGCTGTCACTTTGAAGGTGTCCCCAATGCAATATTTCACCTCGCCTCTTGTTCTAGAATTGTAACATTTTGGATTTACAATTTATTTCTAACCCTGTGAAAGTGATTATAGTCACACTGTCGCGCAGCTGAAATCTTCCTTAGCCCTGACCATACCTGCGCAGTAAGGTCCGGTTCACACTGAGGCAGCACGACTTCCAGCGCGACTGCCTCAGGCGACCTGGACGCGACCGCCGCGGCGACTTGCAAAGCGACTTCTTTATAGAAGTCAATGCATGTGGCCTCAAGTCGCCCCCAAAGTTGTACAGGAACCTTTTTCTAAGTCGGAGCGACTTGTGTCGCTCTGATTAGAACGCTTCCATTGTACAGAACGGGATGCTACTTGTCAGGCGGCTAAGTCGCCTGACAAGTCGTCCCAGTGTGAACTGACCCTAAGCCCTAATAGATTCCCAAGGGACTATCGCACAAATTCAAGGCAGGTGGGATACTTCCACTTAAAAAGCAAAAGAAACCAGAAACATTAAAGCCATATTAAACCCAAAAACAAAAATTTATTAAATTGCAGCTCATCAATTTTTAGACGGTGACTGCATTCATTTTTTTTCCCTTTAGCATTTTTTCCCCTTTATTTTCACTTGGGTGATTCGGCCAGTAATTCTGTTATTTCTCAACTTCCTATAATTACCAGGCTATCCAGAAAAAGTGGCAGCTAGAGGGTTGAGACAAGGCATTTAGCACTGAAAGGGGTGCTTACAATGGTCAGTTTTTATTCATTAATGTAAAAACCTTTATCCTAAAGGGAAAAAAAAAACACAGTTTGCTGTAACTGCTAATAAAGTGTTAGCTGGAGTTCAGCTTCAATTCGTTAGTGAAGTTCGTGTAGATCGGACAGTCTAAATCTGGCCAGGGAGGATTTGTTTTATTTTATATTCAGCCAGTGGGGTAAATGGAGAAGAAAAAAAAAAAAACGAACAGATTCCTGGCTGGCAGGAGAGTACACAGATCAGCAGCTGGAGTTAGCTGTTCAAGAAAATATTTGCAAAATGTTCATCCGACTAACGATCAATCTCTTTTGAGCAGGCACACTCACCCCCTCCTCCATGTTTATTACAAATGAGTCAGCAAAACAAGCGAGACAAGAAAATATATACTGAATGCAATACATTTTTTCAGTGCTGTGAAAAAACGATCGCATTGCAATATACTTGTGTAAATAGAAGTGTCACTTGTAACATTTCAGTAAAGTTCTAAAATAAATAAAAAAGTGAACAGTGTGATATGCCAAGATTAGCGCGGTTTACTCCCAACTCACACCAACAACCTTGTGATCAACGCGGCTTGTTGGTGTGATCAAATCCTAAAAATTCTACATTACATTATAATAGAAGAATACAATATATCTACTAAACTTACTTTTCTTGTCTTTTTGATGCTGCATTTAGTGACCTTTTCTGGATTTCAGTTTGGGAGACTCAGAATAATGTTGACAAAAATAAAAAATAAAAAATACTATTCTATTTGAAAGAGGACACCCTGACAACTTATGCTGGCAGCTACCTCCTTTAGCTGCTAGCTTAGTATTCTAGCGCTCCCACAGTTTCCTTTTAGGCTTGCCCAACTTGTGTGGGTGCATAACGCCCTGTAAAATGTCATGCAGTATTCTTTACCACAAGGCACACTGAAGAGAAATTAGGAGTAAAATAAGCCTCATCGCTGCAGTAATAGTAACCCACAGCATTGGTGCCAGTTTCTGCAAGAATAATCCCCAGCATTGGTGGCAGTTTGTGCAATAATAATCCCCAGCATTGGTGCCAGTTTCTGCGATAATAATCCCCAGCATTGGTGCCAGTTTCTGCAATAATAATCCCCAGCATTGGTGCCAGTTTCTGCAATAATAATCCCCAGCATTGGTGCCAGATTACACAGTAATAACCCCCAGCTTTGGTGCCAGTTTACACAATAGCCCCCTGTATTAGTGTCAGTAGCAGCAATGATAACCCCAGCATTGGTACCAGTGACTTCATTAAATAAACCTCCAGCACTGGTACAAGTTTAAGTAAAAATAGCCCCCAGCAGGGTCACTCACCCGTGTGTCGCTGTGTTCAGTCATACTACAGGAGATGGTCAGAGACTGCAGATATACTACAGGAGATGGTCAGAGACTGCAGATATACTACAGGAGATGGTCAGAGACTGCAGATATACTACAGGAGATGGGCAGAGACTGCAGATATACTACAGGAGATGGGCAGAGACTGCAGATATACTACAGGAGATGGGCAGAGACTGCAGATATACTACAGGAGATGGGCAGAGACTGCAGACATCATACAAGAGATGTTCAGAGACTGCACACATGATACAGGAGATGATCAGAGACTGCAGACATGATACAGGAGATGGTCAGAGACTGCAGACATGATACAGGAGATGGTCAGAGACTGCAGACATGATACAGGAGATGGTCAGAGACTGCAGATATTACTACAGGAGATGGTCAGAGACTGCAGACATGATACAAGAGATGGTCAGAGACTGCAGATATTACTACAGGAGATGGTCAGAGACTGCAGACATAGTACAAGTAGTCCTAGCAATGACCAGTGTTCTTCCAGTGTGGAAAAACATTGATCACTGTGTTATGTGTAAACAGGGGTTTACAAGATATAACAAAGTGCCAAATAAAAACAAAAACACTTTACTAAACAGTCAATTGCTCAAGCACAGGAGGACAATAAATGGTTAATAGGTCTGTGAAGCTCATATCCTCACCAGTCTAATTCCAGGAAAGATAACACAAGGACTCTAAAGAAACAGTAAAAGTTTATTGCAAACAGCATGTCACACACTCATATCTAATGCTGGCTGCAGCGTCTTCCAGAAGTTTAAAGCGGGATTCCACCCTAAAGTGGAACTTCCGCTTTTCGGGAACCCTCCCCCCTCCAGTGTCACATTTGGCACCTTTAAGGGGGGAGGGGGGTGCAGATACCCGTCTAAGACAGGTATCTGCACCCACTTCCGGGCATAAACTCCCACAGGAGTTTACGTCACTTCCTGTCCCAGCGCGCTGTCTGCCGGGACACGTGACAGACAGCGCAGAAGATTCTCATTGCGCTGCGCGCATGCGCAGTAGGGAACCGGGAAGTGAAGCCGCAAAGGCAACACTTCCCAATTCCCTCACCGAGAATGGCGCCGAGAGCGATTGATCGGCCTCTGCTGCCGACATCGCTGGAACTGGGAGACAGGTAAGTGTCCATTTAGTAAAAGTCAGCAGCTGCAGTATTTGTAGCTGCTGGCTTTTAAAAAAAAATCTTTGCAGGTACAGTCCCTCTTTAATCATCATCATTATCAGTGTGTTTACCTTCCTGTGTGCAGTTTAAATAAAAACAAAGATAAGAAGAAGTGTGAGAAGAGCGAGGAGAATTTATCTCTCGATCAGTGTGTTCAGAGCCTAATCTGCACACAGGACAGGAGAACACAATGATGATGATGACTTCTGCAGCCAGCATTACATGTGACATGTTAGTGACGATGATCAGCTGTTTCTATAGATCTAGTTGTGTAAAGTCCTGTGTGGGCACTGAGTGATCTGTTGGATGTAAATGTGATCTCCATACCTTCTCCATACTCAGGTATGTCGGATCTTCTCTATCCAGCCCTGCTTTAGCCACTAGCTTTTTCTGATCAAATGTGGTGGGCTGTATAAGGAGAGGGTTACAGAGGAAAGCTTATTGGCTAAAGAGGTGGTGGGAGGCGGAGCAATTTATCAGCAGCCACTCCCTCCCACTCAGATGAGCAGCGCTATTGGCTTGTTACACTGGTGTGTGCCTCCCCCTCCACCATCTGAAAGCTGTGGGAGGGAGAGGGAGAGAGCCTTGCAGGGCACGGCTCTGCAATTGCTACCGCCTGCCCGCTGAACCCCTTACTGTATGGGCCCCCCTGTTTCCCCGGGCCCCCTACAGGAGGACTGGTATTCCCCCCCCTATCAGCGGCCCTGGCCCCCAGCATAGGTGCCAGTTTACACAATAATAGCCCCCAATATTAACGTCAGCAGCAGCAGCAATATTAACCCGCAGCGTTGGTACCAGCTGCATTAAAAACCTCCTGCACTAGCGCAAGTTTACACAATAAAAAACGTCAGCATTGGTTCCAGTTTACATAATAAACCCATCACTGGTACCAATTTACACAATAATACACCCCCAGCATCTGTGTTATTTTCAGCGATATTAACCCCCAGCATTGGTGGCAGGTTCTGCAATAGTAACCCCCAGCATTGGTGCCAGTTTCCCCAATAATAACCCCCATCACTGATGCCAGTTTCCCCAATAATAACCCCTAGCATTGGTGCCAGTTTACACAATAACCACCCCCACTATTGGTGCCAGTTTTAGCAATAATAACCGCCACCATTGGTGCCAGTTTCAGCAATAATAACCTTCCAGCATTGGTGCCAGTTTCAGCAATGATAACCCCCAGCATTGGTGCCAGTTTCAGTGATAATAAACCCCAGCATTGGTGCCAGTATTAGCAATAACCCCCAGCATTGGTGCCAGTTTCAGTGATTATAAACCCCAGCATTGGGTTTGTTTTAAGCAATAATAGCCCCCAGCATTGGTGCCAGTTTATGTAACAATAACCCCAACACTGGTGCCAGTTTCTGCAATAACCCCCCTAGCAATATGTGCCAGTTTACAAAACAATATCCCCCTGCATTGGTGCCACATTACACAATAATAACATCTACATCGGTGGTCAATGGTGGGTGTTATACTATTTAAATTCTCCTTCATGATCAGTGCCAATGGTATTTGAAACATGCTTCCCCATTGGTTGTCAGTTGTGGTATTATTAACCATTTAAGCTGTAATGGCCAGTGGCAGTGTTTATTTACTCCTTCATGGTGCAGCATAATGGAGTTATTTAACACTGCCACTGATGCATCCAGACAGGGTTATTAACACTACCCTCAATCGTTAATGCAGCACAAAGGGGTTCAATAACACTGCCAGTGTCAATGTTAGTTAAACCCTTCATGCTGCTGTAGCGATACCCCCCTAGGGGCTGCTGAAAGTTGGGGCCCACCTGTCACCCTGCACAGCCCGGCATTCACTTCCCAGTCACTTTTGAGACAATGAACAGTCCATGAGGTTGTTTTGTATTTTTATTGAGGGATTTGAACCTGGATAGGGATTGGCATATATGGGATGCCCAGAAGAACAAGCAAATGGTTTATTGTATATCAATCAGATGGGACAACTAAATACACTTGATTTACTCCAGTCTCCTCTAGCCAATCACTTTCTTTTTTTTTTTTTTCCACCTCAGAGAGAGCTTATTGGGACCAGATCAGGAGCGCCCTCAATTATGTCCCTTTACATGTCTTCACATCATTGTGGAACTTTTCATCTTCTCTTTTTTTTTTTTTTTTTTTTTTTTTAATTATTATTCATGATTTTTAGGGTTTGTAAGTTTACATTTTTTCCAAATTCCTTGTGGGTTATTTATATCTTTATTAAACCCTTCTCCAACGGAAAAGAAAACTTTCGAAACCCCCTCCTCCCCCCTTCTCCCTACCCCCCCCCCCCCCCCGCTGGGGTCGTTTCTATGGAAACTTTATAGATAATTTACGAGAACTATGTCCTTTTTTTTTTTTTTTTTTTTAGTTTATTTTAAATATAGTCAAAATGTCTCTCTCTCACTCTGTCCTCAGAGCTTCAGCATAACTCCAGGACCTCTTAAACCTTCTCCAGCCTTCCCATTTGGTTTTAGTGTCGTCCCTTTCCTCTATCGCGCTGTTTACTAAACACTCCGAGATATAAGTGCCCTCAACCGCGTTAACCCATTCCCAGATGGGTGGGCTCTCGGGGTCCTTCCATCTTCTGGGGATCACTCGCTTTGCTGCGTTTAGCAAATGCGGGACTAGTGATCCTCTGTATTGCCTGGAGCCTACCTCTGTGTCGTGTAGCAGAACTACCCAAGGATCTTCTCTTACCTCGACCTTAGTGATCTCTTTGATGTATTTTAAAATGGACTTCCAGAATTTTTTAATTTTTGGGCAGCCCCACCATAGGTGGCCCATAGTGCCCTTCGCTTGGCATCCTCGCCAGCAGTCAGCTGATACTCCCGGCTGAAATTTATTTAATTTTTCCGGGGTCAAGTACCAACCGGATAAACACTTATAGTTAATCTCTGCGGTTTTGACATCCACAGCTGAACTGTGGGTAAGTTGGAACATTTTTCTAATTGCCCCCGATTGATGCCTGCCCAATTCCCTCCCCCATTTTTTGACAAAAGGCGGTTCCCCCTGTCCGTCCCCCGACAGCAGAAATTTATAGATTTTTGTGATAATTTTTTTAGTGTTCTCCGTCGTGAAGATACGTTCCAGCTCCGTAAGGTCCCCCCGTCCCCTCTTTGGAGGGGGGATGGACCCCACGAAATGACTTAACTGGAGGTACCGCCAATCGTCAACTCTAAAACAGTCATTCATCCCCTGTAGCTCCTGAAGTGACACTATTTTCCCCTTACTTATTATGTCCCCTACTCGTGCATTGTTGTTTATTATCCAATCCCCTCCCTGATCACTTCTCCCTGGTGGGAACATATCATTTTCTTTTAGTGCAATTAATGGTGAGTTGTATTTAAATTTAAAATTTTTGTGAATTTTGTCCCAAACTTTTAGAGTGTTTTTTGTGATTGCGTGTGTTTTTTCCCCCAACCTTCTAAACTTCGGGGGGTTCCAAATAGTTTTCCCCAACTGTGCTTCGCTTAGTGCTTCCTCTAAGCTTGCCCACCTCTTAAAACTGTGTGCCCTCCCCCATTCTGTGATTCTTAACAAAACTGTTGCGTGATAATAATTCACAATGTCGGGCACCGCCAGCCCTCCCTTATTTTTATCTAATTTTAAAGTTTGAAAAGAGATTCTATGTAGCTTCTGTTGCCAAATAAAATTCAAGATGAGAGATTTTAATTTCCTAAGGTACTGATCTGGTAGCGCTATTGGGATCATCTGAAATTTATAGGTTATCAGCGGGAGTATCATCATTTTAACCGCGTTAATACGACCAAACCACGAAATTGGTCTTGTTTTAAACTCCTGGCATTTTTTTTTAACTTCATCTAATAAAGGGATGTAATTGGCCCTATACATTTTCTCTATGGAGTTAGTCAACACTATACCTAAATATTTTATTTGTTTCTTCCACGTGAGGTTATAGGCCCTCATCAGGTCTTCCTTTTCTGCCCTATTCATGTTGATACTCAGGATTGAGGATTTTGCTAAATTGATCTTAAAATTTGAGGCCTCACTATATGCCGCTATAGTCTTCAGGATGTTGGGGAGGGATTTGTGAGGTGAACTTACATAAAATAGGACATCGTCGGCGAAAGCCGCCAGCTTGTGTTCCTCCCCCCCGCCTCGCAGCCCTCCACCTCCTTGTTTCCTCTAATTGTTGCCAAGAGGGGTTCCAGGGCTAAGATGAAAAGGAGCGGGGAGAGGGGGCATCCCTGCCTAGTCCCATTGTGCATTTCAAAGGGTGAGGACAAGATACCGTTCACCTTGATATTAGTTTTAGGATGGCAATAAAGGACTCTTATTTTTTGAATAATTTTTGGCCCAAATCCCATAGTGTCTAGAGTCTTGAACAGGAACCCCCAGTCTACCCGATCAAAAGCCTTTTCAGCATCGATAGACAATAGTAGACTGGGGGTTCGAGAGTCTCTCATCCTTTGTATCGCCAACAGGGTTCGCACACTATTGTCTCTTCCCTCTCTCCCTGGTGTAAATCCCACTTGGTCTGGGTGTATCAGGGTTCCCAAGGTTCCCTTAATACGCTCAGCCAAAATTTTGGCGTAGAGTTTTGTTTCGAAGTTTAATAACGATATAGGTCTATACCCGGCGCACGTCGAGTCGTCCTTCCCCTCCTTTCGCAACACCGTGATTGTGGCCAACAGTGAGGCTTCACTCATACCGTACTCCGAGCCCAGGCCGTTCAAGTATTTTAACAGTCTGGGTATCAAGATCTCTCTGTAAGTTCTATAATATAGTGCCGTAAGTCCGTCTGGCCCCGGGCTCTTGCCCGTTGGCGAGTTGTTTAAGGCTCTCATGATTTCTTCCTCCGAGATGGGTCTGTCTAGCCTCTCTTTCTCCTCTAGTCCCAGGGTCTGTAATTTTGCCCCACTTAAAAAAACCTGCGCTTTGTCACACCCCCCCCCTCTTTTAGCTCCACCCTTTCGACTGACCGAGTATAGCTCCTCGTAGAAGTCCCTAAATGTCGATGCAATATCTTCTGAGATATATCTTACCTCTCCCTTTTTATTAATGATTTTCTCAATAAAATTTATGGACTTGTTTTTTTGAAGCAGTCTGGCTAGATGTTTGCCTGGTTTGTTGCCATAGGAGTACCGTTCTTTCACAATTCTGTTTAGGACTTGTTTTATTTCCTGTTCCGCTAGCTCCCTTAACTCTTCCCTCTTGGTGATTAATCCTTGAAGTATTTCTTGGTTCTGAGTAGGGTCAGCCTTATGCTTAGTCTCCATGTCTTTTATGTCATCCGTCAACTCCTGTACTCTTCTAAGTCTTTCTTTTTTTTTCCAAGTAGCTTTCGAAATAAACACCCCCCTTATGAAGGCCTTATGGGCATCCCAGAGGCTAGATCCCTTCACTTCCCCGTTGTCATTTATTTTAAAAAAACACTCGAGTTCTTTTCTCACACTTTCCCTTAATTCGGCGTCTTTCAATAACTCGTTATTCAATTTCCACCCGCAGCTCGGTTTTTTGAATTCTGGGATGTTCAAGCTCATGCTAACTGGGGCGTGATCTGATAAAGATACTACCTCGATACTTGTGTCCATTACTCTGTCTAAGAGTCCATGGTCCACCCAGATATAGTCCAGTCTGGAGTACGTCTTGTGCACAGGGGAGAAGAATGTGTAGTCTCTGATAGTAGGATGCTGCATTCTCCATACATCAACCAGTTGTTCCCTACTCATCTTTTTCTTTAATAATTTTAGTTGAGCGTTTCCTGTCCCCTGTGCACAAGACGAACTATCCAGCTCTGGATCCAGGGTGAGATTTAAGTCTCCCATTAGGATCAGATATCCTCTTCTAAAAGTTCTCAACCTATTAAGGGTCGAAATCATGTAGTCTGATGACCTAGTGTTGGGTGCGTATATATTTGCTAGAGTATATGTTGTCCCAAAGAGAGTGCCCCTCAAGAACAGGAATCTTCCCTCCGGATCCACCTTCCTTTCTTCGAGTTTAAACTGCAAATCTTTCGCCATCCCTATAGCCACCCCTCTGGTTCTGCTTGAAGCAGTATCACTGTAGTACCAAATAGGGAAGGCTGTTGAGAAGAGCTTGATATTCGAACTAAGGGAGAGATGAGTTTCCTGTAAAAAAACCAAGCTGGCCCCGTATCTCTTGACCTCTTCCAGGACTCTTTGCCGCTTACCTGGGGCATTTAGCCCCCTCACGTTGTATGTAAGAAGTTTAATCTCTGACATCCAAATATATTGACTTTGTCTCCTTGTCCCCCTCACATCCCCCAGCGGCGGGGTCTCCCTCCCTACACCCTTCCTCCCTCCCCTGTGCCCCCCACCTCCCTTCCCTCCCAGCACCCCCTCCCCCCCCTCCTCTAGACCCCCCCTCTCTACCCCCTCTTACCCATTCCTGGGTCTCTGAGTTAAGGAGTGCCATCCTCACTTGGCCTCTCTCCAACTCAGACTCTCTGGAGAGGCAGGGTTCTGACCCGCCTCTAAGGACCCACCCACCTGCCCAGCAGCCGCTGGGCCTGTGAGTGGGCCAGCCGGCTAGGACCGGAGTGTCCCCACATGAGTGCCCCCCCCTGATTTGCCCCCCGCCCCCCCCCACACACACCACCACCTTGTATCTTTCATAATTAATTAGCCCATCTCCACCCACCCCGCAAGGTTAGGGACCGGAATATCGAGTTTCCGACAAAACTCGGGTAGCTCCTCTGGGTATCTCAGCTTAGCCGATCTACCCTCTTTGGTACCTATCAGGCATGCAGGAAAACCCCAAATGTATTTAACGTTGTTATTGCGGAGAATCTCTAATAGGGGTCTCTGCAGCCGTCTTCTCTCGAGGGTTCTGGCTGATAAATCAGCGAATATCTGGATATCCGCCCCTTCGAACTCCAAGGGGGTCTTTCCTCTGATCTTTTGCCAAATGTCTTCCTTGTCCTTGAAATGACTGAACCGTACTATGACATCCCGGGTTCTGTTTGACTCAGAGGGGTCCATCCTGCCTATCCGATGCACTCTCTCTAGTCTGGGGAAATTATCATCCCTAGTTCCACTGAAAGGGGAGAAGAGCGTTCTAATGATTTTCTCCAGATCTTCTCCTCGATGTTCTGGAATTGCTCGAATTCTTATGTTTTGCCTTCTGTCTCTATTTTCCAGATCTTCCATTTTGTGGAGTGTGTCTCTCTGGTTTGTTTGGGTCGTCTTGAGTTGCCCCCTTAAGTCTGCGATTTCTTGTTCCATATTATCAACCCTCTTCTCCATCCCCTCCACTCTCGCCAGTATATGGCTCATGTCCTCCCTTAGTTTGTTGACTTCCCCCTTGATTACAGACTCCAGCCTCAACATCATCTCCTCCATTTCTGTTTTAGAGGGGGGTTGAGATCCCCTTGGCGACTCGTCCATCCTACTCCCTTCGCTTTCGCTTTCTATTGTATGTTCCGCCCTTGATTGATCCAGGACTGTGTCTGGGTTATGGGCTTTTCCCTTTCCCTTGGAGGTCTTAGGGGAGTGGTCTGGTACTGAGGTTGTTGGGCTCGCGCCCTGTCTGAGATAATGCTTTATGGAACTTGGATCATTCTTCTGGGCCTTGGCGGCCCCTTTCTTAGGCAATTTATTAGACTCTTTGCTCATGTTTCTTTTCGTTCCTCTTATTCTTTTCCCCAGCTTTAAGGAGTGACTGATCAGGCCTGCCTTTGTGCCCCCTTGTCCTAGGTTAGCTGACTTCCTGCGTTTCCTCTGAAAGCCAGAGTGTAGCTAGGATGTAGGGGTCTCTGCGAGACGCACCCCTCAGGTATGCCCCAGTCAGTACTGTCCCCTTACCCCGATGCCCCCTGGGAAGGCTTTCCCTCTCCCAGACGCAGGCTTTAAAGCAACCCTCAGGTCAGGCTATGGCTCGGCTTCTCAATGGGACTCTCCTTAGGCTACCCTGTAGCGGCCTTTTGCCTGGTGGTCCGGCTGTACCCTGAGCGAAATATTTTGGCGTGGAGTTATTTTACCTATTATCTCTGAGTATTAGACCACCTAAGTAGCTGTATGCAGCTGAGGCGCCCAGATGTGCTCCCTTCTTGCTAGCGAGGTGTGGTATGTTGCCCCCTGGGAGTTCTGGTAGACCTAAATGTGCGCGGCCCCTACTGCAATTTGATGGTACTCAGGGATAGGTAGTGCTTTGTGCAGCACTCACATACCATCTATCTACACAATTTTAGTGGGCCTTCTTATTAGCCCCCGCCATGTCGTAGTGTGGTATCCAGGTGCCCAAATTAACATGCAGTCCCCATGCAGTCCCAGACAGAGCCCCCCACAGTCCCAGTCTTGATAGTCCCTGTCTTTGCGGGGGATTATTCCCCTCGATGCAGTATCGCAGGCATATTTAACTCTTCTTTTTTTTTTTTTTTTTTTTTGAGAGGCGCAGGAGCTCTTCAGACCGTTGTGGCGTGATTCCTGCCCCCCCTTGTCCTCGGAGTTCCCTGGCCGTGAAGCCTGGCTAGTTGGTGTGCTCACTGACACTTCTGCTGTCAGACCCTTCTCCTACTGTGGGTTCCTTGTGGGATGCCCAGGCAGGAGGTGTGCGGGGAGGCGTGCAGCGGGGGGTATGGGTCAAAAGCCTGGATGGCTGTGCGGTGGTCACGGGTAGCAGCCCGCCACCTACCCGGATGTATTGTCTTATCGGCGGTTGCGATTCCAATCGCATTGAGGGTCTCCCATTCCCCTGTGGCTGCAAATGTTCCTAAGTGTTTGCCACCCACAGTAGTAAAGTAAAACTTAACCTCTATGAGGCTCTAATAAAAAACATCAGCATACTTTTCCGGAACTTTGCAAACAGTCATTTGTAACCATTTATGTGAGTAAGAGGTCTTACCTTTCCTTTTGAAAGTTTGCAGGGGTTAATGCAGGGGTTAATGCAGGCTCCTACAATATACTCACAGACCAGGGGGTTTCACGGTGCGCTGTTGTCTTCTCTGCTGTAAACTCCCGGATTGAGGGCTGTGTCCGGTGGGTGTACAGTGACGAGTGGAGGGGGGTACGGGGCAGGGAGGAAGGCAGCTGGACGGTGGACACGGGAGGCGGCAAACCGCTACCCGAAGGAGATGGCTTGGCGGCTGCCGTCCCGTGTTCTCTCCATTCCCGGAGCCGCGAGCCGCGGTGTTCAGGGCTTCCGACCGGGAGGAGGGCGCGCCGTCCGCAGATGCTCACTCGATCATGGGGGAGCCGGCGTTCCCCTCCGCCTCACTCCTACCCCAGCCAGCTGGCGGACTCAGGCCCCTCCCTCCGTGCTGGTCGTCACGTCAGCACGTCCATTCCCTGGGGGATCTGGGGAGGCCAATCACTTTCTTGCAGACTGTTATGCTCTCTCCCTCTCCAGCACTTAACTCCAGGCACAGCTATTACATGGTTAGGCCCTATTCTAACTAAGTCAGGCCCCAGCAACTGCAGGCAGGCAGGGACCGCGCGTCCCTTTGATGTAGCAAAAATAGAAAAAAATAAAAGTATTTTAGTGCTAGCTGTCCTATCCTGGACTATTGCTCTCAGTAAGTGCTTTTCATGCCCTGCAAGCCCTCCTGGCTGCAGCTGCCCGACTCCACTGCCCGTGACATCGCAGTCCTTACTGCTGGCTCTGCACCCATCCCAGACCTCACAACTGTGCCTTTAACTCACCGACCCTCTTGGCCACACATACACTGGTGGTTCCCTCCTGAAGACTTGCCCGGCAGTACTAGCTCCCTCTGTCCTCTCTGAGCCTCCTGTCCAGATCCTTCATGTGTTCTTGAAGAGATCCTTCCTGCACCCGAGTCTCAGGCACAAGGTCACCACCCCCCCCCCCCCAGATTGGGGGGATCCCTCAAAGGCATCGACAACCTAGCACTCCATCCTCAGTTCTTACACCTGACAACAACCCCCCCAGCTGGGCTGACCCTGGCTATATCAAGGAGGCCTGTCCCCTGCCAATCCTAAATGGAGATTGGTCAGGGCTCCCTGCGACACCTAGGGCAGCTCCACCTCTCTTTCCCTCCTCTCCTCTAGAATCCGAAAAAGTGAAGCTCTCTGTGAGTCACCAGCCTACTCTGAGCCACTCCCAGCCCACACAGATCAAAAACAAACAGGCCTAGCTTCCAGCTAGGCCTGCCTAAATTTACCTGTACTCACTGAGAATCTCACCTCTAGCACCTACCTAATTACAGGGTCCTACACTGCATTAGTGGCCAGTGACATTGTCAATTACCCCTTCCTAATGTAGCATGAAGGGATTAGTAAACACTACCACTGACCAGTAATGTAGCACTGCAGGGTTAATAAACATTGGTGCTGGCCACTAATGCAGCACAAAGGGGTTAACAGCCACCGGTCACTAATGTACTAGTGGCCAGTGGCAGTGCTATTAAAGTGGTTATAAACCCTTACAAACCACTTGGACCTACAGGTAAGCCTAGATTAAGGCTTACCTGTAGGTCCAAGAAATATCTGTAGACAGCGGCGCGCAGGCGCACTGAGCGCGCCGCTGTTAACGGCGATATACCGCGGGTGGCGGCTCCCGTGCGCATGCGCGGGAGTGATGTCATCGCGGCTCCATCGAATGACATTGCCGGAGCAGCGAGACCCACCAAGATGGAGGCTCCGTACACAAGGGGACAGCGGTGACTTTGCTGGCTCCTGTGTCAGGTAAGTGACACATAATGGGCTACTATGCAATGCATAGTAGTCCATTATGCTTTACCTTTGCAGGGAAACAAAGAGGAAGTAAACCAATCAGGGTTTACTTCCTCTTTAACCCCTAATGATGCATTAGTGGCCAGTGGCAGTGTTCATTAACCCCTACATATTGCAGCATGCAGTGGTTAATTAGCACCGACACTGGCCACTAAACAAAGGGGTTAAGACCACTGCTGGTCGCTAATGCAGCAGTGGCAGTGTTAATTAACCCCTTCAACATGAAGAGATTACTTTACACTGCCCCTGGCCACTAATGCAGCTTGATGGGGTTAATTAACTGCCACTGGTTACTAATGAATTAATGTTATTTTACTCCTTTATGCTGCATTAGTGAACAGTGTTAAGAAACAATGCCCCTGGCTACCAATGCAGTACTGGCCAGTAATGTATTGGTAGCCAGTGGCATTGTTTCTTGTTAATTAATTCATGTTAATTAACCCCTTCAGCCCTCCCCATCACAATGCCTAAGGAGTTAATCAGTTCACAGTAAATGCACAAATTACTGCATCAATTTTGATCTGCTGTTTATTGACCTGTCTGATCCAACACACTCGACACTGCTCTTTCTCTCTCTTTCCGGCCTTGGAATAACATCATTGAGAGGCTAGGACTAGCAGTCATCTTTCGGGTGGAGATCACTCTGCCTGCCAGAGAACTATGGCTTCTTCTAGTGCGGAGTGCTGGAATGCAGGCAGTGCTCCATCGTACGGTCTCTGTTCTGGACCATCCTCAGGTTTAGAGTCTGAACAGTCACAGCCTCACTCCACTCTACCTGCACCTTCCCATTGAGCTGTTCTGCCCAGGGCTCTTTGCTCTTCTGTCCTTCCTTCCCCCTTGTCCTGGCCCTGGTGGCCAGCTTTACACTACCCCCTCTCCAGACTGACAATGCTGCTGTCCAAAGATGTCTGCTATACTACTTCATCCATCAAGCCGTCCATAGATGGTGTGGTTTTATTTCCTGCAACCACAGTCACAGTCAGTATTGATGGGGAATCCCTTCCCCGGGAGCTAGTTTTCCTAGTGGAAGGCAGTGAGCCATCAATGCTAGGAGAACACAGTAATTATTTCTAGCGGCTATAGCCGCTGGCAATAATCGCATGAAAAATAGGACAGGCTGGTTCAACTCGATCGATCAACTTGGGTACAATCATCCTGCCCATACATGGTTAGAATCTCAATTAGCCGCTGCTATAACGGCCGTGATTTGAACCGTCTATGGCCAGCTTAGGACAGGAAGTGTGTTACTGGAAGGATCAATGGGGGAAATAAAGGTAAAAAGAAAACCCTAAAAGATGAAAACTAATGCAGCCATCACATCTAAAGATTGGTAAGCTACAATATATTACATTCTTGGTTTTTGGGTAACAAAATATAAAGCAATTTTGAACCCAAACACCTAATATTCCTGATATGTGCCTGCTGTACCATGTACTGGTATGCAAAAGTATCCTGTTCTCTTTGTATTGCTTACTTTGTGTGAAATCCCTGCGAAGCATTGTAATGCTCGGCTTCCTGCAGTCTCTTCCTCCAGCCGCAGGTCCGTACCGCTGGAGGAAGAATCAACGGACCACAAGTGCAATGACGCCACCACACAAGTCCCTATGCTGTTGTGGCAGATGAAACTTGCAGTACTTTCATTCTCAGGTCCTGTGAATGAATTACGTGGCTTTGTGGGCAAAGCCATGCTCAGCTGTGCCAAATTCAAAAATGCACATGGAGCTTGAGGGAGAACCCCCATATTCAATAAGGGCGTATAAGGTTGTATGGGGGTGGGGCATTGCATAATCTGTGACCTTGTTTCATGTTAGCTTTTTTTTTTGTCTTAGCTTTTTTAACTTTATTTTAATCTAGTAAAGCTGACAGTAACACACTTCCTGTCCTAGGATGACAATATGCACTCTAGAGAGAAGCAGCATTGTCACCGTAATACAGGAAGTGTGTTCGTACTACAGAACACCTCATTTCTATAATTCTAGTAGGGTCAACAGGTATTTTGCACTTATCCAACAGATATAACAACACACTTTCAATGGTATATCCCATTATTGGGAGTTACATACATTTTAACTGTAATTCCGACCGTGTGTAGGCTCCATCTGACTTTTTCCATCGGATTTTCCAACGGACAAAGTTTTATCTCCTGCTCTCAAATTTTCCGACAAAGTCCTATCGGACTTTTTCCGATCGTGTGTACCGAATTCCGACGGACAAAGTGCCACGCATGCTCAGATCACATTACAAGACCAAAGCTAGCCTCTACGTAGTCCCGTCGTAGGCAACACGTTCAGAATGATCGGATTTTCCCACAACTTTGTCCGACCGTGTGTATGCAACACCAGTGTCGGACAAAATCCGGCGCATTTCGGCCACTATTTTTAGCGGGGCACTTTTACCCCCCCCGCTGGTGGCCGAGAAAGGGTTAAAACCCCCGGCAAAATGCCGCAATAGCAGCGTTTTGCCGGCGGTATTACAGCGCTGCCCCATTGATTTCAATGGGGAGCAGCGCTGGAGGAGCGGTGAGTTCACCGCTCCAAAGAAGCTGCTGGCAGGACTTTTCCTGGACGTCCTGCAAGCGCACCGCTGCATTGTGAAAGCCACTGGGCTTTCACACTGCAGACAAATGTTTTAGGGTGGATTGCAGGCGCTATTTCTAACGCTATAGCGCCTGCAAATGCCCTTGGTGTGAAAGGGGTCTAAAACTAAATCTAACACAATGACAAACAGTAACTCCAACCTTATACTAACCTTATCACTGAAGCTGGCCATACATTAACCATTGTTCAACCAGCCGGTCAAAAAAAAAAAAAAGACCCAATTACCCCATCCACACATTGAAGGTGGATAGGGGGAATCTCTCCTGCTGAGCTATTGTGTTCTGATTCCCCATAAGAACACACTGATCAGTGTTGCCAGCTATAGCCCGAGACACTGATCCATCAGGAAAAAACAGGCTGGTTTTATACAAGTTGATCAGTGGATAGACTTGTGTACACCCAGCCTGCCCATACATGGATTGACATTCGCCCAGTCCTTGCTGAACCGGCTGACTTTCGATCCGTACTTAAGCCACCTGGAAAATCTGTAGTTACCTTCTCTTGAACTGAAAGGTC
Organism: Lithobates sylvaticus; assembly: GCA_028564925.1. Classification (NCBI taxonomy): domain Eukaryota; kingdom Metazoa; phylum Chordata; class Amphibia; order Anura; family Ranidae; genus Lithobates; species Lithobates sylvaticus. The sequence goes on from CM053028.1 coordinate 72,639,845, forward strand.
CTGGTCCTCCAATGGCCTGTGCCAAGATTACCAAATAAATATCCATCAGGATACATTTAGGTGATGGATTGGTAGCTCTCCTAGATGATTCTACAACGCCTTCATGTTTTATGGTGATACAAATTTGAATACTTTGGACTTGTAAACAGCAACATAGAAAATTAGACGACATTCTCTCATTTTTTGGAGCCCCTTGGTGCAGAGTCATTTCCCTGCTAGCTAGACTTTCCTGCAATGGAAGACCAAAGAAACGAGAAGGTGGGGGCAAGGCCTGGTTGGCAAAGAAGAGGATCTATTTGGTTGGATTGTCAATCAAGTAACAGGCTGATATGACACATTCGTTTTAATTTTCATGTATTTTATTCTTTTGGGTAGGTGCATTGACAGACAAAAAACAGGACAGGTGAAAAAAAAAATCAACATTGAATTTCCTTGGCAATTGCACGTCAACACACCACATATATGTGAATTAAAAGCAATGTCAAACCTTTGCACATGCAGTGACATGAGGATGAATGGAACCCAATGAGGACTATGGCTTATTGATTAAACCGCTTGATTAGTGTAGTCAATTTCTGGTAGTTATAATTCTTTCATCAAAATAAACATAATGAAAGATTGTTATGCACGTGATCAGTAATGAATTGATTCTCAAAAGTCAGTTTATTTTTTTTATTTATTTTTTTAATTGCAAGATGCACATGTGTAATATTACAAAACATGCGGAAAACACTTAAATTATTTATTTATTTTTTACAAAGCCTCATTGTTTTTTTTTTTTTTCCTTATTTTCTTTTTTTAAAGCAGTCACAGCACAAGTAGAAAAGCCTATTTCCTGCCAGCATGCTGAAAAAAAAAGACCCTTGTTCTCTGTGTAGAGGCCCAACATGCACCCTGCGGAGTAAAAGCAAGAGATTTCCAATCAGCTAGGAGAGCATTCTCCTATTACATCTGGACTTTACTTCCACCACAGCTTTTATCCACTACATTGGCCCCCTAGAGTCTCCAGCTTGCTCCACCTGTACCGACTACAGGTATGCATATCATTACATACACACTCAGACGTCTTTGATCCATAACCATTATGTATACTTTTTATCATTTCTGTGTATGATGCTTGATGGCATTTTATCTGATTCTGGTTTTATTCAGTGTGAAGTATACTATACTATACTATAATATTCTATGATGTCTATGGCTTTGTACTTTTAGGCCCCTTTCACACTGGGGCAAAGCAGTGCTATATTTAGCCCGTTAACGGCCGAAAAAGGGTTAAAACTGCCCGCAAAGCGCCGCTGCAGTAGGTAGGAGCAGTTTATACACCGCTCCAAAGATGCTGCTAGAAGGACTTTAACCGCCCTGCTAGCACACCGCTCCAGTGTGAAAGCCCTCCGGCTTTCACACTGGAGTGAAAGGGGCCGGATTTTTCAGGCGCTATTTTTAGCGCTGTAGCACCTGAAAAACGCCCCAGCGTGAAAGGGGCCTTATTATCACTATGGCAGGTCACTGATTTTAAGTATATGCCCTCCCAAGAATGGGAGGAGCCAGGGTCTGGTGTCCCATGTGATTCTCCCAGACCACTATATAAAGACCAGCTACATGTTCCAAATTCAGCTCTGGTCGGAGCATCTCTTGTAATTTGTTATGCTTGATTTATATCATTGTTTGTGAGGCTATGCCTATACACATTTTTTTAATAATAAATTATTGCAAAGGTAATGCGCTAGGCTGGTGCACCCTCTGTTCCTCATCTTTTTCAGCAGAGTATGTGTTGGACTTCTGCAGAGAGACTACTGTTTCCATATAGAGCGGAAGGGTCTCTCTCTACAGTATGCTGATAGCGGACAGGATTTTCTACTTAAGCAGTGACTGTTTTCTAAAGAAAGCGCACTTTGAAAACCTTTTGTTTTGGTGCACCTAGAGTTTATTTAGGTGATAGTAACTGAAAGTTTTATTGGGTTTATGAAAAAAGGAAAAAAACTGTTAATGGGTTAGCCCAGTCAGTCCATAAAGCATACTTTTCATTACAGTCAGTGGAGGCTAGTGGTATATTTTTTGGGGAGGCAGCAAACAATGCAAACCACCCCCCCCCACCCCTCGGTCAGTTACCAGGCCCGCACTTGCCCCATCTAGGTCTCAGGCAGCGATTCCTCTGGGTGGTGGCTTCCCTTGCGTCTTCTCCTCTACGGCATCATGGCGGCTTCTGCCGTACACCTCCTCCTAGGTGGCCAATAGGATTGTGTCTCCTCTCAGCCAATCTGGTATCTCCTGCTTCCTGATTGGCCAGGAGAAGAATCAGGAAGACAATAACGAATATGAATTCGCTATTGTCACACAACTGGGTGGGTTTGGGGTGCAGTGCTCTGTGCCCAAAGCCCACCCTTTTTTGAAGCCAATTAAAGCCTGTAGATTAGGGGCTGGGCGCAAGGCTTAGGGGGGTGGCGCCCCTTTACCCTGAATTACGGGCCGCCACTGATCACAGTCTAATTCAATGTATTTGGTGCCATGGCTACTCCAAATTGCGTCTCTTGAAGCTGCATGTCCCACCAGCGTCCGGTAACCCTGGCAAGTATCTGTGGGGAAAGCTAAACCTATACATATGAAAAAGGATATAAAGTATCAAAATGAAATGTAAACCTAACCAGATTATATACAATATTAATAATAGACATTCATCTCTTGGAAAACCCCTGTAAACCAAAGATCTGTGTTCTAACCCCTAGAGTGTGTAACTCCAGAACATTTGCCCTTGTAACACAACATATTACCTGTCTCTTGCTCTTTTTATTACAAAGAGAAACATTGTGGGGTTATAAACGTAATACTGCTCATCTCAGATGAGGAACAACATTCTATTCAAAATTTATTTTTCTTGAAAAATGAACCTCTGTTATTAATATTGAGGCATTTGGTATGGCAGTTTTATACTGTATTTTGATCCACTTTGTAATCTTGCACCGCTTTGTATTTATTTGTGCCTTTCAAGTCTATTATTTGTTATTTGGTCAATTGTTTAAATCCTTGTCACCTAGCAGCTATTCGTTTCAGGACATCATATATCTTTTTGCCCATGGTTCTCAGTGTTATGTCTGCCCATTTTTGGTTGCTGAAGTCTAATTGAATATTCAGTTTACATAAGCTAAATACATTTTAGGTACATCAAAACAGGTGTGTAAAGACTGAGAATAACTCTCCTCTACCAGCATGCTGCAAGAAAGACCCTTGTGCTCTGTATGGAAGCAGTGATCTCTCCGCAGAGGTTCCAACATACCCCCTGCTGAGTAAGACCTATAGATCTGCAATCAGCAAAGATTATGTACCTGGCTGATTGAAAAACTATAACTCAGCAGGGTTGTGTCAGACTTCTGCTGAGAGACCACTGCTTCCTGACAGTGAAAGGGTCCATCACTAAGGCATTCTTAGTCCTTGGTCAGGCCAAAACATTGGGGTTAATTTCCTAAAAGGATTTGAGGTGGTTTGCAAAAGGGAACTTGGTAAAAAAGGTCAAGCAACAATATACAATAATATCCTAGCAAAAATCCTGTTTTTTTCATTTTTCCCCTCTACATGAATTTGTTTTCGAATTGAGCACAGGTTCCCTTTATTTACCATCATTCACTTCGCAGGGGGAACATACGCTTTACTAAGTTAACAGTCCCTATTCCTTTTGCAAATCATCCCCAATGTAATTTGTTCTGTAATTTTATCTTGATCTGTAATATTTTATGTAAACACTAGCAGGGGTGTATGGGTTGTTACATACTATTGGATTAGCCATCCATGTACTCTGACCAGCAGCCCGTGTCCCCAGCCTTCCCTCATTGCCTCATTCCAAAATTCCACTCCCATTCCAAAATTGCAGCCTCTATAAGACTTTTCAGCATTCAACACATCCAGGAGTGTTGGATGCCATTGTTCACTATGTTATTTTTTTACTTTATCAAAAGCTGAACCCCAGACATGTAAAGGGCAAAAATAAATTAACCTCTGTAAAAATTAAAGTGGATGTAAACCCGAAAAAAATAATTATTTTTTTGATGTCATAATGTAGAGTATAAGATCTCCTATCATTTGAGCCCAGTCTTGCCACAAAGAGTTAATCTGGCTCTGAGCAATCCTCTTAGGCCCCTTTCACACTGGGGCGGGGAACCGCGGTGACGGTAAAGCAGCGCTGCTGCTTTACCGTCGTTTTAACCGCGGTATTCAGCCGCTCGCGGTGCGGTTTTACCCCCCCGCGAGCGGCCGAAAAAAGGTTAAACATTGTCCCACACCGCTCCTATACCGCTCCAAAGATGCTGCTAGCAGGACTTTTTTCGTCATCCTGCTAGCGCACCGCTCCAGTGTGAAAGCCCGCCGGCTTTCACACTGGAGTTAAAGGGGCCGGATTTTTTCATGCGGTGAACAGGCGCTATTTTTAGCGCTGCACCGCATGAAAAACGCCCTGGTGTGAAAGGGGCCTTATTGTTCAGTGAGATAAATCTTGACAAACAGAGAAAGACAGGTGATTTACATATCTCATGCACTAGCCTAAAAGACATGCATTATTTTTTAATTCCCTCCCACTCCTTTCTTCTGCTGCTCTGCCAGGATTGGATGTTCCACACCTCAGCATAAATTGGGCATGCTGAAGTCATGTGGTTACTTTCCTGTCTTTTCACTGGATGTTAGAGATCATAGCAGGCGTTCAGTGTAAGAAATACACAGGAGAAAATGCATATTGACAAGGGGATTGTAGAGGTGGGCGAGGAGTCTACTGACATCACGACTCTACCCACCGAGCTCCAGACAACAGACCCACCCACAGAATCTGCAGTTTTTCGGGTCTCATAACAGACAGAGGGTTTACATCCACTTTAACACATCATTAGGCTTCATTCACACAGGGTGTATGAATCCATACCCTGTGTGAGGGCCGTGTTTACCCACACAGGGATGCGCGAATGTCTGTGCCTGTACACAGCCCTGAACGTACCCATTTGGGGCCATGCGCCAGCATGGATGTCACAGCTGTGTCTGTGCAGCATCCCAACTGACAGCAATGGGGCTGCCTGCAGGGGGCATCCCAACTGACAGCAATGGGGATGCCTGCAGGGGATACACCGAACACCTGTGCATCCCCATACGGGTAAACACAGGCCTCACCAGGGTATGAAGTTATACTCCCCATGTGAATAAGCCCGTATATGTAGGCAAGCAGTGTAAGTACCTGAATTGGAGCGGGTATCAGCCTCTTGCAATCCCTGTATAGCCTGTCTGTTTAGCACGGTTTGATGCTTCCCCTCTTCCGGTGACGTCACTTCCCTGCACTCCACGCTGGTTCCGGCCGACTTCCTGGAGGCCCTGCCACCTCTACAACACGTGGATGCTTGCCTTGGACCCCAGGATAGATACCACATACAGATGAGCCGGTTTTTAATCTTTATCTTGAGAGAGCTATTGCTTACCTTGCCAATAAATTGTGTTTTAATGCTACACTTTAGGTGGCTCTTCATGTGTTTCCCCTTTTTTCATCCTGTTTACAGAGTTGACATTCTCTGAGGGCAGCTGCTGCCATCAACCATAGATTATTGACCTTTTATGGACTTATAGACTAATACGATTATTTATCGCCTACCTATATGTTCACTGTTACACTGTTTCTGCGTTTAGTTATTTTTTTTCACAGTCCCTGTACAGCAAAGCTGGAGCGTGGGAAGAAGCAGCACAAGGAACCAATCAGTTAATATGCTGACAACACGCATGCTGATAGGAGGATCAGAGTGACAAAGAGATGAGTTAATAACGGTTTTGCTTCTCCTTTCATTGTCCAGTCACAGGCTGGGGGCAAATCTAGGACGATCTGAGCTCAGAGGAATTAGGTTGAATTCTTCTGACCATCAGACAGAGGACATCTAGCAGCAAAAAAGTACCGTGGAGGAAATTCCTGGATTGAAAAGTGAATATTGCAGCAAAAGCATTTTTTTTTTTCAGACCACTACTAAAGCAATATTAATACTTACAGAAGAATCCTTTCCTAGTTCTAGTACTGCCACTGTTCTGATATATGTATCTGAAACACATTTCTCAGACTGAACACTAATGAATCTTATGTACTTTTATATCATTATGTCTTGTATCCTTTTTGAAATAAAATGTACCTTTTCTCCAGTACAAATATGTGTTTACTGAATGATTTTCTGCACCTTCAAGCCCCTTCCTTGATTAAAGTGGAGTTCCACCCAAAAGTGGAACCTTCACTTTAAGGAATCCTGACCCCCTGACATGCCACATCTTTTTTTTGGGGGGGGCATACCTAGTTTTCACTGGCATCCAGTTCCCACTTCCGCTCCGGCCCGCATCCTCTCTCCCTCCCAGCAATCTTCTGGGGCACATTACACAGGTCCCAGAAGACTGCACGGTCACTCAGGACGTGCAGCGCAGCTCCCGCATGTGCAGTGCACATCCGGCTGTTAAGCTGCAAGCTGTCACAGCCAGGTGCCCACAGTAGTGATGCAGGCGCTGCGGAGAGAGGAATGGGAGAGGAGCAGGGGGTTTGGGCGGCCGCATTGCTGGACCATGGGACAGTTAAGTGTGTGTTTATTAAAAAAGTCAGCAGCTACACTTTTTGTAGTTGTTGACTTTTAATAAGCACAAAAACGGGTGGAATTCCTCTTAAAGAAAAGAACTATGTTTGTCATTTCGTGAGCTAATCATTTTAAACATATTATTCGTTTACCTGACATTTTGCTTTAAAGCGGTGTTTCACCTTGAAAAAAAAAAATTTAAAAGTCAGCAGCTAAAAAAAAGTCGCTGCTGACTTTTAATAAGTACACTTACCCTCCCAGGGCGCCCGCGATGTCGTTCGTGAAGGCCGAGATGTCCCTCGGCGATCCGGATCCAGCGCCGCCATCCTCAGTAAGGGAAACGGCTTCCCGTTTCCTACTGCGCATGCGCCAGTCGGCGCGCGGCCTACTGCGCAGGCGCGAGTCTAAATTGTGAATGGGGAACGCGATGTGTTGTGGGACACAGTTCCCATAACACACCGCACCCCATTCACTAGAAGACGGAAGGAGAGAAGATTAGGACAATCTGCCTAGCAACAGCCATTTCTGGTAAGCCATTTTAAATTGTTACTAACATTTTTTTAAAGTTTTTGTTTTCAGGGTGTCCCACCACTTTAAATAGATGGAAAATAAAAGCAAAGAACAAGTATCCAACATTTTCAACAATAAAATATTTTGGCATATTTAATACACAGTGAAAAATATTAACCCCCGTTCAAAAAAACAACAGTATCTCCCAGATACGACCTTAACTCCAACTGTGCTGTTCAATTTTTGGTGTGTTTGGTGAAATGGCCATATAATAAAAATATTCCCTCATTTAAGTGTTACCAGTCTCCATTATTCAAAAAAAAAAAAAAAAAAAAAAAAAAACGTAGTAGTACTGTACATGGACAGCTGGGAACACTGCTTGCTCCAGATGTATATACTGATGTATATACTGTAACAAAGCCTGTTCCTCACAAATTATCTTTATGTAACAAAAACTGATCCTAAAGACATTCCAACACTTTTCCTCTTTGTGACCTAACTGGCTCAGGAAGGGCTGCAAAGTCCTTTTAAGATCTTTCTCCATCTCTAAACACAATATTTCATAGCATAGATTTAGAGGAGCAATGTCTCCCTCCTGTGGCAATTCCTGGGTATTACATCATGTCTCAGAGTTACTCAGTAAATAATGCTTGCTGGTCGTCTGTAGCGACAGGTCCCGTTGACTCTTCCATGCTTCCATAGTTTCGGTGGGTCTCCTTATCCAAATCCACAGAAAGTAGTACACTGGGGACATACATCTGAAATTACATTTAAATCACAATAAGCTGATGTGATGGAAATATAAAACATGCAGTGAAGTGACTTGCATCCCTGATAACATGAAACTGTCTCAGAAACTTGCAGCAACTAAAAGGCTCAAAGTGACATAAAACACAGAAAATTAAGTCCTGCTAGAGGACTGTAGGGGTATAGCTATGTAAAACTCAAAATAAGAGCCTACAATGTATAAAATCCAGTAATACACTGTCTAATCCTGCTCTGCACTTGCTCAGTTGATCTCCATTTTTAGGCACTGCCAGTCTGCTGACAGCCTTAAAGCTGAATTAAACCCTCATATTCTTTACAGCCAAGGAAGCTGCTTCTGTTTGAGCTACAACAGCCATAATGATGTACATGTGATCAGTTATGACACCGGCCATTTGATGATTTGACAGTATGGTTGAGGACACAAGCAGATGTGAATTAGCAATCCTGGCATTTCAGGAATGTAACTATTTTTTAAAACCGTTGAATCAATGGGTTTAGCTCCACTTTATAATTTACTGCTGTTCAGTGGACATTAGTGATGCCAGTCAGTGCTATCAGTCTCACCTATCACTGCCGCCAATCAATGCCCATCGCTAATGCCCATCAGTGTCGCCCATCAATGCCTATAAGTGCCCATCAGTACCGCCTATCCGTGTTGCCGATCAGTGCCCACCAGAGCTGCCAATCAGTGCCCATCAGTGCCACCTATTAGTGTCCATCAGTGCTGCCTATCAGTGCCCATAAGTGCGGCATATTAGTGCCTCCTCATCCATGGCACCTAATCAGTGCCCATAAGTGCCACCTCAATGCCCACCAGTTCAGCTTATCAGTGCCCATCAGTGCCGCCTCATCAGCGCACATCAGTGAAGGATAAAAATTACTTAATTATAAAATTTACTGACAGAAACTAAGTAAAAACTATTTTATTTCACATTCTTTGGTCTTTTCTTTTTTTTTGTAAAAAATAAAAAACCCAGCAGTGATTAAATACCACCAAAAGAAAGCTCTATTTGTGTGAAGAAAATGATAAAAAATATAATTTGGGTACAGTGTAGCATGACCGCGCAATTGTCATTCAAAGTGGGACAGCGCTGAAAGCTGAAAAATGGCTTGGGCAGGAAAGGGGTGTAAGTGCCAAGGAGGGAATTGGTTAATGTGGAATGTATGTTACTTGCTAAAGAACATTATTTTTTATCAAGTTGTTATGGGTAAAGTTCACCTTGAATTGAATTAGATACATGAATGTTAAATCCCAAAACCAGTCGTGTACTATTGATTGCTATACAACTTTATCAAAATATAGACAATAGGACCATCTGTAAATTTCACTGATATTTCTTTTTTAGGCTGGTGGGTTTTGATTGCTGATCCACTTTCAACTGATTCCAACAACCAAAAATGATAACTAATTATATAATTTCATGAAATCAATTGCATTACAATCGACTATACATACAATCAATTACAAATTTCTGCATGTATGGCCTACATTACCTATGTCGTCATACGTAGGAGAACTGCCCATGTCACTAACTGCATACTGTAGGGAAAATGGGCCATTTTTTTTTTTTTAATGCTGATGTGGCCCTCTTCCAGAAAAGCTTGGACAACATTGGTGTATGCTTTACATGTTTTAGGCTCCATTCCTACTAGTGTGACTTGCCATGAGACTTTTGGACACAAGTTGCAGCCAATGGATATCAATGGCAACCGTTCCAATCTATGCGACTTAAAGTCACAGCACCTTGGAAAAGGTTCCTGCACTACTTTGAAGTGACTTTCTTGCCACTTAAGTGCCAGAGAGTATAAAGTCACATGAAAGTCGCACTCCAAAGTTACACGACTTTGAAGTTGCACTAGTGGGAATGCAGTCTTATGCCCCGTATACACGGTCGGATATTCTGATGGAAAAAATCTGATCGGATTAGGTTGTCGGAAAATCCGATCGTGTGTGGGCTCTAGCGGGCTCTTTCCGTCGGAATTTCCAACGGCAAAAATTTGAGAGCAGGATCTCAAATTTTCCGACAACAAAATCCGATCTGACTTTTTCCGATCCTGTGTAGGGAATTCCGACGGACAAAGTGCCACGCATGCTCAGATCAAATTAAGAGACCAAAGCTATTGGCTACTAGCCTCTACGTAGTTGAACGTCACCACGTTCAGAACGATCAGTTTTTCCCACAACTTTGTCCGACCGTGTGTATGCAACACCAGTTTCGGACAAAATCCGACGGATTTTGTGGTCGGAATTTCCGACCGTGTGTACGGGGGCTTAGGCTCAATTCACAAAACTTTGCACAAGTATGAGGATCTTTTTTTTTTTTTAACTTGTGTAATTTTTTTTTATTTCATTTGACTTGACAGAAAATAACTGGTACAAATAGGGCTACTAATCCTGACATGTTAACCTTGTGAGTTGGGCCTGTTGATTGCAGGGAGAGAGAAGGGGGTTGGTAGTTTTTCCTTGCCTCTCACCGTGACAGTAACAGTGGTCCAGATTTCCACATTGTAAGTAAACATACTTCATACCTGATAGAACCCTGGGGAAGCAGACAAATCACTGCATTCGTTGGTGCTACTACAGTGATAACAGCAATCCTCCAGGTCCTGCTCGGGTTCTGTGCATTCAGCTTCCCCTCTGCCACCACTCATGGGATGTGTTGTATTTTTTTTGGATGAGGTGGGGATTGTATTGTCACCGACCCGCCTGTCCAATTTATCTCATCAGGAAATACCTTGTATTTATAGGAAACATTTCAAGTTGTCCTATAAATGATGGGGATGCCGACTACTTCAATGATTTTCAGCTTCTCCAGCAGCCCATCAGGTATGATATATGCGTACCTACATTTTGTCAAGCTGGACCTATACAAGTATGTAATGCAGATAAATCCGGAGTTCTACTTTAATTGTTTTTATGGATTACCCATACAGCATAGTACACAAAATGAATCATCACTCTGTTGTATAAATACTCATTCTACGTATATCTCAGAACTCACAGGTGACTTCCGGGGAATGTCCTCTTCCTCTATGGGGGCCTCTCTGCCAATCTGCGATTCCAATATCTACAGACAAAAAAAAAAAAAAAAAAACACAATAAAAACATAAAAAAATAATAAAGGATCGCATACAAATAAGCCCAAAAAATGTAGTGAATTCTGATCAGTAATATGGTATGACATGACAGCCAAGTCCTGGAGATTAAAGTACATCTAAATCCAAGAACAAAAATTGTAAAAATGGCAGTGGCTGCATTCGTTTTATTTGTTAAGGCTTTTTATCCTGCGATTTCACCTGCTCATTCTGCCAGTAACACATAGTGAGATAGATTTACTAAAAATGGTGCACACAGAATCTGCTTCATAGTAACAAATCAGCTTCTAACGTCAACTTGTTCAACTGACAATAAACCTTAGAAGCGGTTTGGTTAATAAGCACATTTGCACCAGATTGTGATAGGTGCAAATCATAAAATTTGATTGAATTTAAATTTGTGAGCATTGGCAGATTATCCTGGGTGCCGGGCTGGCACATTTTTTGTGAGTGCAATAGTTCTTATGATGTAAATGGATTTTAATGGACTAGTGGAGTTATGCTGTGATCTTTCCTATGGCATTCTTTCTTGATTATATGGGTGAGTGGACCCAGGATCCCCAAACAGTGGTACAAGGCATGGGAGATACCCTTTGCAAAAAGCTTGGGTGACCCACCTCCGTATAAGCTAGGGGGGGGGGGGGGGTGAATACATGTGGGTCACTGTATACCCTGGTGGGTGGTGGGTGCACAGAAGGTGGATTGCGGTGGTGATATAACCAAATACACAAAGCACCTTTGGAGAGCTCATTTAAAAAGGACATTCACTTGATACATTTATGCACAGATGCACTTTGAAGATTTGGATGGACTTTTTATGTTATGCACTTTTTCATGAAACGCTTTATGGTCGTGCATATTTGTTATTATGCACTTTGTTAATTTACGATTTGCACTTATCACATTATTTAAGATTTAAAGCGGTAAGCGTGGCTCTTTTTTTTATTTTTATTTTTTACAAACTTACTGCATGGTATACAGTGCCTTGAAAAAGTATTCATTCCCTTGAAATTTTCCACATTTTGTCATGTTATAACTAAAAACGTAAATGTATTTTATTGGGACTTTATGTGATAGACCAACACAAAGTGGCACTTAATTGTGAAGTGGAAGGAAAATTATAAATTATGTTTCCAAATTTTTTACAAATATCTATCTAAAAAAAAAGTGTTGCATGGATTTGTATTCAGACCCTTTACTCTGATACCCCTAGCTAAAATCTAGTGGAACCAATTTCAGAAGTCACCTAATTAGTAAATAGAGACCACCTGTGTATAATTTAATCTCAGTATAAATAAAAGATGTTCTGTGAAGCCCTCAGAGGTTTGTTCGAGAACCTTAGTGAACAAACAGCATCATGAAGGCCAAGGAACACACCAGACAGGTCAGGGATAAAGTTGTGGAGAAGTTTAAAGCAGGTTTAGGTTATAAAAAAAATATTCCAAGCTTTGAACATCTCATGGAGGACTGTTCTTTCCATCATCTGAAAATGGAAAGGAGTATGGTACAACTGCAAACCTACCAAGACATGGCCGTCCACCTAAAATGACAGGCCGGGCAAGGAGAGCATTAATCAGAGAAGCAGCCAAGAGGCCCATGGAAACTCTGGAGGAGCTGCAGAGATCCACAGCTCAGGTGGGAGAATCTGTCCACAGGACAACTATTAGTCGTACACTCCACAAATTTGGCCTTTATGGAAGAGTGGCAAGAAGAATTGTTGAAAGAAAGCCATAAGAAGTCCCATTTGCAGTTTGCAAGACGTCATGTGGGGGACACAGCAAACATGTGGAAGAAGGTGCTTTGGTCAGATGAGACCAAAATGTAACTTTTTGGCCTAAAAGCAAAGCGCTATGTGTGATGAAAAAACACTGCACATCACCCTGAACACACCATCCTCACCATGAAACATGGTGGTGGCAGCATCACGTTGTGGATGCTTTTCTTCCGCAGGGACAGGGAAGCTGGTCAGAGTTAATGGGAAAATGTAAAAAAAAATAAAAAAAAAAAATTGAAAAACTATTTATCATTTTCCTTCCACTTCACAATTCATGTGCCACTTTGTGTTGGCCTATCACATAAAATACCAATAAAATACATTTACATTTTAGGTTGTAACATGACAAAATATGGAAAATTTCAAGTGGTATGAATACTTTTCAAGGCACTGTGTATATATATATATATAATATATATATATATTTTATATATATAATATGATATATATATATATATATATATATATTTTATATACTATATATATATATATCTGTACTCCATCTAAGAGCAGCAGCGACCCAAATATTACAAAATATATTGGTACTTTGCGTGAGTTTTTACATTATTCCTTTATGTTGTGCTAGATAGTGCACCGCCACGACCATATCTGGTTTGCTTGACCATCACTGCTGGTGTTGTGTTTCTAACATATTTACACTTGCCCATTCACAAAACGCACACTGTGATTGAGCTTTGACCACATACTTTGTCAATAGGAGTAAAGAGCAGTGATCGACTGCCACAGTTCAGACCAGTTCACATCCAGTTTTGTAGTTTCCTTTTGTTGTAATGTCATCATCCCCATTCTGCAGTTTTTAGGACCTGCGAGGACCCCACTGATAGACAGAAAACAGAAGTGTGCACATTACCAGGCACCTGACAAAGGACCCTCCTACTCTACAGTTCAGAACATAGAAGGCTTGGGGAGCGGGCGCATCATGTAATCATGGATTCAGATAAGAAAACAGGGCATTTTGCTTTATTATTATCTTTTCAGTTTAATAACTATTATGGTTATAGGACTATTGCATTAATGGTAAGTTGTAGATATAAGAATAAATAAAAGAACAAAGAATATGGTGTATTTAAAATATGCAAAGAAAATTAGTAGTGCTTACTCAAATGAATGGTCAGTGGAAAAGTACACCCTTATATTGATGGTCAGGGAAGTGCCAATTCACATTGGTGGCGAGTGACATGCCCGTTAGATCAGTGGCCAGTGAAAAAGGGCTCCCTTAAATCCCGTTGTATAAAGACAAATATTACTCTACGGGTTGTCCCAAGAAGTTTTCCAAAATTTGGGATTTATGGATAGAATCCACCGCTACTGCCACTTAATGGCTACTTTTGAAGAGCTTTTTTATCTCCCTTTACTGTGATTACTTGTCCAATTATTTTGTTATGTTGAGGGCTCTGGCTTCCCCATTGTCCTGGGAGTACTGCCTTACATACAATATGTTTAATTACACATAGGGGCTGATTTACTAAAGGCAAATAGACTGTTGCCCTCTGCAAGTGCAGTTGCTCGAGAGCTTAGTAAATTAGGTAAAGCTTCACATTGCGAAGAATACCCAATCACATGCAAGGAAAAAAATAAAATAAAATGGCATTTTTGCTTGCACATGATTGGTTGATGGAAATCAGCAGACATTCTGCTCATTTACTAAGCTCTGGAGCAACTGCACTTGCAGCATGCAACTGCACTTTGCAAAGTGCACAGTATTTTCACCTTTAGTAAATCAACCCCATAGTGTGCTCCCTGTTTGCTATGCTATGGTGATGGACAATTATATTCCCAAGTTCTGCTTCTATCTCTGTAGTTTGTGGTCTCCAAGTAAGTTTTTACCGCCCTATGGGTGAATTTACAGGTTCACTGGTCATGTTAGTTTGTTTGTACTGTTGTGTTGCATGTACTTGAGCTGGGGTATGCCCCAAAGACTCAGTTTTGAGAAAAATGTGTTTGTTTAAAAAAATAAAAGCCAAAGGCTCGCTTAGAGGTCGGATAGAACAATGCCCTTTTTACAGATAGTCAAAAAGATCATTGATGTATGTATGTATGTATATATATGTATCGTAACATACAGAAATTGCTCATGCGTAAGGAAACCCTAGCAGCCTTTGGAGGAAGTCTATGGTTCCATAGAACCCTGACTGCGAAAGGCCAAGCTACAGGGACATTGGGGGGGGGAGGAGGAATTTGTATGAAGTTCAGCTTTAATACTATTTCTTTGTGTCCGAGTCAGACCCCGCTAAGAAGCTAAAACCTATATACAGTATTGCTGTCTTGATTTTTTTTGCAGCACACCCTAAAGCCTAGGACGAATATCGGGCTGCATTGGACCAGTTCAATAAAAAACAGCCGACATATGGCCTGTGTGTACTGGAGTTGGTCCGATTGAAGCCAGCTCTTCGACTGGCTTCTGTTGAAGGGGCATAACCGAAAAAGGTCTGCTGATTGGCTCCCAGCGCTGACTGGAGGGTTCTGGCGGGGGGGGGGGGGCAAGATGTAGCGATAGCCTGTGTGGAACAAGGTTCAGCGGTTAGTATTGGGGGCATTTGCGGTACGGAGACTAAAATACCTAAACCCAAGATAAGTTGACTAATCCAGCTCTCATTAAAGGCTGGCATCCATTGAGAGGTATTCCCTATATCACAGTGATAGAGAGGGTAAAAAATGGGGAGGGGTATGCCTGTATATCAGAAATGATGTGCAAGTGAATGCGAGGAACGATATCACTAATGGAGCTGAGGAGGAGGTGGAATCCTTATGGGTAGAACTTCAAAGGGGGGAAGCAATACTGGGAGTATGCTATAGGCCCCCTAACCAGAGAGAGGAGGGGGAGGCAGACCTCCTATTACAGCTGGGAATGGCGGCAAGGATGGGAGATGTCATTATAATGGGGTATTTTAATTATCCAGAAATGGACTGGATGGAAGGAACCGTGCATTCGTTTAAGGCTCGCCATTTCTTAAATGTCTTGTAGGACAATTTCATGGGTCAGATGGTAAATGCACCAACAAGAAACAATGCGTTACTAAGACCTACTGATTACCAACAATACAGACCTGATCACGGACGTGGAAATACAGGGCAACTTAGGACAGGGCTCGACAAACCCCAGGTGCCAGGTCGCCATGGCAACCAGAAACTGTGCCCTGGCGCCTGGGCTACCACCAGCCCACTCGCTGCAGCTCCCGACACCCCAGACATGTAGTGCTGGGCAGCCGATCCTTCGCTCTCCCCCTGGCTGGTCTCCATGGTTTCCCGGGAGGCGGGCAGTAGCCCGATGTCGGACTTTGAGTGACATGGGAGGGGGCCGGCCTCCTCTCCTCACACGGCCACTGTCCACTCCTCCTCCAATGCCGGAGCAGGGTCCGCACTTTGCAGCATGAATGGCTTCTCTCTGTGGGAGCTGTGTTGGCTCTCATCTGCTGCCCGCGCCACATCGCCGCCAAGCTGGGCTTCCCCAGAGCCCACCTACACGGGATTGCGGGACGAGTCGGCGGATGGAGGTCAGGCTTCGGCAGAGGGTGACCCGGAAGCCTGTGTAGCCTCCACCTGACAGAGTAGACAGACTAGACTCGGAGCGGGAGGTTTTCTGGTGGAGGGTGGTGCAGGGGAGCTGCCAGGGCTGTGTGCAGGGCAGCCATCGGGGGGGGGGGGGGGTGTCTGTGCTATGACAATCTGAGACGGCACTCCTTGCAAAATTTACTGTGTGCTGTGAGGTGGAGTAGGGGAGATGAGGCAGCTAGATATGCGATTGAAGAGTCCCTGGGGAGACACATGTAGGCAGGAAGTGGCTGCAAAAAGGCAACAGAAGATCAGCAGCACTGGGATAGCTTCATTTAGATGAGCAGTAGAGACATATTTTGGCCAGCCTTAAGCTGCATTAGGCAGCAGATGAGGGTGTTTTTACATGCTACAGTCATGATGCATTAGGCACAAGGAGTTTACCCCTATAACAGGTTTTTAGTGTTAGGCTGGGTTCACACTATTGCAAATAGGATGTGGGTTTCTCCGCATCCAATTTGCATGTTAGAAGATTGTGACCGGCTCTCTATGGAGCCGATTCACAGGGCTCCGGGACAGATTTGAAGCAAATTGCAGAAGGGTCCTGTGCGTCTTCTGGTCCGTTCCAGGTCCAAAACAACCAAAAATTCGGACTGAAATCAGATCTGAAACGGTAAATGGGGACGCACCGGACCCCTGCTGTGAGCCACTTGTGCTGCAGTGTAAACCCAGCCTTACTCTTTCTGGCCAGCCCAGAACCCTGATGTAACAGCGTTACATTGGCGTTATTGACTGGGTGCTCCGTTGCGGGTTAGGGGGCGAAAATTACTGGCCGTACCCCGGACGCTGACAATCCATACTATGCTAGAAAAAAAAATGGCTCCTAACTTTTTTAACTGGCTCCTAGATTCAAAGCAAATTTGTCAAGCCCTGACTTAGGAAACAGCGAACACAGGTCAATTAGTTTCAGTATAAAATCACATAAATAGGAAACACAAGGGTAATACAAAGACACTGAATTTCAAAAGGGCCAACTTCCCTAAACTGCGCTCTTTGCTAGAAGATATTAAATGGGATAAAATCCTAGAAACAAAAAACAGAGGAAAAATGGGAGTGCTTTAAGAGCATACTAAATAAAAAAGGTATCGGCCAGTGCATTCCAATGGGAAATAAACTTAAAAGAGCTAAAAAAAAATCCTGGGTAGCTCAGCACCAATGTAAAAATTCATATAAAAGCAAATGAAAAGGCCTACAAAAAATACAAGGCAGAGTGGTCATTGTCATCATTCCAACTTTACAAAGAAATGTAAGGGTGCAATCAGGGTGGCTAAGATAGAACAAGCAAGGTACATAGCGGAGGGGAATAATAAAAAAAAAAATCCCATGAAATTCTTTAAGTATATAAATAGTAAGAAAGGGAGGCCAGAACATATTGGCCCCATAAAGGATGAAGGAAATCTGGTTACAAAAGAAGGAGAAGGTTTTGAATAGATTCTTCTCCTCGGTCTTCACATGGGAAATTGGGGGATATAGTAACCAAGACTGTAATGTTAATTTTCATAGATTGTCACGGGAAGCACCCTCATGGCTAATAGAGGACAGAATTAGAAATAGACTTCAAAAACTTAACATTAATAAGTCACTGGGACCAGATGGCTTGCACCCCAGGGGCCTTAAATTGAAGTTCCACCCAATTTGTGACCCCCTGACATGCCACATTTGACATGTAATTTTATTTTTATTTTTTGGGGGGGTAACCTTAAACTGCGTAGAGGGTTCTTTACTGTCAGAGCGGTAAGGATGTGGCATTTTCTTCCACAAGCAGTAGTATCAGCAGGGAGCATTGTTAATTTCAAAAAACTATTAGATGGGTACCTTAACGACCACAACATACAGGGGTATACAATGTGCTATTAACATAAAAGCACACACACATGTTGGAATGGATGGACTTTTTTCAACCTCACCAAATATGTAACAATAGAACGGCAGGGGAGATTGCTGTTAGCATAGCGGCTCCTTCTGAGCTGTGTGTTTTTTTTTTTCTTTCAACCCAGGTGTATACTAGGCTTAGGATGTCCTCACCTTGTAATTGTGTGGGCTGAGATGTTTGAAGCAGCCAAAACAAGCATATAAGGTGGCGACTAGAATGGTCAGAAGGATGACGACCAGTGTAAACAGGGTAGGGGCTTTCAAACCTGAAAAGAACAAACATACATGATTATGGTAACCCCTGGTATGATAAACGGCTGTACAGAGACAATTTCAGGATGAATACATGAAAAAGATAACCAATAGGACAGATGAATGAATGTCATTCTGTTGATTTTTTTCGGTTTAATCTGCAACAAATAAAGAAAAGCACCAAACTAAGCAAAAGCTTGTCTATAGTATATACTGACACACTGCTTCATTCCTAAAGCAAAACTTTACCCATAACAACTAAAAAATAATGTTCTTTAGCAGGGAACTGAACAAAACTAGTGTGTGCATTAAATTGCCTCCAGCGTTGCTCCTATTTCTTCTTGCTGGAAGCTGCCATTTTGCTGAAGCTCAGAGCCCCTGAACAGCAGTAAATCATAAAGCGGAACTTTATTGATTTAACAGTTTCAAAAAACAGATACATTCTTGGAATGCCGGGATTGCTAACTAACATTTGCTAGTTTCCTCAACCAAACCATTAAATGGCTGGTGCCATAACTGATCACATGTGAACCACCATGGCAGGTAAGGATGAGCTCTGGCGTGTTCGCACACTACACGTGCAGAGCCCGCCAGGAAGTCAGCACTGCGCTGCGCTAATCACAGGCAGTGAGACATTTCCCGATCTCTGCAGCCGCACATCGGGACAATGTCTCACTGCCTGTGATTAGCGCAGCGCAGTGCCGATTTCCTGGCGGGCTCTGCACGTGTAGTGTGCGAACATGCCTGAGCTCATCCTTAATGGCAGGTATAGATCAAACAGAAGCAGCTTCTCTGGCTGTAAAGGATAGGAAGGTTTAACCACCTATGGACCGGAAGGGTTTTACCCCCCCCTGCATGACCAGTCCATTTTTTGCGATACGGCACTGCAATATATATATATATATATATAAAATATATATATTTTAGTATATATATATTTTATATATATTGATATATATATTTATATATATATAAATATATATATATATTAGTAAAAAAAATAAAATTTTTTCATTAGTTTAGGCCAATATGTATTCTGCTACATAGTTTTGGTAAAAAAAAAAAAATTGCAATAACCGTATATAGTTTTACTAGTAATGGCCATGATCAGTGATTTTTAGCGGGACTGCGACATTGCATCTGACAAGTCGGATACTTTTGACACTTTTTTGGGACCAGTGACATTATTACAGTGATCAGAGCTAAAAATATAGACAGATTACTGTATAAATTACACTGGCAGAGAAGGGGTTAACACTAAGGGGCGATCAAGGGGTTAAGTGTGTCCTAGGGAGGTGTTTCTAAGGCCCCTTTCACACTGCCGTGACTTGAAAGTCACGCTATTTTGCAGCGATTTCATCGAATGCCAGTGTAAACTTGAGGTCTATGGACCTCAGCGCACAGCACGGTCGGACCAAAGTAGTACAGGGACTACTTTGAAGTCGGTGTGACTTTAAGATGTACAGATATGAATGGTACTTATTGGAAATCATGGGGTACGACTTGTCATGCGACTTTGCAGTCCCAAGTCGCAGGACAAGTCGCACAAGTGTGAAAGGGGCCTAACTGTGGGGGGAGTGGACTGACTGGGAGTAGAGAGAGATCGCCGTTCCTGAGCACTGGGAACAGACAATCTCACTGTACTCTCCTGTTCTGCCTCCCTGAGGTGCGCTTGAAGGTGGCCGGCGGACATAGCGGCCGCCGGACCCACGCATCAGCTCCCCCGCTGTGCAGCGTGCACGCACGGCCACATTATCTCGTGCATGAAACCACGTACAAGGTACGTCACTTCGTGCAATAGGGCCGTCCTGCCGCAGTATATATGCGGTGGGCGGTCCTTAATGCTGCACTGCACTCCTTAAAATCGCAGAGCAGCTGGAGCAATTCACCACTCTAGGCGCTATGCATTGCCGCTGCGCTAGGGGGCAGTGTGACACGATTAATCCCATTGCTCTACTCCCTTTTTTTGTGCTAGCTTTATTTAAAGTGTACAAAACAAACTGCATTCACTGCAATGTCAGACGGCGCGATGCGCAGCGCCGCCTGACATTGCAGTGAAGTTCGGGCCGGTGTGCTGCGATAAGATGCAGCATGTCTGCATTTTGTTGCAGTGTGAACAGGACACAAAAGAAACAGTTATCTGTGTGTCCCTGCAGTGACAGATATTTTACAATGCGGTAAAACGTCTGTCACCGCATATAGTGTAAATTGTCCCCAAGGCTATCAGCAGATCGGCCTCTACAAATTCAGCAATGACTAAAAATGGAGAGCAACTGAGCATGTGCAGAGCAGGGGGTGACAGTGTATTACTGGATTTTAAACAGTATAGACACGTTTTTTTTTTAACGTTTTACATAGCAATACCTGCAAAAGGGGCCAGCCTGAAGTGATCTAGCAGGACTAAGGCTCCATGCACACTGTACGTTAAAATAACTTTATAAAAACGGCAGTAGCTTTGCAGTGGGACTTTCAAAGTTTTTTACCGTTTTTGCAATAGTGTTTTTTAGCGTTAGTGTTTTTTTTTTTTTTTTTCAATGGATCAAAAACATTAGACGCTGGTGAGCCACGTTTTTGAGCGTTTATCGACGTTTGTGAGCGTTTAGCCTTTTTTATGGTCAGAAAAACAACTCCTGAACGCGATTTTATGGTGTTCAGAAAACAGCCCATAAACTCCACTGCAGATAAACATCCAAAAACGTCCATGTGTGCATAGAGGGGATATTATGGACGGCCAAACTCCCAAGGGGCCTTTCCCCCCTTTCCTCTGATACCGGTGGTCCTGAGGAAGTTCAGGGAAGAGAGGACCAGCATGATTCTCATCACGCCCTTCTGGCCAAAAAGACCCTGGTTCTCGGCTCTTCTAAATTTAGCCACAGAACCCCCGTGGAGGCTACCAGTCAGGCAGGACCTTCTGACACAAGGGTCAGTGATCCATCCAGAGGCAGGCAGGCTGCAGCTAACTGCCTGGTTTCTGAAGAAGATCTCTTAAGAGCTAAGGGTTTGTCTGAGGGACTAGTAAGGACTTTACTCTCAAGCAGGAAGGAAGTGACTCGGGCCATCTACCTGAAAGTCTGGAAGAAGTACAACTCGTATTGTACTCTTAGAGGGTTCCAGGTGAAAAATACCAGTTCAGTACTGGAATTTCTCCATGAAGGAATGGAGAAAGGTTTGGCAGCCAGCACCCTGAAAACTCAGGTGGCGGCCCTTTCTGTTTATTTAGAAAAAACCCTTTCCAGGGAAGCTTTAATTTCCATGTTTTTCAGGGCAATGGCACGGAATAGGCCAGTTCCCCTCAGGAATTTTCCCAGTTGGGATTTATCCATAGTCCTTCAGGGTTTAACGGGAGCTCCGTTTGAACCTCTTAAGGACTCTTGTTTAAAAAATTTAGTTTTAAAAACAATTTTCCTAGTAGCCATTACGTCGGCTAGACGAGTGAGCGAATTACAGGCTCTGGCAGTTACAGAGCCTTTCCTAAGGATTTTTCCCGATAGGATAGTGCTGCAGATAGACCCAGCCTTTCTTCCCAAGGTATCTTCAGAGTTCCATCGTACCCAACAAATAGTGTTGCCTACCTTTTCCTCCAACCCTACCAACACAGGGGAGGAGGCCTTTCATACCTTAGATGTAAGGAGGTGTCTTCTCCATTTCCTAGCAGTTACTAGGGAATTCAGGAAGACGAATGCTCTGTTTGTAATCTTTTCAGGTACTAGAAAAGGGGAAAAAGCCTCCAAGAGTACTCTAGGTAGGTGGCTTAGAGAGGCAATTTCGGAGGCATACAAAGCTAGAGGAGAATCCCCTCCCTCCGGAATTGCTGCCCATTCCACTAGGGCAACAGCAGTGTCTTGGGCCGAGAGGGCCGGTGCTACGCCTGATCAAATCTGCAAGGCGGCCACGTGGTCAAGTTACTCAACTTTCCTTCGGCACTACAGACTGGACTTGCTGTCAGCTGCGGATCAAGCCTTCGGCAGGAAGGTACTGCAGGCAGTGGTCCCACCCTAGGGTAAGCTTCTCGGTTATCCTCTCCAGGGTTGTCCTGAAAGGCGACTGGAGAAAATACCTAGTTAGACTTACCGGTGACGGTATTTCTAAGAGCCTTTCAGGACAACGCCTAGTTCCCTCCCTTGTGTTTCTATGTTTAAAGATGATACAAGTATCTGTCATGGTTTGTTTGTGTTCTCTGTGCTTTATCTTCCAGTATGCCGGAGGTAACAATAACTGAGGCCATGGTGGAAGAGGAGGAGTTTTAAAGAAAAATTTGCAAGTGTTTCCTCAAAGTGGGTGGAGCTGCGCTCTCTCCAGGGTTGTCCTGAAAGGCTCTTAGAAATACCGTCACCGGTAAGTCTAACTAGGTATTTTTTTTACCATCCTGCTAGCGCACCGCTCCAGTGTGAAAGCCCTCCGGCTTTCACACTGGAGTGAAAGGACCTGCTAATTTCAGGCGCTATTTTAGCGCTGTAGCGACTGAAAAAAGCCTCAGTGTGAAAGGGGCCTAATATATAAGCTATTGACACTCTTTTCCAGTTTCTGAGGGCTGCTAATATGCAAATAAGCGTATCTCTTATAGCAACACACAGAATGAATTAAAAACATTCAAAAAAAATATATTTACAAAAAGTCCTAAACAGGAAATTCAACAGAAAGAGTCCAATAAGTGTGGGGTCTGAACTAGAAAATCTTGTGAGAGATCCTCCGCCCCTGATGACGTATGTACGACAAAACCGGTTGGGTCAGAGTTGGATCAAATAACGTTGCCATGCACGGAGGTCGGCCATCTTGATGGTTGGAAACATTCCCCTTTGGATTATTGATGCACATGCAAGATTTTAACTTGCCTGTTGCGAGTGAGTTTGCTGGATCTTAATACATTTTTATGGTAGAATGATATATCCATTGAGGGCCATATGAAGTGGAAATCTGCTTAAGAGTGGAATAGTGCTACTGCTCGATCGATTGGATTCGGTAACAAGCGCATTCAATCACTGTATGTAGTGGTCTACTCTGGATGGTAAGAGTAAGTGTTTGCATCTGTCAGTAGAGGATCTCTCACAAGATTTTCTAGTTCAGACCCCACACTTAATGGACTGTTGAATTACCTGTTAAGGACTTTTTGTTAAATTTTTAGCACTGCACCTTTGTATGTTTTTATGCTAGTATTCGCCACCAGTGAATAGTGTCAGCTGCTTTTCTATACATTATCCTAATATTGTAAGCGCAGGTTTATTTTTTTTTTTACACAGAATGATTTGTCACCTGTGCCCCCACCCCTCCCTTTTTATCATCATTGGTAGTCAATGGGAGCCATGTTGAGTCTGTCTTCACCCACATCACTGACAGCTATAATTTATTCATTATTTATTGGCTGATTGGTAGAGGAGAGAGTCCATAAAACGTATGTATTTTTCTTCTCAGATAAGATTGCAATCACACTGTGATGTATCTGTTTAGATATGAATAGTGCTTAGCAAAGTGCCTGTGTAAAAGACGTCAGATGGAAGCTGCAATTGTTTGCCTCCAGGACCATGCATTAGTTTGGAGCCAGTAAAGCTGACCAAGCTCTGCAGTTCTTCCTCACTGTGCGGTGACTGAGAATTCTGGAACTAGTAAGCTGTCCGTGTAGCTGGAGAGTGGTCTTTTCTCTCAGACTTCTTACATAGATATTTTGCTGCAGGGAAGCGTGCCCTTAGGACATTCACATGCAATCACAATTGATTGGCTGTGTTTGCATATTACATTTGTGACACAACCAAATAAACTGTTGTCAGAATGCCACTTACCCAGCCGTAGGAGAGAGAAGAAAAACAGCCATATGAGACACAATATGGGGGCAGCCAGGGACTGATTGACAGCTGAGAAGTGGATTTTCTTGTCCAGTTTGGTGGGCAGAAAAGCATAGAATAGATTGTACCGATCCACCAGATGTTTAAGCAGCATGTACATTAGACCTGGTCACATCAAAAAGGAATGTTAGAGAAACACGATCTGCAAAACACTGCTGCAGTATATGTCAAGTCATTCAACTAAATCCCATATACGATTTACCATGTTAATGTCATTTCAAGGTAGTTTTCAGTAAATTAAAATCTGCAACTTTCATTAAAGTGGTTGTAAACCCTTACAGACCACTTTGACCTACAGGTAAACCTAGATTAAGGCTTACCTGTAGGTCCAAGAAATATCTCCTTAACCTACACGGTTAAGGAGATATTTTCCAAAAAACTGGGCACCGATGTCTACGGCGCATGCGCGCCATAGACAACGGCGCAGGCGCACTGAGCGCGCCGCAAGTGAAGCCGAACATGCCGTCAATGACGGCTCCCGCGCTGGAGTGACGTCATCGTGGCTCCGGCCAGTCACAGCACCGGAGCCGCGATACCCGGAAGTCACTCCGGGTATCATGGCGGCGAAGGAGGAGTATATGGAGACAATGCCCTTTCTCTGTCTCCTAAATATGCCCCTGCACTTGGGTGACAGGGTAACTATAAGTGAACTATTTCAATACACATTAAGCAGGCCATACAACCACGGGTTGCAGGAAAGAAAGTTGCTTGATTTCCCTATCAACAGTCAGTGTTGATGGGGGATTCCCTCCCACGGTGCTATTGTGTTCTGTTGGCAGGGAGTGTTCCTATAGACCAGCCTTTTTCAACCAGGGTGCCCAGACACCCTGGGGGTGCTTTTGCAAATGCCCAAAAATTGATCACAAATTGTATATAAGCCAGGAGGTGGATCAAGCCTGCATTTTAGTTACACAAAGCCACAGGTTTTTATTATGCACCATTAGGACTTTCTAGACACTGGCAGCCTAACAACCAATGATGTCATCTGTTAATAAGGATGTCTGTTGCCTCCACATCCTTGTTTTACCCTCCTGTGCCCCTCCTCCAAAGCACTGGGGTGACATTAGCTGACTGATGGCGAGAAACTGAGGGAGAAGAGAAACATTGGAGTACTAGTCAGTACCAGTGTGCAAAAGTGTATTTGCTGTGGAAGAATAAATCACCTGTAATGCTGGGTGTTCTACCTGTGGATGTTGTTGCCTTATCTAAAGCTATTGGAATAATTTTTTACAATTTAGAATGGGATGCCTCCAGACTGTTTTCTATAATTCTAAAGTGTGCCTTGACTGAAAAAGGTTGAGAAACACGGCTATAGATTATAGCTTGCTGCAGTGATCGTTCAGGAAAAAAAATGACAGGCTAGTGTACTCTAATCGATCAATGGATCTACTTCAATACAACCACCACATGCTCATAGATGGACTGAATCTCAGCTGCTTCAGCAGGAACTGGCCGAGATTCAATCCATCTATAGGCAGAGTTTTGTTGCAGGAAGACAGTGCACATTGGAATCCACACCTAGGGGACCCGCTCCTCTAGGAACCAGGGAACTAGGAGCATTTAAATATTTACTGTGATTTGACTGCTTGAGTCATTGGATTCATCCAGTCCTGCAGACCTCTAAAAAAATGGTCTATGCACCTCGAGTCACCATTAAATACTGCACTATGAGATTTTTTTTCTTGTATTTAGTGGTTCCTTGTAAATGTTGATACTGACCCCTGGTGGAGTGGAGAAGTACAGTTTCGTTTTACCAACTTTGGAGAAAGAGAGAGATCATAGTGGATACTATATAACAAGTGTATATTGCTGTTCTACCCTTAGACAGCATAACACTGCGGTGAGTTTGAAATCTCCCTACCTATATGGTGAAAGAATAACACATCGGTTGGTTTCCCTATGTATGGTGAAGGATTGAGCATGCAACACCTGAACGAAGTGTTGAAATTAGTGTTATTATTGAGCGCTGCAATTATTTTTCCTAAAAACTGTTACTTACCAAAAGGCATAATAATGGGGCACGTGATGCTGTAAGCCATGACGACTGTGAAAACACAAAGCATCCAAGCGTACATCGATCCAAACTGAAATTCAAAAGCCTGGTGCTAAGAGAGAAGAAGATGTGTCAATCACACTCACAAGCCATGCCATATCAGATTTAGAAAAAAAAAAAAAAACAGACACATTTCTAGGGTTGCACCGATACTTTTTTTTACTGATACCGATTACCGATACTTTTTTTTAATGTCATGTGACAGTGGCACTAATATGCAGCACTGATGAGGCGTGGACTGTGGCAGTAGTTTTTACAAATGTTATTTTCTACAATTTTTTTTTTTTACTATATATATATTTTACAATGCTTGTCAGTGTTTTATTTTTTTTTACAACTTTAACTTAAATATTTATTACAATTCTATTTTTTTTTTTATTATTTTTTAGCAGCCCTGTGTTGGGGGGGGGGGGGGTGTCTTTGGTGAGATATTAGGGGACTAAACAGACCCCTGACATCTCTCTTTTGAGGCAGAGAAAAGGGACTGAGGACACAGATTTCCCAGTGCCAGCTGCGCAGAAGATGAATGGACAGGAGACAGAGGCTCCTGTTCATTCATAAACTGAAGCATCGTAAACAGAGTTTATGTGCAATTCAGAAAAGGAAAGAGCCAGTAAATGACAGATTTACCGGTTCCTTCCTCCACTCTCCAGCCTGACAGATCCGGGACAGAGGAGGACATGGAGAAGGACAGGAGGAGCACAAGGAAGGGGAGCGGAGGAGCACAAGGAAGGGGAGCGGAGGAGCACAAGGAAGGGGAGCGGAGGAGCACAAGGAAGGGGAGCGGAGGAGCACAAGGAAGGGGAGCGGAGGAGCACAAGGAAGGGGAGCGGAGGAGCACAAGGAAGGGGAGCGGAGGAGCACAAGGAAGGGGAGCGGAGGAGCACAAGGAAGGGGAGCGGAGGAGCACAAGGAAGGGGAGTGGAGGAGCACAAGGAAGGGGAGCGGAGGAGCACAAGGAAGGGGAGCGGAGGAGCACAAGGAAGGGGAGCGGAGGAGCACAAGGAAGGGGAGCGGAGGAGCACAAGGAAGGGGAGCGGAGGAGCACAAGGAAGGGGACCGGAGGAGCAAAAGGAAGGAGACCGGAGGAGCAAAAGGAAGGAGACCGGAGGAGCACAAGGACACGGGACAGTCGGGGGTGATTGGTGCGGCAGTGGGTGGGAGTTGGGAGGAGAAGCGGCTGTCAGCTGCTTTATTGAAATCTATACAGGGAGATTGGTGTGTACATGTACAGCCCTACACCATCCCATTGAGTTAAACCAGCAGAAAGAATAAAATGATGAAAAAAAAAACTAAAACACTGGAACCATTTTCTCATTTTAACTCACCTTAACAGAAAGGTGAAGCATGAGGTCTGATGGCTTTTTGTGGGGAACAAGGATGATTCCTTGCACTTAAAGTGTATGCCAAGTCAAAAATGTTTTACTAGTATTGGATAGAGTATGAAAAAATTAGAACTCCTGTCTGGTTTTTACTGCTACGCAGTGCATAGTAAAGATGGACACAGACAGGTAGTTTTTTTTTTCATTCAGCCAGTGGACATAGTTTAAAAAACTAACAGATTCCACCATCCACACAAAGTAGATGGAGGAATCCCCCCACCAGGACATTGTATTGTATACACTGGTCATTTGCCAATCAACAAAAGTTTTCCAGCATATCTCTTCAGGGACGGCTGACACAAACCGAATCTCAGCTGGTCCCTGGTTGAATTTCTATCTGTCTAGGCCAGCTTAAGAGAGATTTCACCTCACTTCCTGTTCTACTGACAACGGTTTCACCAGACAGGAAGTTGGCAAAAATCTGCAACAGGGACGCATAACTAAAAATCTAACAGGATCTACCCTTTCCCAAAGCTACTAAAGAAAACAGCATTTTTATTAGAACTAGGAAAAAATGTATCAATACTGTATTATTCTCTTTCTTGAAACAGCAGGTACAGCCTCAGGCTCCCTTCCACAGTGTTTTAGTTTCCTCCTGACCCTCCTGTTGAAAAAATCCCCCCCATCCCCAAACTATCCAGCTCTGACTGGGGTTTCAATCAGATATAAAACATCAGTTACCATGCCTTTAAAACTTTTGAACCCCAAACCATGATAATTTATTATTAATAACTATTGTTTTTTTACAAGAGATATATTTTTGTGGCAGATTTATAAATGATGCCCAAATTTTCTCTCCTATTTAGTATATCCGGTATCTTTCACATCTAATACATTGTTGTACCTGTTTAATGTTCTGCCTTTCCGCAGCAGACTTGGCCATAATCATGCGTATGGTGTACAAGATCAGCCCTGGAAGCCTCATTAACTCCAGCCCGTTCCCGATAAAGGCAGAGGCTATAACGTAGTTGACAAAGAAAGCCCCCTGGTCAGGAAGAAATACACACCTGAAATGGAAAAAAAATTATTTGGCAAACGTCTTGCTTGCTAAAAAAAAATAGATTTTTTCATACTTATCTGTAAAATCCTTTTCTTTGGAGTACATCACGGGACACAGAGTTAGGCTAATATTCATTACCTGCTGGGTTATACTTCATCTCCAGGTGAATGGATACTGGTAGACCAAAAGGTCTTTAGACAGGAAGTGGTCCGCTATATAGCCCCGCCCATACAAAAAGTACTTCAGTTCTGTAGCAAGCACTGAATCCTCAAAAAGAGGGGAGGAACCTCTGTGTACCAAGATGCTCTCAAAGAAAAGGATTTTACAGTTAAGTATGACGAAAAAAATCCTATTTTCTTTTTCATACATCATGGGACACAGAGTTAGGCTAATATTCATTACCTGCTGGGACGTCCCAGAGCAATAGCCTTGAGGGGAGGGAGACACCCTGCCAAACAATAGCCATCAGACCTTATATGGCAGCCCGCAGTACACTGCAGCCGAAAGCAGAATCCTCGGCTGCTCGAACATCCACTTGATAAAATTTTGTGAACGTATGCACTGAAGACTAGGTAGCAGCCTTACAAATCTGAGCCATAGATACCTGATGGTGAAAAGGCCAGGAGGTTCCTACACCCCTGGTAGAATGAGCTCTCACCCTAAAGGGAAGAGCTTTATGTTTCAGACCGTAAATGGCCAATTGAGGCACCCACTTGGCAATGGAAGCTTTGGACCTTCTTGGTTCCTTTTTGGTAAAACAAAAAAGGAGTCTGATCTTTGAATCTCCACAGTTCTAGACAAATAAACCTTGCCCGGACAACGTCCAAAGAATGCAGTCTTCTCTCTTCCGCCGAACGAGGCTGAGAGAAAAAAGAAGGCAAAATAATGTCCTGATTTAAATGAAAGGCCAACACCACTTTTGGCAAAAAGGATGGAACAGGTCGTAACGCGACCCTGTCGTGGTGAAGGATCAAGTATGGTTCCCTGTACGAAAGGGCCGGCAAAACTCCGACACCCTTCTAGCCGAGGTGATAGCCATCAGGAAGGCTAGCTTGCGTGACAGCAAGTCTAATGGAATTCCCTTGATAGGCACAAATGGTTGTTTCTGTAACACAGACAGCACCAAGTTCAAGTCCCAAGGACACATAGGTGACTTAATGTGGGAAAGCAAGCGAGTTGCACCCTGCATAAAGGTTTGGATCAGTGAATGGGAGGCTAAAGGCCTTTGGAAGAATACTGATAGGGCCGATACTTGACCTCCGATTGTACTCAAAGCCAATTTGATTTCCACAGCTGATTGTAGAAAAGAGAGAATTCTCCCAATCACGTATTTCTGAGGATGCCATTTTTTGGCTTCACACCAAGCAATACAAGTCTTCCAGACCTTATGATAGATCTTCCTAGGGACAACTTTTCTAGCATTCACTAGGGTAGACACCACTGGTCCCGAGATGCCACGGTCCTTTAACACCCTGGCTTCAATAGCCATGCCATCAAATTTAGAGACTGTAAATTGGGGTAGAATATAGGACCTTGAGACAGTAGATCGGGGCAACGTGGAAGCGTCTGTGGCCCGTCTATTGTCAGTCTCACAATCTCCGGGAACCTGGGCCTTCTTGGCCTGGCTGATGCCACCAGAATGACTGGAACTCCCTCTATCCGAATCCTGCGCAACAAATGTGGAAGGAGAGGGATCAGAGGGAAAGCATAAACCAGGGAGTACTGGCTCCATGGAACTACCAGAGCATCTGCTCCGATTGCCAGAGGATCTCTTGTTCAGGACACAAACTGCTGTAGCTTGTTGAACCTGGATGCCAGTAGGTCGACCTATGGCCATCTCCAACATTGGCAAATTTTCTGGAACACCCCTGGGTGTAGGGACCATTCCCCCAGACAGATCTGCTGGCGGCTGAGATAATCTGCCTTCCAGTTCTCTACTCCCCGGGAACTGAACGACTCCCGGGAGCTGTACGACTCATGGTACCGCCTTGGTGGTTTATATAGGGCACTGCAGTGGCATCGTCGGACCCCCGCTGTCCAGGACCGTAGGGCTAGATGTACTGCCGTAATTCCAGGACGTTGATGGGCAGGATCTGTTCTGTCCTTGACCATTTCCCCTGAGCTGTGAGCCCTTCTAGGGTCGCTCCCCAGCCCCAGAGACTGGCATCTGTAGTCAGTACTCTCCAAGTTACCGGGAGGAAGGATCTTCTTTCGCAGATTCTGATCCAGCCTAAGCTTTCCAAATACCGCACTGTTCGTGTTATGCTCTGTTCTAGAGCCTGTAGTGAGTGATCTCTGAGCAGGTGGTTGTCCAGACACCCGAGCACCAGGATCTATTGGGTCCTTAAAAAGACCCAGTACTGGTGCTAGGACCTTTGTGAACACCTGGGGAGCTGTAGCAAGCCCGAAGGGTAGAGCCACAAACTGAAAAAGACGTTGCTCTACTGCAAATCACAGGAACCTCTGATGAGGTTGAAAGATAGGGACATGTAAATACATGTCCTTTATATCGATGGAGGCTAGAAAGTCTCCCATCTGGAGTGAGGCTACTACTGAGTAGACAAACTCCATCCGAAAGGACTGGGTCAGTAGATACTGGTTCAGGGATCTTAGGTCCAAAATGGGCCTTGTGTCCCCGTTTGGTTTTTGAACCTTTCTAGTAAAACCCTGTGTCCCTTTCGGGTACAGGAACCTCTACAATCACTCCTTGATGCACTAAATGATGTAGTGCCTGAAGCAATAAGTCTCTTTTTGGAGGCTCTGAGGGAACGCTGGATCTTAAAAACCTCTGAGGGGGAACTCCAGCTTTTAACCGTGGGATCTTGTTGAGGTGACCCACACGTCCTGAACTATTGTTCTCCAATTGTCCGCAAAGTGCAGCAGCCTTCCCCCCACCCGATGGAGTAGGGGCGTCCCCTCAAAAGGAGGGCTTGGTGCTGGGTTTAGAAGAATTTTGGACCCGGAGCTTTTTCTGGCCCTGGCCTCGCTGCTTGCCCCTGGCCCTAGCGCCCTGTTGGTGGTGGAACTGCCTTGGGGCTGAGACATTTGAGGAAGCAGTCCCTGAGGTTTTAAACAAGGGACGTCTGGTGCTTTTCTTCACAGGAAGTAGAGAACTCTTCCCTTCAGAAAGCTTTTGGATATATTTGTCCAAATGATCACCAAATAAACATTCCCCATGAAAGGGGAAACCTGCCAATAACTTCTTACAAGGAAGCTCTTAAAGCGGAAGTAAACCCATCGATTTAACAGTTTAAAAAAAAAAAGGCATGCCGGGAATGCTAACTGCACATTGGCTGTGCTCTCAACCAAACAGTCAAACCATCCAATGGCTGGTGTTATAACGGATCACATGTGCAGCACCGTGGCAGTTGAAGGTTAAGCAGAGGCAAAGATGGCAGCTTCCTTGGCTGAAAATGATAGGGAGATTTACTTCCACTTTAAGCCACCAAAGTCTGCGCATATTTATAGACAAGAAAGCCAAACGAGAAACCTGCGGCATTGAATCCTTTAAAGCGTTAACAGCAAAACACAGCACTCGAGGAATATCTGCCTCATCTTAAGGCAGATCATCCTCCTGGTTAGGCCTGTCAGGTCGTCTGATCTGATTCTTTATGGACTGGCAGATACCAATTGCTGCAACAGCTGGCTGAATAGCTGAACTGGCAAAAGAAAAGAAGCCTTTTATAATGACTTTAATTTCTTGTCAACAGGGTCTTTTCAAGCCCTGTGCGTTATCTACTGGACAAGTCAAGTTCTTGTTTAAGAAAGAGACTGCTGGCATGCTCCACTTCTTAACAAATTTTTATTCCAGGGGATATAAAAGGGAAAACCTCTTAGGAGGAACAAAAATCCTGTCAGGATGTTCCCAATCAGCATACACCGCCTGTTCCAACAGAGGGTGTAAGGGGAAAGTCTGTGTGGCCTGAAGAGGCCTCAGGGATCCCAAAGAGGACCAGGGAGGCTCAGTAACCTCTGAAAGAGATAACTTAAAGTGAAAGTAAACCCTCCTATCGTGTTCAGCCAAGGAAGCTGCCATCTTGGCCTCTGTTTAATCTTCAACTGCCATGATGCTGCACAAGTGCTTAGTTATGACACCAGCCATTGGATGGTTTGACAGTTTGGTTGCGAGCACAACCAAGGTGACAGTTAAAGTGGAGTTCCACCCACTTTTACAACTCTTCAGCATCCCTCACTAAACTGTGCACTGTAAACAAATTGGATATTTTTTTTATTTTTTTTTCAGCACAGACTGTATATCTGCTGTATTCATTTTTCACTTCCTCCTCCCTGGCCGCGGCCCATCGCATCATTTCCTGTTTGCAATGCCTCCTGGGAAGGGGCAGCAACTGCTTATGCTGCATTGAGCATATACGAGATCTGCAAGGATGAGATCCAGGAAGAAATACAGTCTGGCTTCAGATGCCCACACTTAAGATGACCACGGCCTGCTGCAAGTTTATAAAATAACAAACTACTGCAAAAAACTAACAAAACAGACCTTAGTTTACAGACTAACTTTACTAGAATACATTAAGCTTGTGTATTATAGGGGTATTTTTATTTAAAAAGTATAATTTCGGCCAGAACACCGCTTTAACATTTCCGGCATGCCGTGAACGTAACAGTTTTTTTAAACTATTAAATCTATGGGTTTACTTCCGCTTTAAAGGCAGAACAAGAGTAAGGATCAAAAGCCTCTGTGATTGAGAGGCAGACACCAACTGGATATCTTCTTGTCCAGATTGCTCGGAAGCAGTCTCATCCGCCAGGCCATCCACAGAATCCTGAGCTTTAAGCTCTTCCCCCATCCTCAACCCATTTTTGCTTAAGACTAGGAGGCTCCGGGGAGGGGGGGGGGGGGGGGGGATCTGTGACGCTTCTTGCCAACCTGCGGGATGGAGGCAATCATGCCAACAATCCTGTACTCTAACCCGGCTGGGGCTGAGGAAAGTTCATTCTTAGTGATAAAGGGTGAAGCAGCAGCATTGACTGTAGGCACAATCCCAGATAGGCGCAGCGGCTCAGATTGCCCGGAAGCCTCTGGTCCTTCAGGGGATACAACACTAGGGATACGACTAGGTTTATCAGGAACTACTGATGACATAGGTGTGCCCTTCCCTGTAGTGTTAGTCCCGTTCCTCTTTTTTGAAGACATTTATAAGCCACAAAAAGGGAGTACCTGGGGAGTGTAGTATTAAAACACACCTCAGAAGGGAGACTCTTTAATAGGTCTCACCAAGCCCCTATGCAACAATCCTGCTAAGCACCTTTAGCCTGTCAAGCAACACCTGTTGACTCATGTGACCCGGGTAATGAGAAATGAACCGCTGCAAGTGCCTGCTCTGTGTCCCACAGCTGCCTTCTGGAAGCACCACATGCTTGGCATACACAGCTGAAATAAGCTGGCTGTGTGCCAGAACGTTTTGTGCATGCGTGCGCACATGCGCTGTCCCGTCGACCGGGTGTGCCCGTTTTCACGTATGATGCAAATCTTCGTGCGCCCAGATAAAGGCTACAGCGCATGTGCGGCGATGCTGCATGCGCTATGACTGCCAAACAAACTGCTAAGCCCAGCAGCACTTTTGCGAATGCACGTGCGAAGGCGGAATGGCGCACCATGGTGCGCCATCATACAGCTAAAAAACTGCCAGACACAAGCAAAAAGGTACACTTTGCAAACACCCACAGCTAGCCCAAAAACTCCCTCTTATGGTCACTGCACACAGGTGTCCAGCCTCTAGCTAGCTTTACTGATTGTTACAATCACTGGGACACCCCACAATAATAATAATAATAAAAAAAGGAGTTTCACTTACCCGTCCAGGCGCAGGGCAGCTTAGAAACTAAGTGCTCAGTCTTCACCCTTCACAGCAGATTCCCGTCACCTGAGGACCTTCAAGGACTGGGTACCCTTTTCATGTTTAGGGTCCACTCCCTTTGACCTGTACAGCACCCTGCAGGAATGCCTTAGTGCTGTAGTGTCCAGGATTCCACATTGCAGGGTCCAGTGCCCGGAGGCCACATTACAGGCAAAACCTTGCAGGATCTTAAGTCTTCTTTGCGAGGCTCGGGTAGCATTTATCTAAGCATATAAAGCCAGTGTCAAATGGATCCAATCGGTCAATCCCTTGATTAATTTAAGAACCGTTTGTGGGACTATAGACCTGAAGCTCAGAGAGCTCAAAACACCTGTGTCATTCACCTTGCCATCCACCTTGCAGACACTGGTAAAAAACTGAAGTACTTCTTGTATGGGAGGGGTTATAGACCTTTGGTCTACCAGTGTTAATTCATCTGAAGATGAAGTATAACCCAGCAGGTAATGAATATTAGCCCAACTCTGTGTCCCATAATGTATGAAAAAGTAATATAAACAAAGGTTACAGAATGTTATATATCATAGCATCATAGCTGTGTAACCGGATTTTGTTTTTAGGAGCCATTCCAGCCTACAGGAGTCTTATAGTGTATGTAAAGCCCATTTTTTTTAGTTTAGTCTGGTTTTGGATAGAGCGGGGATGGGTTACAACACAGAACAGGTGTACCCTTTGGAAGATTTTCCCTCATCCTTCGAAACTCCACTTTTATTGAGAAAACAATAACCTCTCTGGGTGAACAATGTACATTGCAGGATTTTATCAGTCTAGTCAGATTCCTACCATTCTCTGCTTAGAAGAAATAGCTATATGTTTTGTGCAAAATGAATCTGAATGAGTGACTTTATCATTACTAATCAGCTGATGAACTTGCAGTGTTCTAATAAGGAATGCTGCATGGTCTGCATTCCTTTAGAAGTAATTAGGGAGTATCTCCCCAAAAATGAAATTGTTGTTGCAGAGAATGCTTATCATCTGACTTGTATCTCTCCTGTAGTACACCACTTCCAAGGACATAACTCACCACAGCTATAATGATGCAAGAGACAAAAACAGGCCTATGCACAGCACATCACATCACTGCAAGACCCTGTGGATATGTGAAATGACAGCCTCAGACCAGGCTCCAGCCAAGTCAAGCCCCCAATGGGTTTTACTCCGCCCCCAGAGCTTAATTATATCCACAGTGTCTTGCAGTGATGTGCGCATAGGACATTTTTTGATGCTTACCACCTCCTACGTTATGCAGATGAGGAGAGGGGGTTATTCTGTAGTCCTTCCTGTCCTAGGGCGACAATGCTGTTCCTTAAAGAGGAACTGCAGTCTGCTCACATAATTTGTAATAAAAACATCTTTGCCATTCTGAAGCTTCTCTCCACCCACTTTGCATATTATTTTATATATACTGGGATTCTGTACTTGCCAAATATGCTGCAGAAATGGCTGCATCCATTTTAACTGTGGGCAGCTGAAGCTACTGCCTGTTCACTTCCTGGATTTACACAGACACAGAGGCACACCTCCAGCTCTGCAGCTCTCATTGGCCCTCTATGACTCATCCCCCCTCCCTTCCTGACAAACTCTCACAAGAGTGAGAGAGAGAGAGAGAGAGAAAGTTGTGCATGATGTCATTAGCCTAGGCTTTTTACCAGACAAGAAACAGGAAGAGGGCTGTATAAGGTATTTACTGGCAGAAGAAAAATGTTTTACTATCCAAAGTTAAAACAACAAGGGCAGAAGATTTAATAAATGACTGAAGGTCCGCTTTAAAATACAAGACTGTTGGGGTTTTAGTCACCCATTTAATGGCAACAGTGAAACTGTACTACTTAACGACTCTTTACTAATAATGAATGTTGTGCCATCCCCTCCGCGGTTGCTTTCCTCCCCTCCTACCCTCGCACTTCCTCTTTATCCTGTGTGTTATCTCTTTTGTCTCCCCCGCGCCCCAGTGTGAGATTGTCCTGATACCACTTCAAAATCATTTATGTAGACAGGTAGAGGAAAAAGGTGAAAAGAGAAAAAGAAATTCTACATATTATTATTATGCTTTATTCGATAAGCTAGTCGGTAAATTTTGTTCTGGCATCTTTGTATTCATTTTAAGGTGTAGCTCCTTCATCAGTGACTCTTTATTAGATGATGGTGGATTGTACTCATGTCTCCCCTTTTTGTTTCCTGCATGGTTATTATGCTACTCAGTTTATATTTGCCTGTTTTATACTAAAAAAAAAAAAAAAAAAAAAAATAGAATGTATGCAGTGAGTGAACGCATTTACCAGAGGACATGAAACGTATTAGGCCCCTTTCACACTGGGGCGTTTTTCAGGCGGTACATCGCTAAAAATAGCGCCTGTACACCGCCTTAAAATAACGCCCCCATTCACTCCAGTGTGACAGCGGTGCGCTAGCAGGACGGTAAAAAAAGTCCTACTAGCAGCATCTTTGGAGCGGTATATTCACCGCTCCTACCCATTGATTTCAATGGGATACCGCGGTGATACCGCGGCAATAACGCGGCAAATCGCCGCTACGGCGGCGCTTTGCAAGAGATTTTAACCCTTTTTCGGCCGCTAGCGGGGGTTAAAACCGCACTGCTAGCGGCCGAATCCCGCGGCTAAAAAGACGGTAAAGCAGCGCTAAATATAGCTGCTTTACCGTCGCTGCGGCTCCCGCCCC
This sequence comes from Lithobates sylvaticus, assembly GCA_028564925.1. Taxonomy (NCBI): domain Eukaryota; kingdom Metazoa; phylum Chordata; class Amphibia; order Anura; family Ranidae; genus Lithobates; species Lithobates sylvaticus. Next base: position 72,677,080 of record CM053028.1, read on the forward strand.
AGTGTGAAAGGGGCCTTATTGTCAGGATCACAAGGTGAAAATAAAGGAAAAAAAAAAGACAAAAAATAAAAAAAATACAACCACCTCATGTAAGGCTTGGTTCACACAGGGGCAACCCGCCGTACAGCGCGACTTTGCAAGGCGATTTGGAGGCTACTTTAGCGTGACTTTAAGCAACTTACAACGTGACTTAAAGTTGCCTCCAGGACAGGCGACTTTGGCTGTGGCCAATCACAGAATAATCAGCTCTCTGGGAGGGTGGGGTTTGCCTGGGTAAACTAATTTATTTTCCTGTAAAGTCGCTTCAATATAGATGGAGATCTGACTTGGAGGCAACTTCCATTGAAATCTATGGGTACAAGTTGCCTAGAAGTCGCCTTGAAGTATTACAGGAACCTTTTCTGATGTCAGAGCAACTTCAGTAGTGTACATTAAGACAGCTCTCATTCACTTCAATGTAATTTCTTATGTCCCGCGACTTGGGGCAACTTGAGGTCTGACAAGTCGGATCCCAAGTTGCTGTAGTGTGAACCGGCACTAAGTAACTGCAAGCTGCAATATAGTACAATTGTGTTCTTGGGTTTAGAAACACAAATACCTGAAGATTATTAACTCTCAGCCTCATTCTGTGATATACTGAAAATAAGTAGAAAGGCTATATACTATATGCTGGAAATGTTGACATAGCCCATACTTACTCCAGCCTGAGGGGACCATCCAGGTTCTTGTCAAACAGCCATCGGAAGAAAACATCTAAGCTGTAAATAGACATTGTGAAAAATTCTAAGAACCGTCTGTAGACCATAGAGGAATAGGGACCTGAAGCACCGCAGACAGAGCAAAGAACACAAATGAAAGGAAAAGCAGAGTACTTATACTTTGAACAGGTTGTGGGAGAGGCTCAAGAAAAGGAAACTAGTACAAACAGAAATATAGACGACAAACAGGTCTATCTACAAAGATTGCAAAACCCCAAAGACTGAGCACCCAGGCAAATCAGAACTGGAGAATCACATCAGGAAATACAGAATTACAAGCCCAGACTGTGCTAATGGTGTGACCGGGGAAAGTGGAAAGGGTGGTCCCCTTCCATCTACCTAGCCCCCAATACTCAGCAGTGACTGGCACGCATTTGCTCAGACTCTCCACTCCGATATCACCTTCACAGAGAGGAGGGAATATCATATTCTACTGGAACAGAGGAGTCAAAAATTCTCAGCAGAACAGTTACTGCATCCTATCAGTTAATAGGATCACTGTTCAGGTATTTAAGAAGCATCAGGTGCAGTGGTTGCTAAATACAGTGGACAGCAGTGGAGATTACGCCATCCATGCGGTTTAGCATGAATGGGAGAAGGAAAATCTAGCTGTGTACAGCTAACTCTGATTGACAAATGTTTTCAACTTGTCTGTTGTCCTCTAAAGACCGACTTCTGTCAAACAGCCATCGCCACACACTGATCAAAATTTGGCCCATCCCATCTTAACAAATAGCCACAGAAAGGCATCACTAAGAATGTGCAGCAGGCAAGAGGAAAGGGCAGGCAATGAGTACAGGGCAAGCAAGCAGGCAAACTGAGGCAAGTCAGGAGGTTTGGCAATCTGAAAGGACAGAACAGGCAGAGAATTGGTGGAGATCGGACTTAAAGGCAGACAGAAAGACAAAGTTTAATCCAGGATGAAGACAGGCAGACGAAAGGGAAGTAGAGAGGGAAGACAAGCAAACAAGCAGAGCAGCAGAGGAGACGGAAGGAATAGGATAGAACAGACAGGAAGGAGGGAGGCAGGACAAGTGAATGAAGCCAGCCATAGATGGTTCAAATCCCTGCTAAACCAGCTGAGATTTGAACCATGTATGGGCAGGCTGATTGTAGCCAAGTTGATCGACCAATCACTTGGGTACAACCAGCATGTCTGGTGTTTCATGCGATTATTGCCAGAGGCTAAAGCCACTAGCAATAATCACTGCATGTTCGCCTGCCCAGGACGGCTCCCTGCACCCCCCCCCCCAACCCCCCGCCAGGAGAAAACAAAAGCTCTGCAGGAGGGATTGTCAATGTTGATGGGGTAATCAAGCGATATTTGCACCGTCTATGGTGCAAATATAAACATAAACAGGCAAAGAAGGCAGGCACAGTAGGACAGGACAGGACAGGACAGGAAGGAGGTAGGCAGGACAAGAAATCAGGCAAAGTACAAGACAAAAGCGTAGGCAGACAGTCACAAAGACTGCAGACCAGGCAGGCACAATAGGACAGAATGCAGGACAGCAAGAAACATGCGTCACTCACGGAAAGTTAGACAGTTGCACATACCCCAGGAAGACATGACAGATAATCCTAACCTGGTAAGGCCAAGCGATGGCAAAATTAGAACCATGAATATCAGGAAGAAGTATATTTTGTGCATCATAATTCTGTTTTCTGCAGATCTGTAAACACACATTGGTAGATTGTAAGTAGAACAAGAAATTACAATGTCACCAAAACAGAGTTTGATCTTGGTTATTTGGGCTCCCACACCATTTAAAGCTCCTGCAAATTAATCTCATGTCTGGAAAAGCTGAAATACATAAGCAGTGTGTGTGCACATTCAGGTGGCAGTTTAAACCAAAAAATGTTATCAGATCAAGTACTAAATGCAGTTTCCATCCATAGAGAATTGCATGGGGATTGTATGTTCTGCCCGAGTTAAGCTAGGTATGCACTATCTTTTTTTTTTTTTTTCCGTTCAACCCAGTGGGATGAACGAACAAAAACGGAGGGGCTCAAGAGAAGCTCGCTGTACTAACTATCTGACGTTAGTACAGCGATCTCCCTGCTGAGATATTGTGTGCTGACAGGGGGGCTGGGGACTGCCCCTGCCAGAACACACCGGTCAGTGTGCCAATCAGCAGGTCTTTTCCGGTCATGCCCCTTCGACAGAAGATGAACAGGCTGCCGTACACACGGTCTGAATGTTGGTTGGTTTCTGTTGAACTGGCCAATAAAGGTCAATAAAGGCCATACACTCGTGTGTATGAAGCTGCCAAAAAAACACTGATAAATTAACTTGCGTCTGCTCAAAGTTGATCACATCATCCCCCTGTCCCCCACCCTGTGAGCAGGCAGCCACCGGCATAAGAGGGTGACCAGACATGCAGACACAAACCAACTGCCACGCCACAGCTATAGTGTATCAGCTGGCCTTTTCATAAACAGGAATGTTTGGCCTATATTGGGAGGCAGCAGCAGCAGACACCCATTGCTGGCCTGCCTTACCAGCAAGGAACTGAAAAGAGACACTTTTTTTTTTTATGCTGCCCAATGAAATCTTCTTCCCAAAAGTGACTAGCATACAAGACCATAAAGACCTCATGAACACAGGACGTTTAAAAAATGCGCTGTTAGTCACGTTTTTGGATTGTGCATATGTGTTTTTTTGCGTTAGCGTTTTTTGGCTTTTCTTGCAGTAAAAACACTCCCCATGATGTAAAATTACCGGTTATCCCTTAAAGTAATTAAACTGGAAACATGAATAACATTCAGTCATCTCTTTCTGAATGTAAATCTTTTCATGAAAACCCCAGAAAACCCACCGGAACCCAGGGCACTCTTATGCCAATTATGTTGGTAAAGTTATACTTTGCAACCCTCACTATTGGTAAAACTACCCATTATAGTAATAGGTCCACAGTAAAAGTAAAACTTTAAAAGGAGAAGTTCACCTTTAAAAAAAAAAAAAACATTTAACTTATTATTATTATTATTATTATTAATAAAGTTAAATGTTTTTTTTTTTTTTTTTTTTTAAAGGTGAACTTATCCTTTTAATGCTTTACTTTTACTGTGGACCTATTACTATAATGGGTAGTTTTACCAATAGTGAGGGTTGCAAAGTATGACTTTACCAAAATAATTGGCATAAGAGTGCCCTGGGTTCCGGTGGGTTTTCTGGGGTTTTCATGAAAAGATTTACATTCAGAAAGAGATGACTGAATGTTATTCATGTTTCCAGTTTAATTACTTTAAGGGATAACCGGTAATTTTACATTACAGGGAGTGTTTTTACTGAAAAAAAAGCCAAAAATCACTAACGCAAAAAAACACATATGCGCAATCCAAAAATGTGACTAACGGCGCATTTTTTAAACGTCCTGTGTGCATGAGGCCTTTATGGTCTTGTATGCTAGTCACTTTTGGGAAGAAGGTTTCATTGGGCAGCATAAAAAAAAAAAAAAAGTGTGCATTTCCTATTTTTTCTTTTTTAAGGAGCCTGGAAAACATTGCACCAGCGATCAGTAGGTTGCTGGTGCCATGCAGGACTCCTCCAGACTGAGTGTAAGCGCTCTGCCTGCCCTTCGTACGGCTAGGCAGTTTTACACTGGCAGGAAGACTCAATGAGCTACCAGAGCGCTCAACGGCGCTGAGAACTACAAGACGACATCAATCAAGGATGTCGGTACTTGTAGTTCAGAACTCTGTAAAGGAATGAAGTAGCCGTGTGGGTGGAGCCTCGCTTGGCCGCGTTCTTTTTAAAAAGTGACAGCTTGTACAGGGAACTTCTCACCGTACTGCTGTCACAGGGGGAGAGAGGATTGGTGAGCGGCTTCAGCAGTGAGAACATGTTACGTTTAACCCTTAAAATGGGTGGAATATATAACATTTTCCCAAAGGTGAACTTATCCTTTAATTTCACACATAGAAGTCAAAATGGTCAAAGAGTGCGTACATTTGCAAAATGTTATGATCCTCATGAAAATGTCTAAAAAGATACATGTATGTACCTCTAAAGCCCACATTTTCTCTTTTTCATGTTACCTGCTTAATGACATTTAACAGGTTTACTTGAAAAGCTCCAAATCTGACAGCAACCAGCTAAAACTGAAAATTACGATTTGGGTGGACACAGCCATGAAAAGACACTGACGTGGAACATCTTACTTTGTCCAATGGTACTCAAAGAGTGTGGAGTAGTAGACGATTGTGGGCAGCAGTGCAGAGAAGGACCACAGCAGCAAGGTTGGGAAGAACTGGCTGATGACCGGATTCTGCAGAAATACAATAAAATGGAGGTTATGCTAACTGAGGTTTATCAATGGCAAGCACTGCGGCACCATCCTCCCTCAATCACTTCTCTAAAGATCTAATAAAATGTCACTATTATTAGTCACCATTTCCTGTTTGGAGATTCAGTAACAATACATAACTGCCGAAGTCACACGTCAAGATAATCTAATGCCATCATATGACGCTGGTAATGAAATAAAAACATAGAACAGAAAATCCAAGTCATTAGGACATATTGGAGAGACTGCAAGCTGATGCAGCCAGGGGGCCTATACTTTAAAGAAAAAAAAAAAAAAAAAAAGGTAACAAATGCAAAGTGGCAGAGTCACTTTAAAGCCCAACTCCACCCTTGGAGTGCACATCTCCTTATTGCAGACCTCAACAGATGCACATACTTGACTTCCTCCAACCCCCCAATCCACCCTGTTCTGTACAGATCCAAAATCTAAGAAAAATCCTATGTAAACATTCAGGGGGCAGCTTATAGTTTACACGATGGCAATTGGCCCAGTGCTGTCACGTGGAGTGAGTCACATGCCTCTTCATACCCGGAGTACCGTGAATTTTCTTCATACTCAGCACTAAACGAAATGGCAAGAAAGTGAAGGAATAGCAGGGGCGATTAAATCTTAAAACATCCGTGCAAATTCCAACAAAAGAAAATGTGTGTTTGTAACAAGAATATAATGATTACGTTAAACTCAACTGACAAAACACGTAGAGAGGAGCTTGTGACACACGCCTCCTCCAGCATTTGAAGCGTAGGTGACGTGCGCGGTGTCAGTAGCGGTTTCCATTTCCACTTCATTTATCTAGAGATGCCTGTTTTTATTGTGCAAATGGAAGTGCATTTTGAAATGTTTTAACAAAATACAATTTGATATACTACACCAGGGGTAGGCAACCTTCTGAGCACAGTGTGCCGAAAAATGTTTTCAAAGAAATTTAGCGTGCTGATTTTATAACAAAAAAATGTCAACTTCACACTCTCAATCACAAAAAGGATTTTTTATAAAGTAAATGCTGTAAACGACTTTAGTAGTGCAAAATGACCATCCTGCACTCTCACGCCTCAGATCAGCCCCAATTCATGCACCTTCACACCTCAGACCACTGTCCCCCCTGCAAATCTGTTGTTTCACCACTGTAACCCCCCCCCCTGCTCATATGCCCCATCACTATACCCCCCTGAACATCTGCCCCACCACTGTACTCCCCTGCACATCTGCCCCACCACTGTAACCCCCTGCACATCTGCCCCACCACTGTAACCCCCTGCACATCTGCCCCACCACTGTAACCCCCTGCACATCTGCCCCACCACTGTAACCCCTGCACATCTGCCCCACCACTGTACCCCCCTGCACATCTGACCCACTGTACATCTGCCCCACCACTGTACCACACTGCTCATCTGCCCCACCAATGTTCCCCCTTTCTCATCTGCCCCACCACTGTACCTCCATGCACATCTGCTCCACCACTGAACCATTTTCTCATCTGTCCTAACACTGAACTTATCTGGTCATCTGCCCCACCACTGTAACCCCCTTTCTCATCTGCCCCACGACTGTACCTCCTGCACATCTGCCCCCTGTACTTTTGTCCCACTGCTGAACCCCCTTCTCATCTCTTCCACCACTGTACCCCCTGCACATCTGCCCCACCGCTGTACCCTCCTATTCCACCTCTGAACCCCTCCTGCTCATTTTCCACACCGCTGTACCCTCTTCCCATCTAGGATATGTAGAGTGGTGAAAGGAAGCAGAGATGAGACATCTACCTGTCCTGGCACACTCATCCTGCTGATCCACCTCTCGCATCCAGCCCACGTGCTTGTATGTGATGTATGTGATGTCACATACAAGCATCTGGAATGGATGTGCAATGATGAGCTCAGGTCAGGGGCATTTTCTGAAAGCAGTGGGCCTGTGTGCAGGATCATAATTTGGGCCCCCACAGCTCAGAAAAAGTGGTTGGGTGTAATTTTCATTGCGCTGAATACTGGCTGTGGCTTAAATGGACACAGAGTGGGGTTCAGTAGTAAGTGACGCAAAGATTCAGGAATAATTTCAACAAAGTTCCCAGAAGCTGAACAGTAATTCTACAAACTATCACCTGATCGTGGTTCGCTCAATCACAGTAAAATCCCTTCTTTCTGAGATTGGTAGTGGCAACCAAGCAAGTCATCTTCCTTCAGATGGTGGGCAGGGCTAGCAGGACTGATTGGCTTTAGCAGTGGCCAATAACAGTCCTCCTCTTAGAAACCGGGACCCCCCCTAGCAGAGCTGCGCCCAATCTTTTCCCCATCACAAAAGCTGACGATCGCTGCTACAGCAAAGTTAGAGAACCAAAACAAGGTTTCCCATCTTTTACAATGTGCGGGGGCACAGTGCCTCCACCTCAATGAGCGCAGGTGCAGCATGGGGAACTCTGAAATTGGAATGCATTAGTGTCTCACTGACACTTTCCTGCGCTGCTGATGGGGAGGGAGTCGAGTGCCAGCAAAACAGGCTTCGTGTTGCCTACCCCTGTACCCCCCTACCCCTGTACTACACTATGAGTGGTCCTTTTATCCTCATCCCTGGCATGAGAGTTTGTTGCAGAAAGCCCTAAAGGTGCAGGAGCACCTTTATAAATACAGAGAGCAATAATTACCCTGGACAGACAGAGGACACACCAGGGGATTTATATCGCAGCTATATTTGACCTTACTTTGAGAAAAGGGGATCAAATCCTTCTGTTGAGTGTGGTGTGAACTTGGTAGTGGAGAGGAATTACTATCTTTCTTTGGTGGCACGTCTTTCTATCACCATATGGATGGATTAAAAGACACAGAGCACATTATTTATGGACTATAATTTTTTTTTATCACTTATTTTATTGGCAATATAGGTTTATGAAGGTTATGTTTGTATGCACATTTTCAGACACCATGGATTTCATTTTTTAAAGGCCTTTTTCTTTTTTTAGAACTAAAGTAAAGGATTGAATTAAGACTTTTTTTTTTTTTTTTCTTTTATGGAATTTACTAAATCCCAGGCTGAGATGCTATTATTATTATGCAGGTTTGCACAGTGCTTTACAAAATGAAGGCAGGCATTACAGTTACAATACAGTTTGGTACAAGAGGAATCCATTACTTACATTCAGGTAATAGATGGGTTTTGTGACGTTGAACTTGTCAATTGTAGTAATAATAATTGATGGCGTTGTTAGGAAGAACAGCACCATAAAGAGGATATAATTGATGCCAATGAAACGGGCCCACCACTTTAATCCTCTCACTGACATATTCTCCCTAAGAAAGGAACAGCAAGGATGAAAAGATTTAAAATGTAGGCCTACTAATTCCACAAGGACTATTAGACTTTATTGTAAAACTATTAACAGGCGCTAAGCATCATACACAGGCTCTTTGGACCTTGAAGTCATATTTCTGATGAAACACTTCAGGATTAACCGCTGGTTGTTTTTAAATATATTGGTTAAAACATTGTTGATATTTTCACTATTTGCTGGTTTGTTTGTTGGCAATTCACTCTAGTGGAGAGGCAGAGGTGGGATGCAGAACGGCAATCAATCAGCTGAGTTGGGGAGTGTTGGACAAGTCTGGTTATGACACTGGGAAAATGGTTCACCCCGAGGAGTGCAACCAATACCACAGATCATCCACAAGGCAGAGCTCAGGTGGGAGCCTTTGTTTACAAGCTCTCTTAAAGGACAACTGTACTTTTGGAACAAGCTGCCTTTTAAAAGGCATGGTCCCACTCTCCTGAGTGCAGCCCACCTGGTCTGATTCTTACCTCTGCTCTTGGGTTTCTTTCATCCCATAGAATAGATTGGAACCAAAAACAACATGATAATTTGACTAGTGAGGAACGAAAGGCTATAAAAGAACTGACCGAAGCCAAGGATATTGTCATAAAACGTAGTGACAAGGGGGGGAATGTGGTCCTACTTGACAGTCGGAACTATGAGAGAGAAGTCTTCCGACTCTTGGGAGATAAAAATACTTATGTAAAACTCCCCCATGACCCCTTCCCCAACCTTGTCCTAGAGTTAAATGACAAATTGAAATTAGCCAAAGAAGCAGGCCTCCTGAACAACAAAGAGTTCAACTACCTTCAAGTAGATGAATTCAATGTCCCGACATTTTACATAATTCCTAAAGTCCATAAATCTTTGTTAAATCCCCCGGGTAGACCAATAGTGTCAGCCATTAAGGGTCCACTTGAAAGAATAGGCAAACTGTTGGATAATATGCTCAAAGATATGGTCTTTGGACTTGATTCTTTTGTCAAAGACACAGGAGATGTCCTAGGACATCTAGCTGAACTCCAAGTACATGAAAATCTCCTTCTAGTAGGAATTGATGTAGAATCACTTTATACATCAATCCCTCATGAATGGGGTATTAAAGCCATTAAGTCATTTCTTGATAAAAATTTTCCAAGATGCGGACCACAGAACGAATTTGTGGTTGACCTACTTATTTTTGCTTTAAAGAACAACTTTTTTCAATTTCTGGATAAATATTATCAGCAGATTAACGGCACCTCGATGGGTGCCCCATGGGCACCAGCTTATGCATGTCTACACCTGGGCCTATGGGAGGAGGACCTGGTATACACCTCGCCAATGTACCTGAGCCATGTACATACCTGGCTCAGGTACATTGATGACGTGTTAGTACTATGGAGAGGAGACGAAACCTCATTAAAAGAATTTATCTCTATCCTGAATCAAAATGATCGTAATATTAGACTCACATTTACATTCAGTCACGAGGAGATCTCCTTCCTGGATCTGGCGATAGGCATTAAAAACTCCACAATCAGGACACATACTTTCCGAAAGGAAACATCTGCAAACACACTATTAAGGGCAGATAGTCACCATCCTCAATGGCAGAAAAATAGCATACCCATAGGACAGTTTCTCCGTATTAAACGAAACTGTTCTAGCGCGGAAAGCTATAGACGAGAGAGCTCAGATCTATACGCCAGATTCAGAGAGCGGGGCTACTCGCATAAACAACTAAGGAGAGCGAAACAAAAAGCAGCAGGTCGTGATAGAACGTCACTCCTACATAGACCTAAGCACAAACAAAAAACATCCACTGAGTTCCAACAGGACACAGGTCCGGTACGAATTATTACCGAATTTGGAACACAGTGGGAAATAGTGAGAAAAATAATAAACAAACATTGGGAGATCCTCCTCAACACCCCCGGTATAGCTAAAATAGTGGGCCCCGAACCAAAATTAGTGGCCAAACGTGCACGTAATCTAGGTGATGAACTCATTCAATCAGAATACACAAGGAATCCAAACACATCCTGGCTGTCAGAATTCCCCAGAACAAAAGGCATGTTCTCTTGTGGACACTGCCAAATATGCCCACTTATACACAGAACGGACACTTTTAGTGATTCCAGGGGTGAAAATACATTTAAAATTAAAAGTTTGATCAACTGCGCAACAACAAAAGTCATATACATGATTACCTGTCCTTGTGATAAGAAATACATAGGAAAAACCAAGCGCCAGCTCAGGATTCGCATTGGAGAGCATATAAGGGAAATAGGGGAGAAGAATCCAGAGAAACCAGTAGCAAAACACTTCGCAAAATTTCATCAGGGTAAGCTTGCAGGTATGAAGGTTAAAGGCATCTATGCCCTAAATCTGTCCCCACGTAGGGGTGACTTTGATCAGATTTTACAACAACGGGAAAAGAGATGGATATTCCGTCTCGGTACTCTCTATCCGATGGGCCTTAACACAGACCTCAACCTCCAACCTTTTCTAACCCTATAAAAATAAGTTATTTAAGAATGAAAAAGAGCAGGATAGAATATAACAATGCATTAGGATATTTTACACATAATATATATATTTCTAGATATAGAAACATCTACCTTAATGCATTTTCCAAAACGACTGTAATTATGTTGTCTATACCCATATCCTCCTTTTTCCCTCAATCTACCCTTCCCTCCCCCCGCAAGAGGCATTAGATGCTGTCAGTCGATTTCTACGTAGATGCTAAGACATCTATCTCGATCGGTCTATGTGTTGATCAATTATGCCTCACATAGGATCTCAGAAATTATCTGGGATCCTTTATAAAAATGCCAAATGATATTGGCAAGAGACATTTTTTGACCTACACATCTTCCGACCACCTTATGTAGGCCATTACTAAGTATTCCAGAGCCAAATAAATATACATATGGCTCTGAAAGTGAAGTACCTGTCTGCTAATGATTAAACCGATAGTAATTGTTATCACCAATATGACCATTATGGACATTACAATGCAGAATGGAAAACAGACTCTAATGGATCTTTAGAAATGAATATATATGACCCGCACGAGTACTATTCTGCTTCTAAAGTATAAAACCCAAAACAACTACCTAAAGTAACGGAAATATCCACATACATGGGGCAATCCTTCACGATTGAGCGATCTGCTCAAAGTGGTGGGCGTAAACGAGGGCCGGACACCAATAAGAAGGAGCCCTCTGACACCATCACAACGTCCAGAAGAAGCTACACACCCCCTTGTGAAACGCGTCGACGTCACTGTCCTACGCACGCCAGGACGTAACGGCCCACAGGTGTACTCGAGCCGCAGCATCGGGTTGAAGGGACCCTGAACTGAACGGAGCGCCAGGCTGACATTTAAAACCAGCCGACATCTACCAGCAAACCGCACTCCAAAGACCAAGGGCGGATAGATGTTGCCCATCTAAACGGAACTGCTACTGAAAAATGTAACAGCGCTGCAGACTACGGAAGTGACAATAGAGATTTGCTCTACCAGCAGCGAGGTCCGGTTCCCCACACAAACGAAGATGGGCCCCTGAAACATCTCATAGCCCACGATCTACATCGAGTTAATGGAAGCGGTAACGTATGCTGGCTATCCCATGCAATCCCAATACAATTTGAACTGACTTTATTCTTGCTTTGTACACCCACAATCTGTTTTCTGTGAGTTAAACAGTAGTATGGACAATCCCGGTTAGGGGAACCATCAGTTATAAGACAACCGTGGGTGCAAATACACACCAACCAAATACAGGATTTAGTGAACGATCCAGTTGTTCCGTATACCCACAACCTGCTTTTGTGAAACAACAAGCGGTATGGACAATCCCTGTTAAGGGAACCATCCAATACAAAAACAACATTGGGTACAAACACATGTAAATCAATACAATAATAATTGGATGCCACCTGTATTTCATCAATATAAGTCAATTAGGATTGCTTTGGTTGGATATTAATGCGCACATCAGGTTCATTATCCGCGGTCACCCTCCCCCTTTCCCTTCCACTTACCTTTTCCTTCCCTCCCTACTTGGCTCGAGCCACCTGTGGAGCACTTCCAGTTTTTATCCCATAAATATTTGATATTAAGGGAGGGCATCTCCCATTATTGTTATAACGATTTTGTTACAACCCAACGGGTTTAGTGGGATAATACTGCAAGTCTTCCCTGGCGTCCGGACGACATTTGTTTTAAATGTTACATGTTTGTATATGTCCCCCCAAGTATGTGTCTGTTTTCGATCTGGTTCACTATTGAACCGAGAAAACACATGTAATCATGTTTAGTCATATGGTTGTGCTTTAATTTAATTCCTATATATGTGATGTAATTTAAATTAATTAATTTATTATTATTTTTTCAATAAATATATCAAATGAATTTTTCATACAATTTTGGATACTTATAATTATTTATATATAAGACGTAAATGACTTCTCAATAAGCCCCACTTTTCTGGCTTCCTAATCTTGGAAACCACAGTTTTTTCCTTTCTTTCATCCCATGCATGCAAATTGCAACCCTATTCATTCCTATGAGTAGTCGTTATCACAACATCCTCCAGATGTCCTGCCAAGTACCGCTCTCCCGTACCGTGGTGTGCACATAGAGTATGGAGAAGACTGAAGAAAGGTTGTGCAGCTCTGATCAGGCAAATATGATATAGTAAATATAATGTAGATCACTGAAACGGGGCCAGAGATATGTTTCTGACCAGGTGAGCTGCAGAGGGTTGGTGCCATACCTTGAAGGACAGTTTGCATCAAAGCTGTTCTTTGAGACCTTGCTCTTCTGAGGTCTATTGGATTAGGAGATTTTTCAAGTTCCCAGTAAAAAATGTATCTCTTGAATTGCATGCATGAGGCTAAGAGGTGCTTCATTGATTTATGGTCTTCACAAGCTGTAAAGTGGAACTCCAGGTAAACAGCCAAATATATTCACAGTAGTTTTCTTACCTGCCAAAAGGATTTCTATTTCTATTTATCCAGTCCTGAGATTTACACAACACTGTCAGACAGCAGAGTAGATAGGCGATCTGATTATTTTTTTTTTTTTCTGCTTTAGTTAAGCAATAGAGCCAGATGACCTCCCTGTCCCCAGCCTGCCATTAGACATTGAAGGAGCAATATCAGACCTCATGATGTTCTACCTCCTCATACAATCCTCCTTTTTAACATATTTCCACGATACACGCCTGATTGGTTGTGGGAGGAAAGTTGGCAATCAGGTCACCTGATCCCATGGCAACTTTCAAAGAGGGGATTTCTCTTACCTAATATTTACTCTACTTTTCAGCTGTATCTATGAAACAGGAAGTGGAAGTACTTCCCTAAAAAAAATAACAGAGTTTTTTTTTACCATGGCCAACACTATTCAAAACGCAAAAAGAAAAAAGGTTTTTGGCTTAAGACACACTTTTTGTGGTTTATTTTATATCTGTCTTTGAAGTGGTTGTAAACCCTCACATAGAGCCAAGGAAGTGGCTGGCACCAGGTGATACACAAAGATGAAACAAAATCCTCCTACATATATTGTACCCGATGTCCTCCGGCACTTGCCGATCGCCAGGCAAAGAGACAGAGCTGCGATCTGCCTATGTAAAAAAGGCAGATCACTGTTCTGACAGGAGGGAAAGGATGAAGTTTGTGTCCCTGCAATGGGACACAATAAATTCCAGCTCTTCCCCTAGTAAAAGCAACTCACAGAGCATAGTAAAACACAGGCTAGGCACATAGTTAACCCTATGATTGCCCATGATGTTAACCCCTTCCCAGACAGTGTCATTAGTACAGTGACAGTGATATTTTTAGCACTGATCAATGTATCACTGTCACTGGTCCCCCAAAAAATGTCAGAAGTGTCATAATGTTCGCCACAATATCTCAGTCTCCCTATAAATTGCTGCCATTACTAGTAAACAATAAAAAAAAAATATATCCCATAGTTTGTAGACGTATACATTTTGCACAAACCAGTCAATATACGCTTATTGGAATACTTTCTTCCAAAAATATGAGGCAGAATACATATTGTCTTAAATTTGGGAAGAAATTTGAGGTTTTACATTTTTGTAATATGTGTGTGTGTGTGTGTGTGTGTGTGTGTGTGTGTGTGTGTGTGTGTGTGTGTGTGTGTGTGTGTGTGTGTGTATATGTGTATGTGTGTGTATATATATATATATATATATTTATTTTTTTTTTCAAAATTGTCAGTCTTTTTTGTTTCTAGAAAAAAAAAAAAAAAAAGCAGAGTTGATCAAATACCACCAAAAGAACGCTCTATTTGTGGTGGGGGAGGGAAAGGTCATAGATTTTTTATTGGGTATAGCATGGAATGACTGCTCAATTGTCAAAGTAATGCAGTGCCGTATTGCAAAAAAAAAAAAAAAAAAATGGCCTGGTCATGAAGGGGGGTAAATCTTCCAAGTGGTTAACATAAAATGTATTTCCTTTCCAGGTAACCAAAGTGAGGCTTTTCGCTAAAGTACACTAGCAAAGAGACAACCAAAAAGCTGAATTGTGTGCTCATATTTCAAGGATTACTAGTTGTTTCTAGATCTCATATAATACAACAGGAGTGTCTGTGACATTTATTAAAACACAACATACCAGGAGATATTTTCTGGGTAGGTGGCATAGGAGACAGACCAATGCAAGACAGAAAGCTGACTGCTGAGACTTGATGGTTGGGGCTGGGAGGGACACTTGCATCCTTGACACTTGATGGCATTGAAATCTTTCAGGATACTGAGGATACAAAACAAAGTCTCAGCAATCACTGCATCAGATTACCAATATGGGTAGAAAATGCATCAGAGGAAATTAAAATTGTTAGAGGTAACTAAAGCAAGCAGTCAGAAAATATATTTTTTTTTTAAAAAGGCAGAAAAACAACTTTGCAAGTTGAGTCAAATTAATTGCAACACATCTTTTTATTTCCTCCAGGTTTTGCTTGCAACATATAAAATACTTACAATGTTGCCATTGACTTGTCAGAGAATGTGATGAAGGCCATTCCAAGTGGTGCATTTCGAACTATCTCCATATTTTCTGTATAATCTTCCAGCAGCTTATCTCTGATTCTTGTGTAATATTCAATAGCGTCCACCTGTGTGGAAAAGGCATAGTGAAATGGAGATCAATTGTTCCAAAGCAAAGATTAAAAAATGTGCTTGGCTGTAGATGCAAATTTATCAATTTCATTTTAGAAAAAAAATGTTCCCGATATTTATACACAATCTTTATTTTACAAACACAGATACAATTTTATTGCCAAAAATATGTGGGTACCAATCCAGATTACTGTGAAGAGTTCAGTGTACAAAACCAGCTCCATAAACGCAGTTGGAGGAGTTTGGTGTGGAGGAACTCAAGTAGCCTGCACAGAGCCCTGACCTCAACTCTACCGAACACCTTTAGGATGAATTGGAATGCCGATTGAAAGCCAAGTCTTCGCATTCAACATCAGTACCTGACTTCACAACTGGTCTTTTAGCTGAATGGCGACACATTCCTGAAAATACACTCTAGAATCTTGTGAAAAGCCTTCCAATGTAGTGGTGGCTGTTAGAGCTGCAAATGGTCACTTAATAATAATAATAATAATAATAATAATGCCAGGGGATTTTAAATGAGATGTCCAACAAGCTAATATTGGTGTGATGGTCTGGCATTCACAGGCTGTTGGTCATATAGTATATTACAGAGTAGTATAGGTTTTCTAAAGAGAGAGATTAAAGCAGAAACGGTTTTCTCTCAGACTTTTTTCTAATGGAAAATCCACACAGACCTGTCTGAATGAAGCAGGAAGAAATAGCAAAGGCGGGGGTGTTCTACTGTTCTGCAAATTTCAACTTTAGCTGTTGAGCTATGTAAACACCAAATGCTTAAAGAAGCCTAAAGCTTTGCCTGCTGGATGATCTTGAAGTACAGTACAAGACATAGGCTTGATATTCATATGCTGGATTATAGGCTATTACCCTACCCATATCTACCCATATCTGAGTCCTCAGCTTTGTAGCAAGTGATGCAGAACACCACATGAACAGAGGAGAGTGTCACCTACGTTCGGTACTGAATTTACAGAGAAGTCAAAATTCCTTTTATCTTAATCATGTAGTACATGACACAGGCTTGATATTCTTAGACTCTGGGATATCCCCAGGCAAAGAATAAAAAAGGTGGGCAACAATAAGGCAAACAGAACTGTGCCAACAAATCGAAAAATAACAAGTGTCAACAACCTAACTCAGAGTGCTAATGCAAGAACCTTTCAGATGAAGAGGATCACAGTTAGCTTCTCATTGATGAGTGTGCCCTTTTTACTATGGCAAGTGTCAGTGATTTCCACGCCCGAGCGACTGCCTGTTTACTGGTGATAAAGATACGAGTGACAATCGTGCGTCCCCGACAGAGGATGTTATCGATTGGCTTGTGTAATAGGACTTCCCAGGGGTCTTTGCGTAAATACATTTGGAGAACAATATTGACCAAGGTGTACACTCAAATCCATAAACATTTGACTTTGGGGAACGTCTACCATATAGGTTTCATATCGCCCAGGTCCGAACATCTCTGAAAACAGGAAAAGGAATAAGAGGGGAGGCATTTATCAATTCAGATGGGGGTATAGTACCATTGTGACAATACACTGAAAGAGTTTTCCAAAGTGAACCCATATTTTGTCCCAGTACTCAGTGTGGTGGGGGGGGGGGGGTAAAGGGATTGTATCAAAGTCTTGTTCCCATCCTGAACAATATGATGGATCTTGGACATATAAATTAACAAGAATAAAAGAATATAGCAGGGAGATTAGGCTTATGCCGGTTACACACGGTCGGAATTCTCGTCGGAAAAAGCTCTGATGGTTTTCCCATCGGAATTTCGCTCAAACTGTCTTGGCTACACACGGTCACACCAAATTCCGACGGTCAATAACACCACGGCAAAAAACACGTTCGACTGCACTATAAAAAAGGGAAGTTTAATGCTTCTGAGCATGCGTCGGAATTTTGCGTGTCGGAATTGCATACACACGATCGGAAAATCCGATAGAAAGGTTTTCCGTCGGAAAAATTAAGAACAGGTTCTCAATCCAAAGTCCGTCGGAAATTCCGACAGAAAAAGACCAAACGGAAAATCCGATGAAAAGCTCCCATCGGACTGTTTGCATTTTAAATTCCGACCGTGTGTACACGGTATTAGAGTCGTCAGGAAGGGATTGCACCTAAACTCAAATGCCGTCAGTCATGGACCAATATATACAATGAATATAAAAAGTCGACACCCCTGTTAAAATGTCAGGTTTCTGTGGTGAAAAAAAAGACAAAGATAAATCATTTCAGAACCTTTTCCACCTTTAACGTCACCTATAAACTGTACAATCCTGCAATGTGCTATCATGATATGTAAATATTTATATGAAAGATCCATACGGATTATGTCACATTTACCTGGCTAGTGAGAAAATATAAAAAAAAAAATAATAATTTTTTTGTCTTGAATCCACAGTATAGAAATTAATTATATACAAAAACATCATACATTCCTTTTTAAGCATACCTATAATACGGGTAAAAATGATATACAGGGGGTCCCCGGGTTACAAACAAGATAGGGACTGTAGGTTTGTTCTTAAGTTGAATCTGTTTGTAAGTCGGAACAGGTCCATTTTTTAAGTGTAGCTCCAGCCAAAAAATCTATTTTTAAGTTTTTAGCTAACATAGAGAAGGGTTATCACCCCTGTAACATTTGTTTTGCTGTCTGTGCCCCTGTTTAGAAGATTTCACCTCACCTTCTGTCCCAATGACAATTGGATTTTAAAAATTTTGGGTTGTTGGGGAAGCATGGACTGGTGATAAAGCTTCAGTGGAGACACCTTTTTCCCATATTAACTCTTACAGGAGTGAATTTCCCTTCCTAGGGGTGGATTTCCTCTCACTTCCTGTTGTCTCCCTCCGTTTGTAAGTAGGAGTCGTTTGTAAGTCGGATGTTTGTAAATAGGGGACCCCCTGTACATGTTTGAGCTTTTTTCCAGAAATAAAATATAACAAGTCAGTGTGCAGTTCAACTTTCCGGATTCAATCCAGATCTGAAATATTCGTTTTGAATGGTTGGACCCTTTAAATAAATAAAAAATAAATAAAATCTCTGTACCCTCTCACACCCGGGTGTCACACAGCAGCAGAACTGCCCGCAGGGCTTCGGGTTCAATACTGCACGCTCTCCAGTTTTGTCGAGGTGATCGTTGTAAAAGCACAGACTCCTTTCAGCTTTCCTCCTGAGGATGAAATGGGAAAAAATCCTTTAGTTTTTGTTTCCATTCATGGGAAATGCATTTAACGGTTTCAAACGGAACATTTAATTGCTTTAATTATGATTTGTAACAAAAAATTAGGGTCCAGACAAAACCTTACCTACAGTCATTACATTTACCCACAAAATTCAGTGGGGGGTCAGCTGTTCATTCTACAAATCACTCTATTAGTTTGTAAGTTTGGCCTCCACTACTAAGGCTGATGAAGAGCAATCCTGAATCTGGCCACAAATCACCAGCATCAGGATCACGAAAAGTCTGCATTGCCAGTCTCAATGGAACTGCTAACAGGGCCGGCAATATGTCGCTGCTGGTCAGGACCAGAAAGGGAGCAATTGCACCGTGTGTGAGTGTGTGAAAGGCTCTCTCAAGTGACTGTCACTGCTGATGTGTCGGTAGCACTATAAATGCCTAAAGTAGAGCTCTGGGCAAAATCCAAAATGACATGTTGGATGCAGTCTGTCCCTACCTGTTGCTAGTAATAACCCAGCAGTTTTCCCTTCTTCTGAGTACCTCCTATAACAGCGGTCTCCAAACTGCGGCCCTTTGCACGCCATTATCCGTCCCTTGGGGCGCATTTCTTTCCATTGATTCCTCCCACTGACACAAACAATGGGGCAATATTGCTGCTACTGACATCAACAATGGGGCATTATTTATCCCACTGACAACAATGATGGGACACAATTCCTCCCACTGACACCAATGATGGGGCACCATTCCTCCCACTGACACCAATGATGGGGCACCATTCCTCCCACTGACACCAATGATGGGGCACTATTCCTCCCACTGACACCAGCGATGGGGCACTATTCCTCCCACTGACACCAGCGATGGGGCACTATTCCTCCCACTGACACCAATGATGGGGCACTATTCCTCCCACTGACACCAGCGATGGGGCACTATTCCTCCCACTGACACCAATGATGGGGCACTATTCCTCCCACCGATGGGGCACTATTCCTACCACTGACACCAATGATGGGGCACTATTCCTCCTACCGACACCAGCGATGGTGTACTATTCCTCCCACCGACACCAGCAATGGGGCACTATTCCTCCCCATAATGACAAAGATGCATGGTTTACTCCCACAAACACCAGGACAATTTCTACTCCCAATGAGCACAGTCCGGCCCCCCAAAGTCTGAAGGGCAGTTAGAAAGTTTGGAGACCCCTGCCTTATAACAATAACTACTAGTTGATCCTACCAGTAGATCTGTTTATGTAACATTTTATGTTTGCCTGTCAGCTCCATCAGTACCACCAGTACATTGGGCTGTGAGCACCACCAGTACACTAGGCTGTGAGCTCCGTCAGTACCACCAGTACACTGGGCTGTGAGCTCCGTCAGTACCACCAGTACACTGGGCTGTGAGCTCCGTCAGTACCACCAGTACCACCAGTACACTGGGCTGTGAGCTCCGTCAGTACCACCAGTACACTGGGCTGTGAGCTCCGTCAGTACCACCAGTACACTGGGCTGTGAGCTCCGTCAGTACCACCAGTACACTGGGCTGTGAGCTCCGTCAGTACCACCAGTACACTGGGCTGTGAGCTCCACCAGTACACTGGGCTGTGAGCTCCGTCAGTACCACCAGTACACTGGGCTGTGAGCTCCGTCAGTACCACCAGTACACTGGGCTGTTAGCTCCGTCAGTACCATCAGTACACTGGGCGGTGAGCTCCGTCAGTACCACCAGTACACTGGGCTGTGAGCTCCGTCAGTACCACCAGTACACTGGGCTGTGAGCTCCGTCAGTACCACCAGTACACTGGGCTGTGAGCTCCGTCAGTACCACCAGGACACTGGGCTGTGAGCTCCGTCAGTACCACCAGGACACTGGGCTGTGAGCTCCGTCAGTACCACCAGTACACTGGGTTGTGAGCTCCATCAGTACACTGGGTTGTGAGTTGCATCAGTACACTAGGCTGTGAGCTCCATCAGTAAACAAGGCTGTGAGATGCATCGGTACCACCAGTAGATCAGTCTGAATTGCATCAGTACCACTAGTACACTAGGCTGTGCGATGCATCAGTATCACTAGTACTGTACGCTATCACTAGTACTGTACATCAGTACCACCAGTACACTAGGTTGTGAGTTGCATCAGTACCACTAGTACAGTATACTAGGCTGTGATTTGCATGAGTACCACCAGCACATTAGGCTGTGAGCTCTATCAGTACAATTGGTACACTAGACTGAGCTGCATTAGTACCTTCAGTACATTAGTCCGAGAGCTGCACCAGTACCAGAAATGCTTACACATAAGTACAGCACTTTAAATGCCTATCTGGGCTCAGAACTACACAAGAGTAGCATGACGACACCCTTTGTGGGTGTGTGGGTGGAGCTAGGAATTGAGATGCAGAGGTATTAATTCATTTTCAAAAAACATAAGCAGGGGGTTAGGAATAAAAGGTAACCCATTGAGTAGGAATTTATGGTATATTTCTTACATACATTACCTGTTTCTGTTGATCCAGATTAGTTTAGAGACATTGTAGCACAAGTCGACATCGATCACTCGACAAGTGGGATACGCCTCACTAAAATAGAGACAAATAATGTTGTCAGTTTTAAACTGATTTACCCGCAGCACCGTAGCACGAGCTCCCAAGTTTATGATTCAGAATGGGCATAGAAGTAATTCTTATATTGTCTTTACAAGGATAGGTCTGCAATTTGAACACATTGCTGCAACCCTTTAACCTCACTAAATTTGATAAACTGGGTCGCCCCTGAGAGAACTGCTGGTAGGAGGGAGAGGGTCCAGGCCAGGTAGGCACCACTGGGCACCAGTGTCAGTCTATGGTACCACTTCTGGCAGCAACTAGGGACCTACGTGCTTTTACTGCATTAGCTGTACACAGTCTGTAGCCAAGCAAAGCAAGAGCTAGCTGACTAAGTAGATGTAGATTCTAACTGGATGACATTTAGCTTTTGCCAACAATTGGCATTTTTTAGATTTTCCATTTATTATCCTCTTTTGCAACTCAGTGCTGCTTAAAGCAAAACTCCAGCCCAAAATAACAAGATAAAAATGAACAGCATAAAACCAGCTTTAGCTGTAGTATTTACCTTCAGTTCACGGACTTGTGGGACACATTCTGCAGATGTTGTTTAATTTCAGCAGAGAACAATCAGGTTTCCTGCTGTGCCAGGCATGGTGGCAGTGCTGGATGGCAGAGCTGTGTAAAACCCAGGCAGGATGGACAGAAATGCATATAGAAGATAAAATTGACTCTTCATAGGTATTTAATCTGCATATTTAGCAGTTTGCTTGAAGTTAAGCTTTAAAAAGTTGCATCTGCAACTTTAATAAGATGTCAAATAATTTTCTTTTAATGGTAACGACCCCAAAAAAATGATTTAGACCTTACCGATAATGCGATGTGAGAGGGGGAAGTAAGGTGCAACCTCCAAGTTCAATCAAAGTTCCCTAGGATTCTTATGCCCCGTACACACAGTTGGAAATGTCCGATCGGACCATGTTGTCGGAAAATCCGACCGTGTGTGGGCTCCATCGGACTTTTTCCGTCGGAATCCTGATCTCAAATTTTCCGACAACAAAATCCGATCTGACTTTTTCCGATCGTGTGTAGAGAATTCCGACGGACAAAGTGCCACGCATGATCAGATCACATTAGGAGGAGACCAAACCCATTGGCTAATAGCCTCTACGTAGTTCCGTCGTACGCAACGAACGTCACCACGTTCAGAATGATCGGATTTTCCGACAACTTTGTCCGACCATGTGTATGCAACACCAGTGTCGGACAAAATCCGTAGGATAAAGTCAGACAGATTTTGTGGTCGACCGTGTGTACAGGGCATAAAAGTGGTTCTAAAGCGAAAACATTTTTTAACCTAATGTACCCCCCCCCCCCCCCCCCCCCATTTACCTGGCTCCTCTCACAATCCAGCACTGTTCTGGCTGCAGCACCACTGTGGGAGCCATAGGTTTCTGCTGCTGTCAGTCAAATCCTGTGAGGCGGGTGCATGGACGCGCGCTGCACTGTGTGTGTCTATGGACACACACAGCCTGGCTTGGAAGCATGCCCGCACAGGTGTCCCCTTAGCACAGGGGTCTCAAACTGGTGGCACACAGAATGGCTTGGAAGCATGCCCGCACAGGTGTCCCCTTAGCACAGGGGTCTCAAACTGGTGGCCCTCCAGCTGTTGCAAAACTACAAGTCCCATCATGCCTCTGCCTGTGGGAGTCATGCTTGTAACTGTCAGCCTTGCAATGCCTCATGGGACTTGTATTTTGCAACAGCTGGAGGGCCACCAGTTTGAGACCCCCTGCCTTAGCACAAAGCTCTTTTTTATTTTAATTAAAAAAATATAAGAATAAAAAAGGAAGAAGAAGGTTTAGCATTACATTAAAGGCACAAAAACACAACTCCTCACATACGTAAAGTGTTTCTTGATAGAGTCCCTATTGGCAACATGTGGCAGTCCTGTGACAAACAACGTCTGTTTCACCTGTCCAAAAAAAAAAAAAAACAACAACATGTAAAAGTCTAGGCACAAGCATCTTTTTTAGAAGTCAATATATTTTTATACTCTTGGTGTCACACCCAACCCTCTTGATGCTCCACGTCACTGAGAACGATGGAGTAATCATTGTTAATATAATTAAATGATGTATAATTAAAACTTCTCTGCGTCGCGCTGAGAGGCTGAGCCGGGTGCCAGTCCAGGCATCTGGGTGGATCCTGACTATATGGTCTTGATCTTTCCCCAGCCGGCTCGGACGTCAGCCTGCTGTCTGTTGAAAACGGGTCACAGAAGTGCAAAACGAACGGCACCTCTGTGATCCACAGGAGAAGTACAGCCAAACGAGCTTTGGCTGTACTTCTTTGAATTTCTTTTGCTGCAGAGCAAATTCCAGTGTACTTCATTCGCCTTCAGGTGCATCTGTATATCCTATAAGACTGTATGTATTCAATAAGGATGGGCTCCGGTGCGTCTGCATAGGCCACATGCAGAGCCCGCCAGGAAGTCAGCACTGCGCTAATCACAGGCAGGGAGACATTGTCCTGATGCGCGGCTGCAGAGATCGGGAAATGTCTCCCTGCCTGTGATTAGCGCAGTGCCAACTTTCTCACGGGCTCTGCACGTGGGCTGTGCGAACCGGAGCTCATCCTTAGTATTCAACGTACGTATCCATTTATCACACAATGGGTTTTGATGGTTCTAGTGAACCCCCTTCATCTGGATTTTAAAAAGGAAGTAAAGCAGAGCAAAGTAAAAAAAAAATAAAAAATAGGAACCTGCAAGGCAAAGGCATAATGAGCTAGTATGCATAGCATACTAGCTCATTATGAATGACTTACCTGAGAACTAACCTGGTCTCGCCGCTCCAGCGATGTGATTCGCTGGAGCGGTGATGACGTCACTCCCGCGCATGCGCACGAGAGCGGCATATCGCTGTGATCTCGGCATGTGCAGTGCGCCGCTGTCTACGGCGCATGCGCCGTAGATAGCGGTGCCTTTTCTTTTCTAAATATCTCCTAAACCATGTAGGTTTAGGAGATATTTTATTGGACCTACAGGTAAGCCTTAATCTAGGCTTACCTGTAGGTCAAAGTGGTCCCAAAGGGTTTACTTCCACTTTAAAGTGGTTGTAAAGGCTCAAGGTTTTTTACCTTCATGCATTCTATGCATGAAGGTAAAAAAAACCTGTGTGCAGTAGCCCCCCTGAGCCCCAATCTTGATTGAGTGATGAGCATGAGTGTAGCAGCTCCCTCGGGTCTCCTCCTCCTCATTGGCTGAGACAGCAGCAGAAGCCATTGGTTCCTGCTACTGTCTATCACAGCCAGTGAACCAATGAGGAGAGAGTGGGGGAGGGACTGAGTCACGCTCCATGTGCGAATGGACACACAGAGCAGCTGATTAGAAACAAGCCTGCTCGAGGGCCCCCATAGCAGGCTGCTTGCTGTGGGGGCACTCGGTAGGAGAAGTGCCAGCGGGGGACCGAGAAGAGGAGGATCGGGGCTGCTCTCTGCAAAACCATTGCACGAAGCAGGCAAATATGACATGTTTGTTATTTTTTTTTAATCTGCCATTTTTTTTATAAATTTTAATTGTCAAGGAGGATAATTTGCAGACGAATCAGGAATTAAATGAATGAGATTAAATTAATTGAATTCACCAAGAAGAGCTTTTCATCCTGTGCACTCCCACAAATTGAATCCACAATAAGTTTGATCTCTAGTAGTCTGAACTTCATCCAATTTAAAGCCCTGATTAAAGGATGCCACTAGAACCTCTAAAACACACGCTGGCAGATTAATGGATAATCATACAATTTATCTGGGCTTTACCAATGGCTTAGTACTTTCCTTTTTGATCCAACAGGCATTTAATGACCCTTGAGTGCCATTTTTGAGTGTCTGCATTGGTGTGGGGGCATTTTGGGGGAAAGGGGTCCACTTGGCACCATGTTACACGGCAATACAAATGTAACATAACCTGGTGTAATAGATTTAGCTAGCCCTTAATCCAGATCTGCTCTAAATGGCATAACTTGCAGCACCCACACAAACTTCTGAGAAATTACCAGCACTACCAGAACAAATCCAATTGTCTTAACACCTCGCCACTACACTGGCAGCTGATCTCTCTACAGAACCCTCTGCTAAACATCAGTGCTTGCCTCCAGCCTTACAACTTGCATACTTGCCTTCTGCAACACCCAACTCCCCCCCCCCCCCCCCCATGACCTTTTCTGATTCTGGGAAGCAGCACAGACATATGAAATTCACAAAGAGCATCACAGATACGTATTAGAAATATGTCTCACAGTAGTGTGGCAAAATGAACAACATGCAAAAGATTCAAATACGTCAGCAAGGTTTACATGAATCTGGCGCAGAATAGTCTCAGATGTATTTTGTGCCAAGCAGAAATTTGTCTGTGACACAACACTTACACATGAGACACAATTTATTCTAACCTGGAAGAGGTCTTCTTTACCTCTGCTTTTTTTTTTTTTTTTTATCACCGATATGCCAGAATTTGTCGCAACAACAGCGACAAAAGAAACGACACATGCATACACCAATACCAATAATGAAAATGTCGCACCGGTTTCCTGAATTTTTCCTGAATTTGGCACAAGTCTTCAAACTACATACACACCTCCAGAAATAGGTCTTAAATGCCTCATTGGTTTATTTTTGTATTTGTATTGCAAGCACATTATGTTGTAACCTGTTGGTCCATGTGGACCCTGTTCCTGTGTGAAAAATAAAAAATTTAAAAAAAAAAAAAAAAAAAAATGCCTCATTGGATAACATCCAAATACACTATATTACCAAAAGTATTGGGACGCCTGCCTTTACCTTTCTCACGAATGCGCTTCTGGAAGAATGGTCAAACATTCCTATAGACACACTCCTAAACCTTGTGGAAGCTATTATAGCTGCAAAAGGGTGGGCCAACTCAATATTGAACCCTACAGACTAAGACTGGGATACCATTAAAGTTAATGTGCCTGTAAAAACCAATATTTTTGGTATTATAATGTATATTCCATTCATTTTTCTATGGTTCAAAAAATCGAAACAAAAAAAAAAAAAAAAAAAAACAAGAATAATGGTAACTTAACCACATGCCGACCGGGCCATAGCTGAAAGACGGCTACAGCGCGGTCAGCTTATTCTGGCTGGACGTCCTCCCAGAAACTTGCTCCCGCGCGCCCCCTGGGGCGCGCACTCGGGAACATCACGGATCACGGTAAACAGCCGCTGATAGCGGCCGTTTACCACGTGATCGCTCTGTCAAATGACGGAGCGATCACATGTACACAAACCTGTGACGTGACGCCGGTTCCTCCCTCCCCTCTCTGTACCGATCGGTACAGTGAGAGGGGAGAAGCGGAAAGAGG
The DNA here is from genome assembly GCA_028564925.1 of Lithobates sylvaticus. Lineage (NCBI taxonomy): Eukaryota > Metazoa > Chordata > Amphibia > Anura > Ranidae > Lithobates > Lithobates sylvaticus. The sequence continues at coordinate 72,703,693 of CM053028.1, forward strand.
GAGAGATGGGACCAGCGCTGTGGGCTGGATGTGTAGTGCCCACAGCGCTGGTCAGTGCCTGCAATGTGCAATACTCTGCCACCACTGTGCAATACTCGACAAAAAAGAACCCCTATGGTTGGGACTTTAAATAGAACACCACTCTCACCAAGAATATTCTGAAAAATTGTTTGAAATGTATTTATTATTGAATAAAATGATATCGAAGTAATACATATACCCGATAGCAGGGTGCACAATACATAATATGCATGACAGTATAAAACAAATGACAAGAAAAATTTGTACAAAAAATAATATAATGGTGGAGACAACACTTAACATAAAAATATATACAAAAAATATACGGTACTGATTCTCTCCCGGAGGTATGTCACCCCCGAATACTTGACGCGTTTCTAGTTGCCCGAATGTGGGAACCTTCGTCAGGAGTATAGAGTGATTCTGTTTGATAAGTACCTGTCGCTCACATATGAGTCAATATTCGTAGAACGAGTGAGTTGTATTTAAACAACGGAGGAAAGGGAATGCGCCCCCAAAGGAAAAAGTGCGGCAGCACACACGAAGATGGATCCTAGTAGGTTGTACTTATGTATGGACTGTATGTCCAAAAAACCAGCCGGGTAGCTATATGAAGTGCGTCCTAGGCAATTAGGCTCATCCCGAGAATTAGTGTCCAGGTTGAATGGGATAAAACCATGGGCAGCAGAGGACCACACGGAGGCCAGGATAGAACGGACGTACGTCTCCTCACAGGGGACACCCCACAGGGATTAGGGCATTGAGCATCCATTATCGGGATTTTATCCCATTCAACCGGGACACTAATTCTCGGGGATGAGCCTAATTGCCTAGGACGCACTTCATATAGCTACCCGGCTGTTTTTTTGGACATACAGTCCATACATAAGTACAACCTACTAGGATCCATCTTCGTGTGTGCTGCCGCACTTTTTCCTTTGGGGGCGCATTCCCTTTCCTCCGTTGTTTAAATACAACTCACTCGTTCTACGAATATTGACTCATATGTGAGCGACAGGTACTTATCAAACAGAATCACTCTATACTCCTGACGAAGGTTCCCACATTCGGGCAACTAGAAACGCGTCGAGTATTCGGGGGTGACATACCTCCGGGAGAGAATCAGTACCGTATATTTTTTGTATATATTTTTATGTTAAGTGTTGTCTCCACCATTATATTATTTTTTGTACAAATTTTTCTTGTCATTTGTTTTATACTGTCATGCATATTATGTATTGTGCACCCTGCTATCGGGTATATGTATTACTTCGATATCATTTTATTCAATAATAAATAAATTTCAAACAATTTTTCAGAATATTCTTGGTGAGAGTGGTGTTCTATTTAAAGTCCCAACCATAGGGGTTCTTTTTTGTCTACTTAAAAGGGATGAGATCACCACGTAACTTACTTATCTCATTGGGGGAGCTCGCCTTAATTTTTTACTGTGCAATACTCTGCCAATAATTTTTAATAGAAACAAAGAATTTTTTTTTTTTACCGAATTTTCTGTATTTTTTGATTTATAGGGCAAAAAATAAAAAAACCCAGCGGTGATTAAATACCACCAAAAGAAATCTCTATTTGTGTGAAAAAAAGGACACAAAATTCATTTGGGTACAGTGTTGCATGACTGAGTAATTGTCATTCAAAGTGTGAGAGCACCGAAAGCTGAAAATTGGTCTGGTTAGGAAGGGGGTTTAATTGCCCAGTGGGTAAGTGGTTAGTTAAAGTAAAACTCCAAGATTTCTCTGTACGAATAAATGGAAATGAGATCATTTTTAAAAATTTCTTTTAATCCTACAGATTTGGATGCGCTTTTTTTTTTTTTTTTTTATCTCCTGCTTGTGTCCCTAGCATGGAAATTTCACCTCATTTCCTGTTCCAGAGATACAACAGGAAAGGAGAAAAGATCTATTAAAAGTGAGAGTAAATCTCTTAGACAAGTTAAAACGAACAAGTGTCCCCACTGCAAGATTCCACTTCACCTTCTGTTCTGGTGACAACGATAAAATTTTGTCCAGCAAACGTGAATTGCACAAGAGGTCAACATAGTAATAAAAAGTAGCTTTTTTTTTTTGCATGTATACAAATTGGTATGGCTCTTTCTCAAGCTCATATACTCCAAGTATTAATCACACTGCTGGAAATTTATGTTGATGGATAAAAATCTGGAGGTCATAAATTGGGGGAAGACTCCATTACCCAGCACTGATTCTGCAGTAACTAAGTTACTAACGCAATTACTTTTTGGGAGAAGTCATTTGTAACTTAACTAATTACTTTTTTAAAGTATGATGACCAACACTGTTCTGCACATACCGTATCTTCATTTTTGTATTTGATGGCAGATGTATGATGTCTCATGAGGAAGACTATCATAATCAGAAAGACCACTCCGACAACCGTATGAAGCCACAGGAGGTTGTCACTGCAAACACAGGAACACAACAAGTAATCAACAATTTATAAAAAATAAAAAAGTGAGCTATGGACATTTCAGTCTTGACATAAAACAAGATGCTTATATAAAAAGGTAACAGTCCTTTAAAGTGGATCTACAAGCAAACAACCAATAAACCAGCTAAAATACAAATGTGTTGATAGTTTTAGCTGCATAATACACTCACCGGACACTTTATTAGGTACATCTGTTCAATTACTTGGTAACACAAATTGCTAATTGGCCAATCACATGGCAGCAACTCAATGCATTTAGGCATCTAGACATGGTGAAGACAAATTGCTGAAGTTCAAACCGAGCATCAGAATGGGGAAGAAAAGGGATTTAAGTGACTTTGAATGTGGCATGGTTGTTGGTGCCAGATAGGCTGGTCTGAGTATTTCAAAAACTGCTGATCTACTGAGATTTTCATGCACAACCATCTCTCTGGTTTGCAGAGAATGGTCCCGAAAAAGAGAAAATATCCAGTGAGCAGCAGTTGTGTGGATGAAAATTCCTTGTTGAGATCAGTAACTCAAATAACCACTTGTTACAACCAAGGTGTGACAGACCTAGCCGGGACGCAGGCTGTTGGAGGGGACTAAATGCGAGCCTATTACCTTGCGATTATAAATACCATCTTTTGAACACACAACACACCAGACTATGGGCTACAGCAGCAGAAGACCGCACAGGGTGCCATTCCTGTCAGATAAGAACAGGAAACTGAGGCTACAATTCCCACAGGCTCACCAAATTGGACAATAGAAGATTGGAAAATTGTAACCTGGTCTGATGAGTCTCGATTTCAGCTGCGTCATTCAGATGGTAGGGTGAGAATTTGGCGGAAACACAATGAAATTATCCATCCTGTCTTGTATCAATGGTTCAGGCTGGTGGTGTAATGGTGTGCGGGAGATTTTCTTGCACACTTTGGGCCCCTTAGTACCAATTGAGCATCATTTAAATGCCACGGCCTGCCTGAGTATTGTTGCTGACCATGTCCATCCCTTTTATGACTACAGTGTACCCATCTTCTGATGGCTCCTTCCAGCAGGATAATGCACCATGTCACAAAGCTCAAATCATCTCACCACATGACAATGAGATCACTGAACTCCAATGGCCTCCACACTCACCAGATCTTAATCCAATAGAGCACCTTTGGGATGTGGTGGGGAGATTTGCATCATGGATGTACAGCCGATAAATCTGCAGCAACTGCGTGATGCTATCATGTCACTATGGACTAAAATCTCTGAGAAATGTTTCCAAGACTTTGTTGAATCTATGCCATGAAGAGTTAAGGCAGTTCTGAAGGCAAAAGGGGGTCCAACCCGGTACTAGCAATGTGTACCTAATAAAGTGGCCGGTGAGTGTAGATTTGTAATTCTGTTCAGTTAGTCTTGTGATCTAGACTTCTGTACCACACTTACCATCCGACCACTTCCTAAAACATATTACTCCTTGATAACCTGCCTGCTTATTGGGCAGAAGAGATTATTCAGATTCTCCCTCTCCCATGTGACAGTGCTAGGTGCCTCATGATTGGCCCAGTACAATTACAGGGGGCCAGGGAAAGAAGCCAATAACCTTTACATAAATTATATTTTATTCACTTGCGATGTGCCTGGCAAGTTTGACTTCTCCCGAAAAAGTCAATTCCCTAAAACAGCCCCCCACCCTCTTGCTGCATGTCAGTCTCCTCTTCTGAGAGTCTCTCTTTACTCTCTGTGCTGGTCCAGCTCCCCTGCCACACCCCTCACTTTCTTACATAACTGTAGCTGCCGGGGGAGGAGCGAATGGGAATAATAGAAAGTGTAACTTAAGTGACAGCACTGAGCCTGTTTGGGTTGCCGACATCACATCCAAGATGGTGGTGCCCAGCCTCTTTTTCAGGGGGCTTACGGATGTCTACACAATGAAGGATTTCACAGGTAAATAATATGCATAAAATATGTTAAAGTGCTATTACCCCAAAAAAAGGTAATATATTGCAGCTTACCAATCATTAGATGTGGTGGCTGCATTCGTTTTTTTTTTTTTTTAGGCTTTTCCCTCTGTTTTCACCTGGTGATCTGGCCAGTAACACACCTCCAGTATTAGGATGCCTACACTCTGGACGACGGAGCAATAGAGACACCTTTGGACAGCAGCACTGTCAACCTCGGGGGAGGGGAGTGTTAGATATTCTAGCCTATTTACATACACTAACATTTAAGCCAAACTATAGCTAACACTTTTTAAGCAGTTACAGTAACAGTTTTTTCCCTTTTGGGATAAAGGCTTTAGGTAAATAAATAAAAGCTGTAAGCACCCCTTTCAGTGGTAAATGTTTTTTCTGGGAGGATCGCTAGGTGAAAATAAAAGAAAGCCTAAAAAAAAAAATGAATGCAGCCATCCCATCACGTCTAATATATATATATATAAAAAATAAATATATATACACATACATATATATATATATATATATATATATATATATATAAATAAAAATATTTATTTTGGGTTTATTATATATATATATATATATAAAAAATATAAAAATGTTTGCTTTTGGGTTATTACTGCTTTAACCACTTCCCGACCAGCCACTGCATATATCCGTCAGCAGGATGGCACGGGCAGGCAAAATCAACAAACCTCTCCCCGCGCTTCCTACACTGACTGTCAGTGATCGGCGGTTCCCTGTCATCAGGAACGCCGATCAATGACGTCAGACGTACAGCCACGCCCCCCTACTGTAAAAAAAAACACAACACGTCACACTGACTCCTCCCCGCCCCCTAGTGGTTAACCCCTTCACTACAACTGTCATTTACATAGGAATCAGTGCTATTTAAATAGCAGTGATTGCTGTATAAATGACAAATGTCCCAAAAATGTGTCAAAAATGTCCGATGTGTCTGCCATAATGTCGCAGTCACAATAAAAATCGCTGATCGCCGCCATTACTAATAAAAACAAAAATATTAATATAAATGCTATAAAACTATCCCCTATTTTGTAAACGCTATAACTTTTGCGCAAACTAATCAATAATCGCTTATTGCGATTTTTTTTACCAAAAATATGTAGAAGAATACGTATCGGCCTAAACTGAGGAAAAAAAATATGTTTTTTTATATATTTTTTGGGGATATTTATTATAGCAAAAAGTAAAAAATATTGCATTTTTTTCAAAATTGTCGCTCTATTTTTGTTTATAGCGCAAAAAATAAAAACCGCAGGGGCGATCAAATACCACCAAAAGAAAGCTCTATTTGTGGGAAAAAAAGGACGCCAATTTTGTTTGGGAGCCACGTCGCACGACCGCGCAATTGTAGTTAAAGCGACGCAGTGCCGAATCGCAAAAAGGGGCCTGGTCCTTTGGCTGCCAATTGGTCCGGGGCTGAAGTGGTTAAATGAGCATAAGTGACTAACTCTATTCTGCACAGACAAATGAAAGGGTCACTTTAGGATTATTGTGTATAAAAATCTGCGCTCACCCAAACACTCATAAAAATACCTGAAATAAAAGTAAAAAATTACAAAAAAGTGAAAAAACAAAAAAAAAAAAAAAAAAAAAAGGTGAAAACTGCCATCTCCTAATAAAATTAAATACTTATTTCCCACATAGATATATAAACAGAAGAGAGATGTGCAAACTATATGACTACAATTAAAAACGGTAATCAAAAAATTTATAAATGTGGAATATGTCACAAACCATCAATAAATAGCGATAAATCAACGTGAAATCACAAAAAAAAAAAAAAGAAGTGAATATATTGTGATCAGGTTAGGTAAAATAAATTGTAATGTTCACAAGAACAATATTGAAATTAGTGCATCAAAAAGTGTCCAAACTGAAACAAAATGACAAGTGAAAACACAAATGATGCCGCACTCCATGACACTTGATCAGATGCTTCAGATCTAGGGGGGGGGGGGGGGGAGACGTGTATAAACGGAACCGGATGGCCTCTTACCGAATCTGATGGACCCTAAATTATAAGGTTAAAAAGCATCAACTGGGATGCATTGAGAATTGATGCTTTTTACAGGGAAACGCGTCGGTTGGAGAGAACCCTGTGACGTCACCACGTACCAGCTGATAGCCTGAAAGCCTAGTGCTGTGTGCCGATTTATTTTTTGTGCCGTGCATGTAAGAACTTTTTGGAATAAACCCCTTTTTTGATTTACTGCACTATGAAGCCTCTTGTTCTTCTCTCAAACATATCATTTAATAGCATCTATTGGAGAAACCCGTGAGTGAAGACAAAAAGCAAGTGTTATATTTGCTAAAATCATCAAGGTATTCACGTCAGGAGAGAGCCGCTATACCCTGCCAGCTGATTTGGTTGAAACATCAGAGCTGATTGTTGCTGCTGTCAGAGTAGCTTGAATGATTATCTCCGCTTGAAGTCTGTAATGTGGGAGAGCTGTTGAGCGATCATCTGGAGCAGATTGGCTGAAATTACCCCAGTGTATGGCTGATATCAGGCGAGTTTGACCCTTATAATTTAGGGTCCATCAGATTCGGTAAGAGACCTGGCTCCATTTATATACGTCTCCCCCCTAGATCTGAAGCATCTGATCAAGTGTCATGGAGTGCAAAAAGCGGCATCATTTGTGTTTTCACTTGTCATTTTGTTTCAGTTTGGACACTTTTTGATACACCAATTTCAAGATTGTTCTTGTGAACATTACAATTTATTTTACCTAACCTAATCACGATATATTCACTTTTTTTTGTGATTTCACGTTGAAGTTGATTCATCACCATTTGTTGATGGTTTAGTGACATATTTAGGGTTGCCACCTCATCCCTTTAAACCCGAACACATATTAATTACACAGTTCTGTGGCTGATTAAGGTGGTAATTAAAATCACTTGGTGCCTTATCTGCATTTAATTAGCCTCGGAACCTGTGTAATTTAAAGGTGTTCGGGTTTAAAGGGATGAGGTGGCAACTCTAGACATATTCCACTTTTATAAATTTTTTTGATTACCTTTTTTAATTGTAGTCATATAGTTTGCGCATCTCTCTTCTGTTTTTTATATCACTTTAGGATTAATCTTTACTTTGAAATTGCAAAACTCTCCAAAATATTACTGAGGGGAAACTGGTGGAAAATGAGCCAACACTCACTCGTCCCGCAGGTTAGCAATTGTAGTCCTCCCAAAGCTTAGCGGATCGTCGTCTATTGGAGGAAGAGAGACACTTTAGTTCATACCACAAAAATATACAACAAATATGTAAATATTGCATTTAAAGGGTTAATAAATTATATTTTTTAGCCTGACCTAACCTATCCCCACCCCTCCCCCTGCAAAAATTCACACTCACCTCTATTTATCGGTTGCAGTTCTGAGATTTGTTTACATCCAGCGTCTCACTGTCCTGGCCAAGCCTGTGCATTTGTTCCCCCCGGAAAACGGGGGGCTGTGCCCAAAGCCTGAGCTGATCGGAGATGGTCCCATAGAAGGCTATGGGCTGTAACGCACAGGGGCATACACAAACAATGACCTTTGGCAGTGCTGAATGTAAACAACAGAACGGCTGCTCCTGGGTTGAAGTATCTTTGAAGGTGGGGCAAAAAAGATAAAGCGCACTTGTCCTTTAGAAGAAACTATAACGGGAGTGCGACAATTGTATTTTCAATATTTCTAAACAAATAGTTTTATATTTCTTTTTATTATTTGTATAAAATGTTTTACAAATAAACATTAAAGCCCCATACACACTATTAGATTTTCTGCAGATTTTTGTCTTCAGATTTACCAAAACCATGAAGTGCAAGGGTCTGCCCGATTGCATACAAATTGACCTCACATTATATGGTTTTGGTAAATCTGAAGACAAAAATCTGCAGAAAATCTAATAGTGTGTATGGGGCTTTAGGCTGGGTTCACACTATTGCAAATTGGATGTGGATTTCTCTGCACCCAATTCGCATGTCAGGAGACAGTGACCGGCTCTCAATGGAGTCAGTTCACATATCTCCGGGATAGCCGTGGAGCAAATTGCACAGGAGTCCTGTGTGTCATCTAGACATGTGTACACTGAAATATTTCGTTTCGGAATTTCGTTTTTGTCCGAAAAATACATTTATTTAGTTACTCCAGGAATTCGTTTTTATTTATTTTGTTTTTCGTTAAAAATTGCATTCGTCCGAAAATCCAAATGAATTAAGGTTGAATCTGTCATTAAAGGCTTATGGTGTCTGTCGAATGTTCAAAGAAGATTCGACGGAGCAGCTAAACTGTATGACTCTGTATAGTTTAGCTGCAATTCCACCCAATTCCAGCAGCAATCTTTCCTCTCTGCGTCAAATCTTTCCTCTCTACGTCAAATCTTTCCTCTCTACGTCAAATCTTTCCTCTCTGCGTCAAATCTTTCCTCTCTGCGTCAAATCTTTCCTCTCTGCGTCAAATCTTTCCTCTCTGCGTAGAATAATCTTGGACTAATAGAGTTAAGGTTAGGCACATTCGACCACAGGTTCAATGGACACAGATTGTTATTGTCAGCGTCGAATCGCCTATCTATATCGAACTGTTGTCACAACGAAAACGAAAATAAAGCATTTGTTTATGTCGGATCTTTCGTTTTTCGGATTCTGCACTTTCGCGGATTCTGCACTAAAACGATAACAAAAATACCTGAAATTCGGGCGAAAATGCATTCGGACGAAAACTAATGCACATGTCTAGTGTCTTCTGGTCCATTTCAGGTCCAAATTCAGGCAAAAATTCGGACCGAAATAGGACATTAAACGGTGAACAGGGACGCACCGGACCCCTGCTGTGAGCTGCTCCGTACGGCAGTGTGAACCCAACCTTAAAGTAAATGTAAGCCCCAAGATAATTAAAGTGTATGCAACCCCTCACCTTGTAAAACAACCCAGTTAGTTTAAAATATAAATGAAAGGCAAAACATTTGTATAGGTATAAAAAAAAACAAACAAACATCATAAATACCTTTTTTAATAGGTGATCACATCCCCTCTGTTCTCAGCTGCATAAGAGCTGGGGGGGGAGGAGAAGCAGCAGCACACTGAGCTTCACAGTGAATGGCTGTGCAGAGGGGGGGGGGGGGTGTCAGGAAAGGTCTAATCATTAAGGGGAAGGCTGAGTTCCCAGCTTAGCTAGAAAACTGACCACGCATTCAAAAACGCATGGTAGTCTGTCTAGAATAGACATGGGGGTGGGAAATGCACGCATGCTCCAATATGTGTCCTCTGTGGACTATAGACCCCGTAGCATATCTGACCACTCTCCACTAGTGGTTTATCTGGTGGTCTCCCGACCAGCAGCACTCCCAAGAGCTCCTTGGAAATTTAACGCACACTGGCTGAAACTGTTTAAAAATCCAGAATCCATAGACGAGAGCGTGCGTGGGTTTTTCACCACCCAGAACCCGGAGGGCTCAAGTGCACAGCAGTGGGAGGCCTTTAAAGTCTTTTTGAAAAGGTTGTTGACAAATGAGATGACTAAAGTGAAGAAGGATTCTTCCGCTATGGTGGTGGACTTGGAGAATAGAGTAAAGGAGTTGGAGCAACAATTTATTCTAGATCCTTCAGATTCGGCGAGGGAGGTGTGGCAGGCCGCTCAATCAGCATATGAGCGGGTGCTTACCTCAACCGCCGAAAAAAAACGCTTCTTCTCCAAACAGGCATTTTTTGAGGAAGGGGAAAAAACAGGGCGTATGCTTGCCCGCATAGCAAACTCACACCAAAGATCACCTACTATAGGGGCCATTAAATCTAAAGCCGGGCCACTTGTCCGATCACCTTAAGCATTATGCAGGAGTTAACTGTGTTCTATGAAGAGCTGTACTGCTCTGGTGCCGCCTATGACATGGAGACTCTAGACCGGTACCTTGGTGGGCTGACATTTCCCAGACTCACCAAGGAGCAGAGGGATGGGCTGGATGCACCTCTCACGGTGGAGGAATTACAAGAAGCCGTGGGGCTGTTCCCTAACTGTAAGGCCCCAGTATACAAACAACACGCAGAAACAATAATGCCCCATTTACTACAGGTATTTAATGCTGCCCGGGAGGCGGGAGAACTTCCGCCCTCCATAGCAAAAGCAAATATTGTACTCCTTCTGAAACCGGGTAAGGACCCGGTAGATCCAGGAGCATACAGGCCAATCTCACTACTGCAGTGTGACATTAAGATTCTAGCGAAGGTATTAGCCTAACGCCTTAATACGGTCATAACTTCCCTCATACATGATGATCAGGCAGGGTTTATGCCAAATAAATCTACTGCCATCAACTTGCGACGGTTATTTTTGAACATGCAATCTAATGTAGACAATGCGGGTAGCAGGGCCCTGCTGTCATTGGACGCCACAAAGGCGTTCGAGAGCATTGATTGGACGTATATGTGGGCAGTAATGGAACGATTTGGGTTTGGTGACACATACATTGCATGGGTGCCTCTACTATACAGTAAGCCCGAAGCTGCTATTCGAGCTTTTGGCTTTCTGTCACAAGACTTTGCTTTGAGGAGGGGGACGCGGCAAGGATGCCCGTTGTCCCCTCTGCTCTTTGCGCTGGCCATTGAGCCCTTGGCGATCGACGTAAGGGCGAACGAGCAAATTGTGGGATTCCGCTATGGCCCCCTGCAGGAGAAGATAATGCTATACGCAGATGATACCCTACTTATGTTGGGAGATACGGACGAGTCCCTGCGGGAGGCCATGGCAACCATTACCAAATTTGGGATGTACTCAGGGTTACAAATTAATTGGTCAAAATCCGCCCTCTTGCTGCTAGATGGCGACAGCACACAGGTAGTGGCTCAGTCATGTCCCATACCTGTCACCACTTCATTTAAATATCTGGGGATCCAGGTTACGTCTAACCTGCGTGATTTCGGTCGGTTGAATATTTCACCCCTGCTTCAGAGGTTTAGAGAGCGAGTGGGGACATGGAATGGCCTGCACATGTCGGTGGCGGGTAAAGTAAACTTGGTTAAAATGATTCTCATGCCTCAATTGCTATATTACCTACATAATACCCCAGTGGTAATACCTTTAAAAATATTTCGTATGGTTAACTCCATCTTTCGCGCTTTATTGTGGAAAAATAAGCCCCCAAGAATAAAGTTTGAACATCTTCAGAGGCCCAAAGACGATGGCGGATTGGCATTGCCCAACCCGTGGTTGTACTACCTTGCCGCTTAGCTACAGCACCTAGTAGGGTGCTTTGGGACAGAGCCGGCTGGCTCCTCCCAGGCACTCATGCTACACACGGTAGGCGCAGGCCCCATCCCCATGGCACTGGAATCCCTGGCATTTGCCAGGCCCAACAAAAAGTACCCTACATACAACCTAATACAGAAGGTTTGGAACAAGTGCAAATACTTACAGCAGGCTGAGGGGTATACTGTATATAGTCCCCTGTGGCATAATGATACTTACACAGAACTAGCTAAACTACAGGACGGGGCCAGATGGATAGTGCATGGAGTCACAAATGTTAAACAGGTTTTTAGGAATGGTGTTCTGAGGACGTTTGAGGATCTGCAGGCGGAATTTAGCCTGCCCTCCTCAATGGTCTCCCAATACCTTCAGCTGCAACACGCAGTTCGAGCACAGAGCAGGTCAAATGAGTGGCGCTTGTCACCTACTCCGGTGTTTAGTAGAAAGATGTTTGCCAGCACACCATGGAGCGACACAGATAGCGTCCAAAAAGAGTGGTTTATTGCATGATCACAAGGGAATAGTGCAACGTTTCGGAGCCGCGCAGGGCCCCTTCGTCAGGCATGTGATTGACATCATCAGAGATGCTGAAACCTCGAAAGGATTCATCTTGCAAAGCTACACTGCACTCTTACAATACTTCCTGGGGCAACACCCCCTGAAAGTGAGAGAAAAATGGGAGAGGGATGTGGGACAAATGGACGGTGAGGAATGGGAAGAGATATTTCAGGTGGTGTCTGTTCTCTAAATGTGGCCCAAAGGCTTACCCAACTTTACATTATTTTGAGGGTGTACTATACACCGCACAGACTAAGGTTGATGGGCTTACAATCTGAGGATACGTGCACCAGATGTCGTCGAGACCATGGGGATCTTATACACCTTCTGTGGCGCTGCCCCAAATTACATTTATACTGGAATGAAGTGGTAAACCTGATTAATTCTGTATTTGTGCTGTCATTACCGGTTGATCCCAAAGTGTGCCTCTTGGGGGTGGTGGAGGAATTTGTGTTGGCAGTTCACACCAGGGAGGCGGTAAATAGGGTACTATTCCAAGCCAGAAGGTTGATCATGCTTTATTGGAAATCTGAGACACCCCCGACCTCGAGGGAATGGATAGGTAAAATAGGGGAAATGCTGCGCATGGAGAAACTTATATACCAGCATAAGGGGAGTACTAGGAAATATGAAAATCTCTGGGCCCCGTGGCTGGACACACCGGGGCTCGCCCCGGTGGATCTGGTCATGGACAGGCTGCTTGGATAATGGAGGGATAAAGTAAATGATTGTATTGGCAATACTGTAAGAATAAAGTGAAGATGTGCCTTGTTATCATATGCAATAGTGTGCGTTTAAACAACAGGAAGTGTTACCTGCTGGTTTGTTATTGTTGGATGTATACCACCTTTTTGATCAATAAAAACCTTTTTGTTGGTAAAAAAAAAAAAAGAAAACTGACCACGCTTTGCTCTCCTGTTTAGTGTGGTCAGTTTTTAATAGGAAACCAGAGGGACTGACAGGGACACCAGGGATTACACACAAAGGAAGCAATAAGAGAACAGGAAACTTTTTCATACAAGTACATGGTACAGAAATCACATATCAGGAATATGAAAGTTTGGGGTAAAACACTTTAAAAGAGAGGCATGGGGTTACGTTTTTTCCAGAATCACACTTACCTAGTGGAAGCTGCATCTGTTCCCCGCTGATTGCTCCGTTCTCACAATCCCTGAGCAGAGAGCTGGTGACTGTCAGCTCTGTCCCCTCCCTGCTCACTGGAGCGTTGGGCTGTGGAGGGGGCAGGAGCGCTTGGAGAGACTGAGCGGTTGCCAGTCCAGGCATGTGGGCAGATGCCGACTTCATTGTCATGGTTTTGCTTGGCCCGGTTCAGCCAGCTGTCTGCTGAAAACAGGTCACAGGAGTGCAGAACGAACTGCATTCCTGTGATCCACAGAGAAGTACAACAAAATGAGCTTTGGCTGTTCTTCTCCTTTAACAGTCCTCATTTTTCATGTGGTGGCTGCACTTCTTTTCTCCCTTTAGGTTTCACCTGATGATCCTGCCAGTAACACACTTCCTGCCATAGGGTGACAACACTTGCTCAATGTACTGTTTCTATAAGCAGGCTTGTCACCCTGGTTTAGGACTACAAAACAATCCCCCTCTCCAAAACATGTGGGAGGGGGAAGGGTTCTGTAGTCCTCAGAGATGGCTGGTAATAACAATAACGGATAAGAGTCAGTGCAGGAAGAGAGCTCAGGAAGTTATTGGCTCACCAGTTTTCTGGCAGATCAACAATTATTTGTTTAACTTTTGGAACAGATAAAAAAACGCTTTCAAAGGGGATATTTAGGAGGCCAAAATTAAAAGAGAAGTTCATGGTTAGCTTTTACATATTCTTAAACTTTCAGTAAACACAGTACACTTTCCTTAAAACATCCTTTAGGTCTACCAACAATTGGGTAGTTTGGCAGCCTACCTAAACTATTTAAAGCGGAACTTTACCCATAACAACTCGATAAAAAATAACGTTCTTTAGCACGGAACATACATTCCACATTAATAATTATGCTACCAGGATTAATGTGTGCTGTAAATTGCCTCCGGTATTGTACCCGTTTCTTCTTGCTGGAGGCTGTAGTTTTTCTCAAGCCCAAAGCCCCTGAACAGCAGTAAGACCCCTTTCACACCACACCACCCATAGCTTCAGCGGTAAAACGCCGCTATTTTTAGCTGAGTTTTACCGTCAGATTTGCGGAGCATTTCGGCCACTAGCGGGGCGCTTTTACCCCCGCTAGCGGCCGAGAAAGGGTTAAAACCCCCAGCAAAACGCTGCGTTTTGCCGGCGGTATTACAGCGCTGCCCCATTGATTTCAATGGGGAGCATCGGTGGAGGAGCGGTGAGTTCACCGCTCCTCCACCGCTCCAAAAGAAGCTGCTGGCAGGACTTTTTGTGGCGCCCTGCCAGCGCACCGCTGCAGTGTGAAAGCAGACAATGGAGCAGCAGTTTGAGGGCGGATTGCAGGCGCTATTTCTAACACTATAGCGCCTGCAAAACGCCCTCGGTGTAAAAGAGGTCTAAATCATAAAGCAGAACTAAACCCATCAATTTACCGGTTTCAAAAAACAGTTACGTTCCTGGAATGTTGGAAATGCAACTGGTCACCTTTAGCAAATAAACAGTGAAAAAAATACTGTGCTACTTCAAAACATCTGATAAAATAAAAAATGAAAACAATAGAAATACAAAAAAAAAAAATCAACAAGCAGCCGCTAGACGTGAGATGCAGATTGGATAGAATAAGGAAAAAATGTAGCAGTGCTAATACCTATATCAATATAGATATAACCTTTAAAAAACAGAATATCAACCAAATATAAAGTGATGAATGGTTATGCCCAGAGGCATAACAAAGTTGATAAAAAAAAGTCCCAAAAACATATCATATGCGATTATAAAATGAACACATCCACAATAATGATAGTCCATAGAAACAGGTGTGCATAAATAATTTGTATTCAGTGACAAATTCCTCCACCGCAAACAATGTGCCAACACCACACAAAATGCGCGCTTACCACAAGGCAAGCCAGATGAGCTTGTGGCCAATTACCCAGCCAGGGCATTTATCCGGGGGGGGTTTGGAAACGGTACCTCCAAATGGTCGGTATGATGAAAAATATATATGTCTAGCAGATACCCAGGATACCCCGATCAAACAGGACTCAAAAGGAGTGGTCGAATGTTACCCAGAATAAAAAAAAAGGAACTCACCATAGCGTAAATCCGGTAAAGTACCATTTAATAAAACTTAAAAATAAACTTACAGCAATAAATGTTAAAAATAGCCGGCCGGCTGTGCGAACGCCCGCCCGCTTAGACAGATACACGCAATGACGTCAGCACGTCAACTCCTTTAGGGAGTTTATTTTATTATAGCAAAAAAGTAAAAAAAGATAGTGTTTTTTTTTTTCAAACTTGTCGCTCTTCTTTTGTTTATAGCGCAAGAAAATAAAAAAATAAAAAACGCAGAGGCGATCAAGTGCCTCCAAAAGAAAGCTCCATTTGTGGGAAAAAAAAGGACCTCAATTTTGTTTGGGTACAGCGGCGCACGACCGCGGAACTGTCAGTTAAAGCGACAGTCCCGTATCGAAAAAAACGGCCTGGTCATTGAGCAGCCAAATTTTACGGGACTGAAGTGGTTAAACCGTGACATTTATATAAAAATATTTGCACTTCTATTCTCCTACTAAGGAGAGAAGTGAATTAACTACTTTTGTACAACCGCCCTGTCGGTATTTTGTTACTCGATCAGTGCCGCAGGCTCTAGCAGGCAGTGCCGATCAGTGTATTCTGATGGCGAGGAAGTCTCCCTGCCATGGGAATACAATAGCTCAGCGGAAGGATTCTTCCATCCACATCAAGTGTGTGAATGGGGGAATTGATTCAGTTTTTTGTGTTCATCTCCTTGGTTGAAAAAAAAAAATGGACTTGTGTATGGTCTGCTTAAAAAAAAAAATAAAAAAAAAAAAAAAATCGACAAAATTATAGTTAAAAAGCAAAATAAAGGTAAAGATAATAAATTACCTATTTGAGAGGAGCCATTCATAAATGTGTTTTTATTTGTATCAAGACATTCCTGTGACGCGTTACCAAGTGTAAAGCTATAAAGACACTCAGTTACAAGAGTCACAGAAATCTCCTCATAGTAAATAAAAACATAATTTAGGAATGGTCCCTCTCATGCACACATACACAAACTAAATAACCTGTTCTAACTTTTACAGAGACGGCAGAGCTGTGACAGAAAAAGCAGGACATAATCCTCCTGGTTCCTCCTCACATAGTGACCATTTCCCTCTTCTCTCCCTGCTATGGCCTCCTCTGAGGTGGAGAAGCAGGAAGTGTGATGATACACAAACTGCCAGTCAGGGGATTACCTCAACACCTTACTATACTGGCCATTTGTAGTATTGACTTCTTTGAGCTGTGATTAGAAGCAGAGACCATCATCTCCACTCATCACAGCTAATTTTACTGCTGCACAGTGGATAAAAGTGGGGATAGTCTCTATTGCAGTGTATGTCAGTATAATAACAAGACAGGTCTTGCCAGCTACTGATTGTTAGTCCGGACAAAGAGCTGTCTTCTACCGCTTGGCCTCTGTGGCCAAACAGATTGATGGCCGGGATTAAAGCAAAAGGTAGTTCAATAAAATACTGACACAAGGGGGTGATCCTTTTTCCAACTCAGTGATTCTGGTTTTGGTTTTGTTTTTTTGTTTTCTGCCATGTTAGTGTTATATGTTTCACTTGGCTGTTATAAGTTGCACTGAGTAAATACACAAAATTAAATATACGCTGTGCTGGAATGGCTATGCACTAGATAATCTGTATCTTAATCTATAGTTATAGATCCACAAGAATATAACAATATGCATAAAATAGTAAACATACAACTGGTGTAAAGTGCAAGTGCAAAATCTAGCAAAAACAAATAATGTGCACAAAATCTGTAAACGCACAACTAAAACGCATAAATATAAAGTGCATAAGTGCCAAAAAAAAACTCTGTGAGGTTATATGGACCCTTTAGAGTTACAAGGTGCCATGCACAATAACACAAAAATACAGGCTGCAAAGCAACAAAATGTGATAAATTTAAAAAGGTGGGCATTTTCTTCACTATACCCACTGTAGGTGCAGCGTGTGGGTGTTAAAACCCACACTTTTGCAGGCCCCCTTTTTTTTACAGTGATGGCAACAGGTTAAAGCATATTTCTGTAAAGACAAACGATAGATAACAGTTATTTGTTTTGGCATAAAGTGGGCATGGCTTACAGCAAGATATCCATTTCAATCACTTTAACCACTTACAGACTGCCGCACGCCGATATAAGTCCTAAGTTTGAAGAGGAATATAGTTGTTATGGCAGCAGCTAGCTGCCATAACCCCAGTATCCTCTTCTTCGGCCGGCGGTCTGCTTTCCGATAAGAGTGGTCTCTGCAGCGGATTCGCCGTATAGTCACTTTTATCGGCAGCGGGAGAGGGCCTCCCGTCGCACTCCGGTGCCCTCCACCCCTTACCTGGGCCGTTGGCAGCGGCAGAGGTGATAGGATGTTACCCCTTGCTGGGTATTGAGACGAGTGAGGGGGAAGATGGCCCCCCACCCACCTCCATAACATTGGCCAAAAAAATGTTTTTTGTCATTTTAGTGTAAATGAGATCTGAGGTCTTGTTGACCCCCAGATCTCATATTTAAGAGGTCCTGTCATGCTTTGTTTTTATTACAAGGGATATTTACATTCTTTGTAATAGGAATAAAAAAGAGACACACGTTTTTTTATTTTCTTTTTTAAAAGTGTAAAAACAAAAAAGGCAAAATAAATAAGAAAAACTTTTTTTTTTTTTAAATGCACCCTGTCCCACGGAGCTCGCGTGCAGAAGCGAATGCATACGTGAGTAGCACCCGCATATGAAAACGGTGTTCAAACTACACATGTGAGGTATCACCGCGATCAGTAGAGTAAGAGCAACAATTCTAGCCCTAGACCTCCTCTGTAACTCAAAACATACAATTTGTAGAATTTTTTAAACATCACCTATGGAGATTTTTAAGGGTATAAGTTTGTCGCCATTCCACCAACGGGCGCAATTATGAAGCGTGACATGTTGGGTATCAATTTGCTCGGCATAACATTATCTTTCACAATCTAAAAAAAAATAAAAAAATTGGGCTAACTTTAGTGTTGTCTTATTTTGTTATTCAAATAAGTGTATTTTTTCCAAAAAAAGTGCGCTTGTAAGACGGCTGCACAAAAACGGTGTGACAGAAAGTATTGCAACGAACGCCATTTTATTCTCTAGGGTGTTAGAAAATAATGTTTGGGGGTTCCAAGTAATTTTTACTTTTTTTTTTTTAATAGTTTTAATTAGTAATTTTTAACCACCTGATTACTGTGCACTTAAACCCCCCTCGTGACCAGACCAATTTTCAGCTTTTGGCGCTGATGCACTTTGAATGACAATTGCACGGTCATACAACACTGTACCCAAATGAAATTTTTATAATTTTTTTTCCCACAAATAGAGCTTTCTTTTGGTGGTATTTAATCACAGCTGGGGTTTTTATTTTTTGCTAAACAATCAAAAAAAGATGGAAAATTAAAAATAAAAATCATGTTTAATAGTTTGTTATAAAATTTTGCAAACAGGTCATTTTTCTGCTTCATTGATATGCGCTGATGAGGCGGCACAGGTGGGCACTGATAGGCTGCACTGGTGGGGACAGATAAGTCGGTACTGATGGGGACAGCAAAGATGGCACTGATGGGCGGCACCGATGGGCACTGATGAAAAAGGGTTAAAATAGGCATACACCGCTTCTTCACCGTTTCAAAGATGCTGCTTGCAGGAGTTTTTTTTTCTTAACGTCCTGCAAGCGCACCGCTGCAGTGTGAAAGCCGAGACACAGCAGCGGCTGTTTCAGGGTGCTTTGCAGGTGCTATTTTTAGCGCTGTAGCGCCTGCAAAGCGCTCCAGTGTGAAAGGGGCCTTAGGATATGATGTGACAGGAGGGAAGGAGCGACACATCATCCTCGCCTAGGCGAGAATGTCAGTGGGAGAGGTCGGACAAAAAATAAAAATAAAAACTGGAGATTTATATTGTGGAGAGGAGAGGAAAAGTGGACCCCAGTTTGGAATGGAGTAGGGAAGACAACTCCTGTCAGGATTCTACTGCTATCCAAGGCTTTGTTAGAGATTTCCATTGGGCTGCTGACAGTAATTTCAGACAGGAAATCTACAACAAAGATACAGACAGAATGACAGCCGTTTTATCCGGCCACTACCCTACTAAAGTATTTTTATTTCCACCTGTGTTGCTGTTGGAGATTTCTCTCCATTTCCTGTTTGCTAAAATGTTGTCACTAGGACAGGAAGTGAGGGAAAATCTCTCTAACGAAAACCTGGATAGAAGTAAAATCCTGACAGGGGTTTGAATCTTTCCCTGCTCTTTCCAAAACAGAGATATATACGTTTTGGCTGGACATACACTGTAAGTGAATTCAGTTTTTGGCCCTGCCACATAAATTGGCATTTACTCAGAAATCCCTTCCTTTTTTTGGTGTGGCTTTATTGCAGCCATGCAAACATGTATTACCCACAGACTGTACTTACCAAGCAAACTGCCAGAAAGATTAACTGGCAATATGGCAAGCATGACCAAGACATTGCCAACAACCAGGAAGCATATGAGGTGGCGTTGGAAAGACAAGTAGTGACAAGCATCTTCCCCGCACCGCTCATAGATGTCTTCTTCACTATGGTGAGAGGAAGGAAATTACATGTTTTAAACACGCTGAAAGGAAACAAATGTGTTTTCAGTACATACATATTTTCCATATTCATTGTTACCTTAAAGTAGCTGTGAAGACAAGTCAACTCATACAGGTATTCTAATAGGCATTAATATACCTTTAAATAATATATACAGTATCTCACAAAAGTGCCTTTACACGCACATGAACAAAGCAAGGTCCATATAGACATGGATGAGTTTGGGGTAGAGGAACTTGGCTGGCCTGCACAGAGTCCTGACCACAACCTGATAGAACACCTTTGGGATGAATTAGAGTGGAGACTGCAAGCCAGGCCTTCTCGTCCAACATCAGTGCCCGACCTCCCAAATGCGCCTCTGAAAGAATAGTCAAACATTCCCATAGACACACTTCTATACCTTGTGGACAGCCTTCCCAGAAGAGTTGAAGCTGTTATATCTGCAAAGGTTGGGCCAACTCAATATTGAACCCTACAGACTAAGACTGGGATGCCATTAAAGTTCATGTGCGTGTAAAGGCCGGCTCCCCAATACTTTTGTGTGTGTGTGTGTGTGTGTATAATATATACACACACACACACACACACACACACAAACACACACACACAGGATGAGAAAGGACGCAAACTGACCACACTAGCACAGATCAGCTTCCATGCATAGAGTGGTCAACCCGGGAGTGGGGAAATGGCAGGATTAACTGGGTATAACAGAAGGAGCACAATTAGAAGGTTTTCTCTGAAATCGCCCCCGAAGTCGGGACTGACATGCAGGAATGAAATTGTGCAAGTTCAGCTGAACTCGCACAATTTCATTCCCGCAATCAGTGTGAACCAAGGCTAAAGCCCATTTCCAGTCATGCCAGTGCGATACAACGCTTCCTTACCGCCTTCAGAGACCAGCATTAGTGTGAGCAAGCCCTTAGATGCTTTTTATACATGCTCAAGTTCGACATTCGTTTTCCCTCACCAGCGCTGCTTTGAGAGTCGCGATTAGTGGATCTGGCACTGCAGTGGACTGGTCATGTCTTTCTCTCCTCTGCAGTCCAATGAGGACCCCACCACTGGACAATCAATCGGAAGTGTCCACTTAATCCAAGCAATTAGGTTCCCTGAAGAAGGACCCGACTTCCCTGAAGAAGGACCCGACTTCCCTGAAGAAGGACCCGACTTCTCCGAAATAAAATAGAAGACTCAGGAGCCAGAGCATCATGTGACCATGGATTCAGGTGTGTAATATTTGGGAATTTAGAACATTTTATTGAAAAACTAACTGCGATTTGTTAGCGGACAGGATAATGCCAAGTGACCAGGGATTTGTTTTCATTGCCTCCACGGCTCTTTAACTTACCTCATGGTAAACGGGGCCGATAGCCAGGAACAGAAGCCCTAAAAAAAAAAAAAAAAAAAAAAAAAAGTACCAGGTCTATTATCAGTAAGTGACAGACATAAAAACAAAAAGGAAAACATACCATACTATAGAGCGAAGCGTTACACTAGTCATACATGGTTAGAATTTTGTTTGAAAGCGGACATTTTCAAATTTCAATTTTCTTTTTACAATTGTAGTGGCAGAAAAAAAAATGAAGGTGAATGATGGAAAAAAAATGTCTAGTTTCTTATCTGAAATAAGGTTCTGTGAATGTGGTTTTCATTTTGGAAAATTTGTACTTGCAGTATTGCGCAAGTGCTAGATAAAGTTTGATTCAAAAGTAAGACTTGTGTTCACAAACATTCGCTCAATTTAGATCTGGTATGTGGTAGGGTCACAAGCATAAACATCGCATCACTCCCGCGCATCCAATAATTGAATGTTAAAAATTTTAATATTTGTATGGAAATCAAATTACATTTTTATTAATGAAAGTTGTTAAAGAGGTAGTTAACCTGCAGTTGGTTTAAAAAAAAAAAAATTTTGAAAAAATATCATAATGTGCTACTATGCATCACATAGTAGCACACTATGAGAAACTTACCTTAGAACAAAGCCCTCCAGCTCCGTGCTGGCACTGTTGAGGGGGCTGACATCTTCCCCCGGTCTTCCTTATGGGTTCGTGGCCTCCGGCTACATGAGTGGGCGGGGCCGCGATGACGTCACTCCCACACATGTGTGGGGGAGCCGCTGTTTACGGCATGGGCTCTGAAGGTCCGGAACTGCACTCTGAATGTCTCCTAAACAGTGCAAGTTTAGGAGATATACACAGTACCTACAGGTGAGCCGTATTAAAAGGATTACCTGTAGGTATAAGTTGTGTAATGCCTCGTACACGCGGTCGGACTTTCCAATGTAAAATGTGCAATCGGGGCTTGATGTCGGAAATTCTGACAGTGTGTAGGCTCCATCGGACAGTTACCCATCGGAATTTACATTGCACAAAATTTGAGATCTGGTTCTCAAATTTTCCGACAACAAAATCCGTTCGCGTAAATTCCGATCGTGTGAACACAATTCCGACGCACAAAGTGCCACGTATGCTCAGAACAAAGCAGAAGAGCCGCATTGGCTATTGAACTTAATTTTTCTCGGCTCGTCATAAGCATTGTACATCACCGCGTTCTTGACGTTCGGAATTTCCGACAAGATTTGTGTGACCGTGTGTATGCAAGACAAGTTTGAGACGACAGCCGTTGGAAAAAATCCATGGATTTTGTTGTCGGAATGTCCGATCAATGTCCGATTGTGTGTACGTGGCATTACAGAGTTTACTACTATGTCACTAATGGTACCACTCACAAACTATTATTTTTAATTTAAGTCTTAAAGAAATTCTAAAAAAAAAAAAAAAAAAAAAAAAAAAAAAAAGTCTTAAAGAAATTCTACCTGTATTTGGTTACCCTTAGGATGGCCACAGAAAGACAGAAGATTCACCAAGAACAACTGTCAGAAATCGGGGCATCCACAACATATCTGTGCACCAACAAAATACTTACCTTGTTCATGCTTCCGAACAGCACTCTTTTTAGTAGAAATGGTCTCCCAGGGAAACGGACATTCTTTGGAGTGACACTCTCCTGGGTCCACCACAGCTCATTGGTTTTTCCTGCTGACCTCCACCCATTACAATAGACAATGATGACATAGAGTTTATGAGGAGGAACCCCCTGAGAGATGTGGAGGACCAAGAAGATTGACACTCCCAGGAGTTTTGACTTCCCTGTAGACTTTAGGGACTCAGCAACAGAGCAGTGTTCAGTGGCATGGGCAGTGGGAAAGGTAAGTATCTTGTTTCTTCCTTAAGGTATGTGCTTGCTTGAGAGGCAATACAGTACTTATGTGACTAAGCCGTTTTAAATAAAAGGACAGTCCTGTCTTTTCCGCTAGCTCTAACAGTGACATCATGCCCTAGAAAGGTCTACATGTCTTGATCATTGATAAATTGACCCACTGGCAGGACATTGGGCTATGTGTGGTGCTCTTAGGGCTCATTCACACGTGTGTTGATTATGACGAATGACGCAATGCTCATTAACATGTCTATGGCATTTATGACGCCTTTCCGTTGTGTCTACGAAGCTTTAAAAACGCTTGATAAATGCCCACGGAAGCACTGCTTAAAGCACTGAGTAAAATGATCTAATTTGATATTTTGAATTAGGATATATTACAATAATTATATCAAATGAAAAACAGCAGCCATGTAATCATATGTACTATTAATCTCCTGCTCCCAAAAGGACAGTTTGTCTAAGTATAATACCCGCTTGGTGACTTGTTGCCACATCTGGCTTTTTTTTTTTTTTTTTTTTGCATGTGTCACAATGGCTCAGATACTTTGGGTCATATAATTCTGGGTGCTGTTCTACCTCTTCTATGAGTACTGATACATTAAAACCGCCTTCATGACACTTACTGACACTGTCCCTTCCATGTACCAACACTTGCTGATGAGTTCTTTTGCTGACATAAAAAGCTTTACCACTAACAATAATGGGATACATGTTGCTTTCTGGGATACAGAAGCCTCCATTGTCACTCCTTCAATGCCCAGCTAACACTTCACTAACACACCATAAAATGCTCTAGGTGCAGTTATAGAGAATCACCATTGAAATCAATGGAAGCGGTTGCCAAGCATCAATGCCTCATGAAAGTGACCTGCTGCTTAACCTTTTCCTGCCCGTGCTATAGCTGAAAGACTACTACAGCGTGGGCTCACATTGCTGGGAGGGGAGTCTATTGACGTCATCCTGTAATCACGCTTCCCGCATGCCCCCTGCAGCATGCATCAGCAGGGATCTGTGATCACTGTGTCTTTGGGACACAGCTGATCACAGATCAAGGTAAAGAGCCAGTCACAGCGGCTCTTTACCATGTGTCCAAGAACAGCTGATCACAGTGTATACAGTATTACTGGTTATAGGCAGTTTGGCAGTGTAGATCTACATAGATAATCAGGGCACTGACCATCAGTGTCCTGATTATCAGTGCAGCCCCAACAGTGCCCATAAGTGCTGCCAATCAGTGCCCATCAGTGATGCCTGCCAGTGCCACCTCATCAGCGCACATCAGTAGAGAAAAATTACTTACCGGTATTTCGAAAATTTCAGAACAGAAACTAGAAAAAAACTTTGTTTCAAAATGGTCGGTCTTTTTTTTTTTTTGTTTGTTTAGCAAAAAATAAACCCAGTGGGGATTAAATACCACCAAAAGAAAGCTCTATCAGTCTAAAAAAATAAAATAAAAAAATATGATAAAAATCTTGTTTGGATACAGTGCTGCATGGCCATGCAATTGTCATTCAAAGTGCGACAACGATGAATGCTGAAAATTGGCATCGGCAGGAAGGGGGTGAAAGTGCCCAGTAGGCAAGTGGTAATTATTAATACAACGCTAGTGCTCCTGTGTGTACAGAACTGTAGGCTACCATTGTAATATTCATGGAAGGCATTGAGAAGCAGATATGAGGCTTTAAAAATGCTGAATAAATGCAGCATAAACACATGGTATTGACACGTGTGAAAAAACCCTTAGAGCTGATGAAAGACAGCTGCAGCATCACAGAAATGCTGCAGCTTTGAGGCAAGTACGTATGTTTGTTTGTTTGTTTGTTTTATTCATTCACCCAAAACTTCTTTTTGAAAACATCTTATTTGAGGACCAATAAAAGGAAAACTCCACTCCAACTCCTTATTTAACATATAAAGATGAAGAGAGGCTAGCTCCTTTCAAAAATGCTAGCTGCCTGTCCATTATGTTGATTCACTGCCTTCAATACCTTTTGAGTCAAAGACCCAGAACCAACTACAAAAAAAAATAAAAAAAATAAAAAAAGAAAACCCAGAACTGTGAAAAAAAAAAAAAAATAGACCCATAACTAAGTATGCACATGAGAAAAGAGGGACGGACATTCGTCCTTGTTACAATGACACTTTGTCATGCTTGTCTAATATTATTAGCTGTATATATGACCCAAGTGGACTATGGCTTTTATTTTTAAATGTTTGAAATGGTTGACAGGTTCACTTTAAAAGTGGTGACTGAAAACTTCTGTACCTCTAACATAATCCCTGAGGGCTGAAGGTAATTAGAAGAGGAACGTATACACTTACATACCTTATCTCTTATCAAATCCTCATCATTTAAAGGTGAGATCGCTTCATATGAACTGTTTGCAGGAAAAAAAAAAAAACACATGTTTAGTTTGTGATGTTTCTGTATTATCACCACCCAATATTTAAAGTGATAGTAAACAATATATATATATATATATATATATATATATATATATATATATATATATATATAATTTTTTTTTTTTTAAATAACAAGCAAGTCATACTTACCTGCTCCTTGCAATGGCACAGAGCAGCTCTGATCCTCCTCTTCTGGGGCCCCTCCGCCAGCACTCCTGGCTCTTTCCCACCGCCGAGTGTCTCCATAGCAAGCCCCTTCCTATGGGGGCACTCATGCGGGATCGCTCCTGAGTCACACAGAGGATGACTTGGCCCCGCCCCCGCTGCTGTCTCTGAGCCAATAAGGAAGGAGAGAGCCAAGGCTCTCGTGCACATCGCTGCATCGAAATCTGGCTCAGGTAAGTATAAGAAGGGTTGAAAGGGGGGGGGGGCTGCACTCACACTTTTCCCTTAAAGCAGAGAATGTGTTAAAGGTAAAAATTAAAAAAAAAGGTCAGCCTTCACAACCACTTTAAACTGGTTGGATTATTTTTTTTGTGCAAAGTGTATCCAAAGCATTTTTCCATTTTTAAAAAAGAGTGAGAGAGGTTTCTGTCACATTGAAGAGTGTACTTTCACTTCCTGTTCCTTGGACACAACAGGAAGTAAGAGGAGAGCTCTGCAAAGCCAGGGAAATCCTCTCACACAGTTGTCACTGTAACAAATGTTCCCCTTGCAACATTTCCCACTATTTCTGATCTGATGGCAACTCTCAATTTGTGATTGTTTTATTTTCCATGCCAGTGATAATGGACAGACAGCAAAAAACACCTGACAGGGGTTTTAGTCCTTCCCAGCTAAGGCTGTATTTATCATAATGGTTTTCATGGCTGTGTCTAGGGCAGCAGGGTGGGAAGCGGCAGCCTTTTAACTATTTTTCCTATTTTTTTTCTATTTTAATTTCCCTCTTTTGGCCACCGCTGGGTATTTGTAGCTATATTCAGCAAGAGCATTGTAAGGGAAAGGAGGTGCAGGAGGTGTCAAGAGAAGTTAGAAGACTCACTACCGTTAACAAAACATGAAACCACCTCTCTTATCGTCATTTTGGAGCTGTGCACAGGTAGCTTTATATATCCAGCAGACCACGTGCTGCCCCAAAAAGCTCATACCAGTGGTGTTTTTGTTTGGGTTAATATGTGCCCACGCACCCCCTGACATTGGTTAACAATTAGTGTAACAGTTCATGTTAAAGTATTGCTTGCTGGCTTTGTCAGCTGAAAAATCTGAATCAAGCAGTAGTAGTGGCCTTTACTTTAAGGCCTCATGCACACTGGACGTTATAGTAACGTTATAAAAACGCCAGTAGCTTTGCAGTGAGTTTTACTAAATTTTTGCAATAGTGTTTTTTAGCATTAGCTAAGAGTCTGAAGCCGAAAAAAATGCAGCTGTAAAAAAATGTACAGTGTGCATGAGGCCTTATACATCCCATGCTTCGTGTTTCACAACCCAAACTAGTATTTCAGTCATATTTTTTTTTTTTCAGTGGTATTTTCATATATTTTATGTTATTGTTGCACTACTCTTTTTTTTTTTTGCAATTGTGACACCAATTCTAAATAATCACATGACACACGATCACACATCACATGATCTCCCTTCTGTTACCATAGCTCATTACAGGAAATGTAAAGCAGTTTTGCATATACTTTTTTTATCCTTTTCACTAAAAAATAAACAGTATTAAAAAAAAAAAAAAAAAACCTCAACAGAGCAGTGATTCCGCCACCCTCCTCCATTGGAAGGTTCACGTTTTACCCTGAGACCAAGCACATGAATGGAAAAAAAAAAAAAAAAAAAAAAAAATCCTACTATATTTTCTCTTTGTCTTTAAATTCTGTCATATCTAGTGAAAATGTATTTATACATACACTAATATATATATATATATATATATATATATATATATATATATATTATTTATTTATATATTAGAGCTGCACGATTCTGGCCAAAATGAGAATCACAATTTTTTTGCTTAGAATAAAAAGATCACTATTCTGGCGACGTAAAATCTTTCACATTATACAAAAAAAAAAAATGGGCTAACTTTACTGGTTAGTGTTTTTTTTTTAAATCATTAAAGATTTTTTTCAAAAAAAATTGCATTTGAAAGACCGCTACGCAAGTACAGTGCGACATAAAATATTGCAACAACCACCATTTTATTTTCCATGGTGTCTACTAAAAAAATATATATAATATTTGGGGGTTCCAAGTTATTTTCTAGCAAAAAAAAAAAATTTATTTTAACTTTAAACCAACAAATGTCAGAAAGGGGTTTAGTTTTTTCACTTACACACAAAGTCTATTCCATTGAAAATTGTTACCATGTTTATACTCAAAGAGGTGGTCCACCCGATTATTATTTTTTTTTTTTTAAAGTCAGCAGCTACAAATACTGCAGCTGCTGACTTTTAATAAATGGACACTTACCTGTTCCAGGTTCCAGCGATGTCGGCAGAAGATCGCTCGTCTCTCGCCTGCCCCCGCCGCCATCCTCTGTCAGGGAATCAGGAAGTGAAGCTTGCGCCTTCACTGCCCGGTTCCCCGCTGCGCGTCTTTATTGGTCCCTGTTGTGTCCTGGGAACTGTGCGTTTCCCAAGACACAACGGGAACCCTCGGATATGGGCGGGCATCCTCGGATAGGGGCGGGGCAGCTAGTCCCGGAAGTGGGTGCAGATACCTGTATTATACAGGTATCTGCACCCCCCTCCTCCCTGAAAGGTGCCAAATTGTGGCACCGGAGGGGGGGGAGGAATCCGATAAGCGGAAGTTCCACTTTAGGGTGGAGCTCCGCTTTAAGTTCAACTGATAAAGAATGTTTTGACTCTTGGCAAACTGCCCAGTTTTTTTCTTTTGAGGGCTGTGGCTTCAGAAGAGCAGAGATAATTCTTTGAATTGAAAGAATTGTGAAACACTTTAGTCAAGATCGCGATAACGATTCTTGACGATTAATTGTGCAGCTCTAATATATATATATATATATATATATATATATATATATATATATATATATATATACACACACACATACACATACACACACACACACATACATATACATACATATACACACACATATACATATACACACACATGCATACATATACACAGCACAAGGGAGGAGGAAAAATATATTTAATCCCCTGCTGATTTTGTACATTTGCCCACAGACAAAGAAAATGATCAGTCTATAATTTTAATGGTAGGTTTATTTTAAACAGAGAGAGACAGAATAACAACAAAAATATACAATATATACACACACACACACACACACACACACACACACACACACATTCATAATTTTAGCTTAAAAATGTAAAGTAGAACTAATGGTGGAACTTATTTTCCATTTTGGATAGCATATGAAAAAATAAAAACGTATAACTTTTTTTTTTTTTTTCCTTTTTGCCATCTGTGTCCTACTGGGAGGATTTCTTTTTCCTTTCCCGTCCCACAGCCAAAACAGGAAGTGAAAGGAAATCCCTGCAAAGTTGTCACCAGTACTCGTGTCCCCAATAGATTATTTCCCCTCCATTACTATGCTGGGGGCCTACTAAAAAGGTTCCTTTACTTTCACTTTTGGTAAAAATGGTTAACACAGGACAAATAAAGTGGGGGGGGGGGGGGGGGGGTCTCCTTAACAGGGGCATAAACAGCAATAAAAAACGAACATGTGTTCTAATCCCTCTTTATTCCATAAAAAAAAAAAAAAACAATTTGCCTTTAGTTATATTTAAAAAAAAAAAAAAAGAAGAAAATAACATTGACTCAAAAGCATAATGCTCTAAGAGACAGAGCCGACATACCTGTCTGCATCATATACAAGGGCCGCCCGGCCATAGTCCCAGAACTTCTTACGGATAAAAGAGAAGAGCAACAGTAACAGCTGAAACACAGAAATATACAGGTATTTGCCAATTTGTATGACTGATTTTAAAGAGCAGACTTTAGAATATCTATCTCATACCAGAAATGACCACATTGTGCCCAACCATCCAATCTACAAATATCATTACACTCTCCGGTGTGATAATAAGGCCTCTTTCACACTTGTGTGACCTGAAAGTCACGTGACGAAGCAATGCCTAACTTTACATTTTATTATTTTTTTTTTCATTGAAGTGTATTTTTTCCCAAGGAAGGACCGCTGCGCAAATACAGTGTGACTTAAAATATTGCAACAATCGCCATTTTATTCCCTAGGGTCTCTGCTAAAAAATATATATAATGTTTAAGGGTTCCAAGTAATTTTCTAGCAAAAAAAAAAAAAAAAAAAAAAGTTTATTCCTTTGATGAAAAGTTACAACGTTCTCGTTATCTACCAGCGCAGACAGACAATGTGAAAAACATGGCAGGCTGCCCGTTTTTTTTTTTTCTTCTTCTTTTGACAGCTGAGTGAGCACTCTACACTTCTTACATGAATGAATCAGGAAATTCTGCATAGAGATCGGGAGGGGGTTGAATAAATTAAATCGCGCAGCTCTACAATATACAGTATATTTGTTATCTGAATTGAGCAGAACCGCCATCTGTCCCCAACTTTAACCCCTTGTTGAACTCATGTTTTCACTCGATATTGTTTAAGATCGTTTGAAACTTAATAAAAGCAGATTCAACATAAATAAAACAAACAATCTCCAATAAAGTGCACAATTACCGTCCATCCAAGTAATTGTGCACTTTATGGTTTTATTTATATTCAATTATTGTGGTTTAAATATTGCATTTTATTATATTTTCACTTCATATTAACATTATTATTATAATTTTGGGCAGCAAAAGAGGAAACCTTCAATCCTGGGGTTTCCAGAAAAGAGCAAGTAAAATGTAAGTAGTAATTTATTTTCTTTTTAAGTCATATAATGTAAATAAGAACATGTGATAAATACAAGGCAGGTGTAATCCCAATTTGACTTCAAAAGTGGAAATACGTGTTAAAGCGGAGTTCCACCCACATTTTTCACTCCTCACCATGCAGCACTAATGTGCATTCTTAAAATGAATTGGCAATTTATTTTAATTTTTTCTGTCCACTTACCTGCTTTATGCCTATATATAATTTCCCTTCCTCCTCTAGGGGGCCACGGCCGCAGACATCATTTGCGGTTTTGCATTGGCTCCTGGGAGATCTTGGTCAGCTTGGCATGGCGTCTATGGAAATTCTTGGCCAGCTTGGCATGGCACGGCTCCAGTAACATTTAACATTGGCGTCTAAGGAAAATCTTGCTCAGATTGCCATGGTTGTGCCATGCCAAGCTGACCAAAATTTCACCGCACTGCAGATGCGTGAGATCGCAGGTGCATGCTGGGTAGCCAGCATGCATGGAAGCCAGGAAGGAGGACACTGTAGCTTCAGATGCCCACACTGGAGATGGCCACTCTGTGCAGAAAATTCACAAAGTAAGAAAACAATGCTGCACAGATAGAAAACTGGGCATAGTTTACAGCATACCTTTGTTACATTGCACGAGGCATGAGCCACCCCATCAAATCATTCTCTGCAGCTATTACCTTTTGTACCACCACCCCATCCCTTCAGAATGTAAGCTCTACAAGCAGGGCCCTCCTGTACCTTTTGTATTGAACTGTACTGTAATTGTGTTGTCCCCCTATACATTGTAAAGCGCTGCATAAACTGTTGGCGCTATATAAATCGTGTATAATAATAATAATAAAAAAATATAATAATAATAATGAGTAGTCTAGGGGTATTTTTATCTTAAAAGTCATATTTCGGCCGTAAATCCGCTTTAATTCTAAACAGCTGTAGTCACATGGGCTACGAGGAAACACTGTGGGCATCTCATTTATTTAGCAACTGTGCAAAGTAAATTTTTTCAACCTGGACTGGCAGAGCTGTAATGAGATATGAGGTTTGGTAAGGGGCAGACATTGTGGCTCACTACTAAGCACAAAGCAATGTAAAACTAGATATTTTATACATTAAAGCAGAACTTCACCCACAGGGGAAGTTCCACTTGCTTGCATCCCCCCCCCCCCGGCATTTTTTGTGGGAAAGGCAATCAGAGCCGGAAGTTCGGACCCCCCCCCCCCCTTTCCCCTGCAGTCTTCTGTGACACATTACAGGTCCCAGAAGACTACAGGGCAATTAGTGGGGCGCAGCATGACTCACGCATGCGCAGCAGGAAACTGGCTGTGAAGTCACAAGGCTTCACTGTCTGTGTCCCTTACTTGAGATGCCGGTGCCTGCACCTGAAGCCGATTGAGGAATTGGCTCGGGTGAGGACATTGCAGGATCCCTGGACAGGCAAGTGTCCTTATATTAAAAGTCTGCAGCTACAGTAGGTATTTTTTTTGGCGGGGGAAAAGGAGTATAGCCAAATGAAATAAAAAATATCAAGCAGAAATTCTACACCTAACACCATATGTAGACAATGTTGTCTGGGGACAAGGACAAACACACACATAACAGATCAGCCTCAGCCTTTCAATTTCTGACTTGCTAAAAAGTTACAATATTGCAGTCTGATCACCGGAGGGGAGGAAACTAGGGAAATTCTGCTTCCTGCCTGCAGTAAAGTAATGACATCATCTCATTCTAGGCAAAAATCACAGTACTAGCGTCCAAGGCTAAATTTTTATTGATAAAAAAAAATAAAAAAAAAAAGCGATCCTGTTGCTGAACATTGTTACTTCTCAGGACTTTTTTTTTTTACACAAACTTGTAATTACTAAAAAAGGTACCTACCGCAAAACAGGCCACATCTATCACCAAAACTGTAGGGATTCCGCCAAAAGTAACTCCTTGCAGCACCGTACTCCCCGTGTTCCCATTGTAACAATACGGCTGTGTATGGTTGGAAAAGTTTCCCAAACGAAGATCACTCCACGTGGAAAAGGAGGAGGAGATGGAACCCAAAGAAGAAAAAAATTTCATGGTCTTCGGGAGGGATCTGGAGGAGAGGAAGGAAGTCAGCAACAAGCAATAACCTTATCAAAAGAACAATGCTTCTATACAAGAGGACAACTTCATCTCTATTCATCTCAGTCTCTCTATCTGGTTTCCTATTTCTCTTCCTAAATGCCTAAATTAGCAGTCCGGTGCTTTAAATTACTGATCAAAAGCAATGTAATTATATACGTTTGGTGCATGGCTACGGCCTAATGACAAACGTTATTCTTCAGATTCATTAAAGAGACCCTGGCACTAGAACATTTCAGCAATGATCTTCCCATAAGAGAACGTGCATTTAGCCCACGTTCACATTGGGGAGATTTGGCATGCGATTGGACATGTGCAATCGCATGCCAAACCAGCGGCTATTGCCGGGAATAGCACCGTCTGAATCGGTGCGACGCTGGACGATTCCCAAAAGTAGTTCCTGTACTACTTTTGGTGACTTCTGGGGGTGATTTCAATAGACACCGGTGCGTTCCTGCACAGATGTCTCTGAAATCACTCCCGAAGTTGGACTGACATGTGGGTATGAAATCAAACCGGAAAAGCGAAAGTTCCATTTTTGTGTGGAACTCCGCTTTAAGTGCACTAAGTGTAATTTCTCTCTGCTGCCTCCTTCCTCTGGTAACATGAATCGCTTCTAAAAATGTTTTTTCTGATTCCAAGACGTAAAAAGGTAACAGAGGAGGGAGCTCCAGAACAGCCTGTGATTGACAGTCTCAGTTCTGTTCCTGTGTGTAGGGAGGGGGGGGGGGTGCCCCCTCCAATCAGCTCTTCTCTAATGTCAGCTCCCCGACCCTGCTTTCTGAAAGCTCAGACAAGTGGTATAAATTCTGTATTTTAAACAGAGAAGGCTACAGATAAACAAGTAGAAATTATTTAGGAGGATTTGTTTTATCTCCGTGTATCACCTGAGGCCAGTCACTTCATTGAGTTTATGGAAGGGTTTATAACCACTTTAACCGCGTCCCGACTGCCTCACGCAGATATACTGCGGCAGAAGGGCACGTACAGGCAGAATCGCGTACCTGTACGTTGCCCTTTAAGAGACGGCCGGTGGGCGCGGTCGCCTCACGGAGAGGAAGAACGGGGAGATGCTAATGTAAACAAGCATCTTCCCGTTCTGCCTAGCGACAGTGTCACTGATCTCTGCTCCGTGTGATCGGAGCAGGGATCAGTGACGTGCCACACACAGCCACGCCCCCACAGTTAGAAACACGCCCCTAGGACACACTTAACCCCTACACTGCCACCTAGTGGTTAACCCCTTCACATCCAGTGTCATTTACACAGGAATCAGTGCATTTGTATAGCACCGATTGCTGCATAAATGAAAATGGTCCCAAAAATGTGTCAAAAATGTCTGATGTGTCCGCCATAATGTTGCAGTCACGATAAAAATCGCTGCCATTTAAAAAAAAAAAAAAAATAATAATAATAAAATGCCATAAAACTATCCCCTATTTTGTAAACGCTATAACTTTTGTGCAAACGATGAATAATCGCTTACTGCGAATTTTTTACCAAAAATATGTAGAAGAATACATATTGGCCTAAACTGAGGAAAAAAAAAAATCTTTTTTTTTTATATATTTTTTGGGGATATTTATTATAGCAAAAAAGTAAAAAATATTGCGTTTTTTTTTCAAAATTGTTGCTCTTTTTTTGTTTATAGCGCAAAAAATAAAAACCACAGGGGTGATCAAATACCACCAAAAGAAAGCTCTATTTGTGGGAAAAAAAGGAAGTCAATTTTGTTTGGGAGCCACGTCGCACGACCGCGCAATTGTCAGTTAAAGTGACGCAGTGCCGAATCGCAAAAAGTGCTCTGGTCAGGAAGGGGGTAAATTCTTCCGGGGCTGAAAGTGGTTAAAGCGGAGTTCCACCCAAAAATGGAACTTACGCTTTAAGCACTCCTTGTCCCCTTACATGCCACATTTGGCGTGTAATTTTTTTTGGGGGGGGGGAGTGGGGGCTTCGTTAGGAGGGGGACTTCCTGTCCCACTTCCTCCTTCTGCCCAGGGACCGCCAAGGCGACTCCTCCTTTCGCCTTAGGCGGCCCCTCCCTCTAGGCGATCTCCTGGGACACGTGACAGGTCCCAGGAGATCGATTCTCCACTCTGGAAGCCGAAAGCTGTCACGGCCGGGTGCCCAGAGTGGCAATGGAGGCGCCGGCGGAGAGGAGGGGGGAGGGGAGCGACACCCCCCGTTTAGATACATAGCTGGACCGTTGAACAGGTAAGTGTCTGTTTATTAAAAGTCAGCAACTACACTTTTTGTAGCTGCTGGCTTTTAATAAACAACAAAAAGCCTGGAACTCTGCTTTAACATATTTTCTGCATGTTTTTACTGGTAAACATCTCCCTTGTGCAGACATCCAAAAACCGCGAGACTACAGCTGAATGCTGTCACCTTGGAGGTGATGTCAGCAGACTCAGAGCTTCCCCTTCACTCCTCCTACACAGAAGTTATATAGGGAGGGGAGGAGAGGAGCGGAGGAGCTGGGCCAGCACAGAGCAGAGAGAAGAGGCGAGGGCTATGATATCCAATGAGGGAGGGGGTTGTGCTAGGGAATGGACTCTCCTAGGGTAGTCAAATATTCTTGAAAGTTCAAAGGCACTGTGCAAGTGAATGAATAAAATTAAATGAAGGAAAAGAAAAAAAACACAGCAAGTAAGCAATTAAAATATTAGATTTTCCGGGGCTTTTACCAATTTGCATTTTTTTTAATTGGTGAGAAATAAATAAATGTCTGTAAAAAGATCTTGCTTTTATTTTATTTTGAGAAGATAAGATAAGGATTTATTTTGTTAAGATAAGATAAGATAACATACACCCAACCCATATTTTTTCAAGAGCAGGATATGTTTTGACAACCATTTGTGATATGTAGAAATTCTTTATATATATATATATATATATATAGCACATTGATAAACAAATTGCTTGTTTCTGAACCCAGGACCCTGCATTCACTATATCTGGTCTCCCACAATACACAGAACATGGAAATGCAATTATTTTAGTAAATATATATACTTCGAAATACCTTTTCTCATCAGCAGAATATGGCAGTCTTGTGACTTCTATCAATGTCCAGCCGAGTATTGGTTAAATTGGGAGTAAACTCCCATGTATGGATTTTACCTACAGGTAAGCCCATAATAAGGCTTACCTATAGGTACTGTAAATATCTCCTAAACCTGCACCATTTAGTGCAGGGATATGCAATTAGCGGACCTCCAGCTGTTGCAGAACTACAAGTCCCATGAGGCATAGCAAGACTCTGACAGCCACAAGCATGACACCCAGAGGCATGATGGGACTTGTAGTTTTGCAACAGCTGGAGGTCCACTTATTGCATATCTCTGGTTTAGGAGATATTTACTGTACACGCAGCCGGTGATGCCACCAACACATGCACTCTAAAGGAACGGCCACCTGGGCCGTTCTTTCAGAGTCCTGTGCGGTAAACGGTGGCTCCCGTGCGCATGACGTTATTACAGCTCCGGCCACTCATAAAGTCGGAGTCTGCCAACCCAGTAGGAAGACCGGGTGAAGATGACAGCTCCTTCAGCTATGACAGCGTGCCACTGGAGGGCTTTGTTCTAAGTTAAGTTTCACATAATGTGCTAGTATGCAATGCATACTAGCACATTATAAAATTTTCCTGGCAGGTTTAAAAAAAAAAATCAACTGAGATTTACTACCGCTTTAAAGCTAGTAGGAGGATTTTTCATTCTTCTCTGACTGTCCTGTGAGGCTGCATGACCCTCTGTCTGGACAGTGCCGATTGTCCCTGTACAGGTCACATGCACTTTCTCTCCAAAAAAAAAAAAAACTGCTCTCTAGCAATACAAACCAAACTGAGAATGTGCAAAGTGCCCCCAAGGCTATCCATAGACAGTTTGGGGACCGTAAAAGAAGGGGAGGATCAGAGAAGGCAGAATCAAACAGTCTTTATACACAATGCGGGCGATTAGCCCCTTAGGTTCCACAGTTAGTATAGCAAGCATGCTTTACTGAATCTACAGACTGATTTTACTGTTGTGGGTTTAGTAACACATTAAGGTTTATTGAGGGCATTTCCACTGGAACTCTGTAATCTAACTAATCATGCAGAATTACTGTTTAAGGGCTCTTTCACACGGGCAGACCGATTGGATCCGCCTGTCAGGTTTTCAGGCACACCCAATTGGAGCCTCCAATTTCCTCTATAGAGTGGCGGGTGTCAAACGACAACAGTGGTGGAAGGAAGAAAAAAAAAAATCGGATCATCTATGACCAGCTTTAGAAATTTCCATTGTCCATAAATATCCCATACAAAGTTCTGATACAGGAGAGTAATCTCGCTATATTTGCATATAAAGAAACGTGGCGGCAGCCAGGAATCACGTGTAATGACATTGAGTAACAAGGGAGGATTCTCCCAATGACAGATAAAGGGACTGGCTGCTACATACACTTCATTGTTATATAATGTTCTCTTAACACCTTTACCTGCTTTAGGCGTCTGCAACAATCTGCATTATTTATGACAACACAAACAAATGCAAAAATATCTTCAGCAATCTGTGTGCACATACTAATGAAATGGTGAGTCCACAAAACCTGATATTTCATTTTAGTGGATGCTGGAGCGTTATAGCTAAACTGCAGGTTTGACATTAAAGGGTGGAACAAACCCCCCCCCCCCCCCCTTTTTCCTGCGATGCCCATTTTTTTCTGCTTTCACTACATCAACTTTATGGACAACAGGACAACACGTTCACTTGGTGCCTAATTTATCCTACCAATTTTCAGATGCCATTGTAACGAGATATTCCCTTTACCCGTCAGTGGTCATAATGTTGTGGCTGATCGGTGTATAGCTATTGGCCTGAGCTGAGATTTCAGTAAAATGTGGAGGAAATACAATATGGAGAAGTTTTAGAAGGAACTACATGTAGAGGTCACACTTCACTAAGTGTGCGCTACCAGTGCAAATTTAGTTTTTCCTCAGAACTGTAACGGAGTTCTGGGGGTTAATTGTACAGGTTTTACTTTGGCATCAGTCTGGCTGAGATGTACTAAGGTTCCGCCTGGTCATGGGTGCAGTAAGGCTCCAAAGACAGGCTGAGAACCAGGCCTGGTTGGACGTGTTAGGTACCAATCTTTCCCGGAGCCAATCAGTGGGCGCGTCTGGCCCCGCTGCGTAGTCTGGGAAGGGGTATTTAACCACTTCAATACCAAGGACGTCATATGATGTCCTTGACATTGAGTGGGGATATCTGAATGATGCCTATAGCTACAGGCACCATTCAGATATCAATCTTTCCAGCCGGCGATTCTGTGCACGATAAGAATGATCATAGCGGCAGTTCCGCCACTTGATCATTCTTATAGGCAACGGGAGGGGACGTCCCCCCCTCTCCCGCCTCCATCCGGTGCTTCTCCGGGCTCTCCCGTTCCATCAGGGGCCCGGAGAAAGAATCGCCCGCCGCCGGATGACGAGCATAGAGATTTCCGCCGACCAGATGGTCACCAGTCATCTCTATGACTGTCGGAGGCCAGGGCGCAACGTTATGACGTCACGCCTGGTACCCGGAAGTAAACAAAGCCGATCGCGGCTGTCAGCATGAGATCGTGAAAGATCTCATGCTTTCCAGCCTGGAGGAGAGATGTGGTGTCTTATTGACCCCACATCTCTCCATAAAGAGGACCTGTCACATACATTCCTATTACAAGGGATGTTTACATCCCTTGTAATAGGAATAAAAGTGATCCAAAACATTTTTTTATTTTTTTTTTTAAAAGTGTAAAAATAAAAAAATTAAGCAAAAAAAAACGCCCCTGTCCCCGGTAGCTCGCGCTCAGAAGCGAACGTACACGTAAGTCCCGCCCACATATGTAAACGCTGCTCAAACCACACATGTGAGGTATCGCCGCATGCGTTCGAGCGCGTGCAACAATTCTAGCACTAGACCTCATCTGTAACTCTAAACTGGTAACCTGTAAAAAAAAAATTAAAGCGTCGCCTATGGAGATTATTAAGTACCGAAGTTTGGCGCCATTCCATGATTGTGCGCAATTTTAAAGCGTGACATGTTAGGTATCTATTTACTCGGCGTAACATCATCTTTCATATCATATAAAAAAATTGGGCTAACTTTACTGTTTTTTTTTTCCCAAAAAAATAAGTTTGAAAAATTATTGCGCAAATACCGTGTGAGATAAAAAGTTGCAATGACCGCCATTTTATTCCCTAGGGTGTCTGCTAAAAAAAACAAATATAATGTTTGGGGGTTCTGAGTAATTTTCTAGCAAAAAAATTATGATTTTTACATGAAGGAGAGAAGTGCCAGAATAGGCCCGGTATTGAAGTGGTTAAGGTGCTGAAGTCACGTGTTCAGGGTTCGGCTGCGGCTTTGATTCCTGGTTCTGGTCCGTGGCAGCACCGCGAGGGGTCCCGGGCCTTGGAGCGTTTGCCGTCCCGCAAGCATGGTCAATCCGACCAGCCCCAGAGGCCCTCATGGTCTGGGGTGGGGATCCGTCTGTTCCTGAGCCTCGGAACTGGCTAGTCCGAGGCCCAGTAACTGAAGGACGATTGAAAGGCGTCCCGGTGTGCTCTCAGTATTGGAGGGACACGGCAACTCATACAAGTGACCTGAGCTGGCTGCTCAGTGAGCCTGGGAGCTGAGTTGTATGGACACTAAAGAATACAAACTTGCTGCAGTATCGCCAAGAAGGCAGAGAGATCCAGGTACTGTGGGAAAAGTTTCTACTTATCTTCAGTAACAATTAAGTCTGTGGCAGAGACTTTACAAAGTTTCCGGATCACATGTTGGCTGCTAGATCTCTGGCTAGAGGTTTATCCGGCAGTGAAGCACCCAGCTGCGAGTGGCAACTCTCTGGGTTAATTAGAGACATTCAGTGGATGTCAGCAGTTCAAAGCGCCTGAGTTTCATCACCCGTACCCTCTATTCCCATCAGAGACTGTGTTATGTTGGATGTTACTACTGCAAAATAAAAACCTTGAAAAAAGTCACTGGGTACTAACCCTGGGAACCCCTAGACAACCATAGACAAGCCACGAGGAGGTAACTGGTAAGCCCAGAAAGTTCAAGGCCGCCCCTAGGGGTTATGGCCGCTACATACACGTCATGCATAAAACAAATACAAAGCACAATGCTTGTGTGATAAGATCGTAATAGATGCAGCTATTCCCAAACTTTAACTCTTTTTAAGCACTGTGTAGTGTAAATAATATATTCCCCAACTTTGTATAAATATATGGACTAAGTGAAGGTTCTTATAGTCACTTTGTATTTTGGGTATGTGACAGGTGTGCTTTAATGTGTACTCAAGAAAATGGTAATTTGGTATTCTATGTCACATGATTAGAGCAAACTCCAAATTTCGCAGAGCTGCTAGATAAGATGTATAACACGTTAAACCAGATCTGGATCCTGTTACTTGGAATAAATCTAGAGGAAAAGTTAGTGTAAGCAGCGAGAATGGCTCTGGGCTTAGGCCCCTTTCACACTGGGGCGTTTTTCATGCGGTGCGGCGCTAAAAATAGCGCCTGTTCACCGCATGAAAAAATCCGGCCCCATTCACTCCAGTGTGAAAGCCGGCGGGCTTTCACACTGGAGCGGTGCGCTAGCAGGACGGTAAAAAAAAGTCCTGCTAGCAGCATCTTTGGAGCGGGATAGGAGCGGTGTGTTCACCGCTCCTATACCGCTCCCTCCCATTGATTACAATGGGAGACCGCCGTAAAACCGCGGCAATACCGCGGTTACCGCGGTAATACCGCGGCTACGGCGGCGCTCTGCGGGGGGTGTTTAACCCTTTTTCGGCCGCTCGCGGGGGTAAAACCGCACCGCGAGCGGCCGAAAACCGCGGTGAAAACGACGGTAAAGCAGCGCTAAATATAGCGCTGCTTTACCGTCACCGCGGCTCACCGCCCCAGTGTGAAAGGGGCCTTATAGAAAGGATCTGCATATTGAGAAAAAGCTCTTCTCTTATGAAAAAAGCTCTGGTCCTATAAAGAAGCCACTGATCTTAAGAAAAAGGGATTCCTATACAAAAGACTCAGATCTTAGAGAAAATGGCTCCGGTCCTATATGCACCCAAAAAATAAAAAAAATAAAATATAAAAAAAATTCATGAATGTGCCTAAAAAAAATAAAAAAAATAAACATTTGGAAATTTACCTCTGAATGCCTGTTGCTAGGGGGTCCCTCGTAGTCTGCCTTCTTCAGTGCCTGGGCTGGTGACATCACTTCCCCTCGGCACAGGAAGTGATGTCTTCCCCTCTGCCCCCTCCCTCTTGTCAATCATCTGGGACACGTGACAGGTCCCAGATGATTGGGCGGCCACTCACGGTGTGTGGTGCCGCTCGCGCAAGCGCAGTGGGTGCCCGGCTGTGAAGTCACAGCCGGGCTCCCACAGTTACAATGCCGGCGCCGCCGAACGGAGGGGAAGACGAGCGGGGCTTCGTTCCCCCGCATCGCTGGACCCTGGGACAGGTAAGTGTCCGATTATTAAAAGTCAGCAGCTGTAGTATTTATAGCTGCTGACTTTAAATTTTTTTTTTTTTTTTTTTTTAAATGGCAACACCAATTTAAAAAAAGGGCACTGGGCCTATACACAGTGGTCTGGTTATAAAGAAAATGGCTCTGGGGCAGGAAAGGCAAAATAAAAGTGGAATGGAATAAACTTTATTTTTAAGCAAACTTTTTTTTTTTTTAACTATTGTAAAGTTTCCTACTTGGGGAATAGCATTTCCTTTTGCAGGTTGACAAGGCTAAAGCCAGCCATAGATGAATCAAATCTTGGTTGGTTCAGCAAAGATGGGCCGAGATTCGATCCATCTGTGGGCAGGCTGGTTGTACTGAAGGCGGTCCATCAACCAACTTCAGTACAACCAGCCTGTCAGATTCTTTACATGCGATCACAGCCGGCATGCATAGCCAGCAGTATTGACCACTGTCATCTGCCAGCAGTCAAGGCTCTGGATTGGCAGAACACATGGTGCTGCGTGAGGGTTCCCCCCATCATCGCTGACTATATTGTTTGGGGAATTGAGACATTTTCTTTCCTTCTGCCCATGGTGGAAAGAAAGACAATTGCATAATCTATGGGGCGCTTAACCACTTCAGCCCCGGAAGGATTTGCCCCCTTAATGACCAGGCCATTTTTTTGCCATACGGGGTGATGCCTGCAGCTGCACACATCACCACAGTACCGTTTTTTTATAGCTGATGGTCGACTTTCTTGCAACAACCATATTGTTGTCCCATTGCTTATTACGTTCCCCCCCCCCCCTCCCGCTGCCTTCCGTGGCTCGCCCGGGGCTCTCCCGGCCCACCAATTGGCTTCGATCAGGTCTCGGATCTAGTAATCCGGATGTGATGTCATGACATCACTTCCGGTTTACCAAAGACTTAAATGCACCAAATTTTTTTTTTTTTAAATGTCAGTATTCAAAACTGTCAAACTTGGCGTTTTGAATTCTTTTAAGTACAAAGGAGGAATTTTTGATCTTACAGATTCCTCTATAAAGAGTACCTGCCACTGACTTTTACTGTCACCAGGTATGTTTACATCTCTTGTGAAAGTAATAAAAGTGATCAGAGAAAAATAAATAAAAAAGGGGAGGGGGGGGGGACAGTGTAAAAATAAATGAAAAATGTAAAGCGCCCCATCCCTCTGTGCTCGCCTGCAGAATGCAAATGCATACCCAAGTTGTGCCCGCAAATGTAAGCATTGTCCAAACCACACATGTGAGGTATCGCCACGATTGTTGGACCGAGAGCAATAATTCTAGTACAAGATCTCCCATGTACCTCTAAACTGGTAACCTGTACACATTTTTAAAGCGTCACCTATTGAGATTTTTAAGTACCGTAGTTTGTCGCCATTTCACGAGTGTGTGCAATTTTAAAGCATGACATGTTAGGTATTTATTTACTCTGCGTAACATTATCTTTCACATTGACATATTAAAAAAATTGGGCTAACTTTTACGTTTTTTTTTTTTTTTTTCATTTTAGTTAATGAAAGTGTATTTCTTCCCAAATAATTGCATTTGAAAGACCGCTGCCCAAATACAGTGTGACATAAAATATTGCAAGGCCATTTTATTCTCTAGGGTCTCTGCTAAAATTATATATATATATATATATATATATATATATATATATATATATATATATATATATATATATATATATATATATATATATATATATATATATATATATATATATATATATATATATATATATATATATAAATAAATAAATATATAAAATGTTTGGAGGTTCCAAGTAATTTTCTAGCAAAAAATACAGGATTTAAACTTGTAAGCATCAAGTTTCAGAAAAAGGCTTAGGCATAAAGGGGTTAATGATGGCTTTAGAATTATTGCGCTCACTTTGCTTTTCACAGCGATATGCAACATGTGTCGTTTTGAAATCGTTTTCATATGTAGACACACAGTTTCCCTTCCTTTGGAAAGATCACCATTCTCTTCCTGTTGTATCTGCGAGACATGAAGTGAGCATGAAAATCTCCCCAAAAAGCCCCAAAAAAAAAAAATAGGTTTTAACAACCCCCACTTCAAAAAAAAAAAAAAATTTGTTCCCTTGCATAGGCTGCAAAACAAACTTCAGAAAAACCTGAAAAACAAGACAAGTAGGCTCCATGCACACTGTACGTTATAAAAACGCCAGTAGCTTTGCAGTCAGTCTTTCAACATTTTTTAAAATTTTTGCAATTGTGCTTATTAGCATTTTTTGCGTTTTTTTTTTTTTCAATGAATCAAAAACGTTCGAAAACGCTGGTGAGCCATTGCGCGTTTAGCGTTTTTTGTGGTCAGAAAAATTACTCCTGAACATGATTTTATGGCGTTCAGAACACAGTCCATAAACTCCACTGCTAATAAAAGTTCAAAAATGTTCATGCGTGCATGGATACATAGGATAACATAGAGGAGTTTATGGGATGTTAAAAAAAAAAAAAAAGCCCAAACTCCAAAAAACAGCTGTTTATGAGCTCAAGTGTGGAGCTGTACAATTATTCCTGATTGTATCCATTTCAAACAAACCTTGGAGGACACAAGGGAAATAAGTTGCTACATTTGTAACAAGTGCAACGAACATCTCTTGAAAAAGTGAGAGTAAGGCCTCATTCACACAAGGCGGAATCCGCTTCCACGGAGTCCGCCGGCTCAGGAGCAGATCTCTCCGTTGATCTCCGCTGAGCGGGGAGGGGCTTGTCAAGCGCCGCTGCTTTCTATGGAGAGATCGGATGAAAAACGGACAGCGTGAACATTGTCATCCGATCTCAACCGATCCGATCTGCCAGCGACGGATCCGGACGTAGGGCCATCCGTCTGCTTTTAGCGGATCGGACCGGGTCGGATGTCAGCGGACATGTCACCGCTGACATCCGTCGCTTCATAGACCAGCATGGAGCGCCTGTTCTGGTCCGCCGTCAAAAAACTGACAGGCCGCCAAGCCTAGGCGACGCTTCTGCGCCGACCGCCAATCCTAGGCGACGCTTCTGCGCCGACCGCCAATCCTAGGCGACGCTTCTGCGCCGACCGCCAATCCTAGGCGACGCTTCTGCGCCGACCGCCAATCCTAGGCGACGCTTCTGCGCCGACCGCCAATCCTAGGCGACGCTTCTGCGCCGACCGCCAATCCTAGGCGACGCTAGCTACGGTGCCGACCGCCAATCCTAGGCGACGCTAGCTACGGCGCCAACCGCCAATCCTAGGTGACGCTAGCTACGGCGCCAACCGCCAATCCTAGGTGACGCTAGCTACGGCGCCAACCGCCAATCCTAGGTGACGCTAGCTACGGCGCCAACCGCCAATCCTAGGTGACGCTAGCTACGGCGCCAACCGCCAATCCTAGGTGACGCTAGCTACGGCGCCAACCGCCAATCCTAGGGCACACAGGCCGTGCAGAGTAAAATATGCCTGTATTTGCGGCACCCAGGAACCACAACTGCTGCATAAATTTAAATTTATAGACCTGTACTACAGAAAAATTACACTGTACACGGCTATGTACATGTAAAATGCTGCTACCTGCTTTTTCGTGTGTATGGATGCATTTTTCCAAACTCAAAAATATGCGGTTTACAAGCATATACCCATGTGACAAAAGTACCAGCATTGAGGCCATTATATCCGTATACAGCATATTCTGTAATGTATGTCTGTGGGCACATTTATGCAACAGCTGTGGCTTCTGGGAACCACAAATTATATATATATACGCCTTT
Organism: Lithobates sylvaticus; assembly: GCA_028564925.1. Classification (NCBI taxonomy): domain Eukaryota; kingdom Metazoa; phylum Chordata; class Amphibia; order Anura; family Ranidae; genus Lithobates; species Lithobates sylvaticus. The sequence continues at coordinate 72,748,573 of CM053028.1, forward strand.
AAATACACCTGATATGCAAGGGCCCTCCTTTTAATTTTAAGATCCTCACTATGTATTATTGTAGAGGAGACGGGTGTAAATAATGATCTGCCCTGGGTGCCAAATATACCCGGTATGCCATAGCAGGTGGTTTACTGAGACCAAGAAAATATTCAAAAAGATCATTGGGGGTAAAACCGCAGAGAGAGGCTGACCTCCATGAAGCCGCACTATAGAAGGAGATATAATAATGAGTATATATGTACTGGGGGGGGGGGCACAAATCATCTCAGGGGGTGTTATAGGCGAGTCCCCCATCATACCACCTCTGGCTGTGTACATTAGAGGGTGCCATATACAGCTCTGTGCCCCATTATAACCCTCCAGTGACAGAGGAGGGGGTCCCGCCATTGCCCAGCACTGTGATGATGACACTGATCAGCACACTGTGCGATGCAGGAAACATACACAGAGATCACACAGTTGCAAAACTTCACAGATCACATGCTGATCCCATAGAGCAGAGCACACAAACACCTACAGTCACAGCCAGTGCCATCCCGGGGTGTCAGGGCCCCAGTGATGGGGTGTCAGCCCGGGATCTGCACACACACACCCCGATTTATTATCAGTAAAAAGGAAAGTAACTTGCCTGCAGCCAGCTGCTTCTCCCGAAAAATCCGGGCTGGGGGGCGGGGCCACAAACTGTTAGGCAGGGTATGTACTGCGCATGCGCGTTGTGCTCCTCCGCTCTGTCCATTCCCTGTGGCCAGCAGTCTCCAGCAGCATAATTAGTACATAACTCTGCCCCGCCCTGGGTGACCCCATCCTACACACTTTATAAAGTCATGAGAGGAGGGAGGCTGCCAGTGCTGACCTGTGTCTCTGAAAGTGCCAGTTGCCTGGCTGTCATGCTGCTCCCCTGGCTTCGCTCATTTCTGCGGCACAGGAGAAGGTGTACAGATCAGGACCCCTTTCACACTGAGGCGCTTGAAAATGTATAAAAAAAAAAATTTTTGGTTAAAAAAATTGCAATAAGCGTATATTGATTGGTTTACATAAAAGTTATAGCGTCTACAAAATAGGGAATAGATTAATGGCATTTTTTTTATAAATTTTTTTTTTTTTTACTAGTAATGGCGTGATCTGTGATTTTTATGGTGACTGCGACATTATGGCGGACACATCGGACATTTTTGGGACCATTGTCATGTATACAGCAATCAGTGCTATTTAAATTCAGGTGTATGCTGTGCAGGAGGCACACTACACTGAGTGAATATAAAGCTGGCCATACACGGGTCGAATTTTGAAAGAACTTTCTTTCGAAAATCTTATCCAAGAATTTTTGTATGAATTTCGCACCATTAGTGGGCTGCAGCAACAGCCGATTTTCGTGCGGCCATCGAATTTAAAAAATCCGACATGTTGGAAATTTTTAAAAAAACAAACGATTTTCGAACCAATGATGGGAGAATCGTGCGAGAAATGTAATCGAAAAAGAAATGCGCATGTGCAAGAAAAGAAGATTCCCGGAAAGAAAAGAAGATTCCCAGACAAGAAAATTCTTTTCTGTAGGAACATGAGGGGAAATTGAAGGTTTGGTTGGTCGAATTTCAAAATCAATGGTGGCATCATCGAATCACAAAATGCACGAATTTTCTGATTTTCAAAAGAAAGATCTTTCGAAATTCGACCCGTGTATGACCAGCTTTAGGCAGATGGCTGTTTTGCACAAATCAACTACACAACACCAGCAATGGAGGGGGTAGATTCAGGTGTATGCTGTGCAGTGTTCAGGAGGCACACTACACCCACTGTAAAGCTGGCCATACACGGGTCGAATTTCGAAAGATCTTTCTTTTGAAAATCAGAAAATTCGTGCATTTTGTGATCCGATGATGCCACCATTGATTTCGAAATTCGACCAACCAAACCTTCAATTTATCCTCATGTACCTACAGAAAAGAATTTTCTTGTCTGGGAATCTTCTTTTCTTTCCGGGAATCTTCTTTTCTTGCACATGCGCATTTCTTTTTCGATTACATTTCTCGCACAATTCTCCCATCATTGGTTCGAAAATCGTTCGTTTTTTAAAAAAATTTCCAACATGTCGGATTTTTTAAATTCGATGGCCGCACGAAAATCGTCTGTTGCTGCAGCCCACTAATGGTGCGAAATTCATACGAAAATTCTTGGATAAGATTTTCGAAAGAAAGATCTTTCGAAATTCGACCCATGTATGGCCAGCTTAACAGCGCTAGGTTAGGAAGCAAAGCAAAGCTGACACTGTCCCTGCCTATCCTGCTCTCTCCCTAAACACTAGACTCACTGTAACAGCGCTATCTAAAGAAGTATAAAGCTCAGCTGACACTGTCCCTGCCTATCCTTCTCTCTATGAACGCCGCACAACACTACACTAGGCTGCAAAATCCGTCAGATTTTTTCCGACGGATTTTGTCCGACACTGGTGTTGCATACACACGGTCGGACAAAGTTGTCGGAAAATCCGATCATCCTGAACGTGGTGACGTTCGTTGCGTACGACGGGACTACGTAGAGGCTAGTAGCCAATAGCTTTGGTCTTGTAATGTGATCTGAGCATGCGTGGCACTTTGTCCGTCGGAATTCGCTACACACGATCGGAAAAAGTCCGATAGGACTTTGTTGTCGGAAAATTTGAGAACAGGATCTCAAACTTTTTCCGTCGGAAATTCAGATGGAAAAAGTTCGATGGAGCCCACACACGGTCGGAATTTCTGACAACATGGTCCGATAGGACATTTTCCGTCGGAAAATTTGACCGTATGTACGAGGCATAAGACTGGGATGCCATTAAAGTTCATGTGTGTGTAAAGGCAGGCGTCCCAATACTTTTGGTAATATAGTGTAGCTAAAACACTTAAAAAGTCTCGATCAAATTAAGACCAGCGCCTTTCTCACTGTTTATACTGGCTTTTCCTCCCACTGTATTCCAAATAACAGGATACAGATCTGGTTTAACATGTTAGACTTCTTATCTAGCAACTCTGAGATATGAAATTTGCTTCAGCCATGTGACACGGAATACAATTTTTTTTTTTCTGTTTACAATTCAAGCAGATATATGGAAGAAAAAAAACGGATTCCCTTTTGGAAGATTTGATGCTGCAATAACAGAAGGCGAAATAAACCAAAAGTGTGATGGGTGCCACTGTATCCTGATGTCTGTGAAAATGTTCAAATACTGCCCCCTGTTGTTCTACGTAAAGTAAACAACTTCACCAGCTATCGTAAAGGGAGCGTGATCCAGAGACAGCTGAATATGAATCATTGTTGCAGAGCTAGGGGCTCTGGTCACTATCAAAGTAACCAGACTACATCTACAGGGTGTCCCAAAAGTCACCAAACATAGAGAAAATGGGAAATTGTAGATAACTGTACCTTTATTTACAAAAAATGCATTACAACATTTAAAAAAAATATTAATAATAATATAAAAATATAATATGAGTTTTTAAATTTTTGCTATGTATGGAGACTTTTGGGATACCCTGTATATCAGAGAAACCAAAAAAAAACGTGCATAGGTATTTCTAATGAAGTTTTTCCTTCAGTTATACATAAAGTCGATTTTAATTAAAGCAAAAGCCAAAAAAAATTTGGGACTCTTGAAGCACAATATGTTTAAAAAAAAAAATTTTTTTTATTAATTATTAAAAAGGATTTTATATCCTAATCCAAAAAATATGTCATGGACTATCCTTAAAACAGATACATATAATAAGGCATCAATGTGATAGAGCAACACATAGTATCCATTCATAGTTAATTGCTTTAGGCTGACGCATTTCATGGCCTTGATCCACTTCTTCAGGAGCCATTGGAGTGCTTATTCACACAATACTCTAAACAAAAACAACCAAAATTATTATTTGTCATCCCGGCGATACAGTTCTCATAGTTGCATCTCTAAAACATGTCACGGCCGGAAAAGAAGGAAAGCCCCAAAGCCGGAACCCCACATGGGGTCAACAGCACACCATAGATTTTCATGAATTTTACTGTGGTTTTAAACAATTTACACAATGAAGCCATTGCCTTTGTTTTTTTAAGTGTATGTCTTGGAGAGCCTGGTATACTACCATACAACTTAGCTTGATGCATTCGAAGTAAAACTTACCTGAAGGAAAATTATCTGCAAAATGGAGGCGAGGTGGAAGCGACCGGCTCAGGCTCTCAGCGGCTTGCTAAGAGGCTGAGCCAAGGGCCTGGCCAACGCATGTGGGCAGATTCCGACTTCATTGTCGTGATCTTGCCCTGGCCTGGCTCTCTGACATCAGCCGACAACGGGCTTCATCCGCCTGTCTGCTCAAAACTGGTCACAGGAGTGTAGAATGAACTTTAAAACAAGCCACCCCCAAACTTTGTAGCTGTAAGTAATAGGAAGCTATTCACGCTCAAATCTCTAAAGTAGTTTAATCCCTTCTATCATCCGTAACTAAGCAAATCAGCTCAACCTGCAAATTCTTCTTCCAACCCCCTACCTGTACCCTTTTCAGTTAGAGAGCTGGAGGAAGTGTCATTGAAATACGAGTGTGCTGAAGTTGTGTTCCATCGAGAACTACAAGTTCAGATGGGAGTTTTACGCCATTCACACCTCAGCGATTTTCTGCTTGAAACTTGTAGCTCTAAAACGCTCAACAAGCCAAATCCAATTCATTTCAATGGCCCCTGTTCACATCTGAGCGTTCTGTCGCTTGAAGAAAAATGCCTGTCGCTCAAAAAAAGTACACAAGCTTCATTTTGACAGATTACAAGTGTTTTTAGTCCCATAGACTTTAATAGAAATGCCTGATTTGAGCGTTTTACAAGCGTTTTCTGCTTAAAAAAAGCAGCTCTGCACCCCTAATTTCCTCTCCGCCCCCTAGTGCTTTCTATTGGCTAAACAAAAACGCCTGAAGCTGTAAAACACTTGTAATTCACTTCTAAAACGCTTTAAAAATGCTTGTAAAAAGCTGCAAAAACGCTTTTAGAAAATCCCCATAAAACGCCAGTAAATCGCTAAGCTCAGGTGTAAATGGAGTCTTATTCATTCACAGATCTCTGTGAAAGAATGATGCGGCTGTGTGGGCTTAACAATATGTTACTCCCTAAATACGGGTATAATATGTTACTAAGGGTGGAGTTAGACTTAACAACTTGAGGACCAGCGACGTACCAATACGTCCCTGGACTTCAAGTGGTTACACACATGCCTACAGCTGAAGACATCATCCCGGTATTGTTTTTTTTTTTTTTTTAGAACCAACAGTTGGATCTCTTGTAAAGGCAATCCTAGCGGCTAACTAACTGCTGGATTGCTTTTACAAGCAACTGGAGGGGACATCCCCTGCCCCCTTCAGCAGCTTTCTCGGCTCTCCCCTCTCACCAGGACACGCAATCGAACAGCCAGCGCTTTCGCTGGCTGATCATGGAGGCAAACAGAGATCGAAACGGCTCTGTTGGCCTCTATGATATAGGAAACTGGAAGTGATGAGCATATATCACTTCCTGTTACCCCGGATGTAAACAGACCATTTTTCACAAAAAAGTCCTTCTGCTTTTCTGCATGCGCTTTTTCTGATGTGTTTTCGGATGCATTCCAGATGATTTTTTTTTCTGTGTATTAGGCTGGATTCACACCTATGCAGTTTTAGTGCTTTTTTCATTTTGCAGATTTGCACTACATTCCATTTAACATGGTTTCCTATGGAACACATTCTGTAGTGCAAATCTGCAAAATGCAAAAAGCACTAAAAATGCATAGGTGTGAATCCAGTCTAATACAGTGAAAAAAATAAATCTCGGGATCCACCCAGATGCCTGCACCGGCAGTTGGCTCAGGCGGTCAGCAGGCCGAGAGCCTGAGCCAGCCCCTCCACCACCCAGCGTGCTCTGGAGGGGCAGAGTAGAAAGCCAGTGATTCGCATTCACTACTCTCAGCTCAGAGAGTAGGGGGAGAACTGAGTAATCAGCGCTGTTTGATCACACAGTTCTCAGGGTAAAGCCAGCGGGGGACAGCTTCAGCTTTTTTTTTTTTTTATATTTCTTTGCTATTACCCTTCTATTTTAAATGGCTCAAGGTGAAGGGAGGTTTGGAGAGCGGATTTTGGATGTTGATTACCCAAATAAATAGCTGAAGTATCTGAATAGTTTGGTGGACGTTTGCAGATAGTTGGCAGGGAGATCAGTCCTTCAGCAGAAAGTCGTCTCTGCGACTTGGATGTGCTGAGTTCTTAACAGGGCAAGAAGGTACCTTTGGGAATACTCTGGGCACAGAGGATAGGCCAAATAGCAGTGAAACAAACTAGAAATATTTGTCACCTACTCTGAAGAGTGGGTAAATGGGAAGATAAATTCCACAGAAGCAAGGTATCCCCCTTGTCTAAGAGAATTGATAAATGACCATGTGGATTCTATACAAAACTTAGGAATGTGATAATGCTTATTTGGGGATTTTAGGTCCAGGGACAAGGGATGGTTAAGGCCTTACTGCAAATCTGACTGCCCTTGAGCAGATTTTGCTTTGTTTGAGAGAAGAAAGCAGTGAGGGAATAATTTGAAACAATTTTGCACCCCGATTAAACCCACAGTCATAGGTGTGCGCAGCCTATTGCATTAGAATGTGCACCCCAAAGCTTAGAGGAAGTAAACCCATCCATAAAAGTTTAATTTCCGGCACGTGCCAGAAATATAACACTCCCATTGGTTGTGCTTTCAACCAAACTCTTAAACCATCCAATGGCTGGTGTCATAACGGATCACCTGTGCAGCATCATGGCAGTTGTAGATTAAACAGAGGCAAAGATGGTAGCTTCCTTGGCTGAAAACGATAGGGGGGTTTACTTACACTTTAAACACACATGCCCATGCCTTTCTCTGCAGCCTTAGCTGCACTGAACAGTGAATACATGGGAAGTGCTCTGTGCTAAGCAGCTTCCTGTTCATTCACAAATGGAAGCATAGTAAACACAGATCACTATGCTTTAGTTGTGAACACAGTGAGTGTGTTCATTTAGAAAATGAAGGGGCTGGTAAATGACATATTGATTAGCCCTTTCCCCCATTCTCCATCTTGAAACACCCCTCCCCCCTGCAGCAGCCAGGGGGAGAGGAGGGAAGCCTGGGTATTAGGGGAAATTGGCACCACACAGAGTCATTAGGGTGTCCCCAGGCACACCCCCTGCACATGGCTAAGCCCACAGTTCTGGGATGTCTGTTAACCAGAGAGAAGCAACCTGTAACAGATGTTGACCCCCCCCCCCCACTCTAAGGAGTAAGGGTGTCCCTTCACTGGGAAGAGGGTTTTTGGGTGGACTTAGTGGATTTTGTGTTCCAAGTAGTCTTGCACAAAAATGAAGGGCTGAATTTTGGCTTTGAAGTAGAGCCCTGAGCAGAGTCTTGAGGTGCTCTACACTTTGAAGAGGTGGAAGCTCCCATGGAGGGGAATTTTGTAACCTACCTCTGTGGAAAAAGGACCTTACCTCCTGTGTCATCTTTGATGAACTTAAGTGCTTCACCAAATAGACATTCTCCTTCAAAAGGGCATATGTTTGAGACATTCTTTGCAGGCAGCTTTAGTTACATCACATCCCAAAGCTGCTGAGATCTGGTGACTGTGGAGGCCATTGGAGTTCAGTGACCTCATTGTCATGTTCAAGAAACCAGTGATGAGATGATTTGATCTCTTTGACATGGTGCATTATCCTGCTGGAAGTAACCATCAGAAGATGGGTACACTGTAGTCATAAAGGGATGGACATGGTCAGCAACAATACTCAGGAAGGCTGTGGCATTTAAACGATGCTCATTTGGTACTAAGGGGCCCAAAGTGTGCCAAGAAAATATCCCCCACACCATTACACCACCAGCCTGAACCGTTGATACAAGGCAGTATGGATCCATGCTTTCAAGTTGTTTTCGTCAAATTCTGGCCCTACTATCTGAATGTCACAGCTTAAATCGAGACTCATCAAATAAAGCAACATTTTTCCAATCTGCTATTGTTCAATTTTGAGTGGCACCCGGTGTGGTCTTCTACTGCTGTAGCTAATCTGCTTCAATGTTCAATGTGTTGTGCTTTCAGAGATAATATTCTACATACATTGGTTGCAACAAGTGTTTTTTTGAGTTACTGTTGCCTTTCAATCATCTTGAAAAATGATGATAGGAACTTGCTCGATAAAATTGACAATACAATATATTACATCCTAAGTTATTACATCCTAATATATTTCAAGAATATAAACCAATCAATTTAAATGATAAATAAAATAAAATACATTTATTTATTTTTATTTTAACATTTAAATTGGTTTATTTTTTTGAGATATATTAGGATGTAATAACTTAGGATGTAATATATTGTATTGCCAATTTTATCGAGCAAGTTCCTATCATCATTTTTATGTATATGTATTAATTGTTTTATAAATGTGTTTATTTGAAGACAAAAAAGGCTGTGGAGAAAGTGGGAGTTTACATATATTGACTGTGATTGGTCCTTATGTTCCTCTCCCTGAGAGGATTTTTTTCCCAATTCGGTATAAATTTGAGCACATGTGAGCCGGATGTGATGTCTTTGATAACACCCTGGAGGAGGGGCGAAACGCGTTGATGTAACTTCCGGTTCATGGCAAAACCAGTGACGCAGTTTCCTGCCACACGAGCGGCTATCGCTGAAGTTTTCTCTGAAAGCCTGTTTTTTGCCTACATCTTGTAAGTAGCGCTTTGGTGCGCGCAATCTAGATGCCCAGCGGTACTTCACTATATTACTTTTTCTTTATTTATCAGTGGAATGTGATATCCTTTATACCTAATAAAGTGGCCAGTCAGTATATATGGATAGAAATCAGAGCCATTTTGGACATTTGTGTCATAACCTGTTCTAGGGCTTTCAAACAGAAGAGCAAGGCAGAAGGTAATTGTTGTAACTGCTCAGTCAAAAGATGGCCCTGGAATACAGGATTCTGTTGGTTGTTTCCTGCTATAGTCCAATTAGCTGCAGTTTGCTACCTCTTTAGGAGCAGACTTATCAGATCTGACTCAGGTAGAGATCCTGGGGGAAAAAAAAGTAACCTGGTGCTTTTGAGCCATGGATAGCGATGGCTGCAGTAGTTCGTTAAGCCATTCAAATGGCCTGTTAGTGGGCCCTGAGGACAGGGTTGATGACCACTGTTTTAAAGCATATCTACAGTATGGTCAAAATGTAAAATATTAATTTCCACACTGTATTTCAATTATTTCTAGCCTACTGTTATCAGTTAAGTTCGCGAGTGCTTTTTGTTGGCCATTTGATAGATTTGATTCTGTTCTGCTGCAAAATTAAATTTTTTCAATTTCCGATGTCACTTGTTTAAGAAAATGTTTTAAATTTGGGTAATTTGGGGTGGAAGGGAACATTTAAAATCTTCTTTTCAATGTGTTTTTTGGATTGAAGGTTTCCCTATCGACCGCATCCAATATCTCTGCGAGATCGATGGTGTCGATAAGGTCGAGTGGGCCACTCTCAGCCAGTAATTTGTTAAGTATCTTCAACATACGAAAATCTTTTTTGCTATATCAATTATTGAAACGGTATCGGGAGTGGTATTGGTTCTGGAATACATGACTTTTAAGAGAACATTACATACAAATAATTTGGTATTTTTCAAAGTGATCTATATATCAGTATGAGGGCAGAAACTTAAACCCTTGGATAGAAGTTGTTCATCCAAGGGTGTGAGGTTGTATGACAAGAGATTAATAATTTCCATGTCCATGTTGTCTTTGACCTCTACAGTGGTATCTAATTTACACTGGGTCTGTATGCATACTGGTCCAGTACCTCTACTGCTTTAATTGTATTGGGGTCGACCTTGTCTTTGCTGGTTAAAACATTATGGGGGTCTATTACTGCTGTATTCACTTTGGAACTAGAACTGGAGATTTTCTCTGTAGCCGTTCTATTGGATAGTCTATTTCCTCTAAGATTGGTGCTGGATGACTGTCCTCCAGCTCCCTGATCTATGCTTGGACCAGAGCGTCTCTTTGAATCATCCTTCCTACCTACATTTTCCTCCATGTTAGGACGTGTATATACATGTCTTATATATGAAGTGTCTGCATTTTTAATTGAAGAGGAGGTAGATCTGATGGACGCTGCATCTGATGCAGCGTCACTGTCTGACATATCCCCTCTAGGTTGATCCCTACGAGTGTACCGTCTAGGTGGCATAGATTGCCAGCGATAGGCCATGCCCTGACAGAAGGCTCGCTTGTCCAAAAATAATTTTTAGGGCTGTTACTGAGTAAACTTTTCGTGTTCGATTAATCGTTTTTTTTTTTAAAATCGATTAATTTTGATTAATTATAACGCACATACAGATCCAACTACTTTTAGCTGATCTCCTTGCATTGCAACTCTGCATTAGTCGGTGGTAAATGTGGTATACACTCTATACAATCACCCGACACTAGTTAGTTTCCACAATCCAATTCACACAAATACGTTTTAAATTCAAACTGTAGCACTGACGCAAGTCATTTTTTTTTCCCACAGTAGCGTGACAATCCCTCCACCTCCAGTCTAACTAATCACTCTCACCCTATGGCATGGACCCCTGTGCAAACATGGTCATGCAAGCGGGTATCAAAAGAGTTAACACGGACCATAAACTTCTCTCACGTCTCCTTAGATCTCAGCAAGGACGCCAGATCATGGGTAGAAAGAAAAGATCTAAGTGCTCACCACTTAAGTACAAGATTACATTTTTGTGTTCAAACACAAACTACTCACAAAAAGATGATAAAAGCACAGCATGTAAAGCTGACAATCGGGTTAGTTCCTTAGGGCAGCAGCAGGTGACATCATGCGTAGCTCCTCCCCCGTACACGTAACATTCAATTAGAACTTAAACGTCACCAGACTCCTCCCCCTTCCCTTCGTTAGCAGACGGAGGCACTTGGGGGAGGAGTCCCGTGACGTCGATGTCCGTGACGTCACCGGATCTCCGACGGAACTCCCTGAAGAACCAGAAGCTGGCGGAGAGGTGAGTACCGATCAAAAAAAATAAAAGATTAATTGAGGAATTAATCTTTAATTTCCACAGTCCTAATAATTTTTGATCCTTTTTGCTAATAAATGTCCATATTGAACCTGTCCAGGTGCTGGGTAGGTTCAATATCCTTTTCCTTGATCAATGGTTGATTGCTAATATTGGGGTATTGTATAAATAGCTCATGTATAACTATCGATAGTTATCAGTGATTTTTTTGTATTCGCTGATAAGCAGTAGCATCATTTCATGTGAGCATGATATTAGAGAGCATCTTCCCATTTGGTCTTAAAGTCACCATCAATAGTTCTCAAATTGGGGAACATCTGGACTCGTAAACCCATAGGGCAACATTTTTCTCAAATATATTGCTCCAAAAATGTAATGTGCCAGAAAGTGGTGGATTTTTGTTCCATCAACTGTTTAAGCTTGAAGAAGAAGGCTATTGTATCTGTGGATACTCCATTTGTACCCCCAAATTTTGCCTTATAACCGTGCATCTTTTTTCCGACATAGTGTTCCATTTTCAACTAAACAACAAGGGGGGGCAGGGAACTGCAACACTGGGAATGTCCAGAGAACAAGTCCACACTCAATACAAACTATAAAATGTCAAACAAATACTGTTATATACAAAACATGTATATAGAACCCATGTCAGACCAGCTCAAAAAAGGAAGGGCTTGGTGTCTTCAACCATATGTACACTACAAAGAGAGTAGAGCTGTATGAGATGGGTGGAGATAAGCACACCTCAATTAAAATGTATAAATGATTTATTTAACATACATTTAAAAACAACATGTAATACAGAAAAAATAAAATATATTAAATATTGGTAAATGTTACATTCATATAATGAACCGTTGCATGAGACCTGGATATGTCATTAAGATGACTGTCAGTATTCTGGGATAGCTGTGCTAGGTCTCGACGCGTTTCACGAGAGGAGTGTCGTGAAGCACAAATAGATGCCTGGAGATCAAAAGCACAAGTAAATAAATAGAAAAAAAGGGGGGGGGGAGAGGAAGTGCCAAGCATTTGTATATAGACTTCAGTATGTTTAACTTACAATTTTCACTTGGTCTGACATGGGTTCTATATACATGTTTTGGATATAATATTTGTTTGACATTTATAGTTTGTATTGAGTGTGGACATGTTCTCTGGACATTCCCAGTGTTGCAGTTCCTTGCCCCCCCCAACCCCGCCCCTTGTTGTTTATTGAAAATGGAACATTATCAGGGCTCCACTTGGGGAAAAAAGATGCACGGTTATAAGGCAAAAAACAGATACAATAGCCTTCTTCTTCAAGCTTAGAAAGTAACATCTCCCTTCCTTGACATACTGGTTTACAAAAATGAGAATGGCTATTTGTCCAGTGGATTATATTGAAAGCCTACATCAGGCAATACTGATTTGCACGCCACTAGTGCTGATCCTGCACCCTTAGTACGTTCAATACCATATAGACAGTATGTTCGGCTGAAATGTAATTGCAGCACTAAGGAAGCCTTTGAGATTGAGGCAGGCTTGTTGAGGGATCGACTCAGTCAGAGGATATAGCAAAAAATATCTAGCCAAAGCATACAACCAAGCAAGAGGTAAGACTAGAGACTCATTATCGTTTCACAAAAAGGTAGTTAAAGCGAAAGGCAATGTCTTGGACTATGACTTTAAAGCCATATTACAAAAACATTGGTACTTGCTGACAGGCGATCCAGTCATCTCTGCCTTTGTCCATCCACAAGCGTTGGTAGTATACCGACAAGCCTCGTCTCTAAAGGATAAGTTGGTGCATAGTCATCTGGCCGGAACAAGTCCGAAAACCCATTCAGTCAAAGGGTACTTTCCAATGTGGGGGATGCCCATATTGCAAATATATTAAGACGGGCCAAAATTTGATCTTACCGAATGGAAATAGATTTTTCCCCAAAAAATTTGCTGTCAAACTAAAGGAATTGTATACTTGATGACCTGCGAATGTGGTGCGTTCTACGTAGGGAAGACCTTTAGGGAATTTTGGAAACAAATTTATGACCACACATACAGTATGCCATCGAAATAGGTGATCTGTATTCCCCGATAGGGAGGCATGCAGCCCAGGGCCATGCATACGGTTCTCCCAAAGTCCTATTTTTATGTCTTGAACACATTTCACAGGATCCACAGGCGGGAAACTGGGATAGGGTTATTCTCCAGAGAAATGAGGTGGATATTCTCACTGGGATCCAGCAAGGCCCCTGGTTTGAATGAAGCCACCTCATTCAAGTCCTTTCTTCCCATTTAAGGTGTGATAATTATGTATCATTTATGTTTACTGATATTTCTATTGAGGGACCTTGACTATGTGTCATGTATGATGCAATTTTCTATTCTGGATACTTAATGAGGTTTGGAGATCGGTGCACAGATTTACATTGATACCTGGGATTTTTCTCATGTATACTCAGCATTTATATTAATCTAACAAAAATTGATAAAAAGGAAGGGAGGGGGAAAAGTTTTGTTTTGTTCTGTTTTATTTGGGTTTGTTTTTGTTTTATTTTGTGCCTTGCCTCCCATTCTCCATTGTTCTCATCTTCTGAAAGCTGCAATCGCTTCTGGTTTTCCAGGCCCCTCCCTCTACACTTTGCGCATACATGCCCATGGGGAGGATCCTCTCCTTTAAACAGCGTGGGGGGGGATTTCATGGAGGGGCTTGGATACCACAGTTCTTCTTCTGCCATTGGCGTCTGGAGACAGGTGGGATTGACATCCTCTCATTTCCTATTTCCCCCTAGTGCTGTATTTCTCCTACTGTGGGCATTACGCCAATGCCGATGCACCCATGTATCCGCCCTCTGGGTATGATACAGGCAGCGGTGGGCGTGTATACATTGTGGCATGGCGTCAGCGTCCGTACGACACTACGCATGTGCCATGGAGTGTCTGCCGCATGTAGCGGCGTCACCCGGCTAATAAGCGGGCGCAGACACCTTGACCTCACTGCATGTGCGACATCATGCGTTTGTCACGAATGGCGACATCACCCGATCGCTCATTGGGAATGCGATGTCACACTTGGTGACGCTATTATCAACATAGCTGTATCAGCAGTAGGTCATAGGTACCAGCTGGCCGCAATGAATGGGGATGAGCAATCAATGTTCCTCCCTTTTCCATTTATGCGAGCCAATTGGTGGTTTTCCACAGTGAGGACGTTGTGCTGGCAGGGCTAACCCAATGGTCTGGGCTATTTAGCTCAGACCATTGTTGGGTTACAGTGCAGCCTGCCAAGTTACCGGCCACCAGTTGCAAAGTTTGTTTCCCTCCCAGGGGAAGTTATCTTAAGTTTGAATTTTTGATATGCCAGCCTAACCTATCCTCATGGTGGTCTAGCTAGTTCTCTGTTGGTGTTTTTAATGGTCACGTTTTGTCAGCTTTTCTTACTTTTTGCTTACTAGCATGGACATCTATTAGAATGCGTGTTTTTCTCCTTTCTTTGTATTCACCATTTTAGATTCACAGTAATTTACACACAACCTATGAGTACTGTCTTGTATATCTCAATATTGACATTACTTATGATGGCTGTTCTTATAGTATACACACTCCTGACTACAGATCATTCATACTTGTAGCGTCTCTTGATAGTATTATTTAAATACTTTTCAAATTCCACCACACAACCATTAAATCTCAGTATTTTAATATATGTACATTTTGTATTTTTCATCTTAATATTTTTTATGGTACACACTCTATATTATCCGATTTATACAACAATACTTTGTATACCCAACTTCCTAGGAGGTTCACACACTTCACTCATCACACAATTATTTGGATTTCACTATGTTTACACACAGGCACTCATTACATATTTACTCTTTACATCTGATAATTTTTATTGGTTATAATCCTTGAATGTATTGTTTGGTTAAGTTTTTATTATGGTTCATTCTTTTGATTGTGTGGGTACTTTCGTTGTGGGATTTACATCCTTCGCTCTGGTTCCAGTCTCTTGCGGCTTCCCTCTGGTTTATATCTCCCCGCCCTCACACAGCTCCCGGGGGAAACTTGGTGCCATTTTATACATTTATCCATCTCCTTGTATGAACGTTCGATTTTGAAGTTTCTTTTATAAGTTTAGGGTAGCATACCCACCTATATAAATCTTTTGGATACTTCACAAAAAGTTTTCTATACCACGCTAGTAGGCCAGAGTCTTTCACTAATTGTAAGTTAAAGGGGTTGTAAAGATTTGTTTTTTATTTTCTAAATAGGTTCCTTTAAGCTAGTGCATTGTTGGTTCACTTACCTTTTCCTTCGATTTCCCTTCTAAATGTTGATGTCTGAATTTCTCGCTTTCTGTTCCTCCTCAGTAAGCTGTTCTGGCTGACTAAACACCGCTCAAGGGATGGTGAGAAGTTTACCGAGGAGAAACAGGAAGTGAGAACAAAGAAAAAAACATTTAGAAGGGAAACCGAAGGAAAAAGGTAAGTGAACCAACAATGCACTAGCTTAAAGGAACCTATTTAGAAAATAAAAAACGAACCTTTACAACATACTGAAATCTATATGCAAATGCTTAGCACCTCCCACCCCCCGCCTTCTTTTTTTCTTTCTATTTATTTACTTGTGCTTTTGATCTCCAGGCATCTATCTGTGCTTCTCCCGAAGAAGCGAGACTCCTTGTGAAACATGTCGAGAACCTAGCACAGCTATCCCAGACTACTGACAGTTGTCTTTGACAGATCCAGGTCTCATGGAAAAGTTCATTATATGAATGTAAAATGTACCAATATGTTGATATTTAACATATTGTCTTTTCTGCATTACATGTTTTTAAAATGCATGTTAAATAAATCATTGATACATTTTACTTGAGTTGTGCTCTTTAAAAGTCCCATGGGCAATTTATTTTTTTGTGTGTAGTGCTGGGGCAGCTCCACTGCAAGGGAGAATCCACTGGAGTTAAGCTTGAAGTCAATGGATATTAAAAAGCAGCTTGAAGCAGGTCAGAAGGAGCTCAACTGCAGGGTAAACCCACCTGTCCATGAATTCTGAATGATTTCAGAAGTGTCTCAAACTGATGCCAAAAACATGCAGCATTGGCCCTTATAGTGTACAGCTGCTGTCTTTAAAGCCACCCATTAATGACATGAAGATTTAAAGTGGTTGTAACCCAAAAAAAGCCTGTTGTGATGTCAGGGGAGGCAGGAAGAAGCCTAAGAGGGGGGATGCATGTGAAGAGACCACAAATTTTGTCAGTGCAAGGGTCACTTTATAGTAGATGTAAATACTAACTGAATGACATTCAGTTTGCTGAAGCAGCAAACAAAAAACAAATTGTCATATTTAACCGCTTCAATACAGGGCTTTTAAACACCCTTCCTTACCAGAGCACTTTTTGCGATTCGGCACTGCGTCGCTTTAACTAACAATTGCGCGGTCGTGCGACGTTACACCCAAACAAAATTGACGTCCTTTTTTTCCCACAAATAGAGCTTTCTTTTGGTGGTATTTGATCGCCCCTGCGGTTTTTATTTTTTGCGCTATAAACAAAAGAAGAGCGACAATTTTGAAAAAAAACACAATATTTTTTACTTTTTGCTATAATAAATATCCCATTTTTTAAAAAAAAAAACAATTTTTTTCCTCAGTTTAGGCCGATACGTATTCTTCTACATATTTTTGGTAAAAAAAAAAAATCGCAATAAGCGTATATTGATCGGTTTGCGCAAAAGTTATAGCGTCTACAAAATAGGGGATAGATTTATTGAATTTATTTTTTTTATTTTTTTACTAGTAATGGCGGCGATTTGCGATTTTTTTTTTCGTGACTGCGACATTGCGGCGGACACTTCGGACACTTTTGACACATTTTTGGAACCATTCACATTTACACAGCGATCGTTGCTATAAAATTGCAATGATTACTGTGTAAATGTGACTGTCAGGGAAGGGGTTAACACTAGAGGGCGCTGGAGGGGTTAATGTGTGTCCCTAATAGGAGTGATTCTAACTGTAGGGGGAGGGGACTTAAGGGGAGGAGACCGATCATGTGATCCTCTGTACTGGGATCACATGATCGGTCTCCTCCCCGCTGACAGGACGTGGAGCTGTGTGTTTACACACACAGCTCCACGGTCCCGCCCGGTCCCGTTGTTTTAACGGGCAATCGCGGGTGCCCGGCGGACATCGCGGCCGCCGGGCACTCGCACCGGGTCCCGAGCGATGCCGCGCGCGCGCCCCCCCAGGCGGCCGGGAACCCGAGGACGTCATATGACGCCCACCCAGGATGGTAGATCCACCTTGTGGGCGTCATATGACAATGGGCGGGTATTGAAGTGGTTAAAGCGGTGCTCCACCCAGAAGGGGAAGCTCCGCTTGTTCGCACCCTCTTCTCGCCCCGCCACATTTGGCACTATTTTTTGGGGCAGAGAGCTGGGTACCTGGTTTTGCTCCTTACAGCATTTTAACCCCTTTCTCATCTTTTGCCGAGTCTCATCACTCCTGAACTATTGCAGCATTTTTTCAGCCACTGTAATAGCAAAAAGATCAGCGGGAAGGCACAAACCTTGTGTATTATAAGAAAAACCAATACAGTACTTTCATTTGTAACAGGAAAAAAAAAAAGTGCTCAATACAGCCTTAAAGGATAAGTTCACCTTTCGTAACATGTTACACCCATATTCAGGGTGTAACATGTTACAAATGGACCGGCCCCCCAGTCCCCAATCTGAGAGTCAGCAGATATCTTCTCCCCCCACAATAGCTGTTACAATTTTTTTAAAACGGGATTCTGCTCGCCCAGCCGTGTCACTCATTGGGTGTCCTGTGAACAGAAAACTACAAGGTCTGGCAGCCTGTCAGCTTGTAGATTTCAATGAACTACCATGGCGCTGTGAGCGCCATGGTAGTTCACCAAGTCTGTCAGAATGTATCGGCTTCTTCATACGAGGCATGAACATTGACAGATCTGCAGGAGACCTGCATGTCATCAGCAATCTGCTGACACAATGTTTTAGAGCAGTGCCTCTCAACTCGTGTCCTCAGGATCCACTAATAGGCCAGGTTTGCAAGATAACAAATACATCACAGGTGATATGATTTGCTGCTCAGTGATTGCAGTATTCTAGTTTGCATCTCCCCAAGGTAATACTTAAAATCTGGCCTGTTAGTGGGCCCTGAGGACAGGAGTGGAGAACTACTGCTTTAGAGGCTCCTGCACACACAAAAAATAAATAAAAAAACACACACACACACACACACACACACACACACACACACACACACAGGTTTTTTTTTTCCCCCCCAGCCAGAAAACGCTGATAAAAGCCTATGTGTGCATGGACACATAGGATAATACACTGGCGAGTTTACTGGCTGCAGAAAAAAAAGCCTGAAGCCAAAAACAGCAGCTGTAAAATCGTCCAGTGTGCACAAGGCCTAAATGCAAATTTTTTTTTTTTTTTACCTGCAAAAATAAAAAAATATATGTGCATTTATTTTTTTAAGTGAACTTATCCTTTAACCGCTTCCCGACCGCCTCCTGTAGATATACGTCAACAGAATGGCACGGGCAGGCAAAAGGACGTACCTGTACGTCCCCTTTAATTTGCCTGCCCGGGGGGCGCGCGCGACCCGGTCGGGAGCTCCGTGACCACGGCCGCGGGACCAGCGGACCCGATCGCCGCTGGTATCCCGCGATCGGGTTACGGAGCGGAAGAACGGGGAGAGGTCTATGTAAACAAACCTCTCCCCGCGCTTCCTACACTGACTGTCAGTGATCGGCGGTTCCCTGTCAGTCATCGGGAACGCCGATCAATGACGTCAGACGTACAGCCACGCCCCCCTACTGTAAAAAAAAAAAAAAAAACACAACACGTCACACTGACTCCTCCCCGCCCCCCTAGTGGTTAACCCCCTAACTACAACTGTCATTTACATAGGAATCAGTGCTATTTAAATAGCAGTGATTGCTGTATAAATGACAAATGTCCCAAAAATGTGTCAAAAATGTCCGATGTGTCCGCCAAAATGTCGCAGTCACAATAAAAAATCGCTGATCGCCGCCATTACTAATAAAAAAAAAAAATATTAATAAAAATGCTATAAAACTATCCCCTATTTTGTAAACGCTATAACTTTTGCGCAAACTAATCAATAATCGCTAATTGCGATTTTTTTTACCAAAAATATGTAGAAGAATACGTATCGGCCTAAACTGAGGAAAAAAAATGTTTTTTTATATATTTTTGGGGATATTTATTATAGCAAAAAGTAAAAAATATTGCATTTTTTTCAAAAAATTGTCGCTCTATTTTTGTTTATAGCGCAAAAAATAAAAACCGCAGGGGCGATCAAATACCACCAAAAGAAAGCTCTATTTGTGGGAAAAAAAAGGACGCCAATTTGGTTTTGGAGCCACGTCGCATGACCGCGCAATTGTTAGTTAAAGCGACGCAGTGCCGAATTGCAAAAAGGGGCCTGGTCCTTTGGCTGCCAATTGGTCCGGGGCTGAAGTGGTTAAACCACTTCAGCCCCAGAAGAATTTACCCCCTTAATGACCAGAGCATTTTTTTTGCAATACGGCACTGCGTTGCTTTAACTGACAAATTGCACAGTCATGCGACGTTGCACCCAAACAAAATTGAGTTCATTTTTTTCCTCCACAAATAGAGCTTTCCTTTGGTGGTATTTGATCACCTCTGCGGTTTTTATTTTTTGCGCTATAAACAAAAAAAGACCGTCAATTTTGAAGAAAAAAAAACCCTACACAATCATTTTTAATTTTTGCTATAATAAATATCCCCCAAAAAAATATATAAAAACCTCAATTTTATATGTATTCTTCTATACATTTTTTACCAAAAATCGGAATAAGTGTATATTGGTTGGGTGTATATTGGTTTGCGCAAAAGTTAAAGCATCTACAAAATAGGGGATAGATTTATGGCATTTTTTTTTTTTTTTTTTTAGTAATGGCGGTGATCAGCGATTTTTATCAGGACTGAGACATTGTGGCGGACAGATCGGACACTTTTGACACTATTTTGGGACCACTGACATTTATACAGCAATCAGAGCTAAAAATAGCCACAGATTAGTGTATAAATGTCACCGGCAGGGAAGGGGTTAAACACTAGGGGGGCAATCAAGGGATTGTGTGTTCCCTCAGCGTGTTCTAACTGAGGGGGGGGGGGGGGGGGGGGGGGGGGGGTGGGCCCACTAGTACATGACAGAGAGCACTGTTCCCGATGACAGAGAGCAGTCGATCCCCGTCATGTCACTACGCAGAACAGGGAAATGCCTTGTTTACTCCCCATTCTGCGTCTCCTTGCCACAATCGCGGGCCGCCATTGTGCACGCACCTGCTAGATTGCGATGACAGAGGGACATACGGGTACGCCTAGTTGCGCACCCGTGCCATTCTACTGACGTACATCGTTGTGCAGCAGTCGGCAAGTGGTTAAGGTCCAGCAATTTGAACCCACTCTCTAGGTTTTTTTTGTCTCAGCCGGAAGCTGACAGACCACTGCAAGATCAAATCCAGCCCTACGGCCTTAAGGCTATGCTGAAAGTGCTCTTTCCCTGCAATACAGGTTTTTATTGTAATCAATGTCCAACAATACACATCTGTTAACCCGCGCTCTAAATTTTTACTATTCTAGTTACAGATCTTCCGCTGCCAAAAAAAATGCAAATACTTCCAAGGTAAAAAAAATAATCTGTGTAATCTGCTCCCTCTAAAACGGTAAAAAAAATTAAAATAAAAAACCTCCCTGAACCTGCCACTTCCTGTATGTCCTCTATATATATCTATATACTGAACATGATAACCAGGACTACTCAGCTCTGACCACCGTGCTCTCAGCTCTCCTCTCTCCCCCTCCTTCTTGCCTGTCAGCTCCATCTCTGTGTGTCTCCGCTCCGCCCCCATTTAAAAAAATAAAAATAAAACCCTACAAATGGTCACTGCCAGCCCCTCCATTAGAGGCTGGCATACCACACTATGCAAATCCTTTCTAAAAACGAATGTTGTAAATAGCTATTTAGAGCCATCTTCAGGCCGGTTACGTGACTCGCGGCTGCTTTACAGCTCAGAGACTGGGCTTCTGCGGGAGGAGCCGAGCGGCCATGTGATCTCCCCGGCTGATGTCAGCCGGGAAGATCACGGCCCCTCCTGCAGAAGCCATGTATCGGAGCTGAACAGTGGCCGTGAGTCATGTGACCAGCCTGAAGACAGTTTTAACCACTTCCCGACCGCCCCATGTACATATACGTCGGCAGAATGGCACGTACAGGCAGAATCACGTACCTGTACGTGCCATTCTTCAGGCGCGTGGGGGGTCCGATCGGACCCCCCCCCGGCCGGCGGGGACGGTCAGGATCGCTTCAGGAGCGATCCGGGATGAGGGGACGGCCAGTGGTTTCTGGCCACCCCCTCGCGATCGCTCCTGGCCAATCAGATGCTTCCTCTGTCTGTGTCAATCAAAACACAGGCAGAGGAAGTGATGTCACGCTCGGTGCGCCGGTCTATGTGACCGGAACGCCGAGCTGTCAACATGTACAGGTTAGTGCACCAACAGTACACTGACACCAGTACACATAGGCACACAAAACACCCCCCTGTCACCCCCAGATCACCCCCAGATCACCCCCCCCCCCCCCAGTCACAGTGTCACTAATTGCAGTGATCATTTTTTTACTGATCACTGCATTTAGTGTCAGTGTGACTGTAATAACTGTCAGTGCAGTTAGTTTTAGGTCCAAGGTAGCCCCCTACCCCCCCCCCCTAATAAAGGTTTAACCCCTTGATTGCCCCCCAGGTAACCCTTTCACCCCCTTTTGCCAGTGTCACTAAGCGATCGTTTTTCTGATCGCTGTATTAGTGTCACTGCTGTCGCTAGGTAACCATTTTTTTTTTTTTTTTAGGTAACCGCCATGTTTATATAGGTTCATAAATAGGTTTATAGGTCAGGTACCCCCATATTACAACCTAAATAAAGGTTTTAACCCCTTGATTGCCCCTAGAGTTAACCCTTTCACCAGTGATCACTGTATAACTGTCACTGGTGACGCTGGTTAGCCAGTTAGTTATTTAGTTATTTAGGTTCCCCGTCAGGTTTTTATATAGCGTCAGGTACCCCCATATATTACCTAATAAAGGTTTTAACCCCCTGATTGCCCCTAGTTAACCCTTTCACCCCCCTTTTGCCAGTGTCACTAAGCGATCGTTTTTCTGATCGCTGCATTAGTGTCGCTAGGTAACCAGTTTTTTTTTGTATTACTGTTACGGGTGACGCTGGTTAGTTAGCTTGTTTTTTATACTGTCAGGGCACCCGCCATTTATTACCCAATAACGGTTTAACCCCTGATCGCCCGGCGGGTGATATCAATTAGGTTTTAGGGTCAAATAAGGTCTGCGTCGCCCCAGGTTAGTGCCAGTACCGCAAACACCCACGCACAAAGCATACACCTCCCTTAGTGGCACAGTATCTGAACAGATCAATATCTGATCTGATCAGATCTATACTAGCGTCTCAGCAGTTTAGGGTTCCAAAAAAAACCGCATTGTTAGCGGGATCAGCCCAGATACCTGCTAGCACCTGCGTTTTCCCCCTCCGCCCAGCCCAGCCCACCCAAGTGCAGTATCGATCAATCACTGTTACTTACAAAACACTAAGCACACATAACTGCAGCGTTCGCAGAGTCAGGCCTGATCCCTGCGATCGCTAACATTTTTTTTTGTGGTAGCGTTTTGATTCAGTCGCTTCAGTCAGGAGCTTTTTTACCTGTGAATCTCAAAAAAATAAAATAGTTGTCGTTTTATTGTTCTCTCTCTCACTCTATTGTTGCTCTTTTTTTACTCCATTCTATTCTGCAATGTTTTATCATGTTTTATCATGCTTGCTTTTCAGGTATGTAATTTTGTTTACTGTGTTTTAGTGTTAAGCATTTTTTTGTTTTCAGGTGCGCCATTCAGTTGCAACGCGGATTTATTTATCTTGACAGCAACAGCGTTTGCTCCCACGATACATAAAGCCGCGACTCCAACGCTGTAGGAGGTGATTTCACCACCACAGTTAAAAAAAAGAGCATATATGCCGAAGCATGGGGGCAGCAGGGGGGGGGGAGGAGCGATGGGCTCCTAATGCCACGTACATACGGTCGAAATTCCGACCGTGTGTACACGGCATAACTTTTGCGGGAGGATGCCCCCATGCATCGGCATATATAAATGGTGCATGTATGCCCATCATTAGAAGTGGGTGGATGAAGGGAGGTATTCTAATGGTGGGCATACCCACCAATCAATCTCTTTTTTTCGTTCAGCCAAGAGGCTGCATGAAAAAAAAAAGATTACAATATATGTCCAGTATGTTGCTGGACTTTGAATGGTTATACCAGAATGATGCCTGCAGGTTTAGGTATCATCTTGGTATCATTCTTTTCAGCCAGTGATCGGCTTTCATGTAAAAGCAATTCTAGCGGGTAATTAGCCTCTAGACTGCTTTTACAAGCAGTGGGAGGGAATGTCCCCCCTCCCGGATATAAACCGCGCCATTGGGAAATTGGGAAAGCATTTTATCACACCAATCTTGGTGTGGTCAGATGCTTTGAGGGCAGAGGAAAGATCTAGGGTCTAATAGACCCCAATTTTTTCAAAAAAAAAGAGTACCTGTCACTGCCTATTGCTATCATAGGGGATATTTACATTCCCTGAGATAACAATAAAAATCATAACAAAGAAAAAAAAATGGAAGGAACAGTTTAAAAATAAAATAAAAAAGCTAAATAAATAAAAAAAAAAACAAAAAAAAAAAAAAAAGCACCCCGGCCCCCCTTCTCTTGCGCAAAGGCGTACACAAGCGTTGGTCTGGCGTCATATGTAAACAGCAATTGCACCATGCATGTGAGGTATCACCGCGAAGGTCAGATCGAGGGCAGTAATTTTAGCAGTAGACCTCCTCCGTGAATCTAATGTGGTATCATGTAAAGGCTTTTAAAGGCTTTTAAAAATGTATGTAGTTTGTCGCCACTGCGTGTTTGTGCGCAATTTTAAAGCATGTCGTGTTTGGTATCCATGTACTCGGCCTAAGATCATATTTTTTATTTCATCAAAAATTTGAGCAATATAGTGTGTTTTAGTGCATTAAAATAAAAAAAAGTGTATTTTTTCCACAAAAAATGCGTTTGAAAAATCGCTGCGCAAATACTGTGTGGAAAAAAAAAAAAATGCAACACCCACCATTTTAATCTGTAGGGCCTTTGCTTTAACATTATATATAGTGTTTGGGGGTTCAACGTAATTTTCTTGCAAAAAAAAAAATATGTTTTCATGTAAACAAAAAGTGTCAGAAAGGGCTTTGTCTACAAGTGGTTAGAAGAGTGGGTGACGTGTGACATAGGCTTCTAAATGTTGTGCATAAAATGCCAGGACAGTTCAAACCCCCCCCCAAATGACCCCATTTTGGAAAGTAGACACCCCAAGCTATTTGATGAGAGCAATGTTGAGCCCATTAAATTTTTTTTTTTTTTGTCCCAAGAGATTGAATAATGAAAAAAAATATATATATATATTTTTTTTACAAAAAGTTGTCACTAAATGATATATTGCTCAAACATGTCATGGGCATATGTGGACATACACCCCAAAATACATTCTGTTGCTTCTCCTGAGTACGGGGATACCACATGTGTGGGACTTTTTGGGAGCCTAGCTGCGTACGGAACCCCAAAAACCAATCACCGCCTTCAGGCTTTCTAAGGGTGTAATTTTTTTATTTCACTTCTCACTGCCAATCACAGTTTCGGAGGCCATGGAATGCCCAGATGGCATAAAACCCCCCAAAATGACCCCATTTTGGAAAGTAGACACCCCAAGCTATTTGCTGAGAGGTATGGTGAGTATTTTGCAGATCTCGCTTTTTGTCACAAAGTTTTGAAAATTGAAAAAAAGAAAAAAAAAATTTTTTTTCTTTACTTTCTTCATTTTCAAAAACAAATGAGAGCTGTAAAATACTCACCATGCCTCTCAACAAATAGCTTGGGGTGTCTACTTTCCAAAATGGGGTCATTTGGGGGGGTTTTGTGCTATTTTGGCATTTTATGGCCTTCGAAACGGTGATAGGTAGTGAGGAGTGAAATCAAAAATTTGCACCCTTAGAAATCCTGAAGGCGGTGCTTGGGTTTCGGGGCCCCGTACGCGGCTAGGCTCCCAAAAAGTCCCACACATGTGGTATCCCCATACTCAGGAGAAGCAGCAAAATTTATTTTGGGGTGCAATTCCACATATAACTATGGCATGTGTGAGCAATATATCATTTAGTGACAACTTTTTGAAAAAAAAAAAAAATCTTTTTTATTTTTGTCTTTATTCAATCACTTGGGACTAAAAAAAAAAATATTCAATGGGCTCAACATGCCTCTCAGCAAATAGCTTGGGGTGTCTACTTTCCAAAATGGGGTCATTTGGGGGGGTTTTGTACTTCTCTGCCATTTTAGCACCTCAAGAAATGAAATAGGCAGTCATAAATTAAAAGCGGTGTAAATTCCAGAAAATGTACTCTAGTTTGTAGACGCTATAACTTTTGCGCAAACCAATAAATATACGCTTATTGGCATTTTTTTTACTAAAGACATGTGGCTGAATACATTTTGGCCCAAATGTTTGACTAAAATTGAGTTTATTAGATTTTTTTTATAACAAAAAGTAGAAAATCTCTTTTTTTTTCAAAATTTTCGCTCTTTTTCCGTTTATATCGCAAAAAATAAAAATCACAGAGGCAATCAAATACCATCAAAAGAAAGCTCTATTTGTGGGAAGAAAAGGACGCAAATTTCGTTTGGTTACAAAATTGCATGACCGCGCAATTACCAGTTAAAGTAGTGCAGTGCGAAATTGAAAAAAGACCTCTGGTCCTTTGGCTGCCAAATGGTCCGGGGCTGAAGTGGTTAAATAGCTATTTACAATGCTAATTTTTAGAAAGGATTTACATAGTGTGGTATGCCAGCCTCTAATAGAGGGGCTAGCAGTGACCATTTGTAGGGTTTTATTTTATTTTTTTTAAATAGGGGCGGAGCGGAGACAGAGAGAGAGCTGACAGGCAAGACAGTTGCCTCAATTTGGGGGTGGGTGCAAAAAAAAAAATAAAATATATATAAAACCCTTGCAGTGGCTCCCACCACACTGCAAGGATACAATGCTTCTACCAACTTACCACCTGCTCCCCCAGCAGCCAGTGCTCCCCTCTTCTCTCCTAAGCTCCAGGTTGTGGGTAGGCCCTCACTTCCATACAGGACTGCCAAGCCTTCATTCGACAAGACAATGTCACAGCTGCAACCACCAGGTGAAGCACCAAAGAGGCTTTGGGAGACCAGTCACATGTTAGAAGGATCCTGCGGGAGCTAAGAATAAGGTAAGTACATGTCATTTTTCTTGGTACCCTAGACAAAAAAATGACCATTTAACTTGCGCAGCGTGGGGGGCCAACAGAAAGGTATTTTTTTTTCCCCATTTCACAGCCCAACTCTCCATTTAATGTCCCTTTAAATAGTTTGTTGGGCGAAACCATTTACTGCACTAACAGTTGCGCTGTAATAACTATGTAGCCTCAGCTACATGCAGTATACAACGCTGTGTTCCTGCAGTGGGATTAGGATTTCCTGTCCCACTCGCAGAAAAAGAAAAATCTCTCTATATACACACACACACACACACACACACACACACACACGGCCAAGGGCTGTTCAACCATTCACAGGGAGCTTTGTATTCTATGAATAAATACAAAGCTTCCTCTGATTGGCTGAGGCAGAGTTTGTGATGTCATCCACCCTCAGCCAGAGCAATCTTTGTATTCATTCATAGAATAGCTTCCCATGAATGGCTGAGCAGCACTCAGCCCAACCATCTTGTTCCTGGAAGGCGGACAGCAAGGTCTTGTCCCACTGCCAGAACACAGCGCTGTATACTGTATGTAACTGAGGCTACATACAGAACAGCGCTGTATACTGTATGTAACTGAGGCTACATACAGGTAATACAGTGTGCTCAGCAAGTGCAGTAAATAATTTGTTTTGGCTAGCTTAGCCCAAACAAACTATTTAAAAAGGATATTAAAATGACATTGGAGAACGCAGCGGCTCACAGCAGGGGTCCGATGCGGCGCAATTTAACGTTTCAGGTCCGGTTTCAGCCCAAAATGTGAAACAGACCAAAAGACGCACAGGGTTCTTATGCAATTTGCACCGGAGCGGGTCACAATCGCCTGCTATGCGAATTGGATGCAGGGAAAACCGCATCCAATTCGCAATAGCGTGAACCCAGCCTTAGGCTTTAAGCGTTTATCTTGAACGAGTGGTCCATCGTACAAGTGGTCTTTGGGGATTTACCCAACAACCAGCTGAACCGTAGAGTGTGGATCAGGGGTAGGCAACCTCGGCCCTCCAGCTGTTTTGAAACTACAAGTCCCATGAAACATTGCAAGACCCTAACAATCACAGGCATGACTCCTAGAGGCAGAGGCATGATGGGATTTGTAGTTTCCCCACAGCTAGAGGGCTGAGGTTGCCTAACCCTGGTGTAGATGGTTGACGCAACTTGAAAAGACAAAGTTCTATGGATTGGGGCAGACTGCATGTAGCTACACTCCATGTACCCCAGGGACATAGCATGTCTGCTAAGGCAATAAGCAATTCATCCTACCCTAGGCTACACACAATACGATCAAAGATATAGCCTACATCCTCATACTAAGCAAGAAATGTACCAAACAGGATTGTAAAAAAAATGACTGCCATGTTTTATTGCATTGTAACAAAGAGAAAGATAAACAACAATGAAACTTAGAGTATATATAGCCATTTTTTTTAGTTTTGGACAGTGTTGGGAAGGGTTAAATCTTGAGTCACATTTCCATTGCTGTGTCCCTGCTGGGCAGAGTTACCCTCAATCAGTTCTGGTGCGTCACTAGGGTAAAAAAAATAAAACCATGATGGGGAAACCTAACATTTTTACAGGTTTTCACCAAAACAGGAAGTGAGGGGAAAACATCCAATGGGGACACCTATTGGGGCAGCATTTAGGTTGTAGATATTTTCCAGTACTTCTTGTTGTACCTTTAGGACATGAAGGGAAATCTCCTCAATTGGCCAAAGACAGCAAAAAACTGACAGATTTTTACCCTTCCCTATTCTGTCTAAAACTTTGAAAAGCAGTTTGGGCTATACATACACTTTAGGAAACGAGTGAAGTCAAACCATAAAAAAAGTGGAGTTTTCACTGCAAGACATGTTAGAGAACAATGACAAAACTATAGATCTCAAGCTATATTGTTTTAATTGTATCACAAAAGGGGAAGAGTTTGAAATCCAAACAAGTTTTAAACATATGTACACTGTACAGATCTGCAGTGCGATTACTCTGTTATCATTCACCAGTTGGTGGACAGTGCGGTTGAACACCGGCTGCAACTTTTTACATGTAGCCATCAACCCAAAGGCTGAGAACATCAAAAATTAACACGTGGTCAACTTAAAATGACAGGCCCTAGAACAAAAACAAGAACATAAAACTGCTTTGGGCATTAAATGAAAGCACCTAGAGGCTGCTCTGGCAAGGTAAAGCTGGTGCCAAAGCTTGCCTGCCCTTTCTTGGTTCCTGCACATTTCTACTGGCCAGTGAGTGGGGTCCATCAAAAGCGAATAGGAATGTGAGGAGGTAGGACCAAAGGGTCTGACACTACAGGGAAACGCTAGAGCTTTGCTTCTGAAAACAGCCCAGTATTTGGCCATATCTGTGCAGGAGACATTAAAATAGCAGCTCACCCTAACACTAAAATCCAATAGCTTTGGTCTTGTAATGTGATCTGAGCAGGCACTTTGTCCGTCGGAATTCGCTACAGATCTATGGGACCTTGTTGTCGGAAAATTTTTAGAGCAGGAGATACAACTTTGTCCGTCGACAATCCGAAGAAATCTCTATACATACCTTTTCTGCAGCCGTTCTGGTCCGATGCCATGCTGAGCTGTCAGCTGAGACTTCACTGTGGGGGCAGCCCCATAGTAACTCTATGGGTGATATCACTTTCCATTCATTTACCAGCCGTTGTCGGCTGTCTCTTCTGCAGAGCTTCCACCGATGGGGACCGGACCAGCTTCAAAAAAGGCATTTATACCAATTTCTTCTTTACAGGGCTAGATAGGTTAGTCTTATATTGCGGATGCCTGTAGATTCAGAGATTTTAGTGTTAGGGTGGACTTCTACTTTAAGGCTGGGTGCACACTATTGTAAATTGAATGCAGGTTTCCCCACATCCAATTCACATTTCAGGAGATTGGCTCTCTATGGAGCCGGTTCACACGGCTCCGATACAAATTGCACAGGGGTCCTGTGCGTCTTTTGGTTTGTTTCAGGACCAAATTCAGCCAAAAATTCAGGCTGAAGTCGGACCTGAAAACGCTGAATGGGGACGCACCGGACCCCCTGCTGTGAGCCGCTCCATGCTGCGGTGTGAACCCAGCCTAAAGGGCAGGCAAAATTCAGGACTAGGAAGCGGCAGCACTTTGCCCGTTAGAGCAGCCTGCCATTTGCCAGTATACACAGACTAAGTCTGCGACAGGTCTGTTCCGGACCCACTAGGTGCCAGGTGCCCCCACCCCTTTTATACCTGAAGCACTTTTCTTCATTTTTGTTTGTGCCCCGGATACTCTTTAAATTCCATGTTGTACCCTTCTTTATTAATAATTCCTCCAGGTCTCTATGACAGTGCTTCATTTCAACAGTCGCACTCTGCACCAATTCTACAATGAAATGTCCAAAGAAAAAAAAAAAAAAAAAAAAAAACTTTTTCTAATAGTGGAAAAATAAAATAAAAAAATAAAAGGGAAAGGAAGACCTTCCTAAATCATAAAATCAAGTGTCTCCTATCCAAAATCCCTCCCAGAAGACATGTCCAGAAAGTGCATGTCCAGACAAAACATTTTTTAGGATGGATTGGGGAGAAATTAGGTTTGATGGTCTTCCAGGACTCCATCAAAGTCTTTGCTTCTGTCCCAGTGACAGCAGTTCATCCAGACAGGAATGGAGGGGGTATTCTGAACAGCAACACAAATAAAAATGTGTTTTTTGCTAGTGGAGGGAAGGTTTTTATTACTGTATGTTGCTATTGACAATTTTTCCTCAATTCATGTCTGGTGAACACTTACTTTGAAACAGTAAAACTAAAAGGTGATATTTATATTTTTCCTTAAGGCCCCTTTCACACTGGGGCGTTTTTCAGGCGGTACAGCGCTAAAAATAGCGCCTGTTCACCGCCTGAAAAAATCCGGCCCCTTTAACTCCAGTGTGAAAGCCGACGGGCTTTCACACTGGAGCGGTGCGCTAGCAGGACGGCAAAAAAAGTCCTGCTAGCAGCATCTTTGGAGCGGGACAGGAGCGGCGTGTTCACCGCTCCTTCCCATTGATTTGAATGGGAAACCGCGGCAATACGGCGGCGCTCTGCGGGGGTCTTTAACCCTTTTTCGGCCGCTCGCGGGGGTAAAACCGCACCGCGAGCGGCCGAATACCGCGGTTAAAACGACGGTAAAGCATCGCTAAATATAGCGCTGCTTTACCGTCACCGCGGCTCCCCGCCCCAGTGTGAAAGGGGCCTTAGAGTAAAACTGGGTTCTCACTTGAGAACGCAGCGGCTCACAGCAGGAGTCCAGTGCGTCTCCATTCACCGTTTTAGGTCCGATTTCAGCCCGAAATTTGGCTGAATTCGGACCTGAAATGGAACAAAAGACGTACAGGGCTCCTGTGAAATTCGCACCAGAGCCACTGCAGAGATGTGTGAACAGACTCCCTAGAGAGCCGCTCACAATCTCCTGCATTGCAAATTGGATTTCGCACTGGTGGGAACCCAGCCTAAGGAGGAAACCCCTCAGCTTTTCATTATTGGGTGTTGCAATTGCAAAATGTTTCCTCAGCTCCTGTCTCCAGGACAGAAAGTGAGGGAACATCACACCAATTACTCCAGGTTGCAGTAAAAACATAACAAAAAACATAATCCCCCACTCCATCCAAAATGAAAACAAAATAGTTTTGGCTGCACATGCACTTTAAGTTATAAAGAACAAATGGATGGCCTCAAGGCTTTAGCCTGCCTGTGTCCTTCAGGTACTGAATCACACTTGGGATATTGATTCCTCGGAACGCTGGGTTTGTGGCTGCGATCTTATGGAAAACATTGACCACCTCCCCCTCCTCCATGTTTTTAATACTGTTGAAGAAGATCTCTGTGGCCGCGCTTGCGCTCGGAGGGAAAGGGCTGCGGATTGGATACGAGGGCTGCCTAGCCATAGGAGCCTGGGAGCCCGACGCGTACGGATCCATCCTGTTCACAGGAAAACACGGGCCCTCTTGACGATTCCAGCCCGGATAACCATACGCAGGTTGAGCAGGATGACTCCTGGCTGGGGGTAGAGGTGGCGCTGGGACGCTCTGTATACCTTCTTCTCTCACTTGCTGGTCACGAAACCTCCACAGTGCTTCTGTGCAGTTGCGGATGATCTGCTGGATGTAGTGGGCGTCCCCGTCACACTCGATCTTGTAATTCCTCAGATAGTTCAAAAGGTCCTGATTCCTTCTAAATTCCAGTTCCTGTATGGACAGCGACCAGTCCGGCTCTCGCTCAAACTCCCTGGACTCCGGGCGCTCGCGTTCTCTCATGAGGGCCCGCTTAGCTGCCAAAGCGCCGTTCCTCCTGGCGGCGACGGACAGCCGAGCCACCTTCGCCGCGGTTGCACTCTCCACTTTCGTCCTCAGCGGGGCTCTTTTACGAGCGAGTCTCTTACGGGCCTCGGCCGCCCCCGACTCCTCCTTCGGGGAACCCACGCTGTCTTTCTTCTCATCGTCACTCTTGGATGGCGAATAGTCGCTTTTGTCACCACCCTCGGCGTCGTCAATGGTGGCGTCGGGATCGCCAGGGTTTGAGTGGTGGGCTTGGAGGGTTTTACGGCCGCTCTGCTTCAGGATCTTCTTGGAGATATCCCTAAGGGCTCGGAGGTGCTCACCCTTCCTGGAGTAGGTCTTCTCTCCCAGGGCCAGGTCAGGGTGGTGCTTATCGATGTAGCGGGTCATGTGATCCGTGTCCACAATGTGGCCCACCACCTTGCGCCAGTCGCCCTGCACTTCGCACAGCTCGCAGTTATATGCGTAAGCAGAGTCCACCAGCGTCTCCACAACATACTCCAGACCCAGGATGGGCTCCCCCTTCATGTGCATGTCCAGGAATAACTGCATGGTGCCCAGCCTCTTCACCTGATGGGGGGCAGCGAGCCCCAGCTTCATCTTATGCTTGTTCCCGGTCACATGCTCGCACAGCTGCACTATGGACGAACAGCACACGTTACAAATACGGCACTTGCGCTTGTTCTCGGCCTCCATTGCGCCCGGTGGTGACGAGAAAAAAAAAAAAAAAAAGAATCCCAAAGAAGCTTTCGGCGCTGACCTCACCTGCGCTGTCTACCGGAAATAGGGGAGGCGCGCAGGCGCAGACTCCTGAGAGGGACCGGAAGAGTGGAAGCACGCATGCGCCTTAAGCAGGGGGCGCGCTTTTTACGTCATGCGTGGTATCGCGTGATTTCTTGGACGCATGCGTCGTGCTATTCCCGGGAGATGTCTGGGCGCATGCGCGATAGCTCCCCTGCTGCTGGCGCCTTGAGCGTTGTTTTAGTGGAGGGAAACATTGTAACTTTTGTGATTGGCTACGAGGGAGGAGATGCCCGCAGGCGTTCAGCACCCATTTATTTTCATCACAAATTCCAGTTTTATTGTTTCTGGAGCCGTCCATCATTTTACAGGGCACCTTAACCCTTCAGTTTCCAGGCAGTCCTTTCCATTTTTTTGCATGCTTATTTTACCACTTCGAGACAATTTTTACACTTCACTCCTACATGTAAAAATCAAAAAAAATTCTGCTAGAAAATTACTTAGAACCCCCAAACATTATATATATTTCTTTAGCAGAGGTGGGTGTTGCAATTTTTTTTTTTATGACAAACAATATTTACAAAGCGTTTGTTTAACCACTTGCTTACTGGGCACTTAAACCCCCCTCCAGCCAAGACCAATTTTCAGCTTTCAGCACTGTCGCACTTTGAATGACAATTGCGCTGTCATACAACACTGTACCCAAATGAAATTGTTATCAATTTTTTTTCCACAAATAGAGCTTTCGTTTGATCACCTCTTCAGTTTTTTTTTTTTAATAAAAAAACAAAAAAAAGAGTAAAGTCAGCCCAATTTTTTTTCTATAATGTGAAAGATGGTATTACGCAGAGTAAACAGATACCTAACATGTAACTCTTTAAAATTGTGTCTGCCCGTGGAATGGTGGCAAACTACAGTGCTTAAAATTCTCCATAGGCGACGCTTTAAAGTGGTTTTAAACCGCTGGATGTTTTTTTTGTTCTCCTGCCTGGCAAAGTCATAATGTGCTAGTATCCATCACATACTAGCACATTATGTGAAATGTACCTTGAAACAAACTGTTCCAGCGCCGCAACGTCAGCCCTGCAGCCGCTTCCATCTTTACTCGTCTTGCTTTCAGGTTCCTTCCCTCCATTGGTCCACGCACGTGGCATTGGTGGCATATACTGTATATATATACATCCCCCATTTGGAGCAAGCCGTTCACACGGCCAGTCTCTTCCTGGGGTCCTTGCACATTAGCCACATTCGTGTGCTGGTGTTGCATTGATGCGACATTGTGGTGAGTTTTTCTTGGTTTAGGATTCTTTTTTGGCAGTTCAGCTTTTTTCAGCCCAAACATTTTCACCCCCCCCCCCCCCTTCGGAGTTTCTCTCTAAGGCTACTGTCACACCAAGGCACTGGGTGCGCTGGCAGTAAAGTGGCGCTATATTTAGCGCCGCTTTACCGTAGTTTCAGCCATAAAAAAGGGTTAAAACTACCCGCAAAGCGCCACTGCAGCGGCGCTTTGCAGGCGGGTTTGGAGCGCCGCACCATTGTTTTCAATGGGAAGGGGCGCTTTAGGAGCGGTAAATACACCGCTCCTACAGCGCTCTAAAGATGCGGCTTGCAGGACATTTTTCAGCATCCTGCAAGCACACCGCTCCAGTGTGAAAGCCCTCGGGCTTTCACACTAGAGACACAGCAGCGGCTGTTTGAAGGCGCTTTGCAGGCGCTATTTTTAGAACTTTAGCGCCTGCAAAGCACCTCAGTGTGAAAGGGGCCTTATGATCCCTGATACACATATACTTCAGTATCTGTTAACCACTCTTCAGATACAGGCTTATCAATATTTATTGGCACTATTTTTGTCATCACTTCCTGTGGAGATACACTGGGTTCACTATTATCTACCTATTTTTTATAGTTACTGTTATAATTATACACACATTCAATTTTGTTCCCAGATACCCCTGCTTGTTGAGTCACACACTATCATTATTTGCCATATGGAGATTAGTGATTTACTCTGCACTCCCCAACACAGTCCGGTGTCGCATCTCTATATATAATGCCGCCTCAGCTCCCGTGACGAAGCCATGTCTAAGCTCACCCTGTGCCAATCATCACATGACGCTTTTGCTGTCTCGGTTGGTGGACCATTTCTATACATTAAACATCCATCTTCTTTGATATTCTCCCTCTCTAACTTAGAGTGTGGTTTATTATATTATATTTATATATTTCATAGGAATCTCTGTCGCATCAGCTCCTGATGAGTGGACACGAAACGCGTCAAGCTTTACTTGATGCCACAGCTATACCACACATGGAATGCTACCTATTTACTACCTATTATGTTTGATGATGTTGCCATTATACCATTCAGTGGATGCACACAGGTGCCGGTATCGAGCATGTTGCCCTCTGCTCTTGTTATGTCGTTATGATCATGTGTTGTTATGTATCTACTCATTTATCTATCAATTTATGCCTCGTGCATGCTTCATGTGTTAATATATGAAATTATCCTTCTATGATATTAATAAAACATTTCATATTGATTTTTACCGCCACTATTAAATTGCTTCATTTAAAGTCCCAACTCCCCTTTATTCGCATGCTTCCAGGTTTGCGGGCTCCAGCCCTGTGACTGGCCGGAGCTGCGATGATGTCACTTCTGGGCAGGCACATGGGAGCCACCATTTACAGCACAGGGCTCAGAAGAAACAGCCCGGGCGGCCGTACCTTCAGAGCGCATGTGCCAGTGACATCACTGGCTGCATGTAATGTAAATATCTCCTAAACTGCGCTTGTTTAGGAGATATTTACACTACTTATAGGTAAGCCTTATTATAGTTTACTTCCTCTTTAAAAGAGAAGTAAAGGAATTAGTTATTTTGCACATTCATACTTACCTTGGTGGAAGCTGCATCTGTCCCCTGGGCGCCTCTACACTGAGAACCGAGCAATCGAACATCACCCATCACTCGGCTTTCAGAGCCCTGTGAGCAGAGAGCTGCAGACTGTCGGTCACAGCTCTCTGCTCTGCTCCCTCCTCGCTGATTGGATCGCTGGGCTGTGGAGGGGGTGGAGCGGGCCATCACAGGCTCCCAGTGGCTCACTGAGATACTGACATGGGTGCCAGTCCAGGCACCTAGCGGATCCAGACTCTATGGTCGGGAGTGCCTGGACAGAGATTGGTGACGTCAGCAGAGAGAGGACTTCACCTCTTCTTTAAACGCCTTTACAGGTTACCAGTTTAGAGTTGCACAGGAGGTCTGGTGCTAGAATTATTACTCTCGCTCTGACGTACCCGACAATATCTCACATGTGGTGCGATCACCGTTTACATATATGTACGGGAGTAACTTATGTGTTTGCATTTGCGCATAAGCACAATGGGACGGGATCGCTTCAAAAACACTTTTTTTTTTGTACTAACTTTTTTGCTATCACAAAGGATAGACAACATCCCTTGTGACAATATGGGGCATGACAGGTCCTCTTTATGGAGAGAGTTGGGGTCTACTAGACCCATCATCCTGGTATAACCACTGAAACCCACAGATGCCCTACGGGCGGCAAGTGGTTGTAAAGCCTCAAGGTTTTTCACCTTAAAGTATTCTATGCATTAAGGCAAAAAACCTTCTGTGCTGCAGCTCCCCCCAGAATCCCCCTTTGTCATACCTGAGCCAGATCCGATCCAGTGATGTGCATGAGTGCAGAGGCTCCAGCCGCTGTCTGTCTCCTCATTGGACAGATTGATAAGAGCAGGAGCCATTGGCTCCTGTTGCTTTCAATCAAATTCAGTGACGCGGGCCGAGTCCCTGCTGTCTGTGTCAATGGGCGAAGCAGCAGGACTCCGGAGCTAGCCTGCATGGGTGTCCTCAGGGAAAGCGGCACCTGATGAAGACACCAGAAGAAGAGGATCGGGGCTGCCAAACAATTGTACAGAGCAGGTAAATATAGGCATGGTTGAAAACAAGGGTTTACAACCCCTTTGCCTCTTGCCAACCTGATCACAGTAAACATACTGCTAGTGGGCGGCAGGTGCAGGCACCTGGCTTGCTTCTGGATTTGGGACGCTCATGTGTGTGCCCTCTGCTGACCTATGCTGTGATTGGACACAACACAAGTTTGTCAGCAGGTTTCAAACAATGCGTTTATATAGCAAAAAAGAAAAAAACCTAGTGGTGATTAAATACCACAAAAAAAGCTCTATTTGTGTTAAAAAATTATACAATTTAAATTTGGGTACATCGTTGCATGACCGCGCAATTGCCAGTTAAAGTAGTGCAGTGCTGAATAGCAAAACATGCTCTGGTCATTAAAGGGGTAAAAGCTTCCGGTGGTCAAGTGTTTAATGTAGCCTTCACAGTAACACTAATGCCGCGTACACACGAAGGGACTTTTTCCGCCGGACTTTCCAGCTGGCTTCGGCGGACTAAAAAGCGAACGGACTTGACCACACACGATCACGCTAAAAAGTCCGGCGGTTCACGCGATGACGTACAGCACGTACGACGGGACCAGAAAAAGAAAAATACTAGAAAAATACTTGCTACTGAGCATGCGTCCTTTTTGGTCCGCCGGACCATACTACAGACGGCTGTATTGTCCGCCGGACTGCCAAGTCCAGCGGATAATTTTAAAACAAAACTTAAAACTTTAGTCCGCCGGATTTTTTGAAAAAAAGTCAGTCGGAGGCCCACACACGAGGGGATTATCCGGTTTTCTTAGTCCAGCGGACAATCCCGCGGGATAATCCCTTCGTGTGTACGCGGCATAAGTTCCACTTGGGGCTTGTTCACTCAATAGCACAAGCTTAACCACTTCAATACCAGGCACTTAGACACCTTCCCGCCCAGACCAATTTTCAGCTTTCAGCACTGTCGCACTTTGAATGACAATTGCGCGGTCATACAACACTGTACCCAAACAAATTTTTTATCATTTTGTTCCCACAAATAGAGCTTTCTTTTGGTGGTATTTGATCACCTCTGCGATTTTTATTTTTTGCGCAACAAATAAAAAAAGACCAAAAATTTTGAAAAAAAAACAAGTTTTTCTTTGTTTCTGTTAATTTTTTTGTAAATAAGAACATTTTCTTCTTCAATGATGGGCACTGATATGGCTGCACTGACGGGCACTGATAAGGCGGCACTGATGGGCACCGATGAGGTGGCACCAATGAGGTGGTACTGATGAGGTGGCACTGACGGCCACTGATGATGGGCACTGATAGGCGGCACTGATGGGCACTGATAGGTGGCACTGATGGGCACTGATAGGTGGCACTGGTATGTGGCACTGATGGGCACTCATAGGCGGCACTGATGGGCACTCATAGGCGGCACTGATGGGCACTCATAGGCGGCACTGATGGGCACTCATAGGCGGCACTGATGGGTACTTATGGGTGGCACGGATAGGTGGCATGGATGGGCACTGATGGGCACTGATAGGTGGGCACTGATGGGCACGGATGGACGCTGATAGGTGGCACTGCTGGACACTGATGGGTGGCACTGATTACACTGATGGGTGGCACTGAAAACACTGGGTGGCATTGCTGGGTGATGGGTGGCACTGGTTGCTACTTGATGGTGCCAGCCAGTGCCCATTTGTGGGCACTGACTGGCACAGATTGGGCATCATTTGCACATGTGGATGGCCAGGGGGTACATACCTGGCCATCCACATGTTGCCCACTTCCCTGGTGATCCTAGTGGAGTCCCTGGTGGTCCAGTGTGGGCATCTGAGGGGGGGCTGCGCTGATAAACAATCAGCGCATACCCCCCCTGTCAGGAGAGCCGCCGATCGGCTCTCCTCTACTAGCGTCTGTCAGACGCGAGTGAGGAAAAGCCGATCACCGGCTTTTCCTGTTGACATCGTGATCAGCCGTGATTGGACACGGCTGATCACGTGGTAAAGAGCCTCCGCCGGAGGCTCTTTACCGAGATCAGTGTAGCGGTGTGTCAGACTGACACACCGCTCCACCGATCGCCGCGATGCGCGCCCCCCACGGGCGCGCGGCGGCATGTTATCCTGAAGGACGTCATATGACGCCCAGTCAGGATAACAGAACCACTTCCCGGACGTCAATATGCTATTGACCGGGCGGGAAGTGGTTAACATGTCCATGATGGTTTGCATTTAAACATTTTGCTGTAAAATAAAGGCTCCACACAGTACAGTATTGTAAAAGCATCTGTTTTCTTTCAAAAGTTTTTCACTTACATTGGAATCAGTAATAAACAGCATGTGTCACATCCAAAACCGCAAACAGGTCAGTTTCCAACACTAAAGATGGCTGAACAATCCCAACCTCTTACAGTTTAATACCATCCCGGATCCACAGGCTTGGGCCAAACACAAGATACTGACTCTTGAGCATGTTATCACCAACGGGGAGCTCACTCCCTTTCATGTATTGCGTACCAAATTTAATGTACCTGCGCGGGCCCATTTCAGGTATCTTCAAATCGCACACGCTTACAGGTGTCAGTTCTTAGGTCAACCGATCTTACTGGAATATTCGGAGCTCGAATCCACCCTTCAGGTGAAAGATTTGGAGAAACCCATGTCTCAGATTTATGGGTCCCTGCCATCCCCGAGCTGTCCTCCCTCCGCAGGCAATGGGTGGGGGACATACCGGAGCTGGATGACGATGATTGGAGGGAGATTTGGGATTTTCCATTCTCCCCTCTGGTCTCAGCCAGGGACAAACTGGTCTAATACAAAATTATACACAGGGCTCACTACACACCCCACAGACTGCACCAGATGTCGCCGACGCATTCCCCGGCGTGCTGGCGTTGCTCCCATCAACCAGGGGAATTCTTTCACATTTTCTGGGCTTGCCCAGCAATTGCACATTATTGGAAGGAAGTTCTTCATGTGATAGTTAAAATTACCAAGACTAATGTTCCATACGATCCTAAATACTGTCTGCTGGGGCTGGTGGAGAAAATGTCAATCCTCAGAGCTAGGAAAATACTCATATCCCTATTGTTGTACTATGCACGTAAGGCCATTACAATGAACTGGAAACAATCCTCTCCCCCTTCTGTCAGGTTCTGGAAAAACCTAGTGAACGCCAGTTTACCCCTGTATAAAGCCACCTACTCGGGCAGGAGTTGCCCACAAAAATTTGAAAAGGTGTGGAACTGTTGGTTGGATGACACTACTACAGCAACTGATGCAGTAACTAACCCCTAGATCAATGTCATGGTTATAGTATGATAGTAGATTGACCCAAGTACTTTCATGTCAAAATGATCCTGTCATTATAATATTGAGCACAGAATCTCCTGAACTAAACCTCTCCCCACATTGGGGTATAGATAAGTAAGGTTGTATTATTGTTGATCTGCCCTGTTGCGGTCTGTTGCTGCTTCAGAGGCAGAATGTTTAGGGTATATGGTGTGCACTGATGTAGCCCGTTGCCATATCGGAAGTTTTGCCCCTGTGTGGGTAATGTTTGGCCCCTGCGTGGGCAATTTTGTATGCTAATGAAAAATTCAATAAAAAAGATTTTGCAAAAAAAAAAGATGGCTGAACAATGATCACGCATGCACTGTAGTGTGTGTGCGTGGCTCCGCCCTATGCATTTCGTCAGAGGTTAGGTCATCAGGGGCACTTAAAAAATTTAACACGTTCTGTTATTTTTTTTCAGTGTGCACGCACAGCTCAGCATACATTTACAGCACCTGATATGTGCCATGATGATTTAATGCCCGTGCGCATTCCTGGGACTTACATCATCATAGCCCAGGCATTTAGGTGGCCTAACAGACAGAACCCAGAAGGAAGGGGGAAGATAGAAGCGCTTAGGATCCATCACAGCACAGCACTGCACTGCAGTGCAGTGCATAGTAGCACATTATGCCATAAACCATATTATGCCAAAGGGCAGTGATGGCAAACTTTGGTACCCCAGATGTTTTGGAACTACATTTCCCATGATGCTCAACTACACTGCAGAGTGCATAAGCATAATGGGAAATGTAGTTCCAAAACATCTGGGGTGCCAAGGTTCGCCATCACTGCCATAAAAACATATGTAATAAAAAATTCCACTTTAAAACTGACCTCACCTCCGGTTATGCCTAGGCAAAGGTTTCTGTCACCATCTTTCCTGCGAGACCCCAAGGAATGTTGGGGAAACCAAATGTCACGAGAAGACGATGCTGCACTGTGATGGAACATCAATTTATGATGTTTGGTGTTACTTTTTATTCCACAAGATCTCATCAGAAGGATGATGGCATCACCCCCTGCAAGTTGATTGTACTGCCAGACTGTGAGGTTTACATTGCCCTTAGATGGGCAAGGGGGCACACCCAATAAGACCTTATATTTACACCAAACCAGTGAAGTGCCTTACTGCAAATCCTGTTATGCACATAAACATGTTGTGGTGCCCCCATTATGAATAGCACCCCAATGCACTAAGGCATTACACTTCCAATGCATATACGTTGCAGCACACCACAATGCACGGAAATACCTACTGTGTGTTGTGGAGCATCATGTTGCAAAAAATGATGCATAGCCATTTTTTTTTAATTGGTTGCCTTAAAGGCTAAGTTCACCTTTTGTAAAAAAAAAAAAAAAAAATAATAAATAAATGCACATTTTTTTACAGGTAAGAAAAAAAGGTAAAAAAAAAGGCAGTAAACCGCTAAAGAAAAAAACCCCCAAAAAACCTGCAAGACAATGGCATAATGTGCTAGCATGCATCGCATACTAGCACATTATGAAATACTTAACTTAGAACGAAGCTCCGCAGCCCAACCAGTCAGCGCTGAGGGGGCTGACGTGTTGCCTCGCCGTTTCTTCCAGGGTCGTGGGCTCCGGCGCTGTGAGTGGCTGGAGCCAAGATTACGTCACTCCCACTTATGCGCGCGGGAGTCCTTCGTTCCGGCACAATACGCCACACCTTCACTGCACATGCAGCTACATGCAGGGTGAATGTCTCCTAAACCGTGTAGGTTTAGGAGATATTTCTTTTACCTACAGGTAAGCCTTATTATAGGCTTACCTTTAGGTAAAAATGTCCAAGCGGAGTATACAACCACCAGCCTGTAAAGCATTGCAGATCAGCAGATCACGGGTGCAATGCCTGGATCCTGCAGACGCTCAGTCAGCTGTCTGTCCTGTACCTCCAATACAGGCAGGCAGTTATTCAATAGCAGGAAGAATGAATGAGAACTACAAGCCATCTGCTGCAATGGAAGACGGTACTTGTAGTCTATTCATTCACAGGAAACTGTGAAGAATGACACGGCCGCATTTGCGGAGCCCCAGCATGGCCACACTGTTTTTAAATTGTGACAGGAGATGCAGGAAAAAGCTCCCCTGTCCACTGTCACAGAGAAGGGAGGGCTGGAGGGGGTAGCTGAGTGCACAGGAGCAAGTTACATGTTACACCCTAATATGGGTGTAACCATACCTCCCAACTATTTGAGATGGGAACAAGGGACACCTATTAGCAAAAGTATATAGGCATACGACACACCCACTGTTACGCCCCCTTAAAGGAGTATTATACAAAAAAAAAGATTGGTTGAACCCACAAGTGCTTTTTTTTACCACTACTATTCCTTTATATTGGCTTTTTAAATTTACGAATTCAGCAATTTAGAAATTAGATGAAAGGTTTAGCACTGGGAAACACTTTTTGAAAGATAAAAAGTGCATTTTATATACAACTATATAGATCAGACCAAAATGAGGGACAAATGAGGAGGAAAGAGGTACAGAGGGACATTGCTCCAAATCAGGGACAGTCCTTCGAAATAAGGGACAGTTGGGAGCTATGGTATAACATGCAACATGCTCCTAAGGCCCCTTTCACACTGGGGCGTTTTTCAGGCGCTTTAGCGTTAGAAAAAGCGCCTGTAAAACGCTTGAAAGAAGCCTCATCTGCAATTCCAATGTGAAAACTCAAGTTCTTTAAGAGCCCTTTCACACTGCCAGCGCCCGAAAAACGTTTGAAAAGCGCCGCTTAAAATAGCGGCGCTTTACCAGCGCTTTTCGAGCGCTAGTGGGGTGTTTTTAACCCCTGCTGGTGGCCAAATAAAGGGTTAAAAGCGCCCACAAAGCGCTGCTGCTACAAGCGCTTTTCAGGCTTTTTTCAGGCGCTTCCCATTTATTTCAATGGGAAGAGGCGCTTTAGGAGCGGTGTAAAAATAGTTTTGTCCCAGAGTGGAAATGTAACCTTATAAATGCCACCTATGTACGTCATAGGTCGGTGGCAGCAGGAGGTTTTACACTCACTACACAAGTCGAATGCCACCTTTTCTGATGAAAATAATCAGGTCCTCTTTTACAGCTAACCATTCAATTTCTTGACCCCCATAACTGTATCCCCTTGCCCACCCTGCCATGCTTCCTGTTCTTTGATGTCCCACCTGTGTCACTAGATGGAGGAAAGGGAGACCGGAAAACACTCCCCTAGCTTTAAAGAAACCATATGTATAACATCATATCCAGTTTCTGGCGTCACTTTCACTGGCTGCTGTGGACAAGGAAGATGCTAATGGAGCACGATCTGTGCTCCATTAGCTTCAATGGAAGACAGGTGAGACATCAGAGGCCTTAAGGACTTTGAAATGAAATCCTTTCAAAGTGAGGGAATCTTTGGTTTGACCAGGTTCACCAGAACTAGTGTCCCCATTGGAAGGTTCCCCTCTATTCCTGTTCTAGTGACCACCTAAAATTTTGGATTTTCACAGCTATTTGTGTACATATGGTGTTTAGCGCCTTCTTTTGTTTTTTTGGGAATTTTTAAGGTGTACAGTTACACTTAAAGGGATAGCTTTATGCTTTAATCATCACTTTCAGACCGGACCATTTTGCTGGCTTAAGACCAGACCACTTTTTGCGATTCAGCACTGCGTCGCTTTAACTGACAATGCGCGGTCGTGCGACGTGGCTCCCAAACAAAATGTAAGTCCTTTTTTTCACACAAATAGAGCTTCTTTTGGTGGTATTTGATCACCCCTGTGGTTATTTTTTGTGCTATAAACAAAAAAAGCAACAATTTTGAAAAAAAAAAACACATTAATTTGTACTTTTTGCTATAATAAATATCCCCCAAAAATGTATAAAAAAATATTTTTTTTTTTCCCTCAGTTTAGGCCGATACGTATTCTTCTACATATTTTTGGTAAAAAAAAAAAAAATTGCAATAAGCGATTGATTGGTTTGCGCAAGAGTTATAGCGTTTACAAAATAGGAATAGTTTTATGGCATTTTTATTAATAATTTTTTACTAATAATGGCGGTGATCAGCGATTTTTATTGTGACTGCGACATTATGGCGGACACTTTTGTGACCATTGTCATTTATACAGCAATCAGTGCTATACAAATGCACTGATTCCTGTGTAAATGACACTGGCAGTGT
This sequence comes from Lithobates sylvaticus, assembly GCA_028564925.1. Lineage (NCBI taxonomy): Eukaryota > Metazoa > Chordata > Amphibia > Anura > Ranidae > Lithobates > Lithobates sylvaticus. The sequence goes on from CM053028.1 coordinate 72,792,476, forward strand.
AGGGGTTAAGTGTGTCCTAGGGGCGTGTTGCTAACTGGGGGGGCATGGCTTTGTTGTGGACATCACTGATCTCTGCTCCAATCACAGGGAGCAGAGATCAGTGTCACTGTTTCTAGGCAGAACTGGGAGATTCTTGTTTACTATAGCATCTCCCCGTTCTTCCTCCCTGTGAGATGATCGCGGGTATCCCCGCGGCGATCGAGTCTGCTGGGCCCGCGATCGGATTCACGGAGGTCCCAGCCGGCAGCACGCACATGATGGCACGGCGGCAAAATTAAAAGGGACGTACCTATATGCCCTTATGCCTGTCCGTTCCATTCTGCCGACGTACATCGCTGTGCACTGGCCGGGAAGCGGTTAAGATTAGTTTAGTTTTTTGCGGTTCTGGGTTTGAGAGGTGCCTTTATATAATTTGATGTATATGGATCGAAACATTACTTTATTGCTAGAAGATGCTGTTTCCTTGAGAGATGTATTAGATTGTCGCAGTGACTTAAATCTAAAGAAAGTGTATCAGGAACAGCATGCAGGCCAGTGGTGGCGTTAAAGCCAGTCTCCAGAAACGTATGGCATGGATAGGTAGTACAGGGGCTATTAGTGAACACAGAGGACATTGAGACAAAGGGTGAGCACAAAGTACATTATCCTAACATTGCAAAAGCTCACAGTATCTTATAATTTTATTGCAGAAGCCTCCATCAACTTAATTTGATGTTCAGTCAAGGCAATGTTGTATGCAGTAACTAAAAAGAGAGCCTTGAGATCAAAGCCATGATTTGCGGTCTTTCATCCAAGCAGACTTGGTGCTACTTTCCTTTTGATGGCAAGGCCTTATTTGGTGAGAAGTTGCACACTGCTATAAGCCATGTCATGAGACGTAAGAGATGGACTGACACTGCAGGATAGAATTTGGATAAGTAGATTTTCATATAAACCATCCTTTAATCAAAAGAAGACAGATTCTAGATCGTATTGCCCTGGAAAGAAATTCAGAAAAGGGTAGAAGGATTTGCAAGCTACATTAAGGTCAGAGAGAGCTAAAGCCAAAACATCTTCTCAAGATAACCCAGATGTTCTTTTGATGTTTGCCCATCCACATCAGCAGAGTAGGTGTGATATTCAAGACTAGATTAATGGATTGTGGGTGCAATGTGCAAACTCTTTCTCCGGCTTTCTGCCCGTACCTCTGGGAGGGCGGTCAGTTGGAGAGCTGGAAGAAGATTTAAGGAACTGCAAGTGTGCTGATTACTGCATTAATAGAACATTGACAACTACTAAGTCAGTGTGCCATGGCTGATTTTAAATGTGATAGCGGCTGCGGGGAGAGTAGCCCTAACCCCCACCAACTGTCCAAAACATTTGGTGGATTATGGTGTGAGGTTGTTTGTCAGTATTTGGGCTTGGCCCCTTAGTTCCAGTGAAGGGAACTCTTAAGGCGTCAGCATACCAAGACATTTTGGACAATTTCATGCGCTCAACTTTGTGGGAACAGTTTGGAGATGGCCCCTTCCTGTTCCAACATGACTGCGCACAAGTGCACAAAGCAAGGTCCATAAAGACATGGATGAGTGAGTTTGGGGTAGAGGAACTTGACTGGCCTGCGCAGAGTCCTGACCTCAACCCGGTAGAACACCTTTGGGATAAATTAGAGCGGAGACTGCGAGCCAGGCCTTCTTGTCCGACATCAGTGCCTGACCTCACAAATGCATTTTGGTCAAACGTTTCTATAGACACACTCCTAAACCTTGTGGACAGCCCTCCCAGAAGAGTTGAAGCTGCAAAGGGTGGGCCAACTCAATATTGAACCCTACGGACTAAGACTGGGATGCCATTAACCTGTTGCCGACCGACCACTGTCAATTGACGGCAGAGCGGTTCGGCTCTTGTGGCGGGCCGCCGTCATATGACGGCGCTAACATTTTGGCCACTAGGGGGCGCGCGCACCGCGGGAGGCACGCACGCTCAGTTACTGGGCAATCGCGGGTGCCCGGCGGACATCGCGGCCGCCGGGCACCCGCGATTGCCCAGTAACTGAGCAAGACGTGGATCTGTGTATGTAAACACACAGATCCACGTCCTGTCACTGGAGAGGAGACCGATGGTGTGTCCCTTGTACATAGGGACACCGATCGGTGACATTATTACAGTGATCAGTGCTAAAAAAAAAAAAAAATGCACTGATCAATGTATAAATGACACTGTTAGGGAAGGGGTTAACACCAGGGGGTGATCAATGGGTTAATTGTGTGTTCCCTCAGTGTGTTCTAACTGTATAGCGATAGGATTGACTAGGAGGGGAGACATATCGTTGTTCCTACTTAGTAGGAGCAAACGATATGTCTCCCCGCCCCTGACAGCACAAGGATTTGTGCGTTTACATACACAAATCCCCGTGCTGGCACTCGTCCCCCGCTGTGCAGCAGGCGCGCACCCTCTGGTGGCCGCTAGGGAAGGATGTACCCATATGGAATTTCGCCCAGGGGAGCCATTCTGCCACAGTAAATCTGCGTGAGCTGGTCAGGAACCAGTTAAAGGCCTCATATCTTTTTCTGAAAACAGTAGAATGATGGGCTTTACTAAAAAGCTGTAAGTTTGTTTTGTCTGTCCACAGCACATTCTCCCAAAAGCATTTTGGCTTCATCAGGTAAGTTTTGTCAAACTCCAATCTGCCTTTTTTGTTTTGGTGTCAGCAGTGGTGTCCTCCTGGGTCTCCTACCATAGCGTCCCTTTTCATTCAGATGGTGATGTATAATGTGAGCCAACACAGTTGTACTGTGTGCCTGAAGGTCAGCTTGAATTTGTCTGGAAGTGGATTAAGGTTCTTTATTCACTATTTGAACAATCCTTCATTGCAATCTTTGATCAATTTTTATTTCATCCATGTCCAGGGAGATTAGCTACAGTGCCATGGGCTGTAAACTTCTTGATAATGTTGCACATAGTGGACACAGAAACATTCAGATCTCTGGAGATGGACTTGTAAACTTGAGATCGTCCATGCTTTTCCACAATTTGTGTTCTCAAATCCTCAGACAATTGTTTGTTGCTCTCGTCTACATGCTCCGTGTGGTACACAGAGACACACAACAGAAAAAAATTTGAGTCAATTTTTCACCATTTCAACTGGTTGCTGATGTTATTTCTATATTGTCAGCACCTGTTAATTGATATAGGTTTGTTTATTTACAACATTAAAAAGGAGCATCAAACTTGGAATGCAATTATTTCTTACAATTTTGAGAAGGTGCCAATAATTTTGTCCAGAATGGAATGTGGAATGTGTTAGATTTGGCTTTTTGTTTCTCCACGTTTTAGTGTCATACCAATACAAACAAAAGAAATAAACATGAGAATGCCTAAACATTTGTAATTGCAACAAATTTCTGGGCAAAGTGGTGCAAAATGGAAGATTGCCAATATTTTGGCCATGACTAACCAAAACAGGAATATTAGTTTTGGCTAAAATGACCCTGATCAAGCAAAGCAAATTGTAGCTGTAGAAAAATATCTACACTACTTATTGCATTTTGCTAAATAGACAAAACTGAATATGAACATTCTAAGTAAAACCAAGAAAATTGGATATGTTAGGCTCCGTTCACACTTGTGCGATGCCAAAGTCCCATGATTTGGAGCCCGGCTTTTGCACCCAAGTTACGTCTGCGCTGATAATCACTAAATTATCAGTGCAGACCCATCAAGGATGCTCACTAGAGCCCACCAGGGTTGCCAACCCGTGCCCACCAGGGATGTCAATGCCCATCAGGGATGCCTGTCAGTGTGTCCTAATAAGTGCTGCCTATCAGTGCCATCCATCAGCGCCCAACAGTGCCGCCCATCAGTGACGCCTATAAATGCTCATCAGTGCTACCTATGAGTGCCCACCAGTGCATCATCATTGCCCATCAGTGCCGCCTCATCAGTAAAGGAGAAAAACAAAAAATTTTATAAACAGAAACGAAGAAAAAAATTTTTTTTTTTTCAAAATTGTTGGTCTTTTATTTGTTTAGCAAAAAATAAAAACCCCAGTGGTGATCAAATACCACCAAAATAAATCTCCATTTGTGGGGGGGAAAAAAAATGTAGTTTGGGCACAGTGTTGCATGACCGCGCAAATGCCATTCAAAATGCGACATTGCTGAAAGTTGAAAATTGGCGTGGGCTGCAAGGGGGTGAAAGTGCCCTGTATTGAAGTGGTTACGTTGCATAGGTTTGAATGGGTTCCATTGAAATCAATGGGCTGCAACAGTCATGCGACTGTGTCCAAAGTCACATGACAAGTCGCTAAAGTGTGAATGTCGCCTAATAGCTCTGCTGCACAGGCTTCTTTACACCGACAATTACAAGTTTGGAATAACAATTAAAAACAAAACTTCAGCCAAAACCATGTTTTCAGCTTTTGGATAAAATGGAGAGGGGTTACAACCTTTGTTGGCTTTTATATGCAGATTTAGACTCACTTTCTTTTCTGTCTGACACCTCTTGCTTGGATAGAAAATTAGGCTAAATCCCCTTTTCAAGTGTATGTCAAGCCAATATCTCTTTGTAGTTTTGGATAGTGTGGGGAAAAGGTATAAACCCATAAGTTTTTTTGGGCTGCCTGTGTCTTGGTGTGAAGATTTTCATTCACTTCCTGTCCCAGAAAGACACAAATGGAAAGGGGAGTTTAGCTTTAGAAAGGGAGTGGAATTCCCATCTTGGACAGCTGTCTCTAAGACTGGTATATCCACTGAAAGAGTTCCCCTTATGCCTTCTTGTGGCAATGGTTATCTGGACAAATAAATAGAGGGGTGAATCTCCCAAGTCGGAGCATAGATGGCAATATTTTTTACTTTTTGCTATAATAAATATCCCCAAAAAATATATTAAAGAATGCATGTGCTCCCACTGTGGAGTCTCTCATTAGTTAGAGATAGGACCACAGATACCAGGGTGCCTTGACGAGACTCTGTGGCTTACGCATGTATTTGCAAATGTGTGCAGACTAAACCCCTGTTTTAACGCATACTGTTAGATAGGTCAATTCGGTTGTTAGCGGGCTGGCCGGTGAGGTAAGCTGGGTTTTTTTCCTTGGATTTATCCTTGGGTTTGTTTGTATAGGAGTTAAGTGTGTCCTAACTGTGGGGGGTATGGGCTATGTGTGTCACGACACTGATCACTGCTCCCGACCACAGGGAGCTGTGAGTGTCCCGTCACTAGGAAGAATGGGGAAATGCTTGTTTACATCAGCATTTCCCTGTTCTTCCTCTCCGTGAGACGATTGCGAGTAACTCCGCGGACATAGAGTCTGCGATCACACTCATGGAGCTCACGGAGCGCGCCCACAATGCCGCATCTTAAATGGCAACGTACAGGTACGTTAATATGCCTGTACGTGCCATTCTGCCAACGTATATCGGCGTGAGCTGGTCGACAAGGGGTTAAACAAGAGAAATATGCATTTCTGCCAATCGAAGGCACTGCAGGGGAAAGGCTCCAATTTGGTTTGCCTCATCCAGTATGTGATGGCAAATCTTTTTGAGCCTGAGTGCCCAAACTGCAACACAAAACCAACTTATTTAGTTCAAAGTGCCAACACTGAATTAAACCTGCCAGGAGCTCTATACAGAGGATGGAATTGATCACCCCTCTGAATGAGCCCTTAGTCTCCTTTCACACGAGGCGGAATCCGCTTCCACGGAGTCCGCCGGCTCAGCAGATCTCTCCGTTGATCTCCGCTGAGCCGGCGGATGACAGGTCCCTCTCTGCTCACTGAGTGGGGAGGGGCTTGTCCAGCGCCGCTGGTCTCTATGGAGAGATCGGACGAAAACGGACAGCGTGTCCGTTTTCATCAGATCTCACCCGATCCGATAGCGATGGATCTGGACGTAGGGCCATCCGTCTGCTTTTGGCGGATCGGATGTCAGCGGACATGTCTCCGCCGACATCCGTCGCTCCATAGACCAGCATGGAGCGCCCGTTCAGTCAGTGTGAAAGGGGCCTAGGGGGACAAAAAAAATAAAATGTACAATTCCGTCCAAGAAGATCCAGCCCCACAGAAAATCTCCCCAATGGAAACAAACAAAAAAAAAAAAAAAAAAAACTGACAGATGTTTAAACCTACTAAATGCAAAAATAATTAAAAAGTTATAGCCTTAAATATACTTTTAAAGGATAAATTCACCTTTTAAAAAAAAAAAAATAAATAATAATAAATGCACTTTTTTACTGGTAAAAAATGTGTATTTACAATTTCTTTTCTTAAGAGCCTGTAAAGCACTGCACCTGCAATCAGCAGACCGCATGTGCAATATCCGGCTCCTGCAGACAGTAAGTGTAGCTGTCTGCCCTTACCTCCTGTACAGGTAGGCAGTTACTTCAGTCCAGGAAGACTCAATGAACTATGAGAATGCTCACAAGCACTTTCCTAGTTCATTGAGAACTACAAGTCATCAGCTGCAAAGGCTGCAAGTACTGTGAATGAATGATTCTGCTGTGTAGCAGCAGGTGCAGGGAGACGATCGCTGGCCCACTGTCACAGAAATGTGGGGGGGGGGGGGGGAACCTGTTTTAGGCTGGAGCATATAAGGTGTAGGATGTTCCCAAAGGCGAACTTAACCAAAAATAATAAAGTTATAGCCTTAGATATATTTTAAAAGAAACTTGTATTGACAGAAGTATGGAAGCAGTCAATGCTGAACTCCATTTGGAAATACTTATTGCCTGGCTTACTCTAGCTTCAGCACTTTAAGAGTCACTTACCCTAAAAAAAACAAGATTAGAAAATAAGAAATATTTGTTCAAGGTCACTGCATTTTCAATATTGCAGCAAATGGTTTAGAAAGTTGCAACTTATGAATTGAGTGCACTGGATTTGGGGGGTCCCAAAGCATTTAGGAGCATCCTTACAAAGAAAAGAGAAAAAAATAAATATACAGCCAACTGTACAGGCAATAACAAGATTATTACAAACAAGTGCATCGTTCAGCACTTCAGACGGGACTCATCAAATGTAAAACTTCATCTTTACTATGAAATCAAAATGTAAAATCACATCTTTATTGTGAACCCAAGAATATTAAACCAAAAACTGCTGATGCGTCTCATACCTGATCTACATTATAGCAATAACTTTTCTTTTTGCGTTCCCTTAAAAAGGCTCTACAAAAGCTGCCAAGAATGTATCTACCTGTAAAATAAAGGTGTGTGCTCACATTCTTCCACCTGCTCATATGAGTGCTGCGCTAATCCTAAAAAAAAAAAAAAAAATTGTCCTGTGGAATTCACAGGGAAACAGACACTTTCAGGAGTGTTGATTTCCTGTGTCCCTCACTGACAAATCTTGCTAAACTCCACATCCCTACATGGGACAGTGGTGATGCGAAGGGCATTAGTTCAGTGAGAGCTGTGGGGGACCCATGACATCAATTCTACTGAATGTCAGATCCTGTGCACTTTGGGGGACAATTTTTCAGCATCCAAGGCGAGTTCAGCAGCAGTTGCAGCAGGAAAGGTGAGGAAGTACACTCCTTTTTTATGGGTAGATTACTTCTAAGGGTCACTTAGGTGTTTATTTACTAAAGCTATAGTGGGCAAAATTAGTCACATTTCTGCATAGAAACCAATTAGCTTCTAACCTCAGCTTGTTCAATTAAAGCGGAGCTCCACCCTCAAGTGGACCTTCTTCCACTCAGCGGACTGAAGGTATCTGCACTCACTTCCGGGCATACATAGCCGCAGAATATCCACAGACGCAGCGCAGTAGGAACCGGACAGTGAAGCCACAACGCTTCACTTCCCGATTCCCTGACAGAGGATGGCGGCGGGGGCAGCCGAGAGATGAGCGATTACTCGTCATCTGCTGCTGACATCGCGGGCACCCTGGACAGGTAAGTGTCCATTTATTAAAAGTCAGCAGCTGCAGCATTTGTAGCGGCTGGCTTTTAATTATTTTTTTACGGTGGAGCTCCACTTTATGCTTTGGCAATAAAACCTGGAAGCTGATTGGTTTCTATGCAGAATTGTGACTTATGGCCCGTACACATGATCTGAATATCGTAAGACAGATTGTACGACCCTTTTCGCTTAATAGTCGCAAGTAGAAATGGAACAGGTAAATAAAGTCACGAAAATTCTCGTATGACAGAAATTTTTTTTAAATAAAAATCGGAAGTGATGTCATATGTTGTAATGTATTTGTATTGTATTTTCGGACGACAACTATACTGACTAAACGAAAATCGTACAATCTGTTATCGTACGAACAAAATTTTCGTGCTTGTCCAGTCTAATAATATTGGATGAACTGTCGTGATCGGCTCTCGAAAGTAGTGTACACACGATCCGAAAATCATACGTTTCTTTCTCAGATGAGTTTTCGTACGATATTCGGATCGTGTGTACGGGCCATAACTTTGCCCTCTCTAGCCTAAGCAAATAAAACCCTTCGTGGCTTCACAGTTTTGTGCGTTTCCCAGACAGTCCAAATTATCATCATGTTTTTTATGGTTTCAAGCATGGCTTGCAGCATCAACACAAAACAGGAGTTGGTTCATGTGGTTCAAGTTAGAAATGTTGAGAATAATCCGTCTCGGCTTTCAGGTTTTTCTCCCAGGAGCAGACAATGCACCACATTCTCCTGAATTTTTAGGTTGACTATATTTGTACTCTCTCCTAGATATGGCTGTATGGCTTCATTGGGTTAATTACCTTCAACTCTCTATAAAGCTGCCACCATTCAGAGAAAGCCATGTATCTTTTTTAATGAATACAATGTATTTTGTGATTGGGCGAGATAGAGTTTGTGACATTACCACC